>CM069451.1:49041508-49194402 GCA_035610835.1 Ophiura sarsii | reverse complement strand
ATTAAGATTTAATTTTTACCCAAATTATCAAAATATTACTATTTTCTGCTTGAAATGAACAAGGTTGCTGGCATTGTGTTTAAACTATTATCACACTAGAACATTAGTCAAATTGACATTTACAATTTTCTCCCTGATATTCTCTTCCCTTGCATTTTGTATAGTGAATTGACTCAAATATTCCCATGATTTATGCTTAAAAACATAGCCTTCTCCCCAATATGGTGCTGTTTTTACTATCAATGCATATTGCATACATTGCCAAATGCCAAATTAGTTTGCAGAGAGACTACTGTCCCTGTTAATTTGTCGTTTTATTGATTCTTTTTCAATTGAAATATTAAATCTGTAAATGTTACAATAGCCTAATCAAATACGGCCATACGCAATGCAAACATCGCAACGCAAATATCTCGTCTTGTTCACATCTTGCTGTTAAACAAGGTGTCATGTCTTGTGAAATTCCACTCATATTGTTGTTGCATAATTTTGGTTGCCTAGCAACGCCTGTGTATCCTTGTAATCAAAAACATTTCTCACAATGATATTATAGGTCACATTATTGTCATGGGATGAAGGAAAGTCTTGTGCGTAATTTGTGTGGGTTTCCTCAATAAGATAAAAATGGTAGTAAATTGTGTGCAAATAGTAGTAAATTGTGTGCAAATAGCAAATAAAATAAATATTAACATGTAAGAATATTTGTATCTTTTAAGATTGGCAAGACCTTTGCGGAAATAGACTCATGCAAAAAATTTCACATTTCTTTTTTGTTACATCAAAGAAGAAAATTCATTTTCTAAATCTTGCACACAAAACTTGAACACCTCATGCACACAATTTTACATTTCAATTGTCTTTTTTTAGACATCAGAAGAAGCAAATGTTATTATTTTTGCAAACTATGCTGCGGAATATGTGTCCTTTTCATTGGTCGTGAAAATGTAATGCTGCATAAATAGTGTGCTTCACTATTCAATTACTATGCTGTATGCATATTCTAAAGAATTTTGATTTGGAGAGTCAGAACAAAAGCGATATTCATTTTTTCACCAAAAGGAGACATACATGTATGATTATTGGGGTACTGTATAGTCGGAATGCCATTTAGGAGTGTTCATAAATACTTTGGTGGGGGGGGTTGGAAAATATGAGGGGGGGGCCAACCAAAAAAAAGGTTCTTAAAAGGGGGGGTCAGGGAAAAAAGTGCTTGTATAGGGGGGGGGTCCAAAAAAAGGTTGGTATTGTTTACAGCCAAACTGTATCTCAATCATGACAAAAATAGGTGTAAAGTCAAAAATTTCGCGCGCTACGCGCGCGTATCTTGACTCATAACAATCTTCTTGGTTCATTTTATTTCCCGCCTCCCCCCAATATCAATAACCTATATAGCTACGCCACTGGAGCCTAAAACATTTGAAGATGAAGAGGATGCAGATAAAGAAGAAAAGGAGGACATACATGTACCACAGCGATCACGAGTGTCGGGCAGGATTATAAAGAAGAAGACCTACACTGATTTTGTTTGACTTTTCAATTGTGTTATATTATATATCTTTAATAAATAGTTTGATATAACCCACCTACCATAATAAAAGTGATTGTGACTATGTCTAGTCTATAGGTTTATATAGAATGTTGTTATTGTTTCTGTTATATAACGTGAACAGACGGGGGGGGGGGGGGGGGGGGGGGGGGGGGGGGGGGGGGGGGGGGGGGGGGTGTCAACACAAAAAAAGGTTCTTGAAAGGGGGGGGTCAAGAAAAACCGCACCCTATTTGGGGGGGGGGGGGTCCAAAAAAAAAAGATGTCCATGGCTCAATTGTTTCCAACCCCCCCACCAAAGTAATTATGAACACTCCATATGAATGAAGCAGTGTCTGAACCAATGTCACTTCTCAACATCACTCGGAGCAATCTAAAATCCGTAATTCAACCTGTAGACAGCACTGAATAGTGTTTTTGTCATCACTTTATATAAATATTCATTTGGCTGCTCAATATGCTGTCAGAAGGCTCCCCCACCTCCCCCCCCCCCCCCCCCCCCCTCTGATGCCCCTTAAATGAAATGGCAAATCATGTATAATTGACCAAAATTAGTCGGTCATGGCTCGCATGATCACAGGCCTGCCCCCCCTCCACCCACCCCAAATTATAAGACCCTAGTTATATCACTGGGTGCAAGTACACGTGAAAGGGGAACTTCCAGGCAACAAGTTTTATTTTCATATAACACAAATAGCATTACTCACTATAGTATTTTTAAATTAATTATTTCATGGTCTATAATTTGTCAGTTTTTAATTCAGTTGTGTATATTTTTGACACGTACATTTGTCAAAATGAGGTGTAAGCAGTAGACAGCAAGC
Source organism: Ophiura sarsii (assembly GCA_035610835.1). Lineage (NCBI taxonomy): Eukaryota > Metazoa > Echinodermata > Ophiuroidea > Amphilepidida > Ophiuridae > Ophiura > Ophiura sarsii. The sequence continues at coordinate 49,192,033 of CM069451.1, read as the reverse complement.
AACCTTTTTTCAATACGTCTGTATTGCCTCATGTAACGATTAATGTGGCGTTATGATTACCACAAAATTGTCACGGAATGGATTCATTTGATAAATTTGATCGCTGTGGATCAAATTAGATTAAATTAAATTTTATTAAATTTCCACCAAACATACATAAGTACACCCCCTGCGTGTGTTACAAACTATTGACACACATGGTGCATTAAAATGCATTGGTTGGTACATTGTAATCAAATAATAGGCCTATGTACATACAGTTGTATTGGGTATAGCAGCAAAGTGGATAAAGCACAAGACTCACCATAAAGTGTATTTATCGTCATTTAGAAAATACAACAAATTTCACTACAGAATTTGTGGGGTTCAGTTTGGGGGAGAAAGTTTATAAATGTTTACACTTAGGCCAAAAAAAAAAAATTGTTATATTGGCGTAACGGGCTGAACAAAAATAGGGTAGGTAGGTAGGGATTTTTTTTAATTTTTAGCAGCTGTTTTTGAACAATGTTAACCGAGTTTAAACATTCCCTATTGTTTGTTAGAAGTACCCCTCAGTACAAGTCTATATACAAATAAAACACAATAAACCATATTTTCGGAAGGAATTTCCGTTTATTCGAGGAGCACCGTCGTATTTCGTTCGAGAAAAAACATTTATTTTTTTTATTTTTTTATTTTTTAGGGTCGGTCGGTTGGTTTTTTTTTTTTTTTTTCACTGAAAAAAAAGAAAAAAGTGTAGGGTCGGGCGTATTTTTAGGGTCGGGCGGGTTACGCCAATATAACAATTTTTTTTTTTGGCCTTACCAACAAACATGGAATAAAAATCGAGCTAATTTGTGGTTCTCTGCTTTAAGTTTACATTTGTAAAACCATTTCTGGCTTAGGATAGAAAAAATGTGAGTGATTTCATTCATCAGGTCCTGGTTTGTTTCAATTATACATTTTTGCTATCTTCTGAAGATAGCATCAGTGTATTCATCGATAGGCAATGGTTGTATTGTGCATGTATTGCTATATTTTCTTATGTTATCTGAAAAAAAGACATTTAAAACATAGCTTGAATACTTTGGGAAAATATGCCAGAGGACATTATTTTCTTTTCAGATCTGGCCATCTGTGGAACAATTTATCACCATCTATTCGTATTGATTTAGAAAATATGTCACTCGGTCAATTCGAATCCTCTATCTCCACTGTAAAGTATCATTGAAGAATATCATAATATGTATTGTATTTAAACACTGTAACATTTGTTATTTGCATGTATTTCTGTATGTATCGAAATGAGGGCCTGCTTGGAAAGCAGTGCAAGTCACTGAAGCATATTACCCTCAATAAAGAAAGCATAAATAAAATAAAATAAAATATAGACAAACTATTTATTATATATTGGCCTGAAAGCATTGATTGATTGATTGATTGATTGATTGATTAAATGGGACTAACTTTTCTAAGCTTTTTTCTCCTTTTCCTCTTACTTCCTTTGCTAGGGATGACACCGTTGTCTCACGCCGTCATTAATAAGCAACTGGATATGGTGAAGCTATTAGTACGAATGGGAGCCGGGATTAATACCCAGGATGCAACGGGAAGAACTCCACTTTGTCTTGCTGCGTACGAGGTAGGTATAATGAATGTGAATTTTTCATGCGAATGGAAATTTCACCAAATTCGCAACTGATGAAACAATCTATGATTCCCCCCCTTAAATAACAAGCCTATATTTATGATGTAATGAGTTGTATTCTTATTATTGTACTTATGTTTTGACTGCAGAGTATGCAAATGAAATAAAAAAAAGTGTTTATAACCTCACAATCACATGTCATAAATTACTTCTTGGTACATCTTATTAGCCATGCTATTTCAAGACATAGCATGAAAATGCTTGTTCAATTTTTTTAAATAAAAAGAAAGCAACACCTTTCCCTTATATTTTCAAATTATTATTTCAATTTGCAAAATTTAAGTTTCAATTAGAAAGCTTGCTAAACTCTGTAAGAATTTGATTAAATCTTTGCATTTTTTCAAAAGTAGATCAAGATGCCTTTTTACGTGATCTATGTTACATTTGTATCTAGCCTTTCATCAAGGTGTTGTTGGTTGTGCTGGTGTGTGTGAACACCTTATAACAACAGTGTGAGCGCCCTCTGTACAAATAGTATGATACAACACCTTTCCGCAAAAAATCATTGTGTTATGTTTATTATTGTTTTACGGAAGATTTATCCCGGAAAAATCATGCTTGCTGATTGGTTGGTTGATAATGATGTCATGATTTATCGGGGCGACGTCATCGATACCAAGTGCTGTATTTAAATGTCGTCGTCAATAGAATTAGGCAGAGCTAATCGTGTATTACGATGACAAATTGTTTGATTGACAAATAATGCTTACACAGTAGAATAGCTGTATGCGCAAAGATGCCTCGCTCCGCTCGGTGGTCGACGGGTAGGCCTCTCAGCCTCACTTCAATTCACAGGTAATTTTGCGAGTTGTCTTTGACAAAGACTAATTTGTATCTGTTTATAATGATCTTCTATATTACTTATGTTTCCAATTTGTTAATATCTATCCTCATAAACACAACAATGAAAACAAGTATAGATGCATAGTTTATCATAATCATGGCGGACTACTGAACTTTGTTCACCATAACTATAAGAAGCTAAAAATCCTATTTCATTCATGGAGTTTACTTCACTTTCAAAAATCTCACAACACTTTTTAGAATAAACTGAATGGAGCTGTATACACCATAATTGGGGTAAATGATGCATGGTTGATTCTTTTCTGTAAAACCGATTGATGAATATTTGCAAGGCGCTATATGCTGTCAGGTAATCCAATTAAATCAATGAACTTACGCGTGCACTCGTATAGGTCAGTGGGGCTTAGGTGTAGGAAACAAAACCCTGACCAGCAAATGAACCTCTCAGGTAGGGTGTCGTTTTTTATTTAATTTTTTTAATTTTGTGAACATTTTGGTGAATTTTCAAAACAAATTAATTCAATTTAAAAAAAAAAAAAATCATTTTTTTTCATAAAATTGAAAAATGTTTAAACAATTTGTGTTAAAAAAAAAATATATATATTGAAAAAGATTTGGGTTTGTCGGGCCGGTAGAACAGGGTGGGATTTTGTCGTCCCCTTACAGGGTTAATTCTGCAGGGCTTTTGCCCTGACATTGTTACTGATGTTTATAGATAATGAGGCCTTAAATAAGTAGAAGTTTGATTTGCCTAACCTGACCAACCCTAAATAGATCGCTGACCCTGAATATTTTTTTATTATTTTGAGGGAGGAAAAAACAAACAAATAAATAAAATGAACAAAGTATTTAAGTTTCTGACTGTTTGCTTTTATTTTGGGCTATACTAAGTCCCCAAAGCAGGTGATTTAAAAATATTTAAAAAAATTAAAAAAATTAGACTGACCTACCCTATTTGTTTTTGTCATGTTAGGCCAATCAAATCAATTTTTTAGGCCTGAGGTTAAAAAGCTTTTACGTACACGATGATGGATAACAGAATGGTAAAATGACAGAGACAACCTTAATTGTGATCAGGTTGTGAACAAACAACGGCGGAATTTGATATATATATAATTACCACAAGTCTCATCTCCAACAGGATGTACGGATAAGGGATTTGTAAATGTTTCATTGATGCTTAATTCTCACTTTTTATAAAGTGGTTTTCCATCTTCCGTCTTCCATCTCCCGTCTTCTTTTTTATACCTGTGGTCACGACCGAGCTACTCGTTCGCTATAAGTGAGAAAGTAACATTATGTTTTCACACCGACTGAATTTTGTAAATCAATTTCAAACCAATTTCAAAGATTATTTTCTCCATTTTTGTCGCCGGTGTTGTTGTCATGGCCACAATCTAATAACTAAGCTATCATTTATCACCTAGGTCATGGGTAGAGTTGACATGCTATGTTAATTTTGGTGCAATTTGAGCACTAGAGGTGGCGGTGCATCCAAAGTTGTTCCTTGAAGGTGGGTGACCCAGTTTCTGCCCAGATTATTTCACTTGGTGTTTACTGGTCTAAATGAAGGGGCATCATATTATATCAAATTCCAAAATATGTGTTCATTTGTTCCAGTAGTTTTTATGAATGGAGCAAAAAAAAACCACTTGCATTGTACTAAAGACTGTTACCAGTACTAGCTATGAAGGTGGTTAACCATGGGAGGAAGTTCACCACTTTCTGGTCCGGGGGTGGGGGGGGGGGGGGGGGGGGGATACTTAGTGGATATGATGTTTACGGGGATGTGCCACCAAATAGGTCCCATATTTCACCATCTGGTAAATGGATGACCTCCTTTCAAGTAAATTTATGGTTCTAAAATCCTCAATTTGGCTGTTTTTCAACAAAAAGTAAGCAAAATCTGTCAAAATATAGGAAAATGTATGGGTTTCCAGTAAACGTATGGGTCCATTTACCCCGAAAATTGGTAAATGTTTGGGTCAATTTTCATTTTGCTGGCGGCATATCATCCCTACCAAAAAAATATCTGAGTACACCCCCAGGCTTTTGGTATTATCTTTTAAAATAAAAAGCCACTCAAGTCAAGTGTTCAATTAGCCTTGAACACAAAATGATAAATACATGTATTAATAGAAAAATAACAAATGAGCAAAAATGAAAAAAATAATAAGATGAGTGAGTGACAATTGTGATTAAAATGGTAGAAAAAAGTAAGGCTAATGAATATTTGTTTGGCATAACCTCACAAACCCTATAAAGAAAAACAACCTACTTGTATACGAGTGATTTTTTATACGACGTGTGATGTAGTGTCACAAGTATATTGTTTTCATTAGCCTAAATCTGGTAAAAATTGCTCCGCATAGAAAGCAGCAAGTGTTATTTGATAGGATCCTATTGCCTCATTTAACGAATGCAAACCACAAACTTAGTCTAGTTTTTGAGATGCTTTTTTAATTTGGCTCAATAGCTTTAACAGAGAGATGGGCACTTTGCTCCTGTGAACACACGTTTAATCAAGCTAATTTTGCTGATTTCATACCCTGTAAGTAGAATCCAAACAGTCATCTTTGAATACAAACACACTTGATAAATCTCTCATAGTTCTTGAAGATTACATGAATAATAATAATAATGATGATATGTACAAATGCATATATGTATGTGATTCTATACATCTGGGAATTTCTTAATCAGAATCAGGACTAGACATGTAAAAGGGGAAATTTTCGCGCTCAGCGCTTTTTGTGCTCGAACCAGCTACTGCGAAAAAAATAACACACAAATATGTTTCTTTTGCGTGTACTGTAGGTCGGGTGATGAGACTACAAATCACAATTTTAAAAACATGCAATGAAAATCTGCAAAGCCCGAACAATTAATCGCACAAAAATTACCACTTTTACATCAGTACACATGAAGGTGCAGGGAATTATGACATGTCTAATGGGGATTATACATGAATAATCATGTTATACAAATCCTTGAATAAGCTCATCTGGATTGTTTGTAGGCATAATATTGAAAATTTCTTTGTGTACAAATCCAAAAGAAGTGAAGGGTGTTACTCACTGTTTAATGACGTTTCACTACCACGCTGGTAGCTTCATCAGACTGGCAACTCTGACTTCTGCTCACTGGGTTTTTATAGTGACTGATACCCGTCGTAGAGTGACAGTGACAGTGAGTAACATCCTTCGCTTCTTTTGGATTTGTACACAAATATTTTCAATATTATGTTATACAAAATACATGTATGTGATTATAAAGGGTTCAACAAAAGAAAGTATACACTTTGTTTATGTCATTTTGAGTAACATTCAATTTTTTTTGACCAAACAGGCTAGATAGGCATTTAGATGAATCTTTTAGGCATCATATGATGCATTTTCAACGCACGCAAGCCGCGAGAAAATGCTGTACATGGCACTTTGAATGGCCGGGAATGAAATGGATATTGATCACACAGTGGGGATGCGTTGGGTTGTGCCTGAACGAGCGGGCTATTTGATTATGGACAGGTAACATGTGGTCTTTTCTTCCCGCGTAGTGTATTGAAAATGTGACTTTTGAAAAGTGACTAATTTTCTTTAAATGGTGCTAATCATGGTATATCTTTGTTGTTAGGGGGCAAATTTGGTATCAAATTATGCTTAAAAGATTCATCTAAATGCCTATCTAGCCTGTTTGGTCAACAAAAAAATGGAATGTTACTCAAAATGACATTAAACAAAGTGTATACTTTCTTTTGTTGAACCCTTTATATGCTGATAGTGCATGGGGGAATAACCTGATGGGACTTGACTTGTAGTTATACATAATACAACCAACCAAATATGTAAGTCTCCCCTAGCATATACTAGAATATTTCCAAAAATATTTGATGGATTTAAATAATCTTCAGCTAGAAAGATGCACCCAATTGTTAGGCACATTTTGATACCAAATTTGTTGGCTTTGAGACAATGCAACGATAGATAAGAAATTGTGCCATTTATCAATTTGTATACAGAAAAAAGTGGCACTAAATCTCATTGGCTAATAATCAATAAGCAGATCATAATATTGTGCACCAAGACACAGTAGTATAATGACACATACACAAAGAAAGATCAATTTTATGGACAAAACCAGCCATAGCCAGTGAAATTTAGTGCCACTTTTTTCTGTATACAAATTGATAAATGGCACAATTTCTTTATATTGTTGCATTGTCTCAAGGCCAACGAATTTGGTATCAAAATGTGCCTAACAATTGGTGCAATTTTCTAGCTGAAAATTATTTAAATCCATCAAATATTTTTGGAAATATTCTAGTATATGCTAGGGGGGGAACTTACATATTTGGTTGGGTGTATAATAATAATAGTACATGTGAAGTAGGAATGGGTATCGCTTTAGTATTTCTTTGTTGCCATATCGCTAGAAAGAAAAAATGTCTCCTTCAAAAACCACTTCTAACTGAAATTAAGCAGTCTTGATGCGTGCCAGTAAAACTTCGTAAGTATGGCTTATTTGGCATTCAAGCGCTTTTACTTGGTGATCCTTCGGGTGAGTTTTCATGTCGTAACCATAAGAATTTTCAACATGGATATTTGCTGGGTGCCGTGAAGTGCTGCAAACCACACGCTAGCGCTATGGTTTTTTTTTTGAATTTTGGCGTCTTGACGATGCCCCGCAGCTAAGTGGCTCTTTAATTTGATTTGTGTAGGGTGAATGGCTACTGGCGCAGTGTGGGACTCAAATGCGGCGTTCGATGTATAAATCGGTTGATATACCAAAATATTGTGGCTTATCACAAATCATTATTGTGATAGCAGCGACCATACAAAATTATCGCGATAAACAATAATACCATTATCGTGAACATGGTGCAGGGAGATTGAGCGGAATGTTTGGAGAGGGGGAAGGGGCATTATGGTATGTTAAATGGGGATTTGGCTATACATGAATAATCATGTTATAACGGTAACTTTCCCAGTAGAAACAGCCACCCGTTTAATCTTAGCATTAAGTTCTGTGACCCGGACGTATACATGTACATGCTGGATTCTATGCATTGTGAGACAGTCTTTTTCAGGTGGGGTGGCATTGTTTGGTATAACAAAAGGTCAAATGTGGTGGCCCATCAACTAGGATCGATAAACTTTTCGTGAGTAGAAACAGGGGGATTAAAAAGGTTAGCGTTATAACTTGCAGTGCCCCGGTAGAAACACACTCATAGTGATATAACCTAATCAGCTGTGGAGGGGAAATGTGGAGGGAAATGACTGACAGCGGTTGAGGAGGAGGGGCAGGGCTAGAAAAAATGCACATTTCCTGGGAACGTAACTTTAAAAAATGTCCTCCATGAAGAAATATTCCATTCAAATTCTTATGTATTTCATAACTGCTATACCTAAAATTTCCCTTCATTTAAAGTAAAATATATCCCTTCAATTTCCCTGGAATCGTGTTCCTGAGTTCTCCCATCATTTTCAGCCATGAGGAGATGGTATATAAGAAGTTCAAAATCATAATAGTCTTATATATACAACCACCACCCCAGGTGCCTCTTACAAGTTGACCCTTCACACAATGTCAATGGCGGAATCGGAGGGAGGGAGGGAGGTAGATGGCTAGGAGGGGGTGTCCAAATTATTACTGGGTTACCTCCATCAACCGGGGGGGGGGGGGGGGGGGGGGGGGGGGGGGCATCCGCCCTCTGCCGGAAGGCTTGCCACCCTGATGCCCCTCCCCCAAACTCTATGTATATACAAAGAAAATAGTCAGTTATACCCCTGCCAGAAGGCTTCCCCTTAAAGGTATATTATGTGATCTTTCCAGGGAACGCCCTCAACATTAAAAAAAAATTGAAAGCAGATTTTCTTGCAGATTTACATTTCTGATCATAAATCTTACATACATTCAAAGTAAATAGGTCGATATGATTCTTAATTACTTCAAAAATCATGGTTTTAGAGTGAAAATAAACTGTCGGGATAACACAACAGTTTATATTTTCACTCTAAATTTATTCTAAAACCATAATTTTGAGGTAATTAGGAATCGTACCGTTCTGTAACTTGGAAAGTATGTACGATTTATGATCAAAAATGTAAATCTGCAAGAAAATCTACTTTCTAAACAAATCATGAATAGAGGGCGATCTCTGGAAAAGATCACATAATATGCCCTTAATACCCTAGTTACACTACTGATCACCCCTCATATAGAAGTTTGTCGTCCAATAAGTGAAAAGGGAGTTGAGAGGTATAGGAAAGGGGCAATTTGTTTGTGTACTTTGTACATTAGTTGAGTGAAATCAGTTGAAAATGGGGTGAACTCTCCCCACTCTCCCCTACCAGTATGTTCATTTTGATAGAAACCTACATTGTTAGACAAAGTGTGACAAGCTGAAAACATGAAAACAATTGCATTTCAATAAAGTTGTTTTAATGTGCCTTATCTTGTCCAGTACCTTTCACAAACTATATAATACATGACTAGTAACTAGAAACACCAAGAACATGAATAATTTTCCACAAGACAAAGATGAGTTGTTATGGTGACCGTGTCAAAGGTCATCATAAAATCTGAATAGGTAACGGTAAAATGCATAACAAATGCAGCTTGTCATCCCCTCTACCAATTTATCGTCCAAATAATGCCATCATCTTGTTTCCTCAGTAATTAATTTTCGCGCTGTTTGTGATCCAAGCAGCTAACGCGAAAATAAAAAACCACAAATATATTTATTTTATGTCAATGTAATGAACTTTCAAATCACGAAATTAAAAACAAGCAAAATGTCTGAAAATCGGCATAGCGCGAAAATGTAATCGCGCGAAAAAATTACCACTTTTACAGTGTCTTATCCTGCTGCTTCAATGATAATTTTCCCCCTATAACCATTGCATGATTATCTACCCAACTCTTAAATTGCTTTTATTGACAACATATGTGTATGTGAGGGTGTAAAATAGTTGGCAACCGTGTTTACAACAACTGTATTCACTCATTGACTGTTGTTCTTTACTCCAATTTTGTGAAAATAAATGTATGAAACCTCTTCCCCCCCCCAGTGTTTACAAATTACAATGCAGTTGTATGAAGGGAAGGTCATATCAACGTAATTAGTTGTATAATTTACATGAATAAAACTGCCGTGTGGCAGAGATCGCCTCATTAAACAGAAACAATATGTCCGTTTTAATTAGAAAACAGACATTTAACAATATATATGGATGCTGTGATTTGTATTAAGGATATTTCAATAATGTAATTATCTCCTAACATTTCTGATTTTAACAAATTTGTGTTGTTGTTTGCTCAAGATTTGTGTCATAATCTTGTGCAAATCATCTAAATTGACCAGGAATAATGAGCGTCCTGTATCCTGTATTCCAAGTATGCGGGGAAGGGTGGCGGGGGTCACATGCGTAAGTTTGGCGTGGTAATGATTCTATCTACTGGCAACCCTGTAAACAGGAAAAATTATTTTGGAGCAATTGGCTCCTAAATAAAAAAAAATCTAGTTGCCAGTAATTTTATGAACTTTGCAGGTAACCATTGGCCCCTAAAGGCAAAAATTCTAGTCACCAGTCAATTTGATGAAATCGTCATGTGACGCCTCCTCTGCTGGTTCCTCCCTGCTTGTCACGTTTACGTTTTGTGAAGAATTCCAATGCTCGCCTTACGTTTAGTTCCCATCGCCGACATTTTAAACTTTTTAACATTTAACTTATTCCCGGTCATCACCAGATTGATCTAATTATCAGGGTTAAAAATTCACGAGAAGGAATATACCATTGTAAAATGGGGGGAATCAAACAGTTGCACAGCAATAACTTGGGACGGGGACATTGCTTTTATGATAATTATATCAACAGTTATTAATAAAATGAAAACAATAATGGCTGTTAATGACCAAATGAATAATAAAAATATGTTTACCGTAGTCCCACTCAAAACCATGCTTCTTCCGTAACTAAATATTATTACGATACAATAAATAAGAAATACAACTCAAAAATTAAGGATTTGTATTGCATTTTTGAACAAGACTAACACATTTTAGTAGGAATAATTAACAAATGACAACTAAATGCACATTCATATGTAGTTGTTTAAGGTTTCTTAATTATATTATTATATCGACAGTTATTAATATATGAAAACAATAGTGACTGTAAATGACCAAATGAATAATTAAAATATGTTATAATTACTGTAGTCCCACTCAAAACTGCTTCTTCCGTAACTAAATATTATTACGACGATAAATAAGAAATACAACTCAGAAATTATGGATTTTTATGGCATTTTTGAACAAGACTATAACACATTTTAATAGGAATAATTGACCAATGACAGACAACTAAATGCACATTCGTATTTGTTTGAGGTTTCTTAATTATATTTCTTGGTGACTAAGTTAGCAATTTTTAAGGTCGCAAATGGCAATCGCGTATGGAAATATGATCGCATTGGTAAATATTTGGGCGCATTTGCAACCGATTAAGTCGCTATTTACAGGGTTGTCTACAGGGTTGCTTTTTGGCAAGAAATTATGAAATATGTGTTATTCAATTTGAAAACGTTCCCTCAAACAAAAACAAAAAAACCAAACCCTCCAAAAAAAACACCCCCACAAAACAATAGTAACAACAAGCAAAACCAAGACACTATTGGACAAGGGCCCAATACCTAAGTAAAATCATATCTTTAAAATGTTAGGTAGCATACCCTTGAAACCCTCCCCCCTAAAAAATAAAAATATAATAAAACCCTATAGTTATCAGCTACTGGTTCACATTCACACATACATGAACATCCACACAGAAATTCACTCAAAAAAAATCATCAATTTTTTTGAAGTTTTGGTTTTAGTTGTGGGCCAAGGCTGTTACTCCAGCACTACATCAACATCTTGAATAAAATGGATACCCCCCCCCCCACCCTTCATCTAAAGACCTTTTCTATTTCCATATTGATTAAATCTCTCAATTTTACGAATTGGGTCAGGACTACGCTACACGCCTGGGATCAAGCTAATACAAGATAGATGGAAGGATCGATAAGTGTAAATATCAAGAGCATGACATTTGGTGAGAAATAAAATGGAATTGATTTTAAATACTATGATTCATTCACTTTCTACTGAAGATAACGATACATTATGATGTGTTGCTGTTGATCTGAATTTTTTTCTCAAATTTCTCCCAGGCCATGGTATTTTGTTCTTTAATGACGATGAAAATTACAAAATTTTGGAATGAGAAAAAAAAAATTAAAATTACTGTATAATAGGGTTTGTATTTATTCTTCTCTCCCCCTTTTTTCTGGGGGGGGGGGGGGGGGGTGTATGTTAATGCAGGATTTAAAAAATATATACATACAGGTTGAAACATAAAGAACTGTTTCAAAATTGGGTTTTGTCAACAACAAAATTTGTAACCGATTTTTCCTAGTCGTTGTGTACTGGTCGCAGAAAAAGGGTGCAGTTATTGGTAAAATACATTTTGAGATATTGTTGGAATTAAGCATGGAAAACTGAAAGAACAAAGAACATAAAGACAAATTTGCACATGTCATTTTGAACCTTTCAGAAAGCTCCCTTTTGTCAGTATCAAGATCTCGACTTTTGTTTGAGAGACAACAGCACCTATTTGCTGCAGCTACACACATTTGATGCCAAAGAAAAGGAATACAAAATCTTATAGCTGATATTTTCCAAGTAGAATACTCTTAAAAATGTATCTAATACTCACAGAACAAAGTTGTGGGCCCAAGGTTTCTTATCTCCACCGTCAAATCTACATCATAAATGCATGGTTGCTGCTCTGTCAAAACCTTGTATGTTTTTCTAGCCCTTCAACATGTATAAAGTAAAACTGCGCAACAATTATCCACAGGTAGTGTTGCTTTGTACATGTTCAGGGGAAACACTGTACAAGGCGTTGATATATGTGTTTAGAGCAGACTGCCCAAATGTAATACTTAGGAAGTATTACTTTATACACAGTAAAAACTATTTTAAACAACGCTGTTTAAGCCTGTCACTCTAACAACTATTGTTCAAACTGTTAAACAATCCATGTTTTTAAACTTTAAACAGCTGATTGTTTAAAATGTTAAACAATTGTTTAAACAACAACTTTTAAACATATACGTTGTTTAAATGTCGTTTTTACAACTATTGATTAAAACAAGCAGTTGTTTAAACCCATTGTTTAAAACATTAAATAAAGATGTTTAAACATACAGCATTGTTTACGGCTGTTGTTTAAAGCAAAAATTATTGTTTAAAACACTTCAAAGCATTTATATTTGGGTTGTTGAAATCAAATGCCAGAGTTGATAGATACCTTCAGAGGTAAGTTTTTGGTCTAAAAAACTGTTGATGTGATACAATGTATACTCAAGACACTTTTATGTATTGAACATAGAACATTTTTCCAATTATTCCTAATAAGCTTATTATGCACAGTTTATTCCGTAATGCCGATATGTTCACGGCTTCATAGATTGCAACTGCTTGGACATTTTTCCATGTACGATACATAAAAGTGTCTTGGGTATACATTGTATCACATCAACAGTTTTTTAGACCAAAAACTTACCCCTGAAGGTACCTATCAACTACTGTATGGCATATTCCAGTTCTGCAACAACTCCGCCACATACTCATCCGCCATGATGATGAACAAGCCCCTTATGAAACCCTCTGGCGCGAAATTTGAACTTTTTTAAACAATATTGTTAAAAAGTTGTTTGTACAGTATTTTGATGAATAAAACAGTGTGTGTTTAAAATTTGGAGACAAGTGTATTAAACAACATTGTTCAAAATTTAAACAACATCATTTTAAACAGCGCCAAATAAAACAGCGTTTTGCTGTGTAGGGGAAGGTGGGGTAATGGCGGACATATTTTGTCAGAGAGGTATAACACACATATAATACGTCATATAACAATAAAAATCATGTAAACACAAAGCACTGTGAAGGTTCTACCTTTTATCAAGTTTTTATCAACTCATCATTTTGAAATTCGAAGCTACGACGCAATAAACAAAATGGCGTCGTCCAGCATTACCCCGCGCCTTGGGGGCAATGGCGGACGACACCATTTGTACCCAAAAATCTTGTATAATGTATTTCTTTATCAAGCATTATACACGTTAATGTGTCCACAACTATCTTTAAAAGTATTCAATATACATTATAATAAAAAATAAACTAAATCTCTGGCCTACGTTGCATAAGTATATTATAATCGTTTTAAGCCATAGGCACCAAAAAGTCAAAGAGTCACTTACCTGATTTTTGCGATTGTTGAGAAAATAAAGCAGATGAGCCCTTCGGTCTGCCGCTGCGCAAGCTTAGTGCAGTAATACGTAACAGCGTACGATAGTTAAATAGTGCCCTCTATCGCCACTTATCAGTTGTAGCAGTGTCCGCCATTACCCCGCGTCCGCCATTACCCCACCTTCCCCTACACGCTAAAGGGTCAGACAGAAATACAAGGTTTTGACAGAACAGCGACAAATAAAGTATCCCTAACACCAAGACTTTTTTTTCCATTATATAGATAAAATCTCAATAAAATTGGGTCAGGGCTACTCTACACGCCAGGGAAATTTCAAACTTGTACAAATGGCTGGCACAATCGATATTAGTGTAAATGTCAAGAGCGTGAAATTTTGCGAGAAATGAAATGGAGGGATTTATGCAATGAATCATTCGCTGTCTACTGAAGATAGCATAGGATTTGATGTGTTGCCCGTTATCTGCTGCACACATATTAAATACAATAGAAATCCTTAGACCCAAAAGATTTTTCTCATTTTGTTGAGGCCATAGCCTATGGCCCGTATTCTCATACATATTTAAACATGGTTTTTAGCTAAACACACGTTTAACTTTGACTTTAAACACCTTTTTTTTGAAGAATCTGAACACATTTCCAAGGTTTTCTTTCTATTCAAAATAGTGCCATTCCAAATATTTTGTTTAATTACTATATTAACCCTAACCTTACCAGAGGCCACCAAATGCCACAGCAAATGATGTATGCATGCTTCACGGTTCTATCTCGTGGCACGATCTGATGAGCTTTCAAATGGTCGCCAAGTGTGAAATAGTGATTATAGGTTAAAAAAAAGTAAAACTTTTAAATTATTTTTTTATCACCATATTTCATGATTAACTTTATAATGATTCATGATTTCGTGTTTCATAGCTTTCTACGACATCACAATCATCATTCACTCGTAACTTTTTTTGTAGGTACCGCAGAAAATTGATCGAAACAGTTCTGTTATCAGCACTCAGCAGAGTTTCAGCTTTCTTATGATATAAATATCTCCAATATTAAAAATCCCACCATGTGGAGGGTTTTCCCAGATTGCATCACATATATCTGTATGTGATGTGATTTCTTAGGCCAAAAAAAATAAATGTTATGTTGTCCTCCACAGCTTTCAGAGAGGAGGGGGCGGGTGGGCGGATTTTTTTTTTTTTATTTAATTTTTTTTCTTCTTTTACCAGCGGAAGCTCAAAGTTCAGCCAACAAGAAGTTGAAATCACTCTGAGAGTCGCACATATATGTTATAAACAATTAATCTAATATTCAATGCCATTTAAACTGTTAAAAATAAATCTGAAAAAATAAATCTGGAAAGAAAAAAAAATCAAAAAAAAAAAATCAAAAAAATTGGAGCAGCCCTAAATCTGGAGCGGGCGGTCGAGGACAACATAACAATTTTATTTTTTTGCCGTATGGTGCATCAAATAGCGCAGTATGTGAGGCGAATGACGATTTGAGAGACTGCTTTTGGCTATATATATGTCAGTCTTCTAATTATAAAATAACTAATAACCATACATTTTCCCCCTTATAATGGTAGATTTTGTACTAACACGTTTTTTACAAACCAATTATTTTCCACAGAAATTCTCCCAAAATCATGTACCCACACGTTATGCTAAAATTCTATGAGAAGAACAAAATGGAGATGATTTTTTAAAGGTGGATACCCTCTCTGTTCATGAATTGCTATATTATGATAGACCTAGCTACTACAATGAAGACCAATTATAGCACTGTGATATTAATTAGGTGCTATTGTTGTAGTCAACAGGAGAACAATTAACTTTTTTGATGCCCCTTTGGGTGGAATAGTGTAGCATTGATGGTCCAACGGGCATGAGAGCCAATTCAATACAAATATGTACATCTTTATTGTAATTCATATTACACTGAATGACACTGAGGAGAGTGTGGGGGAGGGGTGCTCCTTCTGTATGTATACAGATGTAAGCATCCAACTAAATGTCCCTTTTTGCAGATTTTGAAAGATTAAGTTACTCTGAACAGAGATTTTGCTCAGCTAATCATACTTTTATCAGGGGATAAACCATGTTTTTTGTTTTCTAAAAGTTGTTCTCCTGCAGTGAAATTGGTTATTCTGGAAGTTCAATGTGATATTCCTGTCCTGAAGGTGAAGTTTGGTTCTCTGGAGGTTATTCTCCTGATTTGGTTCTGTAGAGTGAAATGTGATCCTGCAGGAATGGGATTTTGTTCTTCAGAAATGGGAATTTTATTTTCCAAATGTGAAATGCTGTTTTCTAAAGTGAAGTAAATGGATGAAGAATGGGACCAAACTTAACTTCAAAATGGCAGCTAAATTTGGTTTCTTGAAGTGAAGTTTGGTCCCTTTTTTATAAGTTAAATTTGTAGACTATTTGTCACAAAGCTGAAAATCCAAATCTAAATAAAATAATGATGTGTTTGTTTTTATTCACACAGGGTTGGTACCAAGGCGTTGTGTATTTATTACGGAGCGGAGCCAAACAGTGTATACCAGACAGAAACGGCAGATTACCATTGCATGCCTCGACGTATGATACCGATTCAAAGTAAGTTAATGGAACCCCCAAACAGTTTTGATCTGGTAGCTACCTCCTTTCAGGTCAGCGAATTAACCCTAACTCTACAGGTGCAATTTTGTGAATCGGGGGGGGGGGGGGGAGGAATGGGTCAAATTTGAAATCTGTCTCCGCATATGCCAGGGATCGAACCCAGGCCGCGGGCGTGCAAGATGATGCTCTACCGACTGAGCTATACAGGTCAGGTTAAAAGAATTTACAATTTTTCACAAGTTGAAAGCCTGGCGGAGCATGGTACGAGATTGACTGGGCGATCGCGTGGTACAGGATTGTAGCACTGTCGGGTTTTGTAGTATCTAGGAGCGTTAGGGTTAATACAGAAAATGCTTGGCATGCATTCACATTGTGCATCGTATCCTTGACATTTGTGTAAATCGCATAAGTATGAACGCTTGCATTACTTTTGCACACAGATAAGAAAAACATATGTGACGTGATAAAGAAAATGAGTCGCGTGTCGCCAGTTTTCAATTTTGATATCTGACCCTCATTTAAAAGCAGGTGGAAATGCTACAGTATTGTTCAAACCCAGTGGCGTAGCTCAGGGGGGGGCAGGGGGGGGGGGGGAATGCCCCCCATGACGGAAAAAACCCATTTGTGCCCCCGCCCCCCACCACCTCTAAAAAATAAATTAAAAAGGGGAAAAAAAAGAAAATAGGGAAAAAAAATGATAAAAGACCGATTTTTTTTTGACCATGCGAAATTTTTGGACCTAACCCCCCCCTAAAAAAAAATTAAAAAGGGGAAAAAAAAGAAAATAGGGAAAAAAATGATAAAAGACAGATTTTTTTTTGACCGTGCAAAATTTTTGGACCTAAACCCCCCCCCCACCACTTACGTGAAAATCACGAGTTGGTGACTGAATTTTTTTTTTGAGCAACCTTTTTACGAAAATTTCAGAAATCTTGCCCCCCCCTGAAAAAAATCCTAGCTACGCCACTGTTCAAACCCTACTAAAATTGAACTTCTAGTTTTTTTAGGTTACACACAATTTATACTAACTGAGAAAACAAAATAAAACATGAGAATTTGTCACTTCTTTTTACCGATAACTCAAAATCAATATTCCTGACATCCGACTCATTTAGGACATGTTTTTACCAAAACCGCGCGCAAAAATAACAGGTATTCAAAAACTGACAATGCCAAACTCGACCGACAGTGGTAAGTCTCAACCTACACGACTCTAATATTGAGGGCCTCTCGCCCCCCTAGCCACCGCTCCCGCAGCCCCCTGGCTACGCCACTGTAAAAGTGAAACAGAGTCAACATTTAAACCTCTTTTCTTTTGGTGGGTGTATAGTTGATCTTGAAAAGGGGTTATTTTTAACTACACATTTTTAAGTGTGCAATGTTATATTACTCTGCCTCATATTTCAGAATTAATGTATTTTTACATTGAATTATATTCCACAAGAAGTTTAAACTCAATATAAAAATGCTTTTAGCGGAATAACGTGTTTAATTTTATAGCGCACTCCTGAAATTTTAAACCAAATTGAAGGTTGCATTTGTGATTAGATATATTGACCGTTTGTAACCTTGTGCATATATGCTCTATAATATAGGCACCCTGATCAAAACCATTGATTCAAAAGAAAAAAGGCTTCTGGCTTATCAATAATTGGGTTTTAAGCGTAGTCAAGTTCCCCTCTAAACGACTGATGAAAAGTCATTAAATCCTCTAATACTTGCAAAAAGAGTCATTAGAATCCTGTATTCCCTGCGACAGGGTTCTTCCAAAAACTCTGCAATCTTAATTTGATCGGCATATCATTAAATGGTATACATATTCCATGTCTGCGCGCCGCATGGCACATATTTCTTAACCCTAACCCTACTACACCACACGGCAACAACACGGCCAGCCTAGTTTTAATAACCTGGCATGCAAGTTTTTGGGCTATAAAATAGACCCAGGCTATAATATATGAGGTAAAATATACTGAGTTGAGTAGCCTTGACAGCCGTGGGTGTAGTGGAATGGAGATGGGCTTTAGTGCTGGAGGTCCGTGGTTCAAATCCAGGGGGGTCGGGGTGACCTTTCGGGTGAATTTTCTCCTTCGGAAAAAAATATCTGTTGCCGTGTGGTGTTGTAAAGTTAGGGTTATTGAACTATGGTGAAATTGAACACAGGGTTTGTTAGTATTATACTGTACCATGTTCAATTTTTTTGTACTTTCGTTTGATGTTCGTGATGTGTTTTAATTTTTTTTAATTTGTATACAAATGACTATGAGCGTAAATCATGTTTTTCTCAACCGTTTTTGACAAACTACAATTCTTGTGGAAGCTAATGAAATACACCTTCCGTTCCAATAATCATTTTAGCACCAGATTTTCAAAAATAAATTCACCAAGTTGAGTAAAGGTGTTTTTTTACTCACCCTGTATTCTTGTGTAGTGGTGGTTTGGAGAGAAAAGCAATCTTGCCATGAATTAATCACCAAAAGCTATGCTTTATTGAGTTAAAAATATTGATACGTATAGCCGGATCTTAACACTGTGCATACACCATGCATATCAAACGTTTCATTGCAAATTTATATTTTATTTTTATTTTTACATAAGCACTCCACTGACTGACACATAATAACTGTAGCAAATGCAGGCCAGTGTTGCATTGATTTGCGTATTTTGATGCTGTCTCTCCAAATTGAACCAATAAAATGTCATTAATCAAATTTCAACATTTCATTCCAACCTTGATTCTTGTTAACTCGGCATCAGCAATAGTGGGGGGGGGGGGGGGGGGGGGGGGGGGTGTAAGAATTGTTGTTCAACTAAATAATACATTAAAGTGGTTTAAGGAGGTTGTATGTATATAAAGCAAACCCGGGGGGGGGGGGTGGTTCATGTATAAAAGATGTAATCATCCGTGTGAATCCATTCTCAAAAACTACGCTTGACACTGATTCTCAAGAAAGGAAAAAGTGTTATAGCTTGACGAATCATATTCATGAGTAAAGGATATAGTATGCTGGTAAATTTGTAACCATTTTACAATGATGACACATGACTATCGTGCCCCAGCAAGGCGTAGCGCGGATTCAGAGTGAAAAAGAACACCCCTATTCTCTGAAATTGGTGATTTTGATACCCTTAGCACAGGCCCATGTTGTGGTCGAAAAAAGCTTACTTAATCCGCGTTTTCGTTCAACATTATACCCGCCTGCCCCCCCCCAAAAAAAACCTGGCGCAAACAGCCAAAACCCTCAACAAAAAATAGGGGGCGGCATACAAACTTTTAATTTGTCACAAAAAATGGCAACCAAGTTTTCAATAAGTAAGCTAAGAAAATTAAATATTGCTGACAGAATAGAGATTATCCCATTCATTTTTAATATTTCTGGAAAGAAAAATTCTTGAGAAAAAATAGTTGATCTTAATTTTCCAAAATTAGGGTCGGGGGTCCGTATTCATTAAGTTTTTTGTCAGTTTTCAAAATTAGGGTCAGTCGGAAGAGGACAATCAAACAACAACAAACAAAATGGGGGGGGGGGGGGGGGGGGCATAAGGATAACACAGCAATTATGATTGTAACATTTTTGTGTGAGATATCATATTCCTGTACCAGAAGGATACAGCGTATCTTATTGATTACCATGGTGACCATATAGTCGAAAAGGGCAAAATAATATTGTGATTTCACATGTTTTATCCCTGGAACATATACGTGAGCATTTATTTTGTTTTAAATAGGTACAAGTTTTTTCCGGGTGTAGTAATATTGATTTGAAGAAGTATTAGGGTGGTTTAATTTTTTTAAATTTTACTGAGATGGGGTCATTTAAAAATTGCCCAGCTCAAACAATATAATAACTCTGTTGTCAAAGAGCTCAATAATTATATAAGTATGTATTTTACATTTAGTGCGTAGCTCAATATAAGCTTTTATTCCTGTCGTGTTCATGATCAAATACACTCTCCATGCTCTTTGAGAGTTAAAACTACAAACTGCTGTTAAAAGGGTATTTTTAGTCCTGGGGTCCAATTTTATGCAAATATGTGTTTTAAAACCCTAACCAGTAAAGCTATGTTTTTTGTGCGTATCGGGAGGAGGGGGAAAAAGTGCTATTTTTTTACCCGAAAAATCACCCAGCACCCCCAGGATTCGATCGCGGGACCATCCGCACCCCAGTCTGTCCCCCTACCAACTGAGCTAAACTGCCAGCGCATATGCGGGCTAAAACTTCCAGCCCACATATGCCTGCGGTAGGTGACATCATCGAGGCAATGCAGCAGCATGTGCGTGGAGATTCTGGCAGTGAGATTTAGTGAGATTCAGTTGGGTTAGGGTTTTAAGGTTGTTTCTGGCATAGCTCGGGAACTGGTGTAGGAGCGGTCTTAAAGGAATATGCTTGTTCACGCCTCTGCAATTTTACTTGAGGACCTGTGGCTCTCATGTTTATTTCGCCTTAAGAGAATGGTTGATCAGTAAGCATGTCCCTCGCTTTAATATACAACAGTATTCAGGTGTATTTTGTTAGAATATGCATGTTTTTATCACCCACTTTCTGACAGAGTCTGCTATGTGATTACCGTGGGCTCATCCCTGGGGCACTCAACTTTTTTTTGGGTAGGGGTGTGCCGCACAGGGTCTCAAAAAGGGGGGGGGCTACAGAACTGAACTGAGTGGATTTTTTGATGAAAAATAAGGTCTTAGGAACTGATTTTTTCAAAAAAATAGGTCTTGAGAACTGGCCTATAGTTCAATTTTGATTAGCAAGAACGCAAATTTTCATGTTTTTTTTGTTTTAGAATGCAAAATTTTCGAAGAATTGGGGCTTTAGAACGCAAAATTTCGCGTTTTTTGAATTTTCAATCAAATTTGGGTCTTAAGAACTGATGCAGGCTCAAAAGGGGGGTCATAAGAGCTAGCAGCAGAGGGTGAAAAAGGGGGTCTTCAGCGCGGCACATACCTATACCCTTTTCCAATGTCAGTGCCCCCCCGGGCTCATGCATACAATAATTTGTATCCATCTAATCAGGGGCATAATTGGTAGGGGATTTGCCCAGCTTATGTCCCCTGCCAGAAGGCTCAACCCCCTGATGCCCCCACCTCAAATGAAATGACAAACTCTATATTAACAAAAATAATAGTTGGTTACAGGCCTGACCAGCCACTGCATCTAATAAACCTGACGTAAGGAAAAGAATGAACATTTCTGTAAGGTTTGGAACACAGTATTTTTATAAATAATCTCCAGTATTTATGGTATTTTTAAGGAGTCTAGCCATAAGGCCCTTCACAATCGATTTTGAGTTTCCTGTTGGAGGTTTAAAAAAGGGACGAGGTGACTTTTAATTATTAATTATTAATTATCTTTTATTTTGTTTATTTTGAAACTAATTATTTTGTGGTCGCAACCAATTTCAACCCCTTATATTGAGGACTCTGCATTTAATTATTTTCCAAGTATGATTGATTTGATACCCCAGTATTAATGCAATCATGTTCTATGTTTGTACATCAGCTGATATGATTTAAGTCAGAAAGTAGCAAATAAAGTTTATTGAAATTCATTTTAAAATCCAAATAGAAATAATTTGTTGTTGTTGTTGTTGTAATTCTCAATTTCGGATGCGGGCGGCAACAAGAAACTCAAAATCAATTGTGAAGGGCCTAAGTCTGACAAATGGAATTAATGGTCAGGAGGCTGGCACTGACCCTGATCATGAAGCTATGCCTTGATCCAATCAAGGCATTCTGTGTATAGTCTTTGATCCAATCAGATCAAATAAATCAGTCTAGTCAGTCAGTAACTGTTCGGTCTAAGCATGCATTTCATGTGTAAAATGCACCACGTTAATATGGGCTGATGTGTGGGTTGTAAATCTTCCATTTGGTTAGGAAACGTGTAGATAAAATGTGCTATGTATACTGGGCCGAACAGAAGCTCTTTCCATATATCAATGGTGGACATGTATAATTGAAATAAAGGTGTGAGTAATTTATCTTGTTACACTCGTCTCCATAGCAATGCTCGAAGAGGCGTCATCTGCACATAGATATCGCAGTCATTATGTGATTGAATAACAAAACCATGTGAGCAAATTACATCAGTTTTATTTAATTTACATTCAAGTGGAGGTCAAGTCAGTACATGCGATAACTAGCTAGACTTGTACAAGACCTTCATGACTTTGTATAGGTTCAAAAGCCAACAAAATGGGATAGTTGCGCCATTCTAAAGGCTAAAAGACTTGTTTATGTCTAGCTTAGCAATCAATTGTACTGTTTGATATATTTATTATAGAATAATTATGTAAAAGTGTTAGATTCATCATACCATTTTAATATGCATCATATCGTTAGTACTACAGTTTTGTTTCATTATCATCATGAGTACTGGCCCCCCGGGGGGTACTCGGATTTGGTTTGGTCAGGGGTGTGCCGCTGGAGATTCAAAACCCATACCCATTTTTAGGGGTGATTTTGGAAAAATTGGTACCCATTTTTAGGGGTTTTGCTTCATTTTAGACCAAATTTTCGCAAATTATCGGGAAAATATACCTAATTTTTGCAAATTTTCGCGAAAATAGACACAAATTTTGCGAAAATAGACACAAATTTCGCGAATATAGACCCATTTGTAAAAAGTGACCCCATTATTAGGGGTTTCCAGCACAAAATCATACCCCATGTTTAGGGATTTTGTGCCCAAAAAGCTACCCATTAGAGTGGCACACCCCCGTATACCGTCTTGGGTGAGTACCCTCCCCCCCCCCCCCCCCGGGTACTGGCCAAAGGAAAACCTTTTGGTATTTGGAAAATATTTGATTATTTTCAATAATATTTGCAATAAAGCTGCAAGTCTTGTCAGTGGTGGTTAAGTAGAGGCCATGATATGATAGGGTTCTTAAATGGTTTTTAATATTGTACCGAATATAGTGTGTGTTTGCAAATAAGCACTTAATTTAAAAAAAAGATTAGTTAATACCCAAACAATTGTCATCTGATATCAAATCATTTCAATATTCAAGGCCATATAAAGATGATAAAATTTACCTCTAAAGATGAAATGATTGACCTATAAAGATAATAGGATTATTATAATGATTTACCTCTAAAGATGAAAGGATTTACCTCCAACCCCGGGGTGCTCAGTGGTCATTACAAGAGGGGTATCATGCGTGTCCAAAAAATCACGTAATTAGGGTCGTTTTTCAAGCTGGGGCACGTTACGTACGTAACGTGAATAGGGTATCAAAACAAGCCAAATTAAGAAAAAGGGTATACTTCTTACATCATTGGCTTTCGTATTTAGGGTCCTTATTTGCTCCATGAGGATTATAAATAGCCATGATACATGGGCGAGATATATTTCTCAAATTATATCCGCGCAAGTGATCTGATAAATCAGCTCGGCATTTGTTTCATAATACTTTTAGCTTATAATATTAGGGAAGGAAAAAAGGGTTAGAAATGTGTCATACGCGGTAAGAGGTTTAAACTATACAAATTACTTGCTTAGGGTATCAACAAATTTTAAGTACTTGTTTAGGGTATCAAAATATTTTGAGTACTTGTTTAGGGTATTGGAAATACTGATACTACTTGCTTAGAGTATATGTAAAATACTGTGCCATACTTGTTTAGGGGTGCTTTTTCACATTAACACGATTACGTATTTAGGGTACTTTTTGAAAGTCCTTGGACGCGCATGATACCCCCTTGTAATGACCACTGAGCACCCCGGGCCTCCAACCTTTTTAATGGTATACCTTTCCTCAGTTAGACATCTGGTGCTGCTAGTTATTATAAGGTACTGGTAATAATATCATATCAAATACACAATAGCTGCTTCAAGTTCCCACATGGATAATTTCTACCGGTAATAATATCATATCAAATACACAATAGCTGCTTCAAGTTCCCACATGGATAATTTCTACCGATAATGATATCAGATCAAATACACAATAGCTGCTTCAAGTTCCCACATGGATAATTTCTCTGAATCTTTATAACTGCAAGATAACCTTGCGAACATACAGCCGGTATTTATTGACTGCAATCTTTTTCTAATAATCATCTCACCTGTAATACAGTGCCATGGTTCGTTAACCCTGCTTCAATTGGTACCAAATGTACCGTTAGTAAACTAATAATTGCATCGATATCTATTTTGTTTTTCTCATTATCCTCACAAAGGACGTTATCGGCTCTCCTGCAAACTCTAACGATCGACGATATTAATGAGCCAGATAATGATGGTATGACGGCGTTACATTGGGCAGCGTTTCACAACCGGTCGGAGCAGGTGCAGCTGCTGATGCTAAGGGGAGCAGATATCTATATCACAGATGTGGATGAGAAGACCCCATTACACTGGGCTAGTCAGGTATATACTGGGTGTTGGGAGAGGGGAGGGTGTTGGGAGAGGGGAGGGTGTTGGGAGAGGGGAGGGTGTTGGGAGAGGGGAGGGTGTTGGGAGAGGGGAGGGTGTTGGGAGAGGGGAGGGTGTTGGGAGAGGGGAGGGTGTTGGGAGAGGGGAGGGTGTTGGGAGAGGGGAGGGTGTTGGGAGAGGGGAGGGTGTTGGGAGAGGGGAGTGTGTTGGGAGAGGGGAGTGTGTTGGGAGAGGGGAGGGTGTTGGGAGAGGGGAGGGTGTTGGGAGAGGGGAGGGTGTTGGGAGAGGGGAGGGTGTTGGGAGAGGGGAGGATGTTGGGAGAGGGGAGGGTGTTGGGAGAGGGGAGGGTGTTGGGAGAGGGGAGGGTGGGTTGTCTTTTCTCTCTATCGTCAGAGATAGAACCAATTGACTTTACTGCTATCATCAATAGAAAGCATCAAAGCCCTTTTATTGTCAGAAGAAAGCATCAATTGCCTTTACTGCTGTCATCAATAGAAAGCATCAAAGCCCTTTGCCTTTACTGCTATATTTAGTCGATAGCACCAAATCCCTTTACTGCTATCTTCAGAAGATGACACCAAATTCCATCACTGCTGTCTTTAGAATAGCACTTAATGCCTTTAATGCTGATAACATCAGAAGTTAGCACCAAATATCTTTACTGCTATCTTTAGTAGATACCCTTTACTGCTCTTATGTCGTCAATAGATTAAATCCTAACTGCTATAGCCTATATAGCACCTAATGCCTTTACTGTCATTACAGTAATAGCACCAAATGCCTCTTTAATGGTATCTTCAATATATAGCACTTTTTGCCTTTACTGTTATCTAAAGTAGGTAGCACTAAAGCCCTTTACTGCTCTGGTATTGTATGAAGATAGCATCAAATGGCTTAACTGCTATCTACAGAAGATAGCACTAATTGCCTTTATTTCTATCTTCAGTAGCATCATATGCCTTTACTGCTATCCTTAATATATAGCACCAAATGCCTGTACTACTATCTTCAGGAGAAAACACTGCTATCTTCAGTAGATAGCACAACATTTCTCAAGTGTAGTTTAGATTTTAAAAATGGAATATTATTGATCAAAATCATGGGAATGAAAGCTTGAACGTGCAGAATAAACATAGTTAAAATTATTAAATTGTTATAAACATGATGGGATCAAGCAAGATGAGTCTGAAGTCACAAATATCTCATTTTTAGTTTCCTAGTAGATTGTATTGGTTATTTGCATTTTGCAGAAAACTCCATTACAAATGGACACTTATGATCTATTTATGGGTTTCGAAACAATCGAAAACAAAAGGATTTCTATCCTTTGTTTGGTTATATCTCAAAATCGATATTCTCGACTTCTTAATCATTTTGCTAGATCACAACATAAATTACTTCACAATCATGTCGCAAAAGTCAATCATTTTCAAATGTTTAAGAAAATGGGGTTGGTAGGGTTTTTAAAAAGCTTGGTGTGATGGGTCTTGGGGTATTATTTGGGTTGTATGCCCCATTGTATTTCTGTCTTTGTCACTAAAAGTAGTCCAATTTGCCGCATTGAATTTCTAGGGCACATTTTGCTCCTTAATACCGTAGTTTAATTTGCTGCATTCCATGTCTATAGCACAATATGGTCTTTGAAAGCAGCTTTAATTACTGAATGAGGTTTTTTAGAGCATGTTTTGCTCCTTCAGATTGTAATACTTTGGCAAGATCTGACAAGAAAAATAAATAAAAGAGTGCGAACAAAGGGTTCATTTACCAGTTCCAGTGGTTCTCAATCATAGGAAAGGATAGGAAACTCAGACTCTTTAATTCCAAAGAATGTGTCTAAAAACCCTTTGTTTGAGAGAGCCACACATAGCTTTTTACATCAAAATATATGGAGATTACCATATTAACCATATGTGGTTTCATTTCTCCAGTAAAGCTACCTTAGATAAATAAAATAAATAAAAAGTTTGCCTTTTGAATCTTTGAATTAGTTTATCAGGATTGTAGATTGAAATTTTAGTGAAGCTTTCTGTGAAACAAATCATTATGTTACTCAGTCGGAAGATTTCTTCGGTAATTACTTGATCTACTTGTTGTTCCTGCGAGATTTGTTCACATTCTTGATCCCGGGAAGCTCAAGTGGTATCAGTGGCCTGGAGGGGAGGGGCACTGACATTGGAAAAGGGTATAGGTATGTGCCGGGCTGAAGACCCCCTTTTCACCCTCTGCTGCTAGCTCTTATGACCCCCTTTTGAGCCTGCACCAGTTCTTAAGAACCCAATTTGATTGAAAATTCAAAAATTGCTACATTTTGCATTCCAAAGTCCCAATTCGTTGAAAATTTTGCGTTCTAAAACCCCCAAAAATGAAAATTTGCGTTCTTGCTAATAAAAATTGAACTTTAAGCCAGTTCTCAAGACCTACGTTTTGGAAAAAAATCAGTTCCTAAGACCCTATTTTGTCATCATAAAATCCACTCAGTTCAGTTCTTTAGCCCCCTTTTGGAGACCCTGTGCAGCACACCCCTACCCCAAAAAAGTTGAGTGCCCGCCCCCCCCCCCCCCCCCCCCCCCCCGGATCAGTGGATCCTTGGATTGAGAATCTGAACAAGTAATTACTGAAGAAGTTCAACAAAAAGCTTCACATAACAAATAACCTTTTGAATTATTCAAGCTCAATTAGGGATAAATAATCCAACGAGGAAGCGATCAACAGAAAAATTCATAATTTAATAGCAATGAATATTGCAACAATTAGGAAAAAATACAACGCATTTGTCAAATTTTATCATCAATTGTTATTAAATGTTGATAATAATGAGCTCATTGAATTTTAACATCAAATATTATTAAATGTTAATAATAATGCTCTCGTTGAACTTTAACATTAAATGTTGTAGATTACATTTGAATAAATAATGACAAATTATATTCAAGCAATATAAATAATGAATTCCCTTTATATACCACTTTATTTATCAAACATAGATAACTTAACCCTTACAGCCCTGACTGCTACAACTACTACGCTAGCATGTGCTGGTAGTAGCACATATAGTTCCCCAGTCAATCTCCAGCTGAGCTCAGATGAGCTATCATATGCACAGCAAAAAGTATAATTTTTGCAAGCTTGCCCCCTTAGCTCTCAGTTGGATAGGTGGTGGAATACAACGCAGGCGACCCAAGTTGATCACCTGCGCCGGCAGTGCTGGTTTTTCTGCCCAAATTTGACCAGTTTTTCTCCACTGATAGTTTTATTCCCAAACACACGGAACCGTTGTTAGGGTTTAAAGAAATCAAAAAGGGAATTATTTTTCAAATTGAATTGTTTGTTAGTTCAGTCGGTTCGTGCAGACACATGCCCGGGATGCTCAGTGGTCATTACAAGGGGGTATCATGCGCGTCCAAGGACTTTCAAAAAGTACCCTAAATACGTAATTGTGTTAATGTGAAAAAGCACCCCTAAACAAGTATGGCACAGTATTTTACATACCCTAAGCAAGTAATATCAGTATTTCCAATACCCTAGAAACAAGTCCTCAAAATATGTTGATACCGTAAACAAGTAGGCCCTACTCAAAATATTTTGATACCCTAAGCAAGTAATTTGCATAGCTTAGCTTAAACCTCTTACTATGAATGACACATTTAATTCTAACCCTTTTACCTTCCTAGAAAGCTAAAAGTATATGAAACAAATGCCGAGCTGATCTATCAGATCACTTGCGAAGCATACAACTTAGAAATATATCTTGCCCATGTATCATGGCTATTTATAATCCTCATGGAGCAAATAAGGACCCTTATACAAAAACCAATGATGTAAAAAGTATACCCTTTTTCTTAATTTGGCTTGTTTTGATACCCTATTCACGTTACGTTTGAACGTGCCCCAGCTTGGAAAACTACCCTAATAACATTTTTTCTTGGACACGCATGATACCCCTCTTGTAATGACCACTGAGCACCCCGGGGACACATGCTTGGGTTCTTGGAACCAGACTCAAGCAAAATGCTCGGACCAGGCTATATTGTGGTTTGTCGTTTGTGGTGTGATCAAGCAAAATTAGTCTGAAGTCACAAATATTGATTTTGAGATAAAACCAAACAAAGGCACACATTTCTTTTGTTTTCTATGATTTTGAAAACACTTCAATTGCACATATTTTGCGAAAATATGGGTTCATATTGTAATGATGTTTTCTGCAAAATGAAGCATTTCAACAGACCAATACAAAAAAGTAGAAAACTAAAAATGTGATATTATGGACTTCAGACTCATGTTGCTTGATAGCATCACATACAGATGATGTGACCTGTGACGTAATGCCCTGGCGGTATGCATGCGCACCTACAGGGAATGTGCTTTGTAAATTAAATTCACACTTGATAGAACATTGCTTACATTGTAGAATAGTGCAGTAGTCATGGTCTGCATCCCTAGCAGAATGGGAGACCAGGAACTAAATATGGTTGCCCAGCAGTATGTGTACGCATCATAAGGGCAGGTGCTTTTAAAATTGGCGCTTAGTGATGAGTATTTTGCTTTTGAATAGTACATATGCAGTAGTCATGGACTAGTACCTCTAGCATGTCTTCAGACCAGGCGCTAATCAATTTGTAAAGACTACTGCTATTAACAACCGTCACATCATCTCTAGGTATGCTAAATTATTTCTAGGGAAGCATTAAAAATGAAGAAATACAATCTTGACTTTTATATCGCTATTGATTGTACTTGAACAGCAGTAAATCATTGAAGGTAAAAATGAACAATTCAAGAAATTAACAATTCCTCACCAAAGAAGCTAAAGTAATCAAATAAAGTAGTTCAATTTAATCTTTTAAATCATTCATATTTGAACAGCAATGATCAATATTTCATCATCTTAAAAGGACCATGACCATGATGAAAGTTGAAAACAGGGCAGATTTATCATGATTGCAGGGTTGCCAACCCTGGGACTTTGAGGCCCAACTCCATTGGCGGAGCCAGGGGGGGGGCCTGGGGGGCACGTGCCCCCCAGGTCCCTGGCACCAAAAAAAAAAAAAAAGGAGAAGAAAAAGAAAGAAAAAGGAGAAGAAAAGGAAAGAGAAAAGAGAAAAAGGAAGAAAGAAAAGAGAGATAGTAGAGGGTATAGAGTTCTTTATTTGTTACATAGTAAGTTTCCATGCCGCCACCCCTTATTTTGTACGTTCCCGGCACAGATCCCGGCATATCAAGGCAATAATGGCGTAGCCAGAGGGTTAAGAAGGGGCCGACCGCTCCTTCTCCCCTGTCACCCAATTTTGCCATTGTCGCCTCAAATTTGATAAGAGAAATCATAGTTAAATTATGACGTTCAAATACAAAGATAGCATTTTTCGTTGTATGTACCCCTTCCCCCAAAAATAAATTCATTGCAAATTAAGAAGATAGTTTGAAGCCAAAATATACCTCAATCCTAGCAAAACCGGGTAAAATAGCAAAACATTTAACAATAAAAGCAGTGTCATAAGGCCAAAATATATCTCAAATGTGGCAAATAAGTATAGAAACCAGGGGTTTTCATAAAAAAATAAAAATAAAATGTGACATTTCATTTTTGCATTGTTGGTATCTCAATCGCGGCACAATTTATGTAAAATAGCCCCAACAAATTCGCGCGCTACGCGCGCTTGTGACATGAACGTTAAAGGTATATTATGTGATCTTTCCATGGAACGCCCTCAACATCGAAAACAAAACTGAAAGCAGATTTTCTTGCAGATTTACATTTCTGATCATAAATCGTACATACATTCCAAGTTACAGGGCGATACGATTCTTAATTACTTCAAAATCATTGTTTTAGAGTGAAAATAAACTGTCGGATATCCGACAACTTATTTTATTCTAGTCTAAATTCACTCTAAAACCATGATTATGAGGTAATTAGGAATCGTATCGCTCTGTAACTTGGAATGTATGTACGATTTATGATCAGAAATGTAAATCTGCAAGAAAATCTACTTTCTAAAAAAAATCATGAATAGAGGGCGCTCTCTGGAAAAGATCACATAATATGCCTTTAACATTAATTTTGGAATCTAATTTTAAGACAAAATGTATCTCGATCATGACAAAATTAGTTAGTGTTGAGAAGCCAATATTTCGCGCGTTTTGCTTATGTGTCTCGAAATATTTGCTTTAGTTTTTAAGCTTGTACCAGCCAAAATTGGCAAAATATGTAGAATAGCAAAACAAAATTGCGCGCTACGCACGCACATTCCCCAAACGATAAGACTTGGGACCAGTCCTTGTGTGACTTCATTTCTTGTTGTCCGTTTCGGGAGAGCCCGAGGGCCGAGCGGGTGGGTGAAGGGTGGGTGGATGTTTTAGAACCTCAAAATATTTACATTTCTTTTTAGAAGCTTGTTATCAGCAAAAAAAGTCGCTCAATTATGACAAAATTAGTGTAAAATATGCAATTTTGCGCGCTAAGCTCGCATGAACCTTCAAACATTACATTTAGCTATGACAAATTAGTATCAAATGTTGTGCGCTACGCGCTAATCATGCTAATGTGACTTCAAACATTAACTTTATCTTTATGAAACTTTTGTGAAGGCAAGCCTCAATCATAGCAAACTGTAAAAAGAAAAAGCACATTTTTCGCGCGCCTGTTAAGGTATCAGGTCACTTGTTTTCTTTACTTCGTCAATGTATAGGTATCTGATTAATAATAATTTCAAAAATATATGATTTTGATTTGCAGCTTTAGTTTTCTTTTAAATTAAGATTTTGATATACGGTATACATAAAACGTACAAAAAAGAAGATAGAATTACCCAAAAGAAAACGTTTTTATTGCCAGTAATATGTAGCAAATATATAGAATATATTAGTATAATTATGCTCAACTTCTTTCGTGCATTGATAAAAAACAAAATATTTATTAGAAATGAAGAGGTGGCTTTTCGATAAAATGTTGGTCAAAAGTATACACCAGATCGCACCACAACTTCTTTCGTGCTTTGATAAAAAACAAAATATTTATTGGAAATGAAGAGGTGGCTTTTTGATAAAATGTTGGTCAAAAGTATACACCAGATCGCACCAAATGAGTTCCAAAATTGAAAATTGTTCTACTTCTGAGGGGGGCACATCCCCCCTCAGACACCCCCTGTCCGAGCATAGCTCGGAGGGCAGTGCTGCGCACCGCTTGGATGGTACCTTATCAAATTAAGCTTTTGGCCTCCCATTAACTTTTCTGGATCCGAGTCTGAGTGCCCCCCGGATAAAATAATCCTGGCTACGCCTATGAACTCATGATTTTCTAGGCACATGTTGTTGACTATTGCCCTACCAAACACCTCAAACCCCAAACACCATGAAACTTATTTGAATCTATTCTGGAAGCACAGGATCTCTTAGTATCTCCCTGGGCGATCACGGCAAGTGATAAATGCAGACGGAAAAGTTTATTTTGGGAGCGTGACCACCTGTTGAAATTCTGATTCTCGCTGTTCCATACAATGCTCTGTCAGCTGAAAGCAGAAAGAATCATGCCTCGAGGCATGCCCAAGCTATATCAGTTCATATAAAATAGCTTATTTTTGGTGCATTTGACTGCTATGCCCCCAGGTGCCATCCTAGCAGCCCAGCTAGGTTTAGGCGATCTAACATGTTTTCTATTACAGAATCTTTTTGTTTGAGCTGTTTTCAACGTTATCGTTATATCACACTTCTGTGTAAATCCAGTGGTGGCTAAATCATGAGGGCGCACTCACATTAAAAAGCAATACATCAATGTGTGTTTTTCTCCTTTAAATTGAGTGCCCCTTCCATAGCCGCCCCTCCCTAGCCTCCATCCCCTTCCCCCTCCCTACCAAGGTGACTGAAATGGTGATATAGATTTTAAAGGGTAAAAAACAGGGTAATAGTACTATGAGTCTATATGGATTAATAAGAATTAAACAAAATGATTGATCTCTCATATGACTGGGGCGTGGTGGCCACCAATGCATAAATCGATTTTGAAAAGCCTATTCTATTCATTTTATTGTTTAACATGAACAATTATGACGTTGGCCTTGGAACTGAATAGAAATTGGTAATTTGAAGCATAGATTATCAATCAAGATGGGCATTTAAATTAAACATTCTGAACTATTGATCACATCACTATAATGTATATATGACGTACCTGGCATTTTTAGCTGAATTTGACTTTTGTGAGCAGAGTGGGGACCTGTTACATAGAACATATGACTTTGACACATACAACTAAAGCATTGGCTCTTCTGGACACTTGGACTGCTATACAGACTGACATGATGGTAGTTTATAACCACCATGCCCATCGTACAGTGCTTGTGATCGGTTTATTTCCAAGATAAACACGTCCGAATAACCAATTGAAATACTGCTTCTAAACTAGTTTACTCCAAACTTTACCACAGATGCAATTATTCCAAAAACGTCTCTGATTGGTGTGGCAAAAGATGTATCCATCTCTTTGACCAATTGGTTGGTATTTCTCAGGGGGTCAAGCCTATCCACACACATTGGTTTCCCTGTACCCAACCTTTGGACTAGGAGGAAAAGAAGTTGCCAACCAATCAAGCACAAGACATATAAAGAAAACATGCTTCTTCTTGCCCCAGGGTGCATGGCTGGGGAGGGGGGGGGGGGGGGGGAGGGGGCTCAAATAAAGTAAACACTGGATGAAGAAGGATTATATCCTTACTTTTACCCTAATAAATATCATTACATCTAATCATGATGATATTAATTGATTACGTTCAAAAAGTATTCACACTTTCATCTTCGCATATCGTTGGTGTTATGTCAAAACCTTGTAATAATAATAATAATAAAACCATACTTATTGAGCGCATAACACAATTAAGTCCCTATGCGCTATCACAAACAAAAAAACACAAACAAAAACACAGTAACATGAGTAACAAAAGACGAAACAAAAAGAAATTAAACATTAACATTAAATAGGTAAGTTTTTAGCAATGATTTGAACTGTTCAAGAGTTTTGGCGGATTTAACATAATATGGTAAATTGTTCCAAAGTTCAGAATCTTAGACTGAGTAACAAGTCGAGCAGCTGAGTTTTGAATCCGTTGAAGTTTTGAGATTTGCGTATCAGGGAGGGCATATAGTAACCTATTGCAGTTATCAAGTCGGCAAGTCACAAAAGCATGAATAAGCCTCTCAATTGTTGGCTGATCGAGATAACGCCGGATTTGACCTATCTTATAAAGAGCATGAGAAGCTGCACGACATATGGCCCTTCAGCATGTACAAAGTAATACTTTCTATGTATAACCTTTGGGCAGTCTGCTCTAAACATGTCCATTATGGGCCAAAAACACATCTATCACAACAGTGTTAGTGCTCTTGCCACTGAAAATGTATAAAGCAACACTTCCTATGCATAACTGTTGGGCAGTTTTATTTTATACGTGCTAAATTAAGGACCCGAAAAACATACATGTTTTTCACAGAACAGCAACAATATATTGTTTTCTAGCATTAGGGTCCTAGTTTTGAGCATCTGCCTGAATAAGGCCAAAAAAAAAAGTTGTTTGTTTGTCCACGTCCGACCGACCGTGTACCTAGGTGCCGACCGTTTTACTTTTTATTTTTGATAATTTTTTTAAAACAACTTTTTGAGCAATTTGAATGGCCAAACGGACCGTTTTTATTCCTTATTTCGTATGATATCGTCATTCTGGTATTTGCAACACCATTCCCAATGCGCAATCCCGTGTAAACACGATGTTTAATGCATGAACTTGGCACCCGCGGGACTATTAAAAGGACTAAATGAAAATCAGTGATCGCACGTGCAAGTGATGTCATTTTTATACTAAAAACGCAGTGTGAGAAAATATGAAAAATCTAGTTACAGTTAATATTTGTTCCCAAAATGTTGCTCAACGGCATGAATATTAATTTCAACATAGTATAAAACAATCTTTGGGTTAGTTAGTGCAGGGAAAATAGGTTTAGCAATACTTTCACGTATATATTTCTATCAAAACTTCAACACAACGTTATTTCACTTTGTGCAACATTCAATCACAATGGCGGCGTCCTACGGTATCTGCGCATTGCAAACTCAGTACAAAAATAATATTTGAACGAGTTTGTAGTGTTGCAACCAATGCGACAATATTGGAACTTTAAATTGACAATCTGCCCCATCCCCAGCAGGAGAAAGAGATCAAAATCAGCAGTGTGAAGAGTAAAGCAACAATGTCGCAAGCTTATGAAAAGTGAGGTGTTTTGGTGTGTGTTTGAACTTAATTCACAGTATTCATGCCGAATTTATATTCCCAAATACAATATCCGTATTAAAAAATATTTAAAAAAAAAAAAAAAAATCCGACCTACCGACCCTACCTTTTGAGGACCCTCTATGGACAAACAAACACCTTTTTTGTTGGCCTAACTGCCCTTATTGTGTAATCTTATAAAAGATAGAAGTGACACTTAACAAGGATTTTGCTTCTATGGAGCGGAGCTGTGGTTGAATATCTGAATTTGTGTTAGTGATTGTATTATTGTCACTTGCATTTTAGGTGTTTACCACAAATGTGACTATTTACTGAGGCTACCTACAGCCTAGATACAAGTTGATGAAAAGATTATTCGATGGAATTGTTAATTTTGATATACTGTAAGCATAGATTACACGCACAATAATCTATGCAGTATAGATCACACACACAGTAATCTATGAACATAGAAATCATATTTTTTGTACAATCTATCCTATACACTTTATTGAAATCAAGAAAATCATTCACGAGAAATTGTAATTCCAAATTTTAATCATCATAAAAAGTGATTACCTATATATATATATGGTTCGTAAGTTCATACTAACGATGTTGCTTTACCATGGTTACCAATGCATTTACAAATTACCGTGCAATTTGCTTTGTAAAATTGACGTCACAAATCAACAATGACGTGGAAGCTTGTATTTGTTATTATATTGCCATTTGCAATGCTTTTGTTGCCTTTGTCCTATCATAATGTACAGTCATTAGATGTTTAAGGCCTTAACATGATGCGCAGGTAGGCGACGGAAAAAACTACCCACCCTGTTCTACTGGAAAACAGACCTCAGGTAGGGTCAGGAGGGAGGGCATTTGTAAAACCAAAAAAGGTGAAACATTTGGTGAATTTTCATCAATTTTCGACTAAAATATCAACAATTTTCGACTAAAAATCAACAATTTTCAAAAGATGTTTTGTAAACAAAATTGCAAAAAATGCTCCAATTCGAAGGGGGTAAATGGGCTGGTCAGGCCTGTAGAACAGGATCTTTTTCCCCTTCTTCACCTTAGTTGATGTTAAAAGCCTTATCATAATGCACAGTTAGTGGATGTTGAAGACCTTGAAATCATTGAATAAAATTGCAACACAAAATATTTATGTACTTGGATTTTAATATGTCAGTTTTGGATGTGCCTGTTTAATTTCTAATTGAAGGATTCCCTTTTAAGGCTACGAAAGGAAAATTATCTGTCTCATGTGGAGTCACTTTTGCCGCATAACCCTACGCGATGAGCCCAATTTTAGTGTTTGTTTTTTAGTTACCTGAAAAAATTGAAACAAAAAATTGGTTCAGAAAGGGCAAAAAATGAAGAAAAAACCCAATAAAAAACCAATTTCCGCATTTAGCATAGCTATTTGTTTCTTTTAAGCCCTTCTTTTTTTGGCCCTAGCTTTGTAAGAAGTCTTTGTCTTATGACTTAGATGTACAGAGCAATGAAGACCCAAGGTGGGGAAGGGAACTGACCGCACAGGTCTGGTATTTTTTGGTAAACGTAACAAAATAATGACAACAAATTCAGTTTACTCAAAATTCTAAATATTTATTTATTTAATAAAATATTTGTAGTTTTGTAAACAAATGAACCGTGTATTTTCACCTGACAGCAATTTATCAAGAAGAAAAATTTGAATCCCAATTACCTGATTTGCTTGGTTGTTGCAGTAGGGGTGCATTTTTGGGGGATACCTAGATTTTGTTTGTTTTATAATAGTATCTTAGATTTAAATAAGAATATGAAATATCATGTTTATTCAAATTAAGTAGGTCTGCTGAATCGACGAAGACCCAAATACATAAATTGCGAAACAATAATAGTAACCTTATTAAATGGATGAACTAATATACAAACATCTAAGGTCAGGATTCAGTATTATAATACCACGAGATTGGCCTTTGATGAAAATGACTTTCCATGCATGCAAACTTCTCAATTTTAATAAAGAACGCATCTATTGGTTCTCTCTACTTAATTTAGTCTTTGAACATTTACCCTATTTTATCATTTGTAATTTAAAGGTATATGACCTGATCACTTTTTTGGGGCTATGATTTTTTTTTCACATCAAGATATTTTGGTATCAGAAGAATCACCATATTTTTCTCATTATGTCTGTAAAATATTAGGGCCAAGAAATGTTTCATTTGGAAATTATAGGCTAAAATGTGGTGAATTACTGCTAAAGGTGGTTAACCACCAGCCAGTCTGTGTACTACTCAATGGGCACATGTCTTTTGACCTTGCGCTTCTAAAAATAGAACCATTGGAGTTATGCAACTGAAACTTTGGAATGCAACAATTTTAAGGATGACCTTTCATGTAAAATAGAAAACATCAAGTTGAAAATCGGGTCATCTACCTTTAAAGGCATATTATGTGATCTTTTCCAGAGGGCGCCCTCTATTCATGATTTTTTTTAGAAAGTAGATTTTCTTGCAGATTTACAGTTCCGATCATACATCATACATACATTCCAAGTTACAGAGCGATACGATTCCTAATTACCTCAAAATCATGGTTTTAGAGTGAATTTAGAGTGAAAAATATAAACTGTTGGGATTCCGACAGTTTATTTTCACTCTAAAACCATGATTTTGAAGTAATTAAGAATCGTATCGCCTTGTAACTTGGAATGTATGCATGATTTATGATCAGAAATGTAAATCTGCAAGAAAATCTGCTTTCTATTTTTTTTTCGATGTTGAGGGCGTTCACTGGAAAGATCACATACTATACCTTTAATGAGTTGCCATAGTTTTGTATTAGAAGTAATCATGTGGTAGGCTTGCTTTGTAAACTGAACAGGGCTGTTGTCTATCAAAATCAAAAGGAATTTTGACATTAAAAATCAACATTTCTGATTGGTTGGATGAAGATTGGATGAAGATTGGGTGGGGCTTGATCTGACTGAAGGGCAAGCAGGGGGTAAGCAGGCTGTAACTAGAGCAGGGTTCCCAGCCGCTCAGGGAAATCAGGGAAAATCAAAATAACTTTTTCCAGACAGGGAAAACTTAGGGAATTTGAAAATAAGACAGAAACTCAGGGAATTTGATGGCTCAAGTGGGTAACACATTTCCAGGCAATGAATAGGTGTAAAGTCGAAAAATTTCGCGCGCTACGCGCGCATTTCTTGGCTCACAAAAGTCTTGTCGGTTCATTTTCAGTTCTCGCCCCCCCAATATGAATAACCTACCTATACGCCACTGCGTTTTGGCTATATATGTTAATAACCAACCCACATAATTATTGCCTTCCAAACTTCCGATA
The DNA here is from genome assembly GCA_035610835.1 of Ophiura sarsii. Taxonomy (NCBI): domain Eukaryota; kingdom Metazoa; phylum Echinodermata; class Ophiuroidea; order Amphilepidida; family Ophiuridae; genus Ophiura; species Ophiura sarsii. Next base: position 49,153,660 of record CM069451.1, on the reverse strand, counting down.
AAGTGAAAATATTTTCTCAGGGAATAATATAAATTTGTCAGGGAAAACTCAGGGAAAATTCAGGAGATTTTGGTCTTGTGAAATGCTGGGAACCCTGTAGAGGGGTGTTCCCCCTCCCCACCAACCCAAAATTCCCAAAAAGGTTAGGAAAATGGTTATTGCGAGTATGGCGGGCAAAAACATGGGTTTTTTTTTGTTGAAAAAAGGTCCTAATTAATTTTGGTAAAAAGTTCACGTTTGCCAAATTTATACCATCACCCCTTTGTTAAAAATGTCCACTTTTGTCCCCCTTGCCCCCCAAAAACCTGGTCTGATCCACAGTTGTCTATTCACATATCTAAGGAATGAAAGAAAAATGATTTTAAGTAATTTTGAAAATAGACATTTGCTTTACTCAGACTCAACATAAACACACACACCCCAGCCACTTACTATACACTTGAGGGGGTGTCACTCGCAACTTGACTTGCTATTATGCACCTGCGCAGTTAAACTGTTCCTTTTTTCACCACCGCAAGATATGACCGTTGTGACAACATGCTGATGACCACCATTGCAGATGTGGATTTATTGCATTTACAGTAGCTGCTACACTCTCAATTTTGGGGACGCCTCAAAAAGTGTTATTAAAACCAAAAAGTGTTCTATATTTTAAAATTTAATACTGGAAATATTTACACACATTTTCAGGATTCTCTTGTCGGTTAACACCGGATGCGTTCTAGAACACATCGGTGTTCCCAGACTGTTACAAAAAAGCTGTTAAGAAAGGTGTAATAGAGATGTTCCTTTGTTTAACACGGTGTTCAAAATAGAACACATTCAATTTTCAGCTGAATAAATCCTGTAACATTATTATAGTTTTTACTGGAACTTAATTTCACTGAGGAATATGTAGCCCACAATGAGTAAACGATGCACATTGCGGCAGTAGCTTAAGAGTTAAACTATATACATTTTGAGGTATTTATCTTGACAATTTGTATTTGATAGGTTAAGACAAGTGATTTTCAATAATCCGTAACTTTGGTTAGGAATGTGATTTAACATTGACTTTGGTACCAAAATGTCCCATAATATCATGACATAAATCACTCAATATTCATATTATGTCCCTCATTGTGCCTCATTTACTCACGTTACATTGGGTCACATATGATATCATTATGTTGTCACTTGGGATGTTTGTATGTAGCTGTCCATTGCAACTGCAATCATGAGATGGTCAATAATAAAATCTTAATGCTTTCCACGCGGCTATTATTTTTACCATACACAAAACAGATTTTTCAGAAACCTTTCATAATTTTCAAAGTCTATCTCAAAGATTACTGACCAAACACTAGGTATGTTTGTACTTATTTCAATGCATTTCTCATGGTGATTCCAAATATGGTAATGAAAAACAGTAATTTTGACATTTTTGAAACATTTTGTGAAATTTTGGAATGTCGTCTGCAGCTGCCTGCCGCGTGGAAAGTGTTAAGTGCCTCCATATCCTCAATCATAGAAAAAAATGTGTTTATACAATGACACTTGTTTGTATATTGTAATAGCATGTGTCATTAGAGTCATTTGAAAATACCAATTTACCCCTTCTCTATCAATCAATATTGCGGGGGCTGATAGTTTGCAAATTGGGGGACTCAACATTGATCATGGTGGAAAGGGGGATGACTTTACATTATACCTATAAAGGTTCGAACAATATTTTCTAACATTGCTGATAATTGTAGCAGAAAGCCTTTCAGTTATTTGTTGACTTGGCCTGTGCAAGATCAACTCCATTATTTTTATCATTCAGGCTCACCAATTTATGCTTCAGACTCACCATTTAGGGTCTGAAAAAATTACTGGCTGGCGAAGTAATCACTGGTAACTGTTTGTCTCCAGACCGTAGAATAAATACCAATACAAGTAAATTTGCAGTAAGCATGCATATCGCTCCCGATATCGCTGGCATAGCGAATTTATTATAATCAATTAATTGAACTGCTGGATGGTAAGGGATTCAAATCCTTTAAATACAACATATTAAATATGAACTTCATCACTAATTACTGCATTGTTATATTGTACAGTTCATTGACCTTCAATGGTCAGCCATTAAATGTTCTTGGCATAATGTAAAATGCAGAATTATACAGTTCAGAGACCTTAAATGGTCAACCATTAATTGTTCTTTGCATACATTTAAATGGCCTATTGTATTGCATAATACACTTCATCATAGACCTTTATTGGACAAACCTTCAAGGCAAGAAGGCTATAAATTGATATTCATCCATAGATGAAATCTTTTGAAAAACTCTGTTATTTATTGTGTATCAAATGTATGTACGCTTATACAAACTTTGGAATGGAATTTACAAGACAGGGACAAGAGGAACAGCAATGTCCCAGCTCCCCAGAATTTGGGAAGCCGTACATTAATTCCACTTACTCAAATACACACTAATTTGTAATTAAATTTAATTGGGCCTTATTCAAATTTCTTATAATTTTTAACTCCTTGATTTTCTATACAGCGCCCAACATATAGCCCACCGTGAGACACTTTCTGAATATATAAACTGAGCAAAGAGGACAGCAGCGCTCCACTTCCCAGAATTTGAGAAGATTTTAAATATATATTGGAAATCATATGACCGGGCAAGAGGAACAGCAATGCCCCACTACCCAGAAACTTGGGAAGATTTTATATTGATAAGCGCTAATCATGTAACGCTAGTTCATTACCATAACTCACAGACGCAGGGCTATCTAGCTGAAATAGGGAACACAAAAAAAACAAAAAAAACAAAAAACAAAACAAAAAACAAAACAAAAAACAAAACAAAAAAACAAACAAAACAAACAGAAAGGGAGTGGATGGGTGGGTTTAAATTAAAGATGAACTTGCTATGCCAGCAAAAAGCATAATGACTGAGTGGGAAAAAGCCCACTGATCGAGAAAAAACCTAGATGAGCGTCAGTACACAAGTACAAAGCAAAAATTCGCGGGCTAGCCGGAAGTGGATTCTGTTTGGTCAGAGTCATAGAAACCATAAACAATGCACATGCGCATGCGCCAGAAAGTAAATAATCTACCGCTGGATACAAATTAGATTAATGTAGATTGTATCTACGTGAATCCTTGATACTCGCACTTCTTTAGGAATATACTACATGCCTTAGACTTTATGCAGCACATATTTCGAGCGGGGTTCAGAACTCAATCATAATTCATTTGAAGTAGTGATAAACCATTAACTTGCAACACACTGTTGTTGAGTTGGTGAATACTTTGTTGTTTTTATGCATGAATTAAGTTAAATATTGGTATTTTCATACCAAACAATATTTAATTTTGGAGTGCATCTTGCATAACACGCTAACTTTAAAACCCAGAAGAAACCATACTACACTTTTTCTGTGAGTGCCCGACCATATTAAATCTATGAGAAAATGTTACAAAATGGATTAAGGAAAAGACAAATATAACCATCATTATGGAAAAACAGATTCATATGAACGTATGAGGCTACTGTGAAAAAGAAGAAGAACAAATTGCAACCTTAAAAACACACAAAAAACACTTTAAACCCCACCTTAACTAAAAAAAAATAAATTTTAATTTCTTCCATAGAATGGATGTCTGGCATGCTGCTCTGTCATGGCAAAATGTCGAAGTGGGGGCGCTCCTCTCATTAACGCGATGGAAGGTTCCGGAAAATCATGCATCCATCTAGCGGCGGCGGCTGGCTACAGCGAGATCCTCGAGGAATACACTGATGTCCCTGGTGTAGACTTCGAAGTGCTTGACCCAGATGACAGGTACTAATAATCTATAAATGTTGACTTTTTTGTGCTGCAATACTTTTTTCTTTTTTTGCTCATATAACAATGAAGGCGGAAAAAATAATGTTAACAACTGGTTTACAGGTGTGTGACCCAATCCCTCCGATTTTCCCATCAAAATTGAATTTCTTGATATTAGAAGAAATTTCATATTTTTCTCAATATCCCTGTACATTTTTAGACCTAAGACTCCTAAACGAATGACCAGTAATACCCCTGCTCAAGGCAGTAGGGTCATATTTTTCTGCGAAAAGAGCTCAATAGGTTCCACCCATGAACTAGAGCCTTGTTGGTGAGTTATCAAAGGAGTTATTAATGCCAGGGGAAAATGTAGGGGGGGGGGGGAGGTTGCATCCAAAACCATTGGTAGTTGGAAAACCAACTTCAGTGTTATTATTATTAATTTTATTTTACTAACAGTAATATTTGGTTGATAACGTAACCTTATGCGTATATACTTGAATATTAGTGTTTTTGTGTTATTTAATTGCTATAAAATAAGTTAAAACCACTTTCTTCTCGATTTTAATGACGCTTCTTATGATGGACTGTAGAAATTTCTTTCCATGGTCTAATGGAAAAATTAAAATGTCTATTTGTTAATAAATTATTGTCAAATAATTAAAGACAACAATAACAAGATTAAACAGTAGTAGATAGGACAGGGAAACATGTTATTCACTCTGCTCTACAGCCAATTATGTAATATCACATTCCTCTCTATTTATTTTTTCCCTCCCATACAGAACCCCCTTACACTGGGCTGCAGTGTCAGGACAGGTAGATTGCGTCAAATTTGTCCTGGAGCTCGGGGTAATGCACTCCCCACGTGACATAAATAATTGCACTCCTCTTGATTATGCCAAACAAGCGAACAAACCAGAGTGTCATAAGGTTCTACTAAAGGTTGGGGCGGAGTACGGAGTGACTCAGTCACCCGCAAAGCAAGCTAGTAAAGATGGGACGTCGTCCTCTCGAAAGAACAGCTTGCAAGGGACGAGGAAGAAACGTTTTGGATTTTTAAGTGATATTTTCTCACGGACGAAGAACGGTCTGAGGAGCAAACAGTCTTCTTTAGATTCTAATGAGGAAGTTGCAAATCATGTAGAATCAAGTGACACTATGGAGATGACACTTCAACAGTCTCTTTCACGAGAGGCTCAAGCCGAGGAGGCAAAATCTGATGTGTGTGATGCTATTAATACGGACAATGGAAAGTGTAATAGAAGCTCTGGTGAAGAGTCTAACGATTTCAATAGAAAACTGAGTAAACGACTACTTGAAGACAAGCGGCATTTGCTCGAGGCTAGCCCTTGTCACAGTGATCATTTCACTTTAGACAGAGCTGCGTGTGAATCTAATAACAGTCCAGTTTCAAGCACGCAGCGCTCATTATCAGTGGAATCTAACGATTCTGTTTGTAACCATGACAACAATGGCAGACGGCGGAAAAGATCTCAGAGCATTCCATTATCCCATTGTAATAATGAAGATAGAAACTCGTCGCCGGTGCCCGATAGAATTCCGTCTTTTTCTCACCATTCCTTGCTGCCCTCTGCCAGGGCGCCGAATACAAAAACTCTGTCCTTAGTGTGTGATGCATCTGCACCCTTGGTGTGTACCGGTGCTGCTGCTGCTGCAACACCCTTGGTGTGTACCGGTGCTGCTGCTGCAACATCTATACCCTTGGTGTGTACCGGTGCTGCTGCTGCAACATCTATACCCTTGGTGTGTACCGGTGCTGCTGCTGCAACACCTACAAAGAACTCTTGTGACAGTGGTGGCTCTACTACTGGTGGTGGTGGTGGTTTGTCAAGTAATGTTGAAGTAGAGCCTATTGTAGGATTGAGGCCATTATGTCGGGAACTACCGGATGCTAACATGGTGCAGAGACATGCGCAGGAGATACTTGATGCCCAGAGAGGTATGACAATTGTTGCAGGTAGGGGGGGGGGGGGGGGGGGGGGCAAGGGTAGGGAGATGGGATTTTTACACCCTGTTCATTATAGGATTTAAACCGTTTCATCAGGAACTACCATATAATGCAAACAACATGCAGAGACACACTTAAGAGGTTACATGATGCACAATGCACAGAGGTGTAGGAATGTTGTGGGTAGGGGAGGGGGGGGGGGAAGTGTAGGGTGACAGGGTTTTGCACCTGGGTCCATTGTAGGATAAAATTCATTTGATCAGGAACTACCATATGCAAACATCATCACCTGAGACATGTACAGGAGATACTTGATGCACATAGAAGTGGGTGATTTGTAGATGGGGAAACAGGGAGGGTGGGAGACACTATGGTCAAGAGGTTATGAGAATATACCATCAAATGTTGTCATTTCTAAGTTGAAAATGTTGCTAAACTTTTAAATGATTGAGGCACAGAGAGGTTGTAGTGTGGAGGTGGACAAGGATGTGCTGTTAAAGAGGGGCCTCTTCTGGTAAATGAATGATGCCTTTTCTCAAACAAATCTTTGGTAATGTGCTGATTTTGGTCTAAAATTGACTTGTGAGTGTGTATTCTTTTATGGCGAATTTGTGCATTCTTTTTCATTTGGCCAGCAGCACTTCTTTCTTACCAAACAGTATTTGAGTACCTCTATAATGTGATTCAAAAACATATTGTAGAGCTTAAAAATATCATACAAAAAGCTTCATCATATAATTACACACATCAAACTCCTTACCACTTTTTCCATAACTATGGAACAGCCATTATACACACACACACTTACCATCATGCACAAACAATACATTGGTTGTCTCTGTGGAGTGACGTCAGAGAGTATTCAAGTGATTGACACAGTATAATGAACAATGCCAGGAGTTGTTCTTGACAGTGTGCAAATTATAAGTGCAATACTGAGTAGTAATTTTTGGAATGACTCTGACGTCACTGTGAAGGGGTAGACGAACGGAGTAACTCTTTGCCATTGTTATCAGGCGTGTGCATGAATAATACAACACTGTAGACGTCACTGTGAAGGGGTAGACGAACGGAGTAACTCTTTGCCATTGTTATCAGGCGTGTGCATGAATAATACAACACTGTAGACGTCACTGTGAAGGGGTAGACGAACGGAGTAACTCTTTGCCATTGTTATCAGGCGTGTGCATGAATAATACAACACTGTAGACGTCACTGTGAAGGGGTAGACGAACGGAGTAACTCTTTGCCATTGTTATCAGGCGTGTGCATGAATAATACAACACTGTAGATGCAGCGGTCGATGCAGCAGCTTATATAAATGCAATTTAGGTGCACATACGTAAGGTGGTGGAATAAAAACCCTGTTGTTTGGAGCCCGACCAACCCATCCTCCCCCAATTTTGTTTTTATAAAGAAAAATATTGCTTTATTAAAGAACAAATGTGAAATTGTTTTCAAAAATTGATTTAATTTTTTCGAAAGTGTTCGAACCGACCTTACATGGGAGGTCCGTTTGCCTGTACAATAGGGTTTATTTTGCCGTCACCTAATTGCAAATTCAATCTTCAAGGTTGGCATGAAAACATTTCTGAAAACACAGAATAGAATCAATAATTGAAAAGTCTTGTTTTCTGTGGGAATTTAATGAATCGCTTGCGTTATTTATAACCATGCTCTGAAACTAATAGAGAAACAGCTTGACAAAATATATTACTTTTTGCAGGGTATATTGTGATAACACAAAGCATAGCATGTTAAAGTGTTTGGTGCTAGAACATGAAAAATTAAAGACTGTTTTCGACCATGTTAGCCAATCCAATCAGCCCCCCCCCCCCCCCCCCCATGGTATGGTTGGTATAAAGTCTAGAGAGCAATTACTCTCTTTGTCTTACCTAGGAGTGGTGGGGTAGGGGGGGGGGGGGGGCGCAATCAACCCGAGATTTAGTCTACCAATTGAAACTACTTTTTGAGGCTTCTACCACATGCAGGTTGTATTATAATAAAATCATCAAAATACATTGACACTATACAAAATATAAGAGTAGTATCATCATATAAATAACTTTAAACCTAATCTTGAATATTACGTAAAAATATGTCAGCCAGTCCAAAAAGATTGAAAGTAGCATTAAATTAACAGCATTATACAGCACACTTTGTAACTGCAAAGAGACCAAATGTTACATGTTCTACCAAAACCAGACGGAATTGGGCAGAGCTCCAAACTGAGAAATAGCCCAAAATATAATTGGGGGTGATTTTTGGGGGAATTTGAGTTTGTGGTAAATAATTAATCTTTAGAGTGTTTATAACAATATTGTGAAAGATTCAGAATAAAAAATCATCCTAAATGTATGTTTCAGTGATTTAAAAAGCCTAGTTCTAGTAAAAAGCCTAGTTCTAGTAACTTTAAAGGGCGATATCTCAGTTTGGAGTTTTCATAAAGACTGTAAAAGACGAACTTGAAAATGATGTAACTCCGCTTTGGGAAGTCCGATTAAAAAAAGAGAGGTACCACTGTAAAGCTGAAGATCTCTACTTTAATTATCAATTACTAACTCAATTTTGATATCTTGCCCAATTGTGTCTGGTTTCAGTACAACACGTCACAAATTGGCTAAGTTTCAATGTTTGCCAGCCTATTCTGTCGATCTGGTCTTGACAATAACTACAGGTAGGCCTACTCTAATTTGATTGTCTTTCGTAATATTTACTCATTGGTTTTTGCAGGTCTCATGGTGTCAAGCAAGGACGAGGGAGGGGAACCAGCAAGAAGTCTGTCTTTCATGAGCTTAATTACACCAAATACAAAGCTAGCACCATTAAGTCCACAAGTACTAGGTAATCTATTGTGAAAGCTTGGTGTATATCCTAAATTTACTATGAGCTTGTTTCTGCAGAGAGTCATTAGAAACATGTCCTCGCCGCCTTTTGACGCCATTAGACGTCTAATTGTCCGCCAGCAAATTATCCTCAAAAAAGCAGGATAGCGGCGAGAGATTAGACGGCTAAATACCGGCCAGAGCTCTGTAAGATACAGGGTGTCTTAGAGTGATTTATACCATGTTTGAAAAAATATAAAAATTAGATAAATCAATGTGTCTAGTTGTATTACATGCAATATATTGCTGAACATGTTTTCTACTTTTTCTGTTCACTTCATCAATCTTTTCAGGCATGATTGGAAAAGGGTGAAAACATGTTTTTCATTTTCAGTGTATTTGAAGTGATTCCACACTCTACTGTTCAAAATCTGCCTTCCAAAGAAGGACTGATCTTAAATCACTCAAGTTTAAGCCTGTTGTACATCATAAAAATATTGCTTCATAAGCATCACAAGCAGTTGATATCTATCAACATTTATTGAAAATAATACAGGAAACAGCAAATTATAGCTTATCATTTTTTTAGAGTTTATGATTTTATTGAGTTCTGTCATTTCTTTTAGCAACATCCCATTTTTATCCCCCTGGTTTGTAAAACCAGAAGGGGATTTTGTCATCATGTAATGTGTGTCTGTTATCCCCCTGGTTTGTAAAACCAGAAGGGGATTTTGTCATCATGTAATGTGTGTCTGTGCGTATGTAGGGGTGTGTAGGGGTGTGCCTTTTGGTTAGCCTTTTTTTTCCAAATGCTGTATCTGTTGAAAGGATGGACGGATTGACTTCAAACCTTCAGTGATAGGTAGGCCATGGTCAAACACTGTAGCTGCTTGTTTGGGGGTCTAATTTGCAAAGGTCATCTGAGGTCAAAGGTCATCTAGATGTCAAATCGTAAAAGTTGCCCGATTGACGTCAAACTTAGAGAAAAGAAACATGAACGCCGGGTGATTTTTTTTGCGGTCTAATTTGCATAGGTCATCTGAGGTCAAAGGTCATCCAGGGGTCAAATCGTAAAAGTTGCACGATTGACTTCAAACTTGGAGAAAAGAAACATGAACACCGGGTGAACATGTCTAAAATAAATTAGAGGTCATCCAAGGTCATCTGAGGTCAAAGGTCATCCAGAGGTCAAATCGTAAAAGTTGCCCGATTGACGTCAAACTTGGAGACAAGAAACATGAACACCGGGTGAACATGTCTAAAATAAATTAGAGGTCATCTGAGGTCAAAGGTCATCCAGAGGTCAAATCGTAAAAGTTGCCCGATTGACGTCAAACTTGGAGACAAGAAACATGAACACCGGGTGAATATTGAAACGGCAGCTCATTTTCATGTTTTTAATAAGCTTATTTTCCTATCGAGTCTGTGCAAAACCTGATGAGCTCGTTTCGCGAGAATATTTCGTGAATTGATTCCATAGTTTCAGGAATGTGTTTAGTAATTATTGTGTACATGTCTTTCAAATTCCATACCTTTTGGCTGTATATTTTAAGAAATATCGAGCTATGAGCAGTGATCGGCGATGAGGATTTTTGGATTCGCCGCGAGTTGTGATTCTTTTTAGACGATAAGAAATGCTTTCCCAGGTCGTAATATTAGTCGCGACTCTTTTACATTTCACGTTCGTTGTTATAATGAGAAGATGCATAAATGTCTCCTGATTCCAAATATGTTCTTAGTTTCTTCTGACATTTAGAATTAGTGTAATTGTAGTTCCGTGAAATATCCTTAATTTGGTAGTATTTTCTTGGCTAAAGAGTGTTTCTAGCCTCTGAGTGACCGCTTGTGCGTAGCGCGTTGCATCGCTTAGAAACTAGCCAACCACATGTGTGGGAATTTTCGCGTCGCAAGTAATTTCGCGGAAGCTTTCTTTAGGAATTATTTGCGCATAAAATGCAGGCATAAAAGGGGCTGCATTTCGGGATTTCAATCAGTTGGGGCGAGAGAGTTCGCAGTTATACCTCTTAACTTGGAGGTGCGAGATATCCAAACCCACTTCAGATCATCTGATCTGAAACAGATTACTTCCTGAACTAATAAAGTGTAGTCAGTACCGAATCTGAAATATGACGATGACGTCATTACTGAAGTACCATATAAGGGAAGACCGTCCCTTGTTATGGAACTTTGACATGTTTATTTATGAACGGGGCGGAGCGTCATGCCGGGAATTGGCATAGCCCTCGTACCAGAATCTCAGTGTTAAAATGTTGTAAATATTATTCCATAATTATTAGGCCTTCAATTTATAATCAGTGATTTTATACTCGTTCTAATAAACCAAACAAGCAAAGTTCAACTTGTTCAGAGAGATTGGTGCGCAGAAATTGAGATCGTAACCAATGACTTGTTTATATCCATTTGAGACAACACAACAAGCTCTCGTAACGTAAACATACAGGGTGACGCGTAAAGTAATGTTTACTCGTATAGGGTGATCAGAAAATGTACCTTTACGATATTTAGAACTAATGAAAATCTTACACTGATGTAGTAACGCTTTGAATATGGAATTATGACTTTGTATATAATGTAATGTATATAATGATTGAGTTGGAGCTGAAGAAAACAGCTACCTAATTATAATTATAATACTTCTAAATGTATACATTTGTAATGACTCATTACTCGTCTCCGAACTACTTCAGATACATATAATCTATTTATATAACTCTATATAACCTGGTTCACTACCTACATAAACCATCACTCAAATAATACTAGAATTACTTGGTGAATGAAATCGGCTGGTAGATGTGAAATGAATGTTTAGAGGCAGGTCTCTCAGGTTAGGAGACATACAGTCTTCCCCTCAGCTGACTGATATGTCTCGGAGACATTATAGTCTTCCCCTCAGGAGACATTCGTTCTCAATCGCTCGGATAAGGAAGCTGAAATTCCTTATACTCTTGATTTGATCCATGAGATCCTTATTAAAGTCCAAATAGTGATGCCCCATTGACTATCCTAACTGAATCCAAGGCCGGAAAGGTAAGACTGACACGCTACCACATTTGTAGTCTTACAGGAGATTTCTTTATATTTATGATTACAGAGGCAAGCTCGGTTCCGTTACAATATGTCTAAAATAAATTAGAGGTCATCTGAGGTCAAAGGTCATCCAGAGGTCAAATTGTAAAAGTTTCCCGATCGACGTCAAACTCGGATACAAGAAACATGAACACTGGGTGAACATGTCTAAAATAAATTAGAGGTCATCCAAGGTCATCTGAGGTCAAAGGTCATCCAGAGGTCAAATCGTAAAAGTTGCCTGATTGACGTCAAACTTGGAGACAAGAAACATGAACACCGGGTGAACATGTCTAAAAATATTAGAGGTCATCTGAGGTCAAAGGTCATCCAGAGGTCAATTCGTAAAAGTTGCCCGAGCGACGTCAAACTTGGAGACAAGAAACATGAACACCGGGGGAACATGTCTAAAATAAGTTAGAGGTCATCCGAGGTCATCCGAGGTCAACAGTCATTAGAGGTTAACCAAGGTCAAAGGTCAACAAGGGGTTAATTTGTGCAATGAACACCGTGGGAACATGTAAAACAATAATTAGAGGTCATCCGAGGTCATCTGAGGTCAAAGGTCATCCAGAGGTCAAATCGTTTAAGTTGACCGATTGACCTCAAACTTGGAGAAAAGAAACATGAACACCGGGGGAACATGACCCATATATGACCGTTGACCTCATTTAGTTGATCTCCCAGCCAGGGGGATTCGCAAGTCGTGACTTGCAGTATTTTTGACATCTAAAATGCCTAAGAAAAGCTTAATGTGTATGTCAAAGCATAGGTGTAAAATCTATGGTCAAAGTAAGAATGACAAGCAATATCAATAACAAGATATTTATACCTTAATTAATTAAACCTCTCTGGTAGTATAAATCACTCCTATCCAGGGTATTTTGTAACAGAAGACAGGGTGGTATAGCAATACCAAGACACTGTACCTAACGGCCATCTAAAAAACCAAAGAACACATTTTCATATTTTAATCCTGATTGTTTTCAATAGCTTCAGGTAGATCTCATCGGTGGCCCAGTGGAGGATCTCAGATTGATAGTGTGTCAATAGGATTTCAGTCAGGTCAATCATCAGAATCATTGACCTTTGACCTTGGATCACCAGAGGTCACATTGCAAAGTTCAGGGCCAGAGTCTATTGGGTAAGTGCATACATTATTTTCTGACAGGTGCTTTTATTTTGTTAGTTTATCATAAAATAGTAGTCTGTATAAAAAATATATGATATACATTAGTGAGCAACTCAAATTTTTCCCTTGAATTTGACACCTCAATTTTCTTCCTCGTAATTTGACTTTCCTCGTTATTTGACCTCAAATTTCTTCCCTGTAATTTTACTCCTCAAATTTATTCCCAATAATTAACACCTCAAACTTATTCCCCATAATTAACACCTCAAATTTCCCCCCATAAGTTGACACCTCAAATTTATTCCCAATAAATTGACACCTCAAATTTATTCCCCATAATTAACACCTCAGATTTATTTCCCAAAATTAACACCTCAAATTTATTCCCCATAAATTGACACCTCAAATTTATTTCCCATAAATTGACACCTCAAATTTATTCCCCATAAATTGACACCTCAAATTTATTTCCCATAAATTGACACCTCAAGTTTATTTCCCATAAATTGACACCTCAAATTTATTTCCCATAAATTGACACCTCAAATTTATTTCCCATAATTGACACTTTAAATTTATTCCCTGTAATATGACACTTCAAATTTGTTCCCCATAATTGGACACCTCAAATTTATTCTCCATAATTTGACACCTCAAATTTATTCCCCATAATTTGACACCTCAAATTTATTCCCCGTAATTTGTTTAACATTTCATTCATAAAATATAATGGCTAATTTATTATGTATGTAGCTAACAAAGAGGGAGGGGATAACCCCGTAAAACTTAAATTTAAAACTGAATGAAGTGTGGAAACGAAAATGGCAATAATTTTGGATGAATTTTAAGATAGCCGTTGAATAGACAATATTGGTTGAATTTCTGCCAGATGAATTGACAGAATTATTGACCTTGGTTTGGTTCATCAGAGCTCTAAGGTCAAAGTTCAGGAAAGAGATGAATTTAAATATCTTGGTATCAATTTTTAGTGCTATGTCTTGGTCATTACATATTGATTACTTAGCAAGGAATGTTTCTAAAAGTATTGGTGTTCTGTAAAAGCTAAATTTTTCGCGTTGGTTTTATTTTTGCGCAAAATATTTTTTCACAAAAATTATAACACGCAAACATATTGTTTTAACATTCATGTAGCGCATCCAGAAGGTCGACCGCAAAAAAAAACAATTTGCGGAATGTCTACGATGTCAAAATGTGCGAAAATATCTTTACCCAAAAATATTGGCTTTTACAGCAATTCGTTGTGTTACGTATTTTCTTCCTCATCCAACTCTTGTAATATGTTATCAAATGCTCATGTAATTCCCCATGTTGATTATGACAGCCCAGTATGGTCTAACTCTTAACTGTTCACATTCATTAATATCATATCAAACAAGGCTGCAAATCAATGCCGTAATATTGCGTAATTATATATAACATATGATGCATTTCTAAACTGCTCACAAAAAGTATCGAAACACTTAGAAATGATCCAATATATAACGGCTCGAAAGGGTATGCATTAGTCGAAGCAAATAACGAAGTGCATAATTTTGTTCTGCGTATTTTGACACCTCGATCGATGAGACACGATGTTGCGGAGCGGAGTTATTGTCATTTCAATGGTCGTGGGTCCAGTTTCAAAAGTGACAATCATCCTATAGAAAGAGGTTTGCATTACTGTTTAGAATGATCAGATTCGTGCTTTTCAATAGGGATGAATGTCACTTTTGAAACTGGACCCACGATCATTGAAATAACAATAACTCCGCTCCGCAACATCGTATCTCAACGATCGAGGTGTCAAAATACGCAGAACAAAATTATGCACTTGGTTATTTGCTTTGAATAATGCATACCTTTTCGAGCCGTTATATATTGGATCATACTTTTTGTGAGCAGTTTATGTATTCAAAATGAGGGCCTGCTTGGAAAGCAGTGCTGGTCACTGAAATATTACCCTCAATAAATCATAAATCATTCTATTAGGTTTTTAATAGTTTGTAAAGTATTTGAATTTGACTAACAATATTCTTTTTTTCCCCCGTTGCAGCATAAGGAGTAATAGATTTGATGTTTTGGACCCCATAAATTCTCAACAAAAAGGTAGGATGATAAAGATATCAGTAATAACAACAATGACAACTACAATAAAACAACAACAAATTACAGCAGCAACGATAACAACAACAACATGATTAATAATATCAACTTAACTTTGAAACCATAATAATATCTCTTTGCCAAATTAAAACCTGCTTTCAATCATTTGTTTTGTCGTATGAATGCAGATTATTTTGTACTATAAGTTGCAACTCTTCAAAATCCACATTTGAAGATTGCAGCTTTTTTGTTTGTATAACTGCAATTTCCATCATTAAATTAACACTTTTCACGTGGCAGGCGTCTCCAGACGACATTCCAAAATGTCACCAAAGGTTTCAAAAATGTCAAAATTGTTAAATTTCCTAACCCTATTTGGAATCACCATGTGAAATGCATTGAAATAAGTACATACATGTCAAGTATTGATTCAGTAATCCTTTGGATAGACCTTGAAAGTTGGGAAAAGTTTCTGAAAAATCTGTTTTGTATATGGTAAAACTAATAGCCGCATGGAAAGTGTTAAGAGCCTTGTTCTTTTTTCTTGACCATTTGTTAAAATATGATTGAAACAGAGAAAAAGAAGAAAAAGAAGAAAAGAACCAAGAAAGTAGAGAGACATGCTGGGCTTGACAGTGGTAAGTTAAAAACTATAATTGACTCATTAACAGTAACCATCCTACACGCTACAAATCCCTACATGCTCGTCCCCCGGTCTATCTAGTGCTACGATACGATGGGCCATAAAATATCAAAGGTTTTTAAAGCTGACGAGATAGTGCGGTCAATAAGGTGTTCAACTTACCTGAGGTGGCCAGAGTTTGATCCACGGTGCATGTGGGGTCTGATTTCCCAAAAAAATGTGACCCATTTTTCTCCCCAGAAAGTTAGAATTCCCCAAAACATGCCGGGTGAGTTACGGTTAATGTTGGCCACAGTACCAATTTCCGTGAAAGGGTTGTTCACACTATAGACGGTATTTACCATATCCATGAAAGGGTTGTTCACACTATAGACGGTATTTACCATATCCGTGAAAGGGTTGTTCACACTATAGACGGTATTTACCATATCCATGAAAGGGTTGTTCACACTATAGACGGTATTTACCATATCCGTGAAAGGGTTGTTCACACTATAGACGGTATTTACCATATCCATGAAAGGGTTGTTCACACTATAGATGGTATTTACCATATCCGTGAAAGGGTTGTTCACACTATAGATGGTATTTACCATATCCGTGAAAGGGTTGTTCACACTATAGACGGTATTTACCATATCCGTGAAAGGGTTGTTCACACTATAGATGGTATTTACCATATCCGTGAAAGGGTTGTTCACACTATAGACGGTATTTACCATATCCATGAAAGGGTTGTTCACACTATAGACGGTATTTACCATATCCATGAAAGGGTTGTTCACACTATAGACGGTATTTACCATATCCGTGAAAGGGTTGTTCACACTATAGACGGTATTTACCATATCCGTGAAAGGGTTGTTCACACTATAGACGGTATTTACCATATCCATGAAAGGGTTGTTCACACTATAGATGGTATTTACCATATCCGTGAAAGGGTTGTTCACACTATAGACGGTATTTACCATATCCATGAAAGGGTTCACACTATAGACGGTATTTACCATATCCGTGAAAGGGTTGTTCACACTATAGACGGTATTTACCATATCCATGAAAGGGTTGTTCACACTATAGACGGTATTTACCATATCCGTGAAAGGGTTGTTCACACTATAGACGGTATTTACCATGTCCGTGAAAGGGTTGTTCACACTATAGACGGTATTTACCATATCCGTGAAAGGGTTGTTCACACTATAGATGGTATTTACCATATCCGTGAAAGGGTTGTTCACACTATAGACAGTATTTACCATATCCATGAAAGGGTTGTTCACACTATAGACGGTATTTACCATATCCGTGAAAGGGTTGTTCACACTATAGACGGTATTTACCATATCCGTGAAAGGGTTGTTCACACTATAGACGGTATTTACCATATCCGTGAAAGGGTTGTTCACACTATAGACGGTATTTACCGTGCAATGTAGTGTGATGGGCCGGCCGCTGCAATTTATCCTCTGTCTCCGTAGGTCACCGCATGCGATGGCAGCCAGCGCCGTGTGGCAAAATAGGAGAACATCAGCGTTTACGCAATGCATCTGCAGCCGCTGCAGTGGCAGTTAAATACCATTTGACTTCATTGCACTGCATTGCACTCGCACTCGTAGGAATAACCCTTAAGAGGTATAATAAGCCTCTATATAATTGAAGGGAAATCTGGGAATTGCAACGTTAATGTGTGATGCAATATCAAGCTAAATGAGTCTGAAGTCAAAAATATCTCATTAGGAGCTCTCTATTTGATTATATAAGTTATTTTTAAAGCTTTTTTTGTGCAGAAAACCCCATTACCAATGGACAATGTTACTTGTCAAATGGTGGTTCTAAGCATGGACAGTGATATGCTCAAAATGAAATTATGGAAGGGATGATTTAAGTTAATTTTACAAAATATACAGCGGAACTGATAATTTGACTTTCTATTTTCTCTGTTGATTGTCATTCTAAATTTAAAATAATATAGAGGCTTGGACAAACTGGCATCCCTTCCATAATTTCAATTGAGCATATAACTGGCCATGCTTAGAACCACCATTTGACAAGTGACATTCTAAATTTAAGTTAGTTATTTGAGATCACATGGTATAGGGCACTAAACAATGTCATCATTATTCTTTTTTCCACCCACATTTAGAGATTGGCAGCGAAGTTGGGATGTCAGCCAATCACAAGACAGCTGGTAGAGAAGGAGCCGTGAGCGAACAACCAAACACAATGCAAGCATCAGGCATTAGATAACGATTGATCAAATATAACTTATATTGTGTCAAAGGAAAAGCCCAAGAATGAATAGCCAATCATAATACACGCTTTGAGCATGTGTAAATAATTCTTTAATTAAGAGTAGGAGCCCAAGAATGAACAACCAATCATAATACACACATTGAGCATGTGCAGATAATCAAATGATTAATTCAACTTCATTTTCTTAAATTAAGAGTAGGAGCCCAAGAATTAACAACCAATCATAATACACGCATTGAGCATGTGCAGATAATTTGTTAATTAAGAGTAGGAGCCCATGAAAGAACAAACAATCATAAAACATGCATTGAGCATGTGCAGTTATCAAACGATTAATTCAACATCAGTTTGTTAATTAGGAGGAGTAGGGGTCCATGAATGAAACCATCATAATGCAGACATTGAGCATGTACAGATAGCAAACAATCGATTTGAGGGAGATCAAATGTATGAATGAGGCTTGATCATGTTAGTCCAGTCTAACTAACAAATTTGAAGGGGTATAGCCTTGAAAGCAGGCGCAAAATAACCAGGCTTACACTCATGCACAAAATTACACACGGCCTGGTGGACTTAAACTGGCAAAACCACCTAATCAAGCCTAATAGACAACTCAAAAAGACCCATGACTTATCCTACCAAAGACTTCTGACCAAGACCACGACCTATTCCAACACATTCTTCCCCTGGACGACCACTCATTGGAACAATCTCCCTCATACAATTCTGGACACTGCCAACCATAACTCCTTCAAAACTATGATCTGGAACCACTTCAACGAGCACACAGCATCAACAAATGGAAACAGTCTACCCAACCACAACAATCATTAGGTCATGTCATCAACTCTAGCGTGATGCGGAAAATTCCGTTTTGCTGGAGTAACCAATCCAGATCCAGATCCAGTATAACACACCACTAATTGCAAAAGAATTGTTTCAACTGCAGTGCATTTCAGTAAGCTCCCCGAATCAGCATACTAAAAGCCCAGGGGGGGGGGGGGGGCACTGACATTGGAAAAGGGTACAGGTATGTGCCACGCTGAAGACCCCTTTTTCACCCTCTGCTGCTAGCTCTTATGACCCCCCCTTTTGAGCCTGCATCATTTCTTATGACCCCAATTTTATTGAAAATTCAAAAATCACGAAATTTTGTGTTCCAAAGCCCCAATTCTTCGAAAATTTCGCGTTCTAAAACCCAACAAAATCGCACATTTGCGTTCTTGCTAATCAAAATTGAACTATAGACCAGTTCTCAACATCTACTTTTTTGAAAAAAATCAGTTCCTAAGACCCTATTTTTTGTCATAAAATCCACTCAGTTCAGTTCTGTAGCCCCCCCCCCCCCCCCTTTTGAGACCCTGGGCAGCACACCCCTACACCCAAAAAAGTTGAGTGCCCCCCCCCCCCCCCTCCCCGGACTAAAAGTCCCCAAAAATACCAGTATGGGATAGTGGTCTAATCTGCCATAGGGGTCAATGGTTGTATTTCCACGCGATGTTTAGTTTCCATGATATTTTGCTATACTAAGGCTGTTGAAATCGTTATGTGTGAAGTGCAATCATTAATTTGTAATTTGTTAATAATTACAAAATCAATGCAGTATTTTTGATTCATGACTTGTCTAAATAATTGAATTATAAAGCCAGTGATATGTGCAATAGGATATTAATAGATAGTCTATATTTTGATATGAAATTATTTAGTAATACAGTGTTCTACCTTTCCTAATCCTGTAGTATTGTAATTTATTTGATTTTGATAATTTTTGAAACAAATCAGAAAGTTATCAATTGGTTCATCGGTACCAGTATGTAGAATGTATATTACTTAGATGCAGTGTTGGAATTGCCAGTTGATAACTCTGTGCAGTGCATAGGAGTGAATTCCAATGACGAATTTCGGCACAATGGAGCATACATTCAGCGCAAATCACTAGAAAATGCTCTGAAGTCACTGCACAGAGTTAGATAAATGATTAATCTCTTCATACTGACATAATATTCATTCTCCCAGTGGGATAAAGTATGGTTATTTCTAGGGATACCACTATCACATTTTATGTGATCTTTATCAACTAAATCTGCTTTTATAGTTACAGTCAGTTGCAAATTGGTGAGCCTCCGTACAACAGTGAATTAATATAGAAGGGTGTGTGCACTGTGCATCATATGCGTAACACGTACATGCACCAAAATTGCGTTCTGCGCTTGGATTAAATGGATTGCGCAGAGAAAGATAAAAACGCATATTTATCACCAATTTTGAACTTGACTAAACTATATGGTAAGTCATAGGTTGAAATTTCAAGAAGACCTGTACTGAAGTGCTCTATAGGAGAAAGGCAAACTTTGACTGATATTTTCCAACCTATACTTCATCCACTTGAATTCAGTGTGTGACGGTGGTCAGAGCGTATTCCATTGCGTGTAGCTGATAATCGTCCATGTGATTGACATGCACTTGATATCTAATGTGCTGGCTGGCCTATATTCTCACACATTCAAAGAAAAATTCTGGAATTAATGCGTTAATGTTTTGGGGCTAGGGGGGGGGGGGGGTACTATTGAGTAAAGTATGTGCATAGTGAAAACAGTGTGTTAGATATAGATCATATGAACACTCAATTCCATCCTCCTGTTTTTGTTCCAATCTAGGCATGATGTATTTTTCTGTGTATTTTACTACATTTATTTTTTCTGTGCATGTCGCTTGTATGGTACACGATTCAAGTCAGGATCGGATATTATCACAATCTTTGTCTGAAAAAAGAGAATAGAAACTTTGTCGTAATATGGCAAGATGACGGCCGCTGGTAGCGCAACGTTTTAGATCATAATTGTTAACCTTTTTGATGACAATTACAACAAATACGGTGTAAATCATTGGAATATTTTCCCATTATTTTTTTTATTCATCTGACTTTTGTGTACATGTTAAATCAATATTCAACAGGGGACAAGACAATCCCTTCATGACACATACTTCTGTGTCGATGATCTGATGCCTATTTCAATCATCTTAAGAATATAGTCAATATAATATAAATCCATCTATTTCTTATTTCTTTAATGTATTAATTTATTTATTGTACTGTACAAACCTTATGACACCATATGACTTTGTGCCTTGATAATGTCTCAAATATTATGTCTCTATATTCATAATACCAGCATTTATATATAGCTCTCTTAAATTGAAATTGTACCACATCAGATTCCAAAGAAGTGAGTCATACTTTGTGTCACCTCATGTTTGGAGGCAATGTCAGGGTGTATTCTACTAAATGCATCATGATATGGCGCCTGTCTACAACGCGATGGCGTTTCGCAATCAAAAAAGAATGTCACTGTGGCACAGAAGTGCTACGCCTTTCACTAGATTGGTTGGAGGAGCTGATATTACCTCCAAACTTGAGCTGACACAGAGTATATCAAAAATGATAAGGCACAAAAATAAAAAATAAATAAAAAAGGTAAGTCTCAGAAGATGTTGCAATCTTACTTATAACTTGCCAAATCGTGATTAATTTAGATACCTTTTATTAAGCCATTCTTCTTAAGCTCCATAGCCTCATCATCGCGATCCCTACATTCAGTGTAGTGTTTACTTCCTTCCACTTGTCATTATGACCATTTTGGCGATCACATGACAGCAGGTCATCATAGATGGTGGGTAGGTCACATGCATCCTTATTTCGATAGCCTCTCTGATATTACGTTCCCAAAATGGATCATCTCTGGTGATAACATGGATGTTCTTTAATTTGATTTTTGTGTTTGGAGTCTTCAGAGTGTTCTGCCACAGCTGCGAGAGGAGTGGTTTTGAGGTTCGTGTGTACTTGGTTGGCAAGGGCTCTGCTGGTATTATCCACGTAAGATTCCAGGCAAAGACAGATACTAAATCATGTTTGATGAAATTTGGTAATTGTGTGTATATTGCTACTGTCTTTATACACTCGGCAAAAGAAGTTCTTGGACACTTAAATTAAATTAATATTGAAAAGAATATATATAATTATATATATGATTATATATATATAATTGTATATCAAAATAAGCAGAAAGTAATCCTCTAACAGCTTAACATGGAATTTAGACATGATCACTCATGCATGGCAGATCCCATTCACTTGACATTGGCAAGAAGATTGCAAAAAATTGGATAATCCCTCCATTCAAATGACTGTAAATGCTTATTTCTTGCAATTTCCTTTTACGCACCTTACCATTGCTTAATGAATGTGCTCAGCCATGCATGAATGCGTACATCTTAATTTCATACAGACACGATAGAGAATTATTGTCTGCTTATTTTGACATGCAATTGTTTAATTTATATTAAATATTTATGTGAAATATTTGAACTTCAATGAGTGTCCAGGAACTTCTTTTGACGAGTGTACTTTAACACTTTCCACGTGGCTATTATAGTTTTACCAAATACATAACAGTTTTTTAGAGACTTTTCCTAAATTTCAAAGTATTATCCCAAGAATTACTGAACCAATACTAGGTATGTGTGTACTTATTTTAATGCATTTCTCAAGGTGATTCCAAATAGGGTTATAAAATTCAATAATCTTGACATTTTTGAAACTTTTGGTGACATTTTGGAACTGTCGTCTGCAGACGACTGCCGCCACTTGAAAAGTGTTAAGCAAAAGACTTAACAGGTGACAAATCAGATTAAGCCACATTTAATGAGAAATTTAGATAGACTTTCGGTCTGACCATTATCTTTTTCATCATTTTTTTATCTATGAAAACATTCCTACTCGATAGTAGTATCAAATTAAAGGAGAAATTGTGATTATAGACTGTTTTTAAATTATGTCAATATCAAATGTTGATTTCAATTGGAAAAATGATTTTTAACAATATGAAGGGAAAAAAATCACAACCAAAATTTCAGGATGCTAGTGTCAGCCATGTTTATCAACGCATTGGAAAATCTGATTGCCTTACTTAAAATTATATTGAGAAAAAGCAATATTCCTAGTATATAGTTTGTATAAAATATTAAAAGTATAACACTAATGTTGCCTGTCATTGATATAGTGTTATTGTGCAAAAGTATGAGGGTCATTCAATAAGTTCTACCTCCTACCTCATAACATCGCTAATATGAAAGTCAGCCTCAAGACATTTGTCATGAGTATAGCTCCGAATCATAGCTATACATTTGTAGTAAATGATAAATGATATCTGTTTCATTTTTGTTATGATGCTGTAAAACCCGGAAAGAGATTTTGGACAATGGACACGGAATACACATGTTTTTCGGTGGGTTTTCAGTATTGTATGGTTAGATATAAGAACATGATGCAAATACTGAAAATGGAAATCGATGAATGATATCTGAATATATCACAGTTTTAGCATCTATAAATAAGATTGTAAGCAATATTAACTCTTGTAGGCTTGCAAATAGTGTAATATCAACTCAAATGTATGATATGCCATTGGCATACTGAAATACTGCCAAGTCAAGTCAAGCCACAGTGATGCCTCGTATGTTAAATTTAGTCACTTTATGAGTTTTCATTATGTGCAACTTTCAGAAAGTCAATTAGGCAGACAATGATAGAAAATTATTGCTTTAATAGACATGTAATCTCTCCATTTAGTCCTGTATATTGAAGATCACTTAGTTCTTTAATATGAAAGTCAAAATGACATTTGCAGGGGAAGGGTAAACCTAATGGTTGTCCTGACCTGGTTCTGGCTGATCAGAGGGCATATTTTTTCTAAAGAAATCAGTCACCTTTATTGTTTATAGTCTGTTAGAGACATATTTGATATTTACACCGGTCATCATTGACCGATAGGTGTGTTTTATACCTCTTACAATGAGCCAAATGAATAGCACTTCGGCGATATTTTGCTGTTTTTCATTCGTTTCTGTCACACTAAGTTCGGTTGTCACTTCATCTCCAGGAAAGTACAGCCATTCCTCAGATCAATTGAGGACCCT
This sequence comes from Ophiura sarsii, assembly GCA_035610835.1. Lineage (NCBI taxonomy): Eukaryota > Metazoa > Echinodermata > Ophiuroidea > Amphilepidida > Ophiuridae > Ophiura > Ophiura sarsii. The sequence goes on along the minus strand of CM069451.1, from coordinate 49,129,859 downwards.
AGTGCTAAAAGAGGGTTAAGTCACATTGAGAAAAATGGCAAAAACTGGGTTTCATTGTGTCCATGTGTGGACTTGACCCACTCGGGTTTTTACCTCCCATAGATTCTTACACAGCTTTAACGCATGGCTTAACTTTAACATTTGAACAGAGGGTGCAGAGATCCTCCTTGTAGCAGAAAACTGATACTAACTACAATTTCACAAGATTGTGACTTAACCCTCTTTTAGATCTAGGGTCCTCAATTTACAATAAGGTTTATCGTAAATAGAAAAAAAGCCATTGATTATCCATTTCTGATGCATTGTGGGTTCGCAAATGGAGCAAATATTCTCCTTTTGCGAACCCACAATGCATCAGAAAAGGATAATCAATGGCTTTTTTTCTATTTACGATAAACCTTATGAATCTGTATGAGCTGAGTTTCCAAGCTACAATTGAGTGATATTTGATAAGACTGGTTTATATAATAATAAAGTTATGAGGTACGAGGTAGAACTTATTGAATGACCTTGTATAAACAAATTGAAATTTACAATTATATGGTTAAAACTGAAATTCCTTTTTGCCAGATTTGGGCAATCCATGACCCTCTGTTGGCGCCTATTCAGCAGTTCCCATGGGTGTCATTTGACACCTCATGCACCCTGCTTGCTATAGCTCATATTTCAACCTCGAAAGTATTATGAATTGTTGCTGTTTTATTCCCAATCAATTTGAATTGAACGTTAGTCGGTGTTTTTAGCATGTTCTTTTTAGAATAAAAGCTCCCATGACTAGCTGTCATGATCACTCAGTTCATAATACCTCTGTCTGTTTGAACCACAGATTTATCAACTAGATCCGATTCACCGCCATTTTGTTTTTCCACCATGCGGACAAATTTGGAGGTAATACGTCGGTATTGTTCAGAAAATGTGTGTGAGCATCCGGAGAGGGTCACTCGTTCTGCATATTTCAAACTTCCCAATGCGGAGAAAGACATGGTTCCAGTACGAGAATGTGTCCGTCTTCATTCTTTTTTTGTAGTTCCGAAAAATACCAACATACCTCCACATTTCCCATGATAGAAATTCAAAATGGCGCCCATTACACGTAAAGAGATAGGGCAAAACTTTTTGTACCGGATCTAATTTTGAAATCTATGATTCAAACAAAACAAATTAGCCTGGCAACTCAAAATATATATAGTTTTTGAAATTTTGAAATTTGGGTGCAAAACCAAATTTGGGTGCCCCCTTCTCCAGGTTCATGCATTGCAAAATGTGTAATTGTGTTTTATTGCACTTTTGGGGATTGATGTTGTATGTAAAATAATTGTTAATGGATTAAATGTATTTATTTATGTTTTACAACTCTGAACAATGTGTAATATATAATATAAAAACACTTGGTGCTAAGTGTTTTTCATCAAAGATAATTTTATTCAGAATTTTAACATGTAATAAATCAGCACTCGTAATGATAAATGGAGCGATTCAATTTTGTCTTTAATCATTGCAGACTTTATTCATATTGATTGTTATGATAAATAATGCACTTATCAGTTGCAACCCTGGCCCCTTGGGACCCGGGACCCAGTGGGGACATACAAAAAATGATGCTGCGGGGGTGTATACAGTTAAGCCCACAATTATTCATACCCCTTGAAAACTATGAGTTTTTTTGCATTTTTCTCATATCTATACCATCTGGAGTGGTGGAACTTTTGCTTTACACTAAAGACAATTAGTTTGCAAGTACAAATCAATATATCTGGGCTCAACATTTTTTGCATAACAATAGAATTGAACGAGAATTGTGTTTTTATGCCTGTCCAAAATTATTCATACCCCATACTAAGTCTCAGGATTGAGGCCACTTTGTGTGATCAATACACATATTTTTGACATTCCAAACATGCTTTATATTGTGTGATAGGCTTTTAAATTGTTATGTAATTATTCCATGATGTGTGCATACAATGTGGATGCATTACAAATGTGTCCCATTGAATGTACAGTGAGGGATATTATAGGACAACACTCTAGCTCTTTGACAGCATGGCGAAGAAGATCAAATAACTTTTTTGTGCACATTGTGAATGCTCACAAAGAGGGGAAAGGCTACAGAGCTATTTCGAAACAATTCCAAGTGCAATAATCCACCATACAAAGCATAATTAGGAAGAACAAGACGTTCAACTCACTAAAAATCATTGAAGGATGCAGTCGGAAGCCAGCGGTGTCCCCTTGTTTGGCAAGAAAAGTATTGCGAAAGGCCAACAGCAATCCACAGATCGCCATCAATGCTCTCCTGAACAACCTGGGCAATTATTGGACCAAGATATCATGGCAGACACTCCAGCATATATGGCACATAAGAGGTCTCCATGGAGGCCAACCAAGAAAGACTCTACTCCTTAAAAGAGACACAGAGAAACTTGTCTTGCATCTTAGACAACCCCAACACTGAAGACCAAAAACTTGTATCTTTGTCCAGAAGTGCTCTTGCAAATGCTAGATGAGTTTCTCTTAGTCTCTTTTCAGGAGTAGGGTCTTTCTTGGTCGGAGTCCATGGAGAACTTTTGTGTACTATGTCTGCTGGAGTGTCTGCCTTAATATCTTGGTCCAAGACTCAACCAAGGTTGTTCAGGAGAGCATTGACGGTGATATGTGGATTGTTGTTGGCCTTTCACCATACTTTTCTTGTCAAACAAGGACACTGTTGGCTTCCGACCGTGTTCTTCAAGGTTTTTAACTGATTTGAACTGATTTTAACTGTCTTGTTCTTCCTAATTATGCTTTATATGGTGGAATTATTTGGCACTTGAATTTGCTCCGAAATAGCTTTGTAGCCTTTCCCCTCTTTGTGAGCATGCACAATGCACAAAAAAGGTCCTCACTGAGTTATTTGATCTCCTTCGCCATGCTATCAAAGAGCTAGAGTGTTGTCCTATAATATCCCTCACTGTACATTCAATAGGACACATTTGTAATGCATCCACATTGTATGCACACATCATGGAATAATTGCATAACAATATAAAAGCCTATCACACAATATAAAGAATGTTTGGAATGTCAAAAACATGTGTAGTATCACAAAAAGTGGCCTCAATCCTGAGACTTGGTATGGGGTATGAATAATTTTGGACAGGCATAAAAACACAATTCTTGTTCAATTCTATTGTTATGCAAAACATGTTGAGCCCAAATATATTGATTTGTACTTGCAAACTAATTGTCTTTAGTGTAAAGCGAAAGTTCCACCACTCCAGCTGGTATAGATATGAGAAAAATGACAAAAACTCATATTTTTCAAGGGGTATGAATAATTGTGGGCTTAATTGTATATGGGGTGACATGTGACGTCATGCCGGGCATTTGGTCGGCAGTTGCCATTGTTCTTTGCCCTGCAGTGTGTGTGTGCATCCTGTGTTGTTTAGGACCTGTGCTGTTAAAACTCGCGCCAAAGCATTATAAAGGGCAATAAGGCATAGTGGATAGTGTTGTGGTCATGTGCTATTCCCTCAAGCATGTATCGACAGTCAAATCCCTTCGACCATTGCTTTTGTTGATAAACATTGCTGTCACCCCCATCTATAACAGGGGAAGGTACAAAGTGTGTCACTCTAGCCGAGACTAAAGGGGGGGGGGGGGGGGGGGGGGGGGGGGGGGGGGGGTGGGAGCAGGACTGTATCGGAGACGTACACAAAATATTGCCCGCCCTGCGGGAACAACTGTACCAGGGACGTCAAATTGGCAATTTGTACGTCCCCTCCCGAATACCCACTAGTCCTGAACATGGTTGTAATTGATAAGTACTAGAAAGAAAGAACTGTCCCAGTTAAAAGTCCTACATATAAAAAATAATGCATACTGCCCCAACCCACCCTGCAGTGCACCCCCGGGTCTTCATTACTCAAACGGACCTTTATTATGTGCAATACCTGAAGCCATGTAACTCGTTTGTACTAGACCGATTTCAGTGACAAACTATTAGATATCATGCATAAACATGATAAACGTATCAATATAGTCAATCTTTCAGGAATGTTATGATTTGGGGCAAATTTCAGAATATTTTTAGAATGTAAAGAAACTAAGCATTTTAACTTCTAAGAGTGAAAAATACATTGATATGCCATTTCTTATATGCTATTGTTTTAAAGGAATTAAGAAAGAACGCTAAAACTAAAATCTAGTATCAAAATCACTGAATGTACCTTTAAGTGGCCACGACATTTTCTTGTTTGTTATAGGGCTGACTGCTATCTACTGAAGATAGCATAGCAAGATCAGGTGTTGTACAGTACATGCACAGTTAGTAGAGCAAAATTGACCATAAATTGTGACCCCCCAGTGATCAAATTTTAAAACATCATCTTGTTGGTTTTATATAGTTATATGATACTATATATCTTTTACATCAAGAAAAGTAATGATGCCAAAAATGTAGGTGTGGGCGACCTGAGAAATTAGCATATCAAAATGGCGGTTATTGTTGTTATATTTAGACGATATGAATTGCATTAAACGTGTATTAAAGCGATCTGATATTAGTATCAAACATATTTAATCCTAAGAAATATATTATTATACATATATACAGGGTGACCCAAAAAAATGTTAACACTCCGGGCACATAAGATATCTTAAATGGACAGGAACACACGGGTCTAATCTTGATGTATTATGAAAGCTGGGTAAATAAGCTTTCATTTGCATTTTATTGCGTTCCAATTGGTTATTTAGAACAGGAGATATGCTTCAGCAAACATGAGGAAGCAAAATCAGCTTGGTCCAATCCTCTCAGTATGAAGGTAAAGCTTTTAAAATGCACGAAGCAAGAAGCAACATGATTAAGTCACACACACACACATCAGTTAATCTCTTCTTTGTTCTTTTCAACGCATTCTTTTGATTCTTTTCAAGCTTAAAAGACATAAATAAATATTTTCCACATAAATTGTATAGGTATTTTGTCATGAGTTCAGGTTCTATACTCTTTTTCCATGTGCAATGGATAGCTGTCAGTAAAGCAGTCTTTAAAATTGAAATTGAAATTGAAACATTTCATGTTCTTTGTTGAAATATTCCATCCAATTAAATAAATTAACTAATATTGCACTAATGTCAATGGTAATACCACCTGTTATAACTTGCTTGTATCGTTGGATAAATGAATGAAAAGATTCAATTATATTCACTAATCGATACATTCTAACTTATGATTAAATGTTGCAATAGTATTGTTACTTTTGAATTACTGCACAATAATGTTTTTGGCATTCTTACAAGTTCGTAATCATAGTTGTAATCAATGCAAATTGGACCATGCCGATTTTGCTTCCTCATGTTTGCTGAAGCATATCTCCCGTTCTAAATAACCAATTGGAACGCAATAAAATGCAAATGAAAGCTTATTTACTCAGCTTTCATAATACATCAAGATTAGACTCGTGTGTTTCTGTCCTTTTAAGATATCTTATGTGCCCGGAGTGTTAACATTTTTTTGGGTCACCCTGTACATGACTTAATCATTCACTAGCACCATCTAGGATTTCAAAATGGCCGCTTTTTGAAAGAATCTTTTCTAATTGAATTAAAATTTCAGGCAATAAAAATAAAGATGATCTTTTCATAGAAACAATTTTAAACATCTCATTGTTTTCATATGATAGTATATACCAATAACTTGATCATGCCAAAAATGCATGTGTAGTCGACTTGAGAAATAATCAAAATGGCGGCTAACATAAAAGGATTAAAGGATTTTTAGACAATATCAATTGTATTAACACTAACAGTTAATTAAACCGAAATGATGTTATAGTATCAAACATATTCAATTCCACAAAATATATTATTGTCAATGCATACAATAATTCCATACATTAGCGCCATCTTGAATTTCAAAATGGCCATTTGAAAGAATTAGTCACATTTAATTCAAATATTCAAGGACAGTTTGTATAATCAACAATAGTAATTGTTAAAAAAACACATTGAAAATGGCATCGTCATTTTCAAAATGGTTACAGTTATGAATACAGAGTGTTTGTAAGTATACCAATAGTCAATTGGAACTACGGACAAAGTCAGCAAAGGCTCCAAAACGCCTCATTTCCTATTGTTTCATCATGGTATTGGCCCGGGGGGGGGGGGGGGGGGGCACTCAACTCTTTTTTTGGTAGGGGTGTGCCGCCCAGGGTCTCAAAAAGGGGCTACAAAACTGAACTGAGTGGATTTTATGACAAAAAATAGGGTCTTAGGAATTGATTTTTTTCCAAAAAAAAGGTCTTGAGAACTGGCCTATAGTTCAATTTCCGATTTATTTTGGTTTAAGAACGCACAATTTTCGAAGAATTGGGGCTTTGGAACACAAAATTGGGGCTTTGGAACGCAAAATTCCACGATTTTTGAATTTTCAATAAAAAATGGGGTCTTAAGAACTGATGCAGGCTCAAAAGGGGGGTCATAAGAACTAGCAGCAGAGGGTGAAAAGGGGGTCTTCAGCGCGGCACATACCTATACCCTTTTCAAATATCAGTGCCCCCCCCGGTATTGGATCTTTATCATTTGGCGTTAGACTAAAAATTATTATAAAATCTTGGAAGTTGCTCTTTTCTCGCAATAGCTACAAATACCTGTTTTATTTACTTGATGCACTATCAATATACATAACCCCTAACCGTAACAAAATCATTTCATTTCTGCTATGTGAAATTGACATACATCTTTATTGTGTGTCTTATATAGAGAATATGTAATTGAGATTCGCAATAGAATTTCAAAAGCAAGTCTCCACATAATGGTATGATATATGCATCTATCATAAAATGAAAGCTTTAACAAAAGCAAAGGTCCACTCTGGTCAGTTCACCCAGGGTGAACTGGCTAATACACCTGCTCATTTGATGACAGATGGAATAGAGTTAAGATGAAGAAATCTCAACCTTGAGATATTTCCAAAGGATCTTTCTGGTGAATTTTTGGGGTCGGAAAACAAATCTTTTGCGTGTGGTGTACTAGAGTTAGGGTCAAAAGCAGTATTGTAGTTAGCAGAGGGATGTGCTATATAGCCAAATTCAAAAGAATGAGAGAGATCGTACATTGATGTAGGCTATAAGAGCTTGTCACCATATCAGAAGCTAGAACAAACAGCAGGACATTTGGTTTAATATAGGCCTACTTCTTAATTTTACCATCTGGCCATTCTTGTTTTTTTGTTAATAAGATTGATCATCACTAACTTAAAGGCATATTATGTGATCTTTTCCATGTAGCGCCCTCTATCATTGATTTTTACTATGAAAGCAGATTTTCTTGCAGATTTGCATTTTTGATCATAAATCATAAAAATCTTCTAAGTTACAGATCGATACGATTCCTAATTACTTTAAAATCGTGGTTTGAATATAGATTGTACCGAGCGGTACTATCTATTTTTTCAAATTTTACTCTAATTTACTGGAACTTGGAATATATTTATGATTTATGATCAGAAAGTAAATCTGCTAGAAAATCTGCTTCCAATTTTTTTTCGACGATTGAGGGCGTCCCCTGGCTTTAATATACCTTTAATTTATGCATTATTATTTGTGAAAAACTGACATAGGCCTTAATAGGTCTATTGTAAGGGAAATTGTGATAAATGGCAGCCATTGTGCTATGCATAGCCTACATCAAGATTTGTCTTGTTATTTTACATCATTGTATGTATTTCATGGGGAAAGGGAAATGTCGTGATAAATTGCTGAAATATAGTAAAATAGCCACCATTTGGCTAATTTCTCAGGTCGCGTAAACATGCATTTTTGGCATCATTACTTTTCCTGAAGTAAAATGTATATGCTATCATATAGAAACGACGAGAGGAGGTTATAAAATTACTCAATTATAGTCTTGATTGATATAACCTTATCTGACTGCTTTACATTAATTAGAAGATATTCTTTCAAATGGTGGCCATTTCAAAAGTCCAAGATAGCTCTAATGAATGATGGAGTCGTTGTATGTATTGATAATAAGATATCTTTTGGTTTGAATTGATACTTCTCAGGTCACTTCTATACGCTGTTAATGCAGTGAAAATAAGTATTTTACAATAGCCGCCATTTTGATATGCTAATTTCTCAGGTCGACTACACATGAATTTTTGGCATCATCAAGTAAAAAGAATATACTATCATATGAACAACGAGATGTTTAACTTTGTTTATACTAATATATCGTCTTTATTGCCTCAATATTAATTAAATTAGAAAAGATTCTTTCTAAATGCAGCCATTTTGAAATCCTAGATGGAGCTATAGTGAATGATAAAGTCATGTAGGACTATGTATGGATAATAATATATTTCCTGGGTTTGAATATATTTGACACTAATATCAGATCGCGGAAAAGAACCGCTGACGGCGATTGTTGGTCCAGCTAAACCATGACCACTTCCCTTTAATAAACAGTTAATGTAATGAATATTGTCAAAATATACCAAAAATAGCCGCCATTTTGATATGCTAATTTCTCAGTTCGCCCACGCCTACATTTTGGGCATCACTTTTGATGTAAAAGGTAAATACTATCATATAAAACCAACGAGGTGATGTTTTAAAATTTGATGGGTATATCGAAAACTAGAGGACTTGTATGGCCAATTTTGCTCCACTGCTCATAGTCGGGCATATACAGGGGGTTTCCTTGCACCCCACCCCCAGGACTCCCCAAACCACCTTTTTTGACTTCCTTACTTGGTCCTAAAACATATTTAGGATGTTACCAAAAATAATTTTTAAAGTTCATAAAATGACATATTTTCATCATACATTTTGGTTGATATTAAGCCATTTTATGGAATTTTGAGTTTTTTGGCCATTTTGGTTTAAAGTATGTTAACAATGCAAAACTTGTGCATTATGGTCTTAACATTTTATAAGATTTAAACACATAAAATACTTCAGATAAGGATGAACAATTTATATTTAATTAACCAATCATAAAGAGATGAACGGAGCGATATGCGGTTCAAGAGATATCAAGTAACGGTGGCGGAATTGTTAGGCCGCCTGTTCTGATCAGCAGAGCATCAAGAAGGTTATTTTTGTTGTATGCCCTTAGAGGATTTGGTGCTCCAATTGAGGACATTCTGGCCGTGTATCAAACCTATGTTAGACCGCTCCTCGAGTATGCCTGCCCGGTGTGGCATCCATCCATCACCCGTGCACTATGAAAACTCTCTCATTGCTTGCGTGGTAGATTTCGATCGCGACAGGAGCATGCGCAGATGCGATTTTTGTGTAGGCTAAGTGGTCTGTGATTTTGTCAATATTATATTTTTACTGTGATTTGTCGATCTGCATTAAATGCAAAAAGTAACAACGCCCCCGGCTGGACTCGAACCACCAACCTTTCGGTTAACAGCCGAACGCGCTAACCAATTGCGCCACGGAGGTGATTATTACTAGACTGTTTTGGTTTGTCATGTTCACCCGTACACTTCCCCGTACACTTTCTTGCAAAGTCGGGCATCGTTTTTTCTCAAATGTTGCTTGCATATTGCCTTTGCTGTCGCCTTTAATACATGTGCTGTTACTTGAACTTGGAACCAACGTTTAATTTGAACTGTCTATTTTCAATAAAAAAATACTCCAATACGGGAAAAAAATCAGAAAAGCTCACAGACAACAAATAAGAACATCATTTTACTCGACCTAGAATTTCAATCAACGGATTTCAATCATCGGCAAAACCCGATGATGTGAGTGACGTCATTTAATGAGCTCATTAGCATAATTTATGTCCGTGAAATATACAATAGGGTTTTGGTAGTGCCGTGAGCAAAGTAAGCATATTGAGATGCTGCAAGTAGGTACGCACACTATGACACTGCCCTCCTCGAATTAGGTATTGATAAACTTAGCGACCGCCGGGAACAACTGGTTTTGAAATTCGGCCAGAAGCGCCTCAATTCGGAGCGCCACCAACATCTGCTCCCTGCAAAACCCGCAATAACGTATTCCCTCAGGAACCAGAAAAAATACCAGGAGCCAAAAACAAGAACTGGCAGATATTACAACTCAACTATCCCATATGTCATTCGTCTTTTAAATCAATGTTAGCTGTTTATAATATTATGTATATAAAGCAGTGGCGTAGCTCAGGGGGGGGGGGGCAAATGCCCCCCCTGACGGAAAAACCCATTTGTGCCCCGCCCCCCAGCCCCTCTAAAAAAAATTAAAAAGGAGGGGAAAAAAAGAAAATAGGAAAATAATGATAAAAGACAGAGATGGCGGGCGATTATGTGTGAGTATATTTAGCCCAAATAGTCAAATAAGGCAAAATAGCACATGTGGTACATGTACTGTGCGATTTTTTTTGACCGTGCGAAATTTTTTGAGCGATTTTTTTTGACCGTGCGAAAATGTTTGAACCTCAACACCCCCCCCCCCCCCCCCCCCCGCCCCCCCCCCCCCCCCCCCCCCCCCCCCCAATATATATATTTCTGTATTTTTACTATGTATGCTATGTAACTTGTAAGCCAGTGTCATCAGCTGTGCTGTTTTGCTGGCATTTGTATACCATGAATAAATAAATAAATAAATAAATAAATATAGTGTAGGGGAGATCGTGGGTTCGCCGCGCCGGTGAATGTCCTTTTTGTCTCGCCTGAACTATGTTCAGAAAGAGACCTAGTGGCCACTTTTTTGTCTGCCCGTCTGTCCGTCCGACCTGCGAGACAAGAAATCTGGAGATCTGTAAGGCCTATCTTGATGGGAATTGGTGAAGGGTGTTCTTTTGCTGATTACATTTTCAATGACCGAAAATCACGAAAATCCTCGAAAAACTGGCAAATTTGGTATTGTTTTGCCGAAAATGCTAAAAATAACTATGAATCCCGTTTCCGGCAGCCTGGTGCTAAGCATTGGTTTTCAGTTTCCAATACGATTTATTCCGTTAAAATATACTACCAGGTTCCAAATTGTCGGTTCCTTTCATACCTTTTACTTGGTTCCCATATGTTATTTTCCCCATGTTACATCGTGCAGTAAAATTGGTACCACCCATTTGACATCGACTGGAGGATGTTTGTAGGCAAGATGGCATCGACTGGGGGATGGCAGACCATGCTTTTTCACATAGTGTTATATTTTGTCACTTTTAATATGTTTTTTTTATCGATACATTAGAAAAATATCGTCACAAAAATTATTATACTCAATCTGATATTTCATTAAATATTTTCACAATGATACACAATGAAAAAGGGGAAACAGTTATTCTTAATTTTCATTTACGTCCACGCCAGGAAGAGGATGTAAAATGTAAACAATATGGCCGCCCCCACACTGCATGAGATCACGTTTTGACTTAAAACTAAGTTTGAAGAAGTGAATTAAGTTGCCTTTAGCTGAAGGAAAATACAAGGTTTTGTGTAATTTAAAATAATGCTGTATAACGGGTGCTGATATAAGCTTACATTTTGCCGATTTTTAAGGACACTTTTCCCGAGATTTGTGCAAGAATTCAAGAAATGTTGTCTTCATTTTTAACGATGATGGATGATATTTGGGAAATATTGACTTGTTTTTTTAAGACATCACAGCCTTGTAGGTTTGTACACTACTTTTACCCTGGGACTTTAAGTCGAGATATAATTCAGGTTAGAAATCTAAACTTTGATGGCGAAAAATAGTTTTCGTAGGTGAAAGTGTCAAATAATTAATTACAATCAAATAATTACATTTATCACGCGCGACCGATTTCAAACGCGCGCTGAAACAGGAAACTAAGAATCAATTGTGAAGGGCCTAATGTACTTGTTAAGTGACTATAGGATTGTAGTACAGTACGTACAGCTTTAATTCGTGGGGTAGGTTGAGATTAGAAATTGTTCAATATAAAACAAAGGTCTCCCAAGGTCAACTTGTAAAATAGGCAGCAATTTAGAAAATGCTCTTACATGAGCAGTTTAGATTTAATTCCTACAATAGATCGCACAAGAAGGCGGTCGCGAACGCAAGCGAGACTAGTGGTTCGAGAACCGCCTTGTTACGAGTTGGGACATTCAGCCGTGCGACTTGTTATATTTCGCTCTATCAGTTGGGACGAGCTTCTCTATCATACTGTAGGCCTATCACATTTCTGCTCGTCCCTACCTTCGGGTATTCTGATTGTGGTTCTCTATACTGTTTCAGTTGGGACTAGTTTCGTATTATTGTATAGATATCAAGGGGTTAACCGGACTGCATAGCTTCAAAACCGTCCATTTCCGTCAAATCGATTGAATTGGTTTCTGACTATTGACCATGCGTAATTGGAAGTAAAAAATATTGCAAGCTTGAATTTTATTTCATAGGAGAAAAGTAGAGATTTTGAGGTTTCCAGAATGTGCAAACATGATCACTGTGGTGTAAAAGTGGAATTAAGCTCCTTCAAAATAAGTTAAAGGTTTTCTGGGACACCCTGTAGAATCCAAATTCGTGGTTATTTACAGACTGTAACTAACATAACTTACAGAATACAGATATCCGAACGAAAACGTATTATTTTACCAGAGTTGGGTATGCCAATATGTAGGGCCTAATGTACAGATACGTGCCTGCGGTCACCTTTACGTGAACTATTGCAATGTTACATTTCAACACGGTCTCATAGTATACCATCATTTTATACATAATTACATGTACTTAAACTCCGGATACCTAGACCAATAATGACTATGCGGGTGGATATTTGAGACTGTGCCATCGAAACTTTAGCGAATTGTAGTTCTTATCGGCGCGGCTATCGGAGTTGCCACAATGGAGAATACGCTGATAGTTTTGTTTTGTGCAATACTAGCATATTGCATGTTCAAGTATTTTCAAAGTCCCAGTAGGCCTAATGTACCACCAGGGCCATTCGAATGGCCGCTCATCGGCAGTCGACCAATCATGTTGATGAGTTCGATCTACCACCGGGAGCCATCGCATGTGCTACTCACGAGGTTAGCACGACACTACGGCAAAGTTTTCAGTATTGGACTAGGTGGAGCTTTTGGAGGACGTGTAATCGTTTTGAATGATTACAAGGTGATCAAGGAGGCACTCCAGAAACCCGAACTGAATGACAGAAGACCAGAGCCCGATTTTATTCGAGAAGCAAAAGGCGGACGAGGTAGGTTTCACAATGGAGAGGCAACAACCTTGTCTCCTCTATTTTGTGTAAATATCATATAATTGACTATAGTGTGTGTATACCACAGAATAAAGCGCAATATGTGACAGATATTGCAGAAGTCACTGCAAGTGACGAGCTGTTGTATTTATTATACGTATAATAGGCAGAAACTCATTTCAGATATTGCAGAAGTCACCGCAAGTGACGAGCTGTTGTATTTATTATACGTATAATAGGCAGAAACTCATTTCAGGGTTAGACTTTAGGGGAACTGAAATGTTTATAAAAATGTCAATACTGGAATGGATTGCAGACTTGTAATGTTTATATACCTGTCACATGTGGTTTGGGTGGTGAATTATAATGTCATTTATATACATTAGATCGCACTGTTCACTATGACTGGAACAACTTTGAAACGGCCACTAATGTGTTTAAACACTGCTTATACGCCTAATTTGTCAAAACCAATGTGATAGACTGACTTTTTGGAAAGTTTCGAGTGTCATGATGATCGATACACTCTTTCTCAGAAATGATGATCGTTAATGTCCTGCCAGTATCCTAGGATCCACTGTTAGATATTTTATCCCAAAATTCACATTTTTAGTACTTTTTGGTCAATAATTTCAAAACTAAAAATGTTAAAGGCAAAAAAAAAACGTGTCCTAGATAATTGAATTAAGATGCTTTCTGTAAAATTTTAGATTTTTTTACCTAAAAATTATTTTGTTAGGTTGTTTGTAAAATTTAGGCAAAAAAGAGGCATTTTTGGGCAAAAATATAAAAATCACGATTTTTGATACAAAAAATGGATTCCCCGACTCATTTCATTCAAAAAAGTGTATACTTTTATGTACAACACATAAATAGTTTGAAAGTTACAGTGCTTGACAAATTCATACAACGACACTTGACAGCCCCCTTAATTGGGAACGTGCTAAATGTTACGGTTAAAAGCGTGACTAATTTGGTAAACCCACTCATCTCCTGTTCATCTATTGGATGATATGCTCTAACCCTAAAGCTAATAGAATAGGAGAAGAACTAAGGAGAGGAGAGCCCGGGGAAGAAAGACAACTATGAGTAGGGATGAGGGGTCCTCCATCTGAGTCACGTGTTTGACCGTTGCCTTAAACATGTCATCAACGGCGGATCCGCGGAAAGGATATTCAGGTTATAAACAATCATCATTTCTGACCAAGAGTATCGACCATGATACTCGCAACAGTCAAAAAGGTCAGTTCATTCAAAATTGGTTTTGACAAAAATCATACCAGTCAATCTATTTGAACAAACCTGATGAAACTTTTCAAGAATAAACAAATTGCGCATTCACTCTTACGGCGCTCTTTACAACTTTTGTTGCTCCTATCCTATCATCCACGTGCAGGTGTGCTTACTGCGTCTGGCGATATATGGAAACATCAGAGACGTATTTCACTCTCAGCGTTCAGACGATTCGGCGTTGGAAAGACAACATTTGATGAACAAATTGCGATTGAAGCCACTCATCTATCCAATGAGATGTCAGGGCTCTTGGGGAAGCCATTTAATCCACGACGACTGTTGATGAATGCTACGGCTAATATGATATGCGTGATAGCATTTGGATCACGTTTTGAATACAAAGATAAGGATTTCCAACAGCTATTATCTAACCAAGATGAACGCAATAAAGCCTTGGGGTTTGGTTCGTTAACCAAGCTACCATTACCTAGATGGTTACGTGTGAATAGAATAAATGCTCTGGTGAAGATCCTGCGCAAAAACGTTGCTCATTTCAGAAACATCGTCAACGACCATAAGAAAAATGAAGGAGGAGATTGCAATGTTACGGATATGTACCTTAAAGAGCTGCAAAGAAGTAGCACCGAAGGAGGTCCAAGTACTGCGGCTTCGACGACGTTGACTGAGGGTAATTTGGTGAATTTACTCGACAATCTGTTCTTTGCTGGAACAGAGACAAGTTCAAATACGTTGGCTTGGTGTCTTCTTCACGCCATTGAAGACCTTGACGTGCAACGACGAATTCGGGATGAAGTCATGGCATTTTGCGGAAGCACTGGTGGTCGGATGCCGATGTATTCTGACAGATCTGAGCTGCCCATTACGCAGGCGGTTATTCAGGAGGTCCAGCGATTACATACCGTTATACCACTGGGTAAATATGAATGACCAATCAGGCCGTGTTCCCACATAGAACAACATCCCTAGTTTAGACTATAAAATCAGACGCAAGTGAGAACGCGATTTCAAACGGGTCCCGGACCGGGCACAAAGTCGCTAAGATCGCTGGTAGCACGCGAAAAAAGTATTTTCAATCAAACGCGCTTGCCCTGAAAAGCAAACATAACTAATACACCGATAACAACAGGTGTTGCATTACCGCAGCAGCTACGGAGTAGGCCTAGTAAATTAACACGAGGCCTTTTCTATTAAAACAACAAAAGAAATTTCTGTCACTTAGCCACCTGGTAGTAGGCCTATACATTATCGTTTATTCGAAATACCTGGAAAGGTGATACAGTAGGCCTACGTCAAATTGGAATCGGATTCAAATTTTCAATAAACATATTATGCTAAAAATGTACCAGTAGTTTAAAACTGAGTGAGCGTTAAGAACCAACTGATTATCTCAAATACACCACTCCGATGCATAATCGATATTCAATTTATACGGTTTGACTGCATTATTCATCCAAACTTTATCAGGCCTACGCTTCGTTAGAAAAATCATTTCTTAAGACCACCTTGAAAGGTAGTGCCAATTCGGACAAAAATTATTAATTTTTCATGTGGGAACGTGACTCACCCGAGACTACTCGAGAGCGGGACCATTGCGAGTATTCCTGCGCCTTGTGTAGCTCGCGTTATACATAAAGTCGCGCGAGTTTTAAAGGAAAGCGCGTGCGTTGAAAAGTAAGTCGCGCGCGTGGTGAAATAGGACGCAGTGATCGTCACGATTTAAACAACTTAAAACAGTATTTCAGGACTATGGAACAAAACTATAGTTACCACGCACTGCGCGAAGTTGATCAAGCTAATAATAAATATCTGTACGCAGCTTCGCGGACAGCAACAGAACACGCTTGCGTGAAATAGCTTGAATTATGTCCATAGTATTAAGACAGTGACTACAATGTACCCCGGTCGATCGTCGACGCGTCAGGCCGGTATGAAAAGGTTTGTCTCATTGCTGATATCTCTGAGAACCAATGTGGATTGCATTGAGACCAAATCGCGTAGTTATATAGGAATTATAACACATTATACTTTCACAAAAACGAATAAAAACTGCCATGTCTCAACATGCAATTTTTAAAATTTGCGGCGATCGAAAGTCCCGGTGTCGATGACGTCATGGTTATTGGTGCTCAAATTTGCCCAAGTGTTTTGTATATCTATGACTTATTCGACACCGAGTCTTTCGATTGCGGAAAATTTTAAAAATTGCATGTTGAGATGGCAGTTTTTATTGCTTTTAGTCATAAGTATGATTTCTTTTGTTACATAATTACGTAATTTGAGCCAGATAATAATTTTCCTAACATATAATACACAATGTTGTGCTTGCGGGAGCTGTTTATGAATGACAAATAAAGATTGTTTAAAACTGTTTGATGATGTTCACTTGATTCTGTCTAATATTTTTGAATAGTACTCCATTGTGCCGCACAGGAAACATGCCTCGAAGGATACATACTTCCAAAAGGTTCTATCGTAATAGCCAATTTGTGGGCTCTACATCATGACCCGGATATATGGGGTGACCCGGATGTGTTCAGACCAAGTCGATTTCTCGATCAAGAAGGATGCGCCTATGAAGACAGAGTGGATTGTATACCATTTGCTATAGGTAAATGTGACCTTTTTCAATTATTTAAATATCGGGGGGGGGGGGGGGGGGTATTATTATTGCCGGCATAGACGAAATGGGACCAAAGTCCAGTAATTGTCACGAACATTAAAATCAAGCAAACCCTTTAACTTTACACATCTCAAAACAAGGCTATATGTATACAGAGAGAGACCAATGAATCGAGCTCAATTAAAGATAAGAGTTGTTCCAAATGTATCACAATTACCATCCGATATTTGCCGTGCATAAAGTGTATTTGGGTTTAAAAGAATCTCCACCTCCGTAATAATAATAGTACAACTCGTGTTTGTTTCTTCCCATTTGATGCGAATGAACGACCCATGAACAATTATAAGTAACCGGAAAGGGGTGGGGGGTAGATTGAGCAGATATCGGGTTTTTTTGGCTGAATAACCTAGTGACGTGAACGCACTAATTGTTGATTATTGTGCTTTCGTTGGTTTGTCATTCATGTCATTTTGCCGGAAATACTGACATTAAAATCATTAAAAATCATATATTTTGTCCAAACTTATTTTGTAGCCTTAATATTTGATTATCAAATTAGAACATACTTCATCTATCCAGCATCGAACCAATAGGCTAAGTGGTATTCTCTCCTTCAACATGTTCAACGTGATTCTCCCTCCAGTACTGTTTCGGTAGTTCAATATTTAGCATTTAAATACTTTCTAATCTAACGTCGAAGCACATGCACATATAAATTATGGGATTCGATAAGGTTTAAACGCTACTAACATTGAACTACCTAAACACAAATCTTGTCGCCGTTTTCTAAACACTGTATTTACATTGATTTTCTATTTTCAGGGCGCCGTGTGTGTCTCGGAGAGATGCTGGCCAAACAGAAATCTTCATTTTCCTGACGCATCTTCTTTATCGGTTCAGCTTCAAGAAACCGACCGCCTCGACCACATTGTCGTTTGAAGGGAGCAATGGGCTGACGTATGGCCCGCTTCCGTATCAGCTTCTTGCTGAAAATGCACACGATGTGACCCTTGGCCAAGGCTAAGGGGTGAGTTGGAGGTGCAAGCGGATGTGTCTAACTAGAATTAGTCTTTAATAGTCAGAATTAGTCCTTCATAGTTAGACTACTATGGAAGTATAAATACGACAAGCAAAAGGAAATATCAAGCATCAACAAGTCTTTGCGGTCAAAAAAACCCCGATAGTGTGTATTCATACATGCATGTTATCTTCTGTAGGCCTATAGCAGCTTACTCTCCTAAAGTACAAATAGTGAAAATTCACTCTTTTGGAGTGACTTTTAAATCAAAGCGTAATAGTGAATTAATTGAGAAACAACTCTTTAAAGCGTAGACTTTTTCTACCCCAATTCAATTAATTCAAATTTGATTCCTATATGGCGTCAAGCCATAAAGAGTGAGATATACATGTACGCTCAGGCCTCTTACTCTCTCCCCCATGGTCCCTCAATCCACTCCGCAAAGAATGGTTTTCACTCTCTTATAACATTGAGAGATTACGCAAGATGCGACTAATAGCGGAAAATATCGATCACACATTTACGTCAGAATTACCATGGGATTGCGTTTACAGAAATCGTGCTATCTTCAGTAGATAGCAATCACACGAACAAGCTACGGGAACGAGGGTTAATAAAGTAATGCGGTGTGAGAATTCACACGATGTGAGCCTTGGCTAAGGGGTGAGTTGGAGGTTGCAAGCGGATGTGTCTAATTAGAATTAGTCTTTAATGGTCAGAATTAGTCCTTAATAGTCAGACTACTATGAAAGTATAAATACGACAAGCAAAAGAAAATATCAAGCATCAACAAGTCTTTACGGCAAGATGCGACTAACAACAGAAAAACACATTTGCGTCAGAATTACCGTGGAATTGCGTTGACAGAAATCGTGCTATCTTCAGTAGATAGCAATAACGAGGAGCGACACAAGCTTCAACAAAGTATTTAACTTCTTTATGTACAAACTATTTATGCTATATTTAGTAGAGCAATATCACTTTACACTAGGATCTTGATCCACATAATTAAATATTACATATATATAATAGAGTGCGGAAAAAAAAAGTGAATTATTTCATCGTGATATTTTATGGAAGGAAAGTGTATGTATCTGTTCTTTCATTTGTTTAAATTCCATGTAAATGCAGGTCGAAACCGTTTCACCCAGTTGGTGGGAAACACACCCATGCAGTGCATTTGCCGTGCGGGCTTTAGGCAGATGAATAATTATGCTAAAATTCAGTATACAGTTTTATGCAATATTTGGTTTCTGCATGCAGCTAGTGCCTTGAAAAGAAGCTGTTAAAAGAATTCTTCTCAGGCAATGAAAATGGGCAGGGGGGGGGGGGGGGGTTCCCGGGGGGTTCCCGGGATCCACCGTGTCTCTATCCATTTTGGAGCTTCCGTTGTCAAATTATGGCAAATCTACTCGATCGGGCATGTTCAAATTTAGCTTTGGCCACTTTTCATGTGACGAGAACTCTTTTATTAGAATCGTCATTCAATGTGTAATTGAACATACTCAATAAATCAATAATAATCTACCTACTAAATGTTGATAGTAAGTTGAATTTGAAAAGAAACAATTTTTTCATCGATATATTATCCATGACATACCATAAAATATTTGAATTTTAGACAGTATTTCAAACAATACATTGACATATCCTATAATCATCATCAGAATCACAAAGGCATTTATTCAGTTGAAAGTCCTTTTCTTGTTCAAAAGTGGCCAACGTGGGATTCGCACTCTTGCATGAATAGATCATATCTTGGTAGTTTGGGTGAAATTCAATGGGATTAAGTGTATTTGATAGAAGACTAATAGGGCCGGCTTAATACCAACGGTCTGTTTGTTTAAAAAAAAATGACATGGGATGTATTTTAAATTAATTAAACTCTCTCTTGGGACACTTTTTTGACGCGGCCCTGTAGGCCTATAGAATAAATCAAAATTCCAATGTTTAACTGATAAAACAAAGTAATTTGTGGCAAAAATAGAAATAAAAGAACAAATGAACTCACGCGTGGACAAAATTATTTGTTCACCAATCCGACGCCGTAACCACACGGAGGTTAGCTGAATGTTTCCGAGGCGGAAAACTAAGAAATACCTAGGGGAGGATGGGGCAACTGGTCCGGTTAAGCATATTTTATGATATAAAAGATTAAAGCTCGTGTAAATATTTATGGAATTGCTATGAAAATATCACCCATGTATAACTGTTGCCATATAACATATAATAATCAATGTTAAGAAAAGGCCAATTACCACTAACTGAAAACTTTACTTGGCACGGACCAGTTACCCCATCATTGGGGCAACTGGTCCTATATGTTCCAACGGTTAGAATGCACAGAAATTAGTGAATGACAACACGGAAACTAGGCAGTATTTTTCTTTACAAACACATTTCCATATTATTTAACATGTAAAAAGGATACATGTCTCATGAAACTCATGTTTTATACAGTTTTCGTGGTTAACGTGTAAATAGCAGTATACAAATGGTGTACAAAGCAAGCGAAATTTTCGACTGCACGTTTATTAGATAAAACGGTATGAACCTATAGTCGGGTATCTACAGAGGGTTAGTGTGCACCCCCAGGACTCCCCCAAACCAACTTTTTTTTAGGGTTAGGGTTAGGGTTAGGGTTAGGGTTTGGGTTAGGGTTATCTGTTGTGGATTATCATACACTCATGTAGACTATTTGTATATTTACAGCGGCCATTTTGGATTTAAAGTATGTTATTACAACGCAAATATACTGGATATGAGTTACTAGTGGTCTAATACATACATCCTTATGTTAAAACTATACTTTCATCGTACATTTTGGTTGATATTATACCATTTTATGGAATTTCGACAATTTGTTCAGTCATTTTGTGACCCATTTTGGGGGGCCATTTTGGATTTCTAAGTATGTTAACATTGCAAAAATACTAGATATGAGTTACTAGTGGTCTAATACATACATCCCATCATTAAAACTATATTTTAATCATACATTTAGGTTGATATTATCCCATTTCATGGAATTTGACAATTTTGCAACCACTTTAGGAACCATTTTGGGGGCCATTTTGGCAGCCATTTTGGATTTTGAACTATGTTAACAGAGCACAGCTACTGGATATGAGTTACTTGTGGTCTAACACATACATCCCATCATTAAAATTATATTTTTATCATACATTTCGGTTGATATTATGCTATTTTATGGAATTTTGACCACTTTTGACCATTAATTTGGCGGTTAACCACCACCTTTGGCAGTAATTCACCACAATTTAGCCTATGATTTCCAAATGAAATATTTCTGGCCCCTAAGATTTTACAGACATAATGAGAAAAATATAGGGATTCTTCTGATACCAAAATATCTTGATGTGAACAAAAAATCATAGCCTCAAAAAAGTGATCGGGTCATATACCTTTAAATGGTTATATACATGGTTGTGATATTTAATGGTGAAACCTGGGATCAATCTTGGATTAAAAACACTGGCTAGTGATGGGCACTAGCACACATTTCTTTGGTGGTGTGGAATCTACAATAGCGGAAATAGTGGTATTAGACCCAAAATGTCTAAGAACTAGAAAGAATGTGAATTATTTCATATTCTATTCACATTTTCATACCGAGTCATGTTTTATTGACACTAACAACTAATTTCAAAATGAATTTTACAATTTTGATTAAGTTTTTGAAGGCGGACCAGTTGCTCCATACCCCTTCGGACCACTTGCCCCAACAAATGACTTAGCACTTTGTCGAGATGAAACATTATTCAAACACGCCTGTGACGTAATACATTTTATGCCAAAATGTTGTAAAACATACCACCATTTGTCATGATAATCAACAACTCCAATACATTTCAGAAAAAAAGGCAAAACTGCATTTTTGTTTTAAGCCATTACACAGATTTCTGTAGCCAGCGAAAATATTTGAATTCGCAAATATTATGGCGTTCGGGTCCTACAAGTAGACGAGTGTCTTTAGATAAAATAAGAAATGGTGTACTTTGTTATTTGCAAATTCATGAACTAATAACTCTACCAAATGAATACCCGTGATAATGATTTAAGTTGAAGCATTCTTTAAATGATAATATTGATCGCAAATGCAAACCACCAATGTTCCAAGTAAGCAATATGCGCCATTTTACGGTCATTTCAACCACAACATATGGTTTTAATCATATTTCGGCAAGTCCCTAATATAAGCACACTACAATCATGCTACAATATAGCACCCATCAAATGCAATATGCATCTAGCATGTCTTAAGACGATTGTACTGCATGTATACATTTACTGTTGCATATCTATCAATCATATTAAGTACATTAAACATGATCTATTCTACACCCATCTTCATATATAGTCACCCATACTATCTGAATATCACATGTGTAAATACCCTAAAGTTCCAAATGATTTGGATTGTAGAAGGTAAGGTTATGTCAAGTTTCAACAAAAGTCGTACTGTTCAAAAGAAAGCAGTATGCCCATACAATTACAAAATCCTTCATTTCGGACCAGTTGCCCCATATTCCCCTAATACTTATTTAAATTGTCGTTATTTCCCCAATAATCATAACAACTATAATATATACCCTCAAGTATTATGATGATTTGACAAAATGACCGTATGGGATTGTCCATGAAACTCAGAGTAGCGATAATATTCCGGAAGGTCTATACCTCTGAATTTTTATACGCTCTACCGTTTACGGTATTGAGCACTTTGTTCAATGGCTAGTCTAACCAGAAATGGTTGTCAATACATACCCTCAAGTATTATATTATTTTCTACCATTTCGCCTCAACATTGAGGTGCACATTGAGGTGCATAATACGAAATTTTGAGCTAAACACGTATTTGAAATAACCCGACATGTTCAAGAACTGTTATTTAACTTGCCAAAATGTAAAGAAAGGTTATTTTGAGTGGAGTTGGTTATCCAACTTCATTGGTTTTAGGATTATTTAATTTAGTTGTATAGGAATGTGATATTTAGAACCAGGGGCGTAACTACTTTTTTTGAGTGGGGGGGATGAAAATTATCAGACTCAAATACGGCAGGGCTGTCAAGTTCAGAGTAATGTTCAGAGTGAGACTTTTTTAACCTCAAAATATTTTTTTACTCGCTACGCTCGTAAAACTATTGCTCGCCTTTTGTAACCCAAATAATACACTTTTTACAGATTGGGCTCATTTTGTAGCCCAAAAATTCAGGACAGGGCCGTAAGACACTTTTTTCAAAGGGGGGGCGTTTTCCCCAAAAAATCACGGGAAGATTTTTGTGAGTCAGATATGCGCGCGTAGCGCGCGAAAATTTTCGAATTTGCACCTATTTTTTGCACGGTCGAGGTACATTTTGGCTCTAAACAAGCTTGTAGCAAAGAATATTGCATTTTGGGAGGACAAATGCGCGCGTAGCGCGCGAAATTTTTTCATCTGTGTACAAATTTTCCGGGGAAGATTTTCAAAGGGGGGGCGATCGCCACCATCGCCCCCCCTTCCTACGGGATGATAAAATCCAAACTGCAATGAATGAATTGAATGTCCCAGTGTGGTTGTGTCCAGTGTGCAGTGTGTGAATCTTTACGCCCACCTATTTGTTTAAATACGTCACTTTTAAAATTATTGGTTATGAAAAATCTGGGGGGGATGATTACATTAGGCATCCCCCCCAGGTAAAAATCTGGGGGGGATATATCCCCCCATCCCCCCCTGTTGTTACGCCAGTGTTTAGAACATGTTCGAGTTGTATTCGCGATTACGTGTTAAACCAAATAATAATAATAATAAATAGGCTCTTATATAGCGCAGAAATACCAGCAAAGGCCTCTAGGCGCTTTACAATAAAAAAACAGATACAAGCAATAACAAGCAATAAAAAACAACTACTCTTTAAAAAAAACCGACATAATAATGCACATTGATAATTAAAACAAAGCATTAAAATGAGTGGACCGGCACTCAACAAGATCTATACAAAAATGTAAACATGCTAAAAGTTTTATAAATACACAATAATAAATAAAAGAGTTGAATAACATAAATAAAATGGAGTGATGCAGCAGAACACATATTATACAGATGGATAATTGAAAAGATGAGTTTTTAAAAGTTTCTTGAATGTGGCTAGTGATTCGGCATTCCTAATCTACTGCGGCAACCCGTTCCACAACTTTGGCGCAGAAACAGAGAAAGCTCGTTCACCGTAAGTTGCAGTTGATACAGTCCGCGGTGATTCAAGAAGACCTTTCGATGATGACCGAAGCGAGCGATTTAGGTGTGTAGGGTTTGAGTAGTTCTTTTAAGTAGTAAGGTGGAGCAAGTCCGTTTAGCGATTTGTTGTAAGTGAGCATGATGATTTTTAAGACAATTCGGTCTTTCACAGGAAGCCAGTGCAGCTCATTTCGACGTTGATCGCTGATGTTTACGCGATTTTTGCCATATAGTCCGAGAACAAGTCGCACAGCACTATTTTCAGGGGCGGACTGGCCACTGTGGCGTTGTGGCGATCGCCACATGGGCCGCTTGGTTTGGGCTTCTCAGGGCCGGTTACTCAAATTTTGTGGCCGTGCGAAAATTTGTGACTGTGCGAAATTTTGTGACCGTGCGAAATGTTGTGACTGTGCGAAATGTTGTGACCGTGCGAATTTTTTTGACCCCCCCCCCCCCCCACACTTACGTGAAATTCACGAGGTGACTGACTGGGGAAAAAATTGGGGCAACCTTTTACGAACATTTACTACCGGGACGACATACTTCTGCCTGACATGGTCAAAAAGGGCCGCTTTAATAATGTTGCCACGGCCGCTTTCAGGTCCCAGTCCGCCCCTGCCTATTTTGCACACGCTGAAGTTTGGAGATCGCAGAAACTGTAAGACCATAAAGCAGGCTGTTGTTTGCATCAAGTCTGGATGTCACAAAGGCATGTATCAGACGCTCTGCTGTAGGACGGTCGATATACTTGCGAATCCGACCAATTTTGGAGATAGCCAGACACGCCGCGCGACACACTTTATTCACATGTGATGATAGAGTCATGTGCTGATCCATTAGGGCTCCGAGATTACGCACTTCAGAAACTATATCAACTTCCGAGTCACCAACATTTATAGTAGAGAAGTGAGCAGGATTCTTAATAAAACGTGAATTTAGACGCAATACCTCAGTCTTTGAGTCATTCAGAAGTAATTTGTTTTCGGCAGTCCATGCTTTCACGCCGCGGATGCAATCAGATTGCAAATTTAGGCAAATCGTGTCCAGCGTTGTCTGAAAAATGGTTCATAATTAAATAGCGCCATCTATAACACTTACGAATGAACATGAAGCGTGAACTAATTTTTTGCTTTCTCAAAATGTGAACACACGCAAAGTATTAAGGCACTGAAAAACCACTGCAAATAGAAGCAATGACCACATTTAGTAACCAATCGTATTGATTTTTCACATTCAATTATTTGTAAACTCGATGGATTGACATTTGTTGATTATAGGTATGTGTTATTATTTATTAAAACACATAGGGGAGGATGGGGCAATTGGCAACTTGTCCAGTAAAGCATATTTCATGATATTAAATATTAAAGCGCGTGTAAATATTTATCGAATTGCTATGAAAATATCACCCATGTAACTGTTTACCTATAACATATAATCAATGTTAAAATATTTAAAGAAAAAGTCAATTACCACTAACTGAAAACTTTACTTCGCGTGGACCAGTTACCCCATCATTGGTGCAACTGGTCCAATATGTTACAACGTTAAGAATACACAGAAATCAGTGAATGACAACACGGAAACTAGGCAGTTTTTCTTTTTACAAACACATTTACATATTATTTAACGTGTAAAAACGATTAATGTCTCATGAAACCCACGTTGGATATAGTTCTCGTGGTTAATGTGTAAATAGTAGTATACTAATGGGTATAAAGCAAGCGAAGTTTGCGACTGCACATTTTTTAGATAAAAAGGTATGAACCTAGTTAAATGGTTACTGGTCACGGTTGTGATGTTCAGATACCCCATACTTTTGTCTATATACCCATTTCTTTAATGCTTTTAATTACTTCATAATTTACAACTGTAATTGACTTTAATATTGGGGAAAACATTGTAAAAACTGTTGATCAGGACCCTCAACGTTTCCTTGGTTCGCTGATAACATTCAATGGTAAAGACAAAGTGTGTATGACATGATTGTGGGACAATTAAACAATAAATTGTACAATATTGAGCAATCACTGGTTCGCAATGAGTTCAAATTGGCAATATACACCCGTTATTGTCTTCCTTTCTTAAGATTTTGCCTCACTGTTCATGATCTCACCAAAACCAGCCTCCAATATCTCGACCGTAAAGCTGAGCAATATTTGAAACGCTGGCTGGGGATCCCCAAACATCGGGCTAATAAAGCACTTCTGCATAGGTATAGAGGTCTTAACATACAACGCATTTCTGATGATATAGCCAAGCCCATTGCGCCTCATTTAGTATATTAGGCCTATAGATCCAGATGTAAAGCTGACAGTGTAACAAATATGGCTTTAGACCTTAAAGGGGGGGGGGGGGGGGGGGGGGGGGTCTAGGTTGATTTGACTCAAGTTTGGAAACACATTTTCTCAATGTTACCGTGGACCTACCGTTTAGTGTTATATATCAAATGAAAGCTTCGGAAAAAGCGTGTTATTTTGATCTGATTGCCATGGTTACTATGCAAGGCCTCTTATTGGCTAAACACGGGAGCAAACGTAACTAAAAAACGAAATGTTGCATATAGGCCTACACCATACTTGGGTAGATGGTGTATCGGTATAGTGCGCATGAAACCATGGATCCGGATTTGTATACGGTTGCCATGGTAACCTTGAACCGACCAATCAGGTAATTTTGTATCGTAATTCAAATTTGAAAACAGATATTAAAAATCGGGCTCCATAGTTTCATAGCCCCTTATGTGCTGAACATCTGGTCCAAATCCCATGGTTATATGAGCTTTCGTTTTTGAGTTACGTTTGCTCCCAAGTTTGCGTGTTTTACGGTTATGAGATATCGTGCAACGTATTGAAAAATATTAAACTACGTTGACCTCGAAATTTTGATGATTTATGATGTTTAATATATAAATTTGATCAAATGTTACAATCATTTGATCAAAAAAACAATTAAAACTGAAAATGCTAAAAATCGCAGGGTGAGCGTTTATACATACAAATGTATACAAAACACTACCGATTTTTTGAGACACCCGAAACTTAATTGACCATAACTTCAGAACCAAAAATCCAATTTACCTCAAACAAAAAGCATTTTAAATTTGAAAACAGATATTAAAAATCGGGCTCCATAGTTTCATAGCCCCTTATGTGCTTAACATCTGGTCCAAATCCCATGGTTATATGAGCTTTCGTTTTTGAGTTACGTTTGCTCCCATATTGCAAGTTTGCGTGTTTTATAGTTACTAGCGGCACGCCCGTCCTTCGGACGGGCTTTCCCGCTAGGGAGTAGGGCCTACCAGATAGAACACCTACAAAATAAAACAACTTAAAGTGTTGGAAAATTTATAACGAAACTCATAGGAATAGAACAATATTTAAAACATTTTTGTTTTAAATCAAAAGATTTTGTAGTAGGCCTAATTCAAAAGTTTTCAAATTTCAATTAAAAAACTTGAAAAAGCACCACCCCCACCCCCCCCCCCCCCCGCCCACCTACGCCCGTGGCATATTTCAACTCCAAGGCTTAAACCTTAACCATCTCCCGTAACCCATCCGTCCCTCCCCCGCCCCGTCTCCGCCCGCCCGCCCCCGCCCCGTGGCATATCCGTTACGCAATTTACAATTTAGCACAGTATCAAATCCCACATCTGACACCATCGATGTGCAATTTAATAATACATTTCTTTATTAACCCCATCCCAAACCACATAACCCTAACATAGGCCATAAGAGGATCATTACACACAACCCGCCTAACCCGTCACCCGCTCCCGCCCCCGCCACGTGGCTTATGTAACCCCAAGGCCTAAACCGTAACCAACTCCCGTGGCGCAGCGTATTTCTCCAATATTTGCCCGCCCGCCTTTGTAGGCGTGCGTGGGTGTAGTGCGTGCGCGTTTATTTTGCATGGCGCACTGCGACGCGTTTTGTGTTACGCGCGCCGACTGCATGGTTACAGTGTACGCAGAGAAAAACAAACATGGCCCGTAAAAAATAGTCTCAAAAGCCGGTAAATTGCCATAATTTTGCTCATATCTCGGTCAATTCTGTACGGTTTTCGGCCATTTATAGCTTATAACACTCACATTATAATCATCTTTTATCAGTGCAATGTTCACGGCGTTTAGTTGCAAACTGAGAGAGCCTTTTATGGATACATACATACATACACCATACGGCAAATTATAGTAAGACTAGCGGGACGCCCGTCCTACGGACGGGCTCTCCCGCTAGGGAGTAGGGCCTACCAGATAGAACACCTACAGGCTACAAATGAAACAACACAAAATGTTGGAAAATCTATAACGAAACACATAGGAATAGAACAATATTTAAAATATTTTTGTTTTAATTCAAAGACCCCCGCCCGCCCACGCCCCGTGGCATATTTTAACTTCAAGGCCTAAACCTTAACCATCTCCCGTACCCCAACCGTCACCATCCCGCCCCCGCACGCCCCCGCCCGCCCCGTGGCATATCCGTTACGCAATTTAGCATCACATTTCTTCATTAACCCCCTGCCTCCCAAACCACATTACATCATTACACACAACCACCATTCGTCACCGCCCCCGCCCGCCGCGTGGCATATTTCAACCCCAAAGGCCTAAAGTTCCCCGCCCCGTGGATTATCTCAACGCCAAGGCCTCACTTTAACCATCTCCCGTAGCGCGGCGTATTTCTCCAATATTTGTCCACCCGCGTGTCACATACAGTATCAAATCCCACATCTGACACCATGTTATGTAATTTAGATTCACCATATCATGTTTTGTTTTACCAGAAACCACATTATTTCGTTACCTTATGACCCGCTGCCGCCCCCCCCCCCCCCCGCCCGCCCGCCCAGCCCGCTCCCGTCTCCGCCCCCGCCCCGTGGCGTATCTCAACCCCAAGGCCTAAACCATAACTAACCCCGTGTGACGCAGCGTATTTCTCAGTGTCCCCGCCCGCGTGTGTAGGGGTGCGTGCGTGTGCGCGTTTATTTTGCATGGCGCACTGCGACGCGTTATGTGCTCCGCGCGCCGACTGCATGGTTACAATGTACGCAGAGAAAAACAAACATTGGCCGTAAAAAATAGTCTCAAAAGCCGGGCTGAAAAGGCCCTAAATTGCCATAATTTTGCTCATATCTCGGTCAATTCTGTACGGTTTTCAGCCATTTATAGCTTATAACACTCACATTATAATCATCTTTTATCAGTGCAATGTTCACGGCGTTTAGTTGCAAACTGAGAGAGCCTTTTATGGATACATACATACATACATAGTCACAACATACGGCAAATTATAGTATGATGAGATATCGTGCAAAACGTATTGAAAAATATTAAAAATGGCGAGAAAGAAATAAGTTGACATTTAGGATAAAAATAGTGGAATTTAGACACATTTTGAGCCATTTTGGGTGAAAATCGCAATTATATTAGCATTTTTATTGATTTTTAAAGATAAATGGCTTCAAAATAGCCGGGTAAGAAAAATAAGGAAACACATAAGAAATTACGTTGACCTCGAAATTTTGATGATTTATGATGTTTAATAAATAAATTTGATCAAATGTTACAATCATTTGACCAAAAAACAATTAAAACTGAAAATGCTAAAAATCGCAGGGTGAGCGTTTATACATACAAATGTATACAAAACACCACCGATTTTTTGAGACACCCGAAACTTAATTGACCATAACGTCAGAACCAAAGATCCAATTTACCTCAAACAAAAAGCATTTTAAAGCAGAGACAGAGGCAGGTTTCTAGTGTGCTAATATCTTATTTTTGTCCGAAGCACTGAATTTTAATATTCAGCTTCAAAGAGAATCTGCCTGGCACCGAAAAATATCCATCACCAAACAATGTGACCTTATTCATGCGCTTGCCACTGAGAACATGGATAACAACACATGGGGAGCCGTCAAACCCAGGATCCGGAGAGCCCTCAATGCGGAATCTGTAACATATTGGAAATCCGTTGTCGAGCCTCTCCTGAGCCAGGGTGAGACCGCCAAGTTGCTCGAAAAGTACGAGTCAGATTTGACATGGAGATCACTGATATACAATCAACCTTAAGGGATTCTTAAATTTGCCATCAATGCTTTAATTGATTCTCTACCGTCTTTCACCAACTTGAAACTTGAAACGATGGGGCAAACGACTTACGGACAATTGTCCTCTCTGTCAGAGCAAAGGTACCCTGTTTCACATCCTCAATAATTGTCCAAGAATGCTCAATAGATACTTATGGAGGCAAAACAATGTTCTTCATATATTACTCGCTGCCTTCAAAGACAGTGAAACCTATAGGAACGATGATCTAAATATCTTTGCTGACGTTGAGAACTGCAATATAGGTGGTGGAATCGTACCTCCGTGTCATTGCCACATCGCAAAAGCCGGACATCGTTCTGGTTTGGTCTACTGAGAAAAAAGTCATCCTCTTCGAATTGACCGTGCCATTCGAACCCACCATAATGCCCATCAAACAAAGATCGACCGATGCTCATCTTTGGTCTCTAATATAGTTGACACAGGCTTTGATAGCTCATTAATCGCCATTGAGATCGGCTCAAGGGGTTTGATTGACACGGACAATAAGAAGATGATGACTAGTATCTTCAGGCAACTGAAAAGCTCCACAAAATATTCCGAACTCAAAAACAACATTTCAAAATCTGTTCTTATAGGTGAAGAGCCGCTATTGTCTCTATCGGAACAAATTGACAGTCGATCTGGTTATGATATTGTATTAGCCCATACCCTTGGCCTTCTAAAAACACTGGTCTTAAGTGCACCTAGCGGTGGGTCACGAGGTCAGAGGTCAATGACCTTTTTTGAGCCTCCATTTCACCTACATTTATGTTTTAGAGCAGAGAACGTGATAGAATTGTTCAACATTTTTTATAGTAGTCTCATCTTAAAGCTGATCATATTCCCCAAACGTTGGTATGTAACAACATTGACATTGTTAACAAATGTTGCCAAAATAGCTAAAATAAACGAGAAAAATACGATTTTTGGGGTAAAAATGAAATTTCATGATTTTGAAAATGTCCCCTGGTTACGTAACCAATCATGATATTGAGTCGTAACTTTTCCAGAAACTGTCTCAAGGCCCTGTCACACCATAGCGTATGGCCTGGACGTGGCCTGAACGTATGCCGACGTATTCAAAAAATAGCTCGAAAATTGTCAGAGTCCGAGAACGTCCAAGAACGTCCAACTTCCCAACGAATTGCGTCAACATCGGTGATGGAATGGAAGTATCCATAGCGTATTAAACGCATACATAGCGTATGACTAACGTATTGATAGCGTATCACTAACTTATAACAAACTTATGACAGCGTATCACAGCGTATGCGATCGGCGAGCTTATGACCAACGTATTCGTAGCGTATGTCTGCCGTGCTCGACGTATCCTCAGCGTATCCTCGGCGTACAACGAACACGTGACTTATGCCGTTGCAGAAATTGAGTTTCGTACACGGCGGGACAAGTGTTGCCAGTTCAAGTAAACGCAGCCTAGATGATAACTATTAAAATATCTAGAAGGGTAAATCTATATGTCCAACCTATAACTTAAGACGATTAACGTACCTCTAACGTATGTCAGCGTATGTCTAACGTATGTCAGCGTTTGTAAACGTATGTCTAACGTACCACGAACCTATCGGGAACTTATGCAGAACGTAAGTTAAGCACACGTTGAGTACGTCGAGAAATTTTGAACATGCTCAATAATTTTTCGCGGGCTCGACGTTCCAAATTTTCACAACGTATCACAGCGTGCTCTTAACGTATACGACGTATCCCAAACTTACCCCTAACTTGTATCAGCGTACACCAACGTACGGCAACGGCGATACGCCATGGTGTGACAGGGCTACCGTACAGCTACCGCGCATTCGGCGTTTTGGGAACTTATGGAGGGTTTGAGTATATAAATGGGTCCCTTGAGTATCTCATCCTCACTTCTTCATGGTCTGTCTTATTCATATATGCGCTTGGAAAGATGATTCCCGTATTCTTTGCAGCGCACAGACCAAACTATGCCAGGTGGATGGTTCGCTACCATCTACACCTAATAAACATGGCTGAACCAGTTCGTCAACCTTTTTACACAAAGGAGCTCCATCCGTCGAACTTCAAAAAACATCTCTCGGAGCCCTGCAGATTTGACCCTTGAACAAACCATTAACAGAGATGCAGCCTCAAGACATACAGGCATAACGTCAATTACCAACAACGAGACAGCGCGCACAAGATGGATGCTAACAAGGCCATTCCGGGCAAAGGCAGTGGGGTGCCTCTCGAAAGTGCAGGGATGGATCCCGAAGAAGAAGCTTCGCAAGAATAACGTATAACACGGGACAATGCAGCCAAGAGTATCGTTGATGCATTTAAGACCACTGCAAAGGTGACAAGCTCGTTTGCATCACAACAGGACGAGCAGCATCATCTGAGGTTACTAAAGAGATACTGCACTTTGTAGAAATTGGAACAGATTGGAATACAACGTGTGTAAAACAAATCATGAGAGATTCCAGAAACCCATTAAGCGACGTAAAGTCAAGATTTATGCTTCTGATTCAATCAAGATGAAAGTCAAGACGAAGGATCTTAAAGTGGCAGAAATTCGTTGTACCAGGGATCTCTTTGGCCGATTGTTGTTACTTGCAGGATATCGATCTGCGCATGTTGTTAACATATCATCTGATAGAGGTACTCGTGTCATTGTGTACTACAACAGTATAATGAACAAAACCAAGAAGTCTACCATCATGGAAAAACTAGAGGCAAAGGTTAAACCAAGCACAGATAGTCTTCACAAGTGTGGTGCCTATCTTATTGATGCAATGTTCTTCTTTAGACCATTTACAGCGCTACCACACGTACATTTGGCGGAGTTGCCAGAGCCATCATGGAGAAACTGTGCTCAATTTAGTCCAGGGTTGTCCACTTAATATGTGATCGGTATGAATCTCCTACAATCAAAGACCCAGAGCGACCATCTCGCGGTGATAATGAAGGTTCTCCTATATTATCAAGGGCCCAGATCAGAAACGTAACGCGGACTTCAATACCTGCCTCCTCTCATCCTCATTCAAGACTGCTTTGCTACAATTCCTATCCGTGGAGTGGCAAAAGGATATATATGCAGACATCCTGAAGAGTCGCATACTCTACTATGGTGTCGGAACACAATGTTTTAAATACATGGTACAAGATGGAAAAATGTCAACAACAGAAGTCCAAGAATTGGCATGTAACCATCTGGAGGCAGATACCCGTGTTATCTTCCATGCACGGTACCGTTCAGAGCGTTTACAAGGGTCTCCTTACATCACGATCCGTGCAAGTGACACGGACGTCTTCATTCTGCTTTTGTACCATGCACAGCTTCTCTCTGCTTCCCTGTATATGGATGTAGGATTATCGTCCAATAATACATGAAGGACGATCAATATCAGTCAGTTGGCGAAGACCATTGGTGTTGATGTGTGTTCAGCATTGCCCGTTTACGGGTTCGGATTATACGGCGGCATTTCTTAGGAAAAGAAAGGCTAGGCCATATGACGTGATGGTAAAGAGTGCCAAATTTACCGAAGCATTTGTTGGAAAAGTTGATAAAGTCACCACGGATATATCTGATATACTTGAGGAGTTTGTATGTTCAATGTACGCCCATACCAAGCTCAAATGCGTGAATGAAGCCAGGTTTACTCTACTCTCCGAAATGGAAGAACCACTGGAACGACTCAAAGCGTCCGACCCATCTTGCTTACCACCCTGCAAGCCAGTGCTAGTAAAGAAGATTGAGAGATCAAACTATATATGTGGCTTTAATTTGGAAGAACGCATCCATAGCAAACCCGGTTGATTTTGGACCAGATCAAAATGGGTGGAGGCTGAATAATAATAATAATAATAATAATATTTATTTCTTATATAGCGCAATTACATCAAAAAGAACTCAAGGCGCTTTACAAAGATACATTAAAAGCGTAAAGCACACGTCACGGCAGCAATATATAAATATACAATATTAAAATTCCGATAACAACAAGATAAAATACTGTATGAATATTGCACAGTTAAGTCTAAATAAGATGAGCAACCACAGACAACGGGGATAACTGTGAAATATACATAAGTAAAAATGGGAATAGTTAAAAAGCGTGATACACAGAACACATATTGCACAATCAGTATTGCATCAATATTAAAGCACGAAAAAGAGTGAAATGTGCATTGCAATTACAATATTCCGAATTAACAACCATAATACATACACACAGCAAAATATTATTAAAACACATGGAAACCAACTGTAAAGTGATTAGAAACACAGGATGTCAAAAAATATTAAAACCGCCTAAAAAGTCGACTGTTCACAAAAAACATAAATAAATGAAATCTAAAAGGTTTCATGATTGTAGGCTTTCTTAAATAAATGTGTTTTAAGCACCCTCTTGAACTGGGTAACAGATGTAGCAGACTTGATATGATCCGGAAGTTTGTTCCACAAGAGGGGAGCGGCGGCGCAAAAAGCCCTATCACTATAAAACATAGTGTTTCCTCTAGAAGGGGGACAAAGAAGGTTTTTTGATGATGAACGGAGAGAACGACCGGGTTGATATGAGCAGATGAGTTCTTTGATGTATGTTGGGGCTAAATCGTGCAGAGCTTTAAAGGTCAGTAGCAGTATCTTGTACTCAATCCTATAGTGCACTGGTAACCAATGCAATGTTTCTAGGACTGGCGTCATGTGGTCGCGATATTTAGTCCGTGAAACCAATCTTGCTGCTGAATTCTGTATACGCTGCAACTTGGCAATATCGTACTTAGGAAGGCCGAAAAGCAGGCTATTACAGCAATCCAAACGCGATGATACAAACGCGTGCACGAGACGCTCGGTTGCATTTGAGTCAAGATACTTGCATATCTGACCGATTTTGTAAATTGCAAATGACGCAGATTTGGTGACGCTTTTGAGATGCTTTTTCATATCAAGTCTGCTATCAAAGATGACGCCAAGATCACGGGCGGACCCAGATGGATCAATGAGAGAATCTCCGAGTTTCAAGGGTGGAAGTGGCGATGTCTTAACAAATCGTGAGCTTATATGAATGACTTCTGTTTTGGAATCATTTAGCATAAGCTTGTTACCAACAGCCCACGATTTGACATCTTGAACGCATTTTTCAAGCCTACTTACACCCTGAGACCTATTTGATCGATCGAGAATAATGTACAACTGGGTATCGTCCGCGTATGTTATGTAATTTAAACCGTGGGAATTAATGATTTCACCCAGGGGAGCTGTATACATGGTGAATATAGCGGGACCAAACACCGAACCTTGTGGAACTCCCTCTTCAAGCAAACGTTCATCAGACAGCACACCGCCAATATCAATGCACTGAGTGCGACCTCGCAGGTACGTGGTGAACCATTTCAAGGCAGTTTGGGTGATGCCATAGCGTTGACACAAGCGTTGAAGGAGGATATCATGATCGATGGTGTCAAACGCTGCCGAGAAATCAAGTAAAATCAGCACGGCTTCTTGATGCTGATCAACAGCCCGGAGGAGATCGTTTTGAACACGCAACAGTGCCGTCTCAGTGCTATGATATTTGCGGTATGCTGACTGCATAGGTGCAAACAAATCATTTTCTTGCATATAGTCATTGAGCTGTGATGACGCAATCCTTTCGATGGTCTTGAACAAGAACTTAAGATTTGATATTGGTCTGTAATTTTTCAGTTCTTCCCGATCAATACCAGGTTTTTTCAGCAATGGAACTACCCGAGCAACTTTCAACTCAGGGGGCATTTGCCCTGTTGTCAATGATTTGTTAACTACGCGAGTAATACATGGAAGAATGACATCCAGAGAGTTCTTGAGCAATGCGGATGGAATTGGATCAAGTGGGCATGATTTCATAGCTGATGCGAGAATGGTTTTCCGTACCGTGTCTTCAGAAACCACGTTGAATGCACTAAACTCACTGTCACAGGTATCGCAAATGTCAACGGAGATTTCGGGGCAAGTAGATTTGTCCAGATCTTTCCGGAGCTTCTTGACTTTTGTGTGGAAGAAGTCAGCAAATCTGTCAGCGAGAGATTTAGCATCGTCATGGGATGGAAGAGTAGGCGCAGAAGCAGCTGCTGGACGACTCATCCTATCCACAACGCGGAAAAGTTGACGGTCGTCACACTCAGATATTTCTGAGCGATGGTGTGCGCATTTCGCTTGTTCCAACATGCGAGTGTAGGTTTTACATTGTTCAGCATAAATTTGTCTATCAATTTCAAGTTTTGACTTCTTCCACTTCCTCTCATCACGGCGCTTGGTCTGTTTCGCAGCACGCAGTTCATCATTGTACCACGGTGCGTGTGGGCGCAGTGTCATTGATTTTGACTTGAGAGGAGCATGCTGGTCTAACAATTCACGTAGAACGTGCTCATATTGTTTGACAATATGCGAGAGATCATCAGCCGGGGTTTTGAACAACACAGATGTCTTGATGTCTTGATTAAAACGATCCATATTGATCTTTTTAAGTTCACGGTAATTGATCAACTGCTTTACTGGTTTTGGGCGGGAAATGTCAACTTTACACTTCACCACGTGATGATCAGATGGCATGCCTGTGACGACGTCAACATTTGAGACAAGATTATCAGCCTTCCTTGAGATAAGGAGGTCAAGAGTATGTCCACGACGATGAGTGGCACCCGTGACGTGCTGTTGGAGCCCAGCAGAGTCCAGCATATCCCTCATGATGTTGGCATGGCGATCACCGTCGACATCGAGATGGAAATTAAAATCCCCAACAAGAATTAGTCTAGCCGGATCAATGGATACAACCTCAAGAAGAGTGGAGAAGTCCTTGAAGAATGCGGACACAGTAAGCTTGTTTTCCCTTGAAGGAGGTGGTCGATAGATTGCGACAAGTCTTAAAGGAGGTGACTTTGTTTCAGTCACATAAAAATCCATATACTCAAAGGATTTAAAAGTCATCAAGCGATTTTCATTGACGTCAAGGCCCTTGTGTGAAAGAAGGAATATACCACCACCTTTTTTATGTTTGCGTGGTAAATGGTGCATGCGAAAGTGAGGTAGTGTGTTACTCAAGTCCGCAAGTGGACGACCGTCGCGATCATCTCCATTCAACCACGATTCAGTAATAGCAAGGAGATCAATTTTGTGTTCAATTATAAAATCAGTTATTGATGTGGTTTTCTTTTTCAAAGAACCAGCGTTCCATGTCGCAAGACGTGATGATGGGTACTTTCTCTTTGTTATTGCAATGTTTTTCGATATTGGAACACGGGTGAGATTAGCTTTGCAAACAGATTTAATGGGAGTTGATAATCTAGAGTTGGTGATGCGTGTAGGGATAATAAAAGTGTTACGTAAGCTACCTCCGCGGTATCCTCTCTG
Organism: Ophiura sarsii; assembly: GCA_035610835.1. Lineage (NCBI taxonomy): Eukaryota > Metazoa > Echinodermata > Ophiuroidea > Amphilepidida > Ophiuridae > Ophiura > Ophiura sarsii. Next base: position 49,092,138 of record CM069451.1, on the reverse strand, counting down.
TGTTGATTTGGCGATTTTTAATTCTTTAAGTTGGTTCCAATCATCAGTTGTGAATGGGCGCTGAACAAAAGTGTTGTTCACACTTCTGCCAATGTTCATCAGTGTGTCCCTGGAGTAAGTTAGACGAGTCATGGTAAAAATAATACTAACTACGGAATGTATGACTGTCGAATGACCAAAAAGACACATTATCCATTGTGTGGTACGATGGAGAGAGATATCCACCATCGATTGTCTTATATAGATCCAGAGAGTCGATGACGATGAACATGATGAAGAGGTAGATATGATAAGTGATAGTGAGTGAGATGATTAGTTCAATGCTGTTTTAGAACATTGTTTCTAATAACATTTCGAAGGTGATAGTCACCTTTTGGGGATGACGACAACTGCAAGACAATAAAACAGCCAATTGTCCGGGATGCAGAAGAAGAGCAACGGTTAGAGAGATGAAGCCTACGGGTAAAGTCGATGATCATCGAAGATAGAAGATCTGAATCGTTCGAAGAAGAGATCACATAATTAAATGCATTCAATTAAATAATATCTGGAAAAGTAGGCTCCCACGGGACATGAAGCTGAGGCTATTTACAACCACAATGGAACCAGTCCTGATATATGAAGCAGAATCCTACCACGAATAAAGATTTGTTTGGGAAACTATTGCCGATCTCTACGAGGCTACAGTCGAGGAGACTAACACTTGCCGGACTCTGTTTTCGGAGAAATGACGAAGCAGCAAAGTTCTCTTGTTGCAACCCAAACATGGAAGGAGATCCAGGGACAACCCAGGAAAGACTACATCAGGATTCTTACAGAGGACACCAGCTTAAGTGGACAAGATCTGACAAATTGCATGCATGATAGAGCAGTATGGAAGGCCATCACAAATGTCCAACCTTTTACGTCGCCATAAGATAGCAAGCAAGTAAGCAATGTGATCAATGTGATCATCACACAAATGGTATGGGAATATACAATTTACAGCTTATACTAATCACTTACATTGGGCAAGTGTAAGCAGTCTGCACAAAGTATAGATATGGGCAGGAATAACCAAAATAGTGCTTTTAACAGCTAGAACCCGATACGTGATGATACGGCCTACAACTGAAACGACTCACTACCTCAGTGAAATGTATGCAGTTACCCAAATATCATGGAAAGGAAATATCATGGAAAGGAAAGCACTCCAGAGATGATGTACCGAGAGTGTTTATGGAAGAAGAAGAGGAGCTAAGGTCCAGATGTAATGGAGTCAGAGCAAAATCAGTGGTATCGCATCCTATGGAATGAGTATACATCGGACAGTCAAATCAAGGAGAATCAGAGATTGTAAAGACACGAAAGGACAGTGGCTGCGATGCATAGGATGGGACACTGTCGTGCAAGTGAGCGCATCATGGATGTATGGAACCCATAATCCCTAGCATTCCAGATTAATGACCAACTCTTGACCAACTCTTGGCACCAGCTAACCTAAGACTCGTGGGGCAAGAAAAATGGGAAGCTGTGCCAGTTGGCCAGTTGTGCCACCACCGAAACTGCACCCTGCTCCATATCTTGAACTGTTGCAGCTTTTCTCTAGGAAATTGAAGGTTCACTTTGCGTCGTCACGGCCAAATATTGAGAGCAACTCAGAACTGAATACCATATGTCGAGGATGAAGCACACACAAAAAACCGATCTACATCCCAATCTCAAAGATGCATTCCTACCGTAGCATTCCAATATAAACTCGGAGGAGGAGAACCTTGCCAATGCATGCACCAGGAAGAAACATAAATACCCAGACCGTATCACAGCGGACTGCTAATATCATTGATGATCAATGAACTACTTCCATGTAAAAGTTGGGAGAAGTGGAATATACAACACCACGTTCAGCAAATGTCTAACGATTAGTTAAAGGTAATATTTCATCAAAATTCTCCCGCATTTCCGGACGAGAGCGATCACAATTAATGCACTTTTTGTTACTGCAGATATAGTAAGCCCTCTAAGTGCGTAAAAAGTATGTTGACCCCTGACGTCACAAAGTATGTTGACCCCTGACGTCACAGTCTGCCATTGAACAGAAAGATAATTATTTTATTTAAAAATGTACACAAAGGTCAAGGTCAATATATTCTGGCTAGAAATCAGGTGCATCGGAGTGCAATTCTTTATGTTCCCGGCCTGTGCTGAGACGAATGAATGATGATTGCGAGAATGCGCTGTATGCATTTTGGGTGTTAATTTGTGTGAAAATAGAAATCATAATTATTGACTTTGAACATTCATATATTCAGTATTAGACTAGGTACTTCGTTGTAATTTTGACACAAGACAGTAACATATGTGAGACAGTTTCTGGAAAAGTTACGACTCAATATCATGATTGGTTACGTAACCAGGGGACATTTTCAAAATCATAAAATTTCATTTTTACCCCAAAAATCGTATTTTTCTCGTTTGTTTTAGCTATTTTGCCAACATTTGTTAACAATGTCAATGTTGTTACATACCAACGTTTGGGGAATATGATTAGCTTTAAGATGAGACTACTATAAAAAATGTTGAACAATTCTATCACGTTATCTGCTCTAAAACATAAATGTAGGTGAAATGGAGGCTCAAAAAAGGTCATTGACCTCTGACCTCGTGACCCACCGCTAGGTGCACTTAAGACCAGTGTTTTCAGAAGGCCAAGGGTATGGGCTAATACAATATCATAACCAGATCGACTGTCAATTTGTTCCGATAGAGACAATAGCGGCTCTTCATCTATTACCTCTTCATATTCCATCTATAATGCCAGACATGAGTCGGAGTGGAACACCCAGGAGCTCATTTAGATTTTTTTGGGCCGCCATGATAGTTTTTGTTTATAAATTCCGTTGTTTTGATTTCTTTCAGCATCAATAATGTATTAATTTGTATGTTCTTGGTTATGTAACTTCATACGCCTGGGGTCAGCATAGGCCCTAGATGTTCTTGGGTGTCTGTGTTTACTTCTTTATTTTAATAAAGATGATGAAATCATGCCTTGATAAGTACCCAGTTTTTAATGACACAGTGGAAGTTAGTCAGTATGACAATGATGACCCAATGGTCAATATACACAAAAAGCAGTGAATAAAATGCTAAGGGGTTATTCAAGATGACGTCCAAAATGGCCGCCAAAACTGATCAAAGTTCATAAAATGACATCAATCAAAATGTATGGTGGAAGTATAGTTTTAATGAGATGTATGAAGTAGACCACTAGACACACATATCCAGTACTTTTACCTAGTTAACATACCTAAATCCAAAATGGCCACTAAAATGGCCGCCAAAAATGGCCGCCAAAAATGGTAAAATTCCATACATTTGCATATATGAACCAACATGTATGATCAGAGTACAGTTTTAACAATGGGATGTATGTGTAACTGTTAGACCCCTAGAAACTCATATAGTAGGCCTAGTTTTGTTAACATACTTTAAAACCAATATGGTCGCCAAAATGATGGCCAAAAATACTCAAAATTCCATAAAATGGCATAATATCAACCAAAATGTATGATGAACATATAGTTTTACCGATGGGATATATGTATTAGACTACTGGTAACTCATATCTAGTATTTTTGCTTTGTTAACATACTTAGAAATCCAAAATGGCTGCCAAAATGGGTCCCAAAATAGCTGCAACAATTGTCAAGTGCAATAAAATAGGATAATATTAACCAAAACGTATGATGAAACTAAAGTTTTAACAATGGGATGTATGTATCAGACTACTATTAACTCATATCCAGTATGTTTGCATTGTAATAACATACTTTAAATCAAAGATGGCCGCCAAAATGGCCATTGTAAATGTAGAAAATAGTCTACAAGAGTGTATAATAATCCAAAATAGATATTCTAAGAGTGTATATTGCATCAACTGCTAAGCTATTGCTTTTAGATATGAGACCCACCTCTGTGACAATTTTCGGATTATGTATCACTTTCCAAAATGGCTGCCAGACTGGCTAAGTTGATGTTAATTGATTTAAAACAATTGTTTTGTATTGTAAATGACCATAATATGTAATACCAATATCCCCAAATCTAATGGGTCAACATTCACTATATTTCTATGATAAAGCCTAGGGGCTGTAGATCTAGTCTAAGTATTTTAAAAAGGTTAAACTAACAGAGGGGCAGTATTAGTTTATTGTTAGTGTTACATTAGATATGACCAAATTATTATATCTATAGCTTTTAATCCACCCGTAAACGTATTTGTATGTGACACGGTATGATTGAATGGTATAGACTCCATATTGACAATTTAATGTTATTAAGATGGCCATTAAAATGACAATATCATTACAATTAACTCCAAATAGTCAATGAAATTACCTCCAAATAGTCAAAACAATTACCAAGGTGGCCACCAATTGATCAAAATAATGACCAGAATGAAGAAAATGGAATCCATATGTATACCATTCAATCATACCTTGTCACATACAAATACGTTTACAGGGTGGATTAAAAGTTGTAGATATAATAATGTGGTCATATCTTAGGTAACACTAACAATGCTTTTCAGTTATTTTAACCTTTTTCAGCCATCTTGGATATTTTAAAATACTCAAACTAGATATGCAGCCCCTAGGCTTTATCATAGAAATATAGTGAATGTTGACCCATCAGATTTGGGATATTGGTATTACATATTATGGCCATTTACAATACAAAACCATTGTTTTAGGTCATTTAACATCAACTTTATAGCCATTTTGGCTGCAATATTCGAAAGTGATACAGAATCAAAATTGTCACAGAGGTGGGTCTTATATCTAAAAGCAATAGCTTAGCAGTTTAAAATATACTATTTGGTGAATGTATACAATATACACTCTTACAATATCTATTTTGGATTATTATACACTCTTGTAGACTATTTTCTATATTTACAACGGCCATTTTGGCGGCCATTTTGGCGGCCATTTTGGCGGCCCTTTTGGCGGCCATTTTGGCGGCCATTTTGGCGGCCATTTTGGCGGCCGTTTTGGCGGCCATTTTGGCGGCCGTTTTGGCGGCCATCTTAGATTTAAAGTATGTTATTACAATGCAAAAATACTGGATATGAGTTACTAGTAGTCTAATACATTATACACCCCATTGTTAAAACTATACTTTCATCATACATTTTGGTTGATATTATCCCATTTTATTGAATTTGACAATTTTTGCGGCCATTTTGGAAGCCATTTTGGATTTTTAAGTATTTTAACAAAAGCAATACTGAATATGAGTTACTAGTGGTCTAATACATATATCCCATCGTTAAAAATATATTTTCATCATACATTTTGGTTGATATTAGCCTATGCCATTTTAGGGAATTTTGAGCATTTTTGACCATCATTTTGGCGGCCATTTTGGTTTAAAAGAATATTAACAATGCAAAACTTGTGCATTATGGTCTTAAAATTTGAACAGATTTAAACACAAAAAATACTTAAGATAAGGATGAACAAATATTTAATTAACCAACCATAAAGAGATGAACAGAGTGATATGCGGTTCAAGAGATATCAGGTACCGGTGGCCGAATGGTTAGACGCCTAGTACAGTATACGGGAGATTGGGGAGTCCCGCGCCGGTGAATGTCCTTTTTCGAGTTGGGACATTCAGTGATGCGGCTTGTTATGTGTTTAGAAGTTCCTTTAGTAAAAGCTTACCCTGTGTTTATTTCGCTCTTTCAGTTGGAAGGAGCTTCTCTATCATACTGTAGGCCTAGGCCTATTCACATTTCTGCTAGTCCCTATTCCTTCGGGGAAGTACTACCTTCGTGTATCCTGATTGTGGTTCTCTATACTGTTTCAGTTGGCACTAGTTTCGTATTATTGTATATCAAGGGCTTAACCGGACTGCATAGCAGTGGCGTAACCAAACCAACGGGGGGAGGGGGGGGGGGCCTTGGAACACTTGCCCCTCCCAAATGAAATCAGTGGGTGTGGAATGGAGCCCCCCACCCCCATTAGGAGCCCCCATTTCAAGTCACTTCCCCTTCTTGCCCCCCTAAATGAAAGTCTAGTTACGCCACTGCTGCATAGCTTCAAAACCGTCCATTTACGTCAAATCGATTGAATTGGTTTCTGACATCTATTGACCATGCGTAATTGGAAGGAGAAATATTGCAATCTTGAATTTTATTTCATATAGGCGAAAAGTAGAGATTTTGAGGTTTCCAGAATGTGCAAACATGATCACTGTGGTGCAAAAGTGGAATTAAGCTCCTTCAAAATAAGGTTTTCTGGGACACCATGTAGAATCCAAAGTCGTGGTTAGTATAGCTCTTAGTTACAGACTGTAAGTAACATAACTTAATACAGATATCCGAACGAAAGCGTATTATTTTACCAGGAGAGTTGGGCTATGCCAATATGTTATGTACAGATGTACGTGCCTGGGTCACCTTCACGTGAACTATTGCAAATATACATTTCAACACGGTCTAGTGCATATTTTACCATTTTTTTATACATAAGTAGATTTACTTGAACTCCGGATGTACCACCAATAATGACTATTGCGGGTGGATATTTGAGACTGCAATCGAAACATTAGCGAATTGTAGTTCTTATCGGCGCAGCTAGCAGAGTTGCCACAATGGAGAATGCGCTGATAGTTTTGTTTTGTGCAATACTAGCATATTGCATGTTCAAGTATTTTCAAAGTCCCAGTAGGCCTAACGTTCCACCAGGGCCATTCGAATGGCCGCTCTTCGGCAGTCGACCAATGATGTTGATGAGTTCGATCTACCACCGGGAGCAATCGCATATGCTACTCACGAGGTTAGCGCGACACTACGGCAAAGTTTTCAGTATTGGACTAGGTGGATTTGGACGTGTAATCGTTTTGAATAATTACGAGGTGATCAAGGAGGCATTCCAGAAACCGGAATTGAGTGACAGAAAACCAGAGCCCGATTTTATTCGAGAAGCAAAAGGCGGACGAGGTAGGCTTTACAATGGAGGGAGCAAGCCAGTGTCAGGCTCCATTTTGTGTAAATATCACGGCGACCAATATTATACCAGGAATAAAGCGCAATATATGACATATATTGCACAAGTCACCGCAGGTAACGAGCTGTAATATGGAGTGCTTTTACTTATTATTCATGTAATCATTTCCGTGGTGTCAAAATGACACTAATATGTATATAATTGGTCAATTATGATATTTACACAAAATAAAGAGATTTTTGAAACGGCTGAATTAGTCTCCACTTTATGACGATCGTTCGTCCAAAAATCGATCGTCGGGCTTGTGTGAAAAGGTTTATCTGTGGACGATCGATCGTCATAAAGTGGAGACTAATTCAGCCGTTTTAAAACGTGCAAGAACATCGATCGATCATCATTCTTGGATTCACACAGAGAGTGGCCCTTTTTTGACGATCGATCGTCTGATAAGCGACTGTTATTGAGTCTACAAAAGGCCGAGCGATCGTCTAAAGATCGAACGTCGGGCCTGTGTGAAAAGGTTAATTATCATCTATTCTCAGGTATCATGGAACTCGAGTGACGGTTATTCATTTGCAGTTAATGAATATATCTCATAAGTTTGTCAAATTGAAGAAAATATCATTGATAGGCCTATGATTTATTTAAAAAAATATCAGGTTTCCGATTGAACTTGTAATTCTATAACAGTCATGATATTCAATTAACTTTTAAACTGACACTATGTGTAAAACATGATTACGCCTAACTAGAGAATGATTCTGTCGTCAAAACCAATGTGATAGACTGACTTTTTTGAAAGTTTCGCGTGTCATGATCAACAGTCTTAACCTCAGATTGTTAATGTCCTGCCAACGTCCCAGGATCCATTGTTAATTGGGAACGTGCTAGATTGAAGGGTTAAAAGCGTGACTAATTTGGTGGACCCCCTCATCTCTGTTCATCTATTACTATTAGATGATATGCTCTACCCTGAAGCTAATAGAATAGGAGAAGAACACATCTATACCAGAAAAGTTTCAACCACTGAACATGAAAGCAGCAACAGCAGACCACGTGATTGACAACGCCCATGTTGCATAATTAAAAAAGATGCAAAATTCATTTCAAATAAGGGTGTAAAGAGTACTTGCAGAATTAAGAAGAGTAAAGCTCGGGAGGAAAGACAACGATGAGTAGGGACGAGGGGGTCCACCATCTGAATCAGGTGTTTGACCGTTTCTTTAAACATGTCACCAACGGCGGATCCGCGAAAAGGAAAGTCAGGCTATTAACAATCGTAATTTCTGAGCAAGAGTATCGACCATGACACTCGAAACTGTCAAAAAATTCAGTACATTCAAAATTGGTTTTGACAAAAAAATCATGCCAGTCAATCTATTTGAACAAACCTGGTGAATATTTTCAAGAATAAACCAATTGCGCATTCACACATACGACGCTCTTTACAACTTTTGTTGCTCCAATTATTATTCACGTATGCAGGTGTGCTTCATGCGTCTGGCGATATATGGAAACATCAGAGACGTATTTCACTCTCAGCTTTCAGACGATTCGGCGTTGGAAAGACAACATTTGATGAACAAATTGCGATTGAAGCCACTCATCTATCCAAGGAGATATCGGGGCTCTTGGGGAAGCCATTTAATCCACGACAACTGTTGATGAATGCTACGGCTAATATGATATGCGTAATAGCATTTGGATCACGTTTTGAATACCAAGATAAGGAATTCCAACAGCTATTATCTAACCAAGATGAACGCACGAAGGCATTGGGGTTCGGTGCGTTAACCAAGATACCATTACCTAGATGGTTACGTGTGAAAAGAATGCTAAAGATCCTGCGCAAAAACGTTGCTTATTTCAGAAACATCGTCAACGACCATAAGAAAAATCTAGATGAAGGAGGAGATTGCAATGTTACAGATATGTACCTTAAAGAGCTGGAAAGAAGTAGCACCGAAGGAGGTTCAGGTACTGCGGCTTCGACGACGTTGACTGAGGGTAATTTGGTGAACTTACTCGACAATCTGTTCTTTGCTGGAACAGAGACAAGTTCAAATACGTTGGCTTGGTGTCTTCTTCACGCCATTGAAGACCTTGACGTGCAACGACGAATTCGGGATGAAGTCATGGCATTTTGCGGACGCACGGGGGGTCTGATGCCGATGTATTCTGACAGATCTGAGCTACCCTTTACGCAGGCGGTTATTCAGGAGGTCCAGCGATTACATACCGTTGTACCACTGGGTAAATATGAATGACCAATAAGGCCGTGTTCCCACATAGAACACCATCCCAAGTAGTCTAGACTAGTCCGGACCCGGTCCTGACTATAAAATCAGGCGCAAGTGAGATCGCGATTCAAACAGGTCCCGGACCCCCGCCCGGACCGGGCACAAAGTCGCTAAGGTCACTGGTAGCACGCGATAAAAGTATTTTCAATCAAACGCGCTTGCCCTGAAAAGCAAACATAAACTAATACACTGATAACAACTGATAACAAGGGTTGCCTTACCTTGTAGAGCACGTGTGGTCCAGTGGATCAGAAGCAAGTCTCACGATCATAGGTGAGTTCGAGCCCCACTGCGGTCAACGTGTTTGTATCCTTGGGCAAGGTACTTAGTCTCAATTGTCTCGTGGTTCGGAAAGTCACGTAAAGCCGGTGATCCCGTGTATTCAGACGCTTCACCCTGAACACGTTAAATAGTCACAGACCTTATCGTTAAGAGTAGGGGATCATCCCGGGCCTGTTACTTGTGCATTTAAGGTAGTCACAGTCGTTGTACTGATAGGACCCTGCGCCATAATAGGCTGCAACCGTGGTTCTGACTATCCTAGGAATAAATATTGTAAAGCGCTTTGAGATGGATGTATGTAAAAAGCGCTATATAAATGCCGTGTATTATTATTATTACCTATACCGCAGCAGCTACGGGGATAAGGCTAGTAAATTAACACCAATCCCAATCCCAATCCGGACTAAATCATTAATTGTTCATGTGCACGTGACTCACTCGAGACAACTCGAGACCGGGACCACTGCGCGTATTCCTGCGCCTTGTGTAGCTCGCGTTATACGTTAAGTCGCGCGAGTTTTAAAAGAAGGTGCGTGCGTTGAAAAGTAAGCCGCGCGCGTTGTGAAATAGGACGCAGTGATCGTCACAATTTAAACAACTTTAAAACAGTATGTCAGGACTATGGAACAAAACTATAGTTACCACGCACTGCGCGAGATTGATCAAGCTAATTATAATTATCTGCACGCAGCTTCGCGGACAGCAACAGAACACGCTCGCGTGAAATAGCTTGAATTATGTCCATAGTATTAAGACAGTGACTACAATGTACCCTGATCGATCGCCAGGCCGGTATGAAAAGGTTCATTGTCTCATCGCCGATTTCTCTGAGAACCAATGAGGATTGCATCGAGCCCAAATCGCGTAGTATAACACATTATACTTATCACAAAAACGAATAAAAACTGCCATATCTCAACATGCAATTTTTAAAATTTGCGGCGATCGAAAGTCCCGGCGTCGATGACGTCATGGTCATTGGTGCTCAAATTTCTAAAACTATGACTTATTCGACACCGAGTCTTTCGATTGCGGAAATTTTTAAAAATTGCATGTTGAGATGGCAGTTTTGATTACTTTTAGTCATAGTATGATTTCTTTTTTCTACATATTGCGTGATTTGGGCCCGACCCAATAATAATTTTTCGAACATATCGTCGCTGTTCTGACATACCGGCACATCACAACAGAAATAAGGGAAGACATCAAAACTCGACCGCCCGTTGACCGCCGGTTACGTTCGGTTCCGCCCGGTTCTTTCAGGTCAAATGTTTTACTGGTATATGAATATTCATGCATGCAACACTGAACAACCGCCGGTTGACTTAATGCTGTAACCGGACCAATTTACACTATCAATTTGTTACTTTGCGGTCATAATAGCTCTCTCTATAATCGTTTTATTAAAAAAAACATTCATAGACTTTCGGTATTGATCTAAAAAAGTTAATTGAGCTATAAACAGATTGAAAAAGCCAACCCCAGCGAAAATCAATAGCTGTATTGTACTGGTTGTCAACTAAGACTTGAGAGCCCATTACGTCAAGATTTTATTGCTCACGCGTGTGACGAGGCACTATCAACCGGTCGTGTTCACCAGAGTGTAACTCTTTGACCTCATTATGTGTGTATATTATAACAGACTACACGTTTTGTGAGAACCGGGCGGAACCGGCCGTAACCGGCGGTTGCCTGGCGGTCGAGTTTTGACGTGATCCCTAAGTAAAGAGATGTGCCGGTATGTCAGAACATCGACGATATAATACACAATGTTGTGCCTGCGGGAGCTGTTTATGAATGAAAAATAAAGATTAAAACTGTTTGATGATTTTCACTGGATTCTGTCTAATATTTTTGAATAGGTGGACCCCATTATGCCGCACAGGAAACATGCCTCGAAGGATACACAATTCCAAAAGGTTCTATCGTAATAGCCAATTTGTGGGCACTACATCATGACCCGGATATATGGGGTGACCCGGATGTGTTTAGACCAAGTCGATTTCTCGATCAAGAAGGACGCACCTATGAAGACAGAGTGGATTGTATACCATTTGCTCTAGGTATAAATGTGACCTTTTCCCCATAATTTAGATATCTGGGGGTATTATATTGCCAGTATGGACGAAATGGGCCGAAAGTCCAGTAATGGTAAAGTAATCAAGCAAACCCTTTAGCTTTACATATCTCAAAACAAGGCTATGTATACAGATCTCAGAGAGACCATTGAATCGAGCTCAATTAAAGATAAGAGTTGTTCCAAATTATCACAATTACCATCCGATACTTGCCGCGTACAAAGTGTATTAATTTGGGTTTAAAAGAATCTCCACCTCCGCAATAGTAATAGTACAACTCGTGTTAGTTTCTTCCCATTTGATGCGAATGAATAACCCATGAATAATAAGTAGCCTGAAAGGGAGGGGCTGGGAAATAGATTGCGCAGATATCGGGGTTTTTGTGCTGAATAACCTCGAGAACGCACTCATTGTTGATGTGCTTCGTTGGTTTGTCATTTATGTCACTTTTCCGGAAATACTGACATTAAAATCATATTTTTTGTCCAAACTTATCTTGTAGCCTTAATATTTGATTATCAAATTAGAACATAAACTGCGCCAATAAAGTATCTAAACACTTGCAAATGGTGAGATTTATCGGAACCTGAGATAGTATGCAATTTTTTTCTTCATTAATTCGATCGATTCACAGTTATCTTTTCATTTTGACACCTCTTTTGTTGCGCTTCGATGTTGTTTGGCGGATTATGTGCACTTGAGTGGCTTAAGGTCGAATTCAAAAGTTGCAAAAGCTCCTATTCACCCCAATTCCAGAAGGGAACTCACACAAGCATCACACTGACAAAATCAAGACAAAAGACACCAATTTGTTCTGTTTACTTAACCATGACAATTAATGATTGATTAATTATTGATTTATGCCTCCCATCTCTGACCCTTTTGTTTTGTTATTGACAATTAATGCTGATGTTCATCGCAATCGATTTATCCAACACGCGACAAACAAATCATTTAAAAAAGGCGGGCCAAAATAATGCTGATCTTATTCGTCAACGCTCTTGCTTGAATAGGGGCTTTTGCAACTTTTGAATTCGACCTTAAGGCACTCAAGTGCCCATAAATCCGCCAAACAACATCGTAGGGCAACAAAAGATGTGTCAAAATGCGCAGAAGATAACTGTAAATCGAATTAATTAATTATTTTTTTGCATACTATTTCAGGTTCCGATAAATCTGACCATTTGTAAGTGTTTAGATACTTTATTGGCGCAGTTTACTTCATCTATCCAGCATCGAACCAATAGGCTAAGTGGTATTGGACTGTTAATGCGTTTCTATTCTTTAACATGTTCAACGTGATTCTCCCTCCAGTACTCTTTCGGTAGTTCAATATTTAGCATTTAAATACTTTCTAATCTATCTAATGTCGAAGCACAAGTACATACATTTATATATAAAGTATGGGCTTCGACAAGGTGTTTAAACGCTACTAACATTGAACTACCTAAACACAAATCTTGTCGCCGTTTTCTAAACACTGTAGGCTATTTACATTGATTTTCTATATTTTCAGGGCGCCGTGTGTGTCTCGGAGATATGCTGGCCAAAACAGAAATCTTCATTTTCCTGACGCATCTTATTTATCGGTTCAGCTTCAAGAAACCTACCGCCTCGACCACATTGTCGTTTGAAGGGAGCAATGGGCTGACGTATGGCCCTCTTCCGTATCATCTTCGTGCTGAAAATGCACACGATGTGACCCTTGGCCAAGGCTAAGGGGTGAGTTGGAGGTGGCAACGGATGTGTCTAACTAGAATAAGTCTTTAATAGTCAGAATTAGTCCTTAATATAGTAAGACTACTATGGAAGTAAATACGACAAGCAAAAGGAAACATCAAGCATCAACAAGTCTTTGCGGTCAAAAATAGCGATAATACCGGGTGGTTCAAAAAAAAGTTGACCCAAGTTCAAGGTAATTTGTCAACCACATTTAAAGTTTCAGAGAATTTCTGTTTACTTAGTCTTGATCAGCAGTAAGTTTTGAAATTATCCTGATAAAATGGTACATTTATCTTGGTTGGTTCTTCAGATATGGTTCATTACAGAAAGCATGCACAAAACTGCCTTGGCCACGGGAGCGTCCTTTAGTAGAGTTAGAATGCACAAAGTGGACTTACACACGATTGGTCACAAATTATAAAAATAGGAGAAAAAGAAAAAAGGAGACATCTGAAACATCTGTCTGGTGCTTGACATAATACCTACCTATACGTATCTACGTTTCTTTGTTGAATGTGAATGGCACATAAGCATAGAGATTGGGATACTTTGTCAGGGCGGGCTTTTCAATTCTGAAACTAGAGCACTGTTTTGTTTAAGACACAAACTAAATGACGCTCCCGTGGACAAGTCAGTTTTGTACATGTTTTCTGTAATGAACCATATCTGAAGAACCAAACAAGCTAAACGTGCCATCTTTTTAGGATAATTTCAAAACTTACTGCTGATTAAGACAAAGTAAACGCAAATTCTCTGAAACTTTAAATGTGGTTGAAAAACTACTTTGAACTTGGGTCAACTTTTTTTTGAACCACCCGGTACATGCATGTTATCGTCTGTATAGCAGCTTACTCTCCTAAAGTACAAATAGTAAAAATTCACTCTTTTGGAGTGACTTTTAAATTAAAGCGTAATAGTGAATTAATTGAGGAACAACTCTTTAAAGCGTGGACTTTTCCACCTCAATTCAATTCATTCAAATTTGATTCCTATGGCGTCAAGTCCTAAAGAGTGAGATATACATGTACACTCAGGCCTCTTACCCCCCCCCCCCCCCATGGTCCCTCAATCCACTCCGCAAAGAACGGATTTTCACTCTCTTATAACATTGAGAGATTACGCAAGATGCGACTAACAGCGGAAAATATCGATCACACATTTACGTCAGAATTACCGTGGAATTGCGTTTACAGAAATCGTGCTATCTTCAGTAGATAGCAATCACAAGAACAAGCTACGGGAACGAGGGTTAATGAAGTAATGCGGTGTGAGAGTGCAAACGATGTGACCCTTGGCCAAGGCTAAGGGGTGAGTTGGAGGTGGCAAGCGGATGTGTCTAATTAGAATTATTCTCTAATGGTCAGAATTAGTCCTTAATAGTCAGACTATACCATGAAAGTATAAATACGACAAGCAAAAGAAAATATCAAGCATCAACAAGTATTTACGGTCAGAAAAAAGTGATAGTGTGTACTACTCAAACCATGTTATCTTCAGTAGATAGCAGCTTACTCTCTTATAGTACAAGAGTGAATGAACATTCACTCTTTTGGAGCGACTTTTAAATCAAATTGTAATAGTGAATTGAGGAACCACTCTTTAAAGCGTTGGATTTTTCCACCTCAATTAAATTCATTCAAATTCGGTTCCTATGGCGTCACGCCCAAAGAGTGTGATATACATGCCTCTTACTCTCTTGGAAGTGTCCCTCAATCCACTCCTCAAAGAATGGATTTTCACTCTCTATGAAAGATTTATTACGCAAGATGCGACTAATAACAGAAAACACAGTTGCGTCAGAATTACCGTGGAATTGCGTTGACAGAAATCGTGCTATCTTCAGTAGATAGCAATAACAAGAAGCGACAAACTTCAACAAAGTCTTTAACTTCTTTATGTACAAACTATTTATGCTATCTTTAGTAGATAGCAATATCAGTTTACACTAGGATCTTGATCCACATAATTAAATATTACATAATTTATTATATAGAGTGTCCCAAGAATTGGGTAAAATAATTGGCAAACTGATCATTTGACAAAAATGTGAATTATTTCATCGTGATATTTTATGGAAGGAAAGTGTATGTATCTGTTCTTTCATTTTCTAAAATTCCATGTAAATGCAGGTCGAAACCGTTTCACCCAGTTAGTGGGAAACACACCCATGCAGTGCATCTGCCGTGCGGGCTTTAGGCAGATGAATTATTATGCTAAAATTCAGTATAACGTTTCATGCAATATTTGATTTCTGCAGCTAATTGTGTAATTCGTGTATTGAACAATGGTTCTAGCTGCAGGATTCACGCTATGACAATATTTGCCGGCTACAGACAGCAGTAAAAGTTCACCTTCATTTAATGGGTGACTGATTTCCAGTCAATTTGCCAGCTTTGACCTAGACAATAATTGCTTGGCTATAGTTCAGACTCAAGTAAAGTTCATTCAATGCATGACTGATTTCGAGTGCAACATTTTTCACTTGGCATTTTGCAACTGATTAGGCATAAAACATACTAAATTAAAGCATATTATGCCAAAAGAGAATCATTATCCAGGGTGTACCCATAGACGGGATCCACCGTGATTCTATCCATTTTGGAGCTTCCGTTGTCAAATTATGACAAATCTATACTCGATCGGGCATGTTCAAATTCAGCTTTGGCCACTTTTCATGTGACGAGAGCTCTTTTATTATAATCGTCATTCAATGTGTAATTGAACATAATAAATCAATAAATAAATAATAATCTACCTACTAAATGTTGATAGTAAGTTGAATTTCAACAGAAACAATTTTTCATCCTATATATTATCCATGACATACCATAAAATATTTGAATTTTAGACAGTATTCCAAACAATACATTGACATATCCTATAATCATCATCGGAATCACAAAGGCATTTTTTCAGTTGAAAGTCATTTTCTTGTTCAAAAGTGGCCAACGTGGGATTCGCACTCTTGCATGAATAGATCATATCTCGGTAGTTTGGGTGAAATTCAATGGGATTAAGTGTATTTGATAGAAGACTAATAGGGCCGGATTAATACCAACGGTCTGTTTGTTTAAAACAAAATGACATGGGATGTATTTTTAATTAATTAAACTTTCTCTTGGGACACTTTTTTGACGCGGCCCTGTAGGCCTATGGAATAAATTAAAATTCCAATGTTTAACTGATAAAACAACGTAATTTGTGGCAAAATTAGAAATAAAAGAACAAATGAACTCACGGGTGGACAAAATATTAGTTCACCAATCCGACGCCGTAACCACACGAAGGTTAGCTGAATGTTTCCGAGGCGGAAAACTTAGAAATACCTAATACTTATTTAAATTGTCGTTATACCGTCAAGTATTAGATATTATTTTCTACCATTTCGCCTCGACATTGAGGTGCACATTGAGGTGCATAATACGACATTTTGAGCTAAACACGTATTTGAAATAACCCGACATGTTCAAGAACTGTTATTTAACTTGTCAAAATGTAAAGAAAGGACATTTTGAGTGGAGTTGGTTATCCAACTTCATTGGTTTTAGGATTTTTTTAAATTTAGTTGTATCTAGGAATGTGATATTTAGAACATTTTCGAGTTGTATTCGCGATTACGTGTTAAACCAAATACGATTGCAAATTTAGCAAATCGTGTCCAGCGACGTCTGAAAATTGGTTCATAATTAAATAGCGCCATCTATAACACTTACGAATGAACATGAAGCGAGAACTAAGTTTTTGCTTTCTCAAAATGTGAACACGCTCAAAGTTAGGTGTAAGGGTATGGTGTATAATAAGTCCCAAGTATGCGAATGAGGATAATGAGATTTATTCCGTTGTTGAGTACTGGGTAGATGTGTGGTAGAGCATGACATTGTATTCAGTAAGCTCATTTGCATACTTGGGACTTCTACACCATACCGCTACCCAAAGTGGTAAAGTTATTAGGGCACTGAAAAACCACGGCAAATAGAAGCAATGACCACATTTAGTAACCACTCAATCATATTGATTTTTCACATTCAATTATTTGCAAACTCGATGAATTGACATTTGTTGATTATAGGTATGTGATATTGTTTATTAAATAGGAGCGGATGGGGCAACTGGTCCAGTTAAGCATATTATACCCTTAAAGCGCGTGTAAATATTTATCGAATTGCTATGAAAATATCACCCATGTATTAACTGTTTACATATAACATATAATCAATGTTCGAAAATATTTAAAGAAAAAGTCAATTACCACTAGCTGAAAACTTTACTTGGCGTGGACCAGTTGCCCCAATGATGTTACAACGTAAAGAATACACAGAAATCAGTGAATGACAACACGGAAACTAGGCAGTATTTTTACAAACACATTTGCATATCATTTAACGTGTTAAAACGATTCATGTCTCACGAAACCCATGTTGGATACAGTTTTCGTGGTTAACGTGTAAATAGCAGTATACTAAAATATAAAATAGGTTTGCGACTACACATTTTTTAGATAAAACGGTATGAACCTAGTTAAATGGTTACAGGGTTGTGATGTTCAGGTACCCCATACATTTGTATATATACCCCTTTCTTTAATGCTTTTAATTACTTCATAATTTATAATCATCATTTAGTACAAGATTGACAAAAATCACCTTGATAATTAGCAAGCTTTTGACATGTCACAGCGGAAGTTATTCAGTATGACAATGATGACCCAATGTTAATATACACAAAAAGCAGTGAAAAAAATGCATACATCATGGTATTTCGTCATTGCAAATATCTTCAAAGACACCATTCAAAATGTAATAAAGATGTTATTCATAATACCGAGGTTTTAAACCATTCTAAAGCAATTCATGTCATATTTTAATCATTCAATAACAGAAACTGTGGTATTAGGCCAAAATGCCCCAAAATGTCTAAGAACCAGCAAGAATGTGAATTGTTTCATATTCATTGACACTAACAACAAATTTTCAAAATTAATTTTACAATTTTGATTAAGTTTTCGCAGGTGGACCAGTTGCCCCATACGGCCATACCCCTTTGGACCACTTGCCCCAACCAATGACTCAGCACTTCGTCGAGATGAAACATTATTCAAGCACGCCTGTGACAATAAATTTTACGCCAAAATGTTTCAAAACATACTAGCATTTATCATAAAAATCAATGACTCCAAAATATTTCAGAAAAAAAAGGCAAAGCTGCATTTTTGTTTTTAGGCATTACACAGTTTTTTGTAGCCAGCGAGGATCTTTTAATTCACAATTATTACGGCGTGCGCGTCCTACAAGTAGACGAGGGTCTTTAGTTAAAATGGAAATGGGATACTTTGTTATTTGCAAATTCATAAACTAATAACACTACCAAATTAATACCAGTGATAATTATTTAATTTGTAGCATTCTTTAAATGATAATATTGCTCTTAAATCTAAAACCACCAATGTCCCAAGTTAGCAACATGCGCCATTTTCCGGTCGTTACAACCACAATGGTTTTATAATTCGGAAAGTCCCTGAGCACATTACAAAATAGCACCGATCAAATGCAATATGCACTTAGCATCTTAAGATGAATGTATTGCATGTATATAGTTACTGTTGCATATCTATCAATCATATAAAGTACATTAAACATGATCTAAACTCATCTTAGCTTCATAAATCGCCCACCCATACTATCTGTGAATTTCCAATCAGTCACTCAAGGAGGTGGCTTCAAAGATCTGGAGAATATCACATGTGAAAATACCCTAAAGTTGCAATGTTTTGGCAATTAAGGTAAGGATATATGTCAAGTTCAAACATAAGTCGTCTCAAAAGAAAGCAGTATTCCCATACCATTACAATAACCTTCATGTTGGACCAGTTGCCCCATATTCCCCTATTTGGACCAAATAAAAAAAGTAACAGAATATTAAAGAAATATCACTTCACCAAGTCGCGTCCTATCAACTACATTATCTTATTTCTAGTCTCCATGATTGCAAATATTGCCACACCTCCTGATCCGATGTGGCTGTCAGACGAAGCCATCAACGATTTGAGCTTCTTGTTTGTTTCTATGTTAAAATTTATTTCAAATAAACAATTATAGATATTTCATGTCATATAAGAACTAATTCTCCAATGACTCAAACCAAATTTCCAGTCGAAGGCCACTTAAAAATAATAATTTGATTCTCGTAGCCCTTTTTCCTCACTTTCGGGGGTTTGGTCAACTATTAAAAATTAAATTTCAATTATTGAGTTTCTAATGCGTTAAATAACTTTTCAAGTGCGTATACTAATTCATTGTTATGAATGTTTGTGCAATACTGTTATCTCATGACATCACAATATTTTGCATGCAATATGTTTTTTATCAGAGATGCAACAGAAATATTGTTGGACATGTTGTGAACAAGGAGGACATTGTTTGAACAAGATTGGCATGGTGCTAACAAGAGCGACATGATGCGAACAAGATGGACATAATCTGAACAAGATGGCCTTGGTGAGAACAAGATGGACATGATGTGGAAAAGATTGACATGATGTGAACAAGTTGGACATGAATGTGTGACCGATATGAACATGGTGTGAACAACATTGGCATGATGTGAACAAGATGGACATGTTATAAACAAGTTGGACATGTGGACATGATGTGAACAAGATGGACATGATGCGAACAAGATCGACATGATGTCAATAAGATGGATAGGATATGAACAAGTCGGACGTGATGTTACCCAGATGAAAACGGAGTGAACAAGGTGATTATGGGGTGAACAAGTTGGACACGATATGAACACGATTGGCATGATGTGAACAAGATGGACATGATGTGAACAATTGACATGACGTGAACAAGATGGATACGGTGTGAACACAAGGTGAACATGGTGTGAACACAAGCCTAGGTGAACATGGTGTGAACACAAGCCTAGGTGAACATGGTGTTTACAAATTGGCATGATGCTAACATGATGGACATGATGAGAATAAGATGGATATGAAATGAACAAGGTGGACATGACGTGACAAAGATTGACACGGTGTGAACAAGGTGGACATGGTGTAAACAAGGTGGACATGGTGTAAACAAGGTGGACATGGGGTGAACAAGATGGACATGGTGTGAACAAGATGGACATGGTGTGAACAAGGTGGACATGGGGTGAACGAGATGGACATGGTGTGAACAAGATGGACATGGTGTGAACAAGGTGGACATGGTGTGAACAAGGTGGACATGATGTGAACAAGGTGGACATGGGGTGAACAAGGTGGACATGATGTGAACAAGGTGGACATGGTGTGAACAAGGTGGACATGATGTGAACAAGGTGGACATGGGGTGAACAAGATGGACATGGTGTGAACAAGGTGGAGATGGGGTGAAGAAGATGGACATGGTGTGAACAAGGTGGACATGGGGGAACAAGATGGACATGGTGTGAACAAGATGGACATGGTGTGCACAAGATGGACATGGTGTGAACAAGATGGACATGGTGTGAACAAGATGGACATGGTGTGAACAAGATGGACATGGGGTGAACAAGATGGACATGGTGTGAACAAGATGGACATGGTGTGAACAAGATGGACATGGTGTGAACAAGGTGGAGATGGGGTGAAGAAGATGTACATGGTGTGAACAAGATGGACATGGTGTGCACAAGATGGACATGGTGTGAACAAGATGGACATGGTGTGAACAAGATGGACATGGTGTGAACAAGATGGACATGGGTGAACAAGATGGACATGGTGTGAACAAGATGGACATGGTGTGAACAAGATGGACATGGTGTGAACAAGGTGGACATGGGGTGAACAAGATGGACATGGTGTGAACAAGATGGACATGGTGTGAACAAGATGGACATGGTGTGAACAAGATGGACATGGTGTGAACAAGATGGACATGGTGTGAACAAGATGGACATGGTGTGAACAAGATGGACATGGTGTGAACAGGATGGACATGGGGTGAACAAAATGGACATGGTGCGAACAAGATGGACATGGTGTGAACCAGATGGACATAATGTGAACAAGGTGGACATGGGGTGAACAAAATTGACATGGTGTGAACAAGATGGACATGGTGTGAACAAGATGGACATGGTGTGAACAAGATGGACATGGTGTGAACAAGGTGGACATGGGGTGAACAAGATGGACATGGTGTGAACAAGGTGGACATGGGGTGAACAAGATGGACATGGTGTGAACAAGGTGGACATGGGGTAAACAAGATGGACATGGTGTGAACAAGGTGGACATGGGGAACAAGATGCACATGGTGTGAACAAGATGGACATGGTGTGAACAAGATGGACATGGTGTGAACAAGGTGGACGTGGGGTGAACAAGATGGACATGGGGTGAACAAAATTGACATGGTGTGAACAAGATGGACATGGTGTGAACAAGATGGACATGGTGTGAACAAGGTGGACATGGGGTGAACAAGATGGAAATGGTGTGAACAAGGTGGACATGGGGTGAACAAGATGGACATGGTGTGAACAAGGTGGACATGGGGTGAACAAGATGGACATGGTGTGAACAAGGTGGACATGGGGAACAAGATGCACATGGTGTGAACAAGATGGACATGGTGTGAACAAGATGGACATGGTGTGAACAAGGTGGCCGTGGGGTGAACAAGATGGACATGGTGTGAACAAGATGGACATGGTGTGAACAAGGTGGACATGGGGTGAACAAGGTGGACATGGTGTGAACAAGGTGGACATGAGGTGAACAAAATGGACATGGTGTGAACACGATGGACATGGTGTGAACAAGGTGGACATGGGGTGAACAAGATGGACATGGTGTGAACAAGGTGGACATGGTGTGAACAAGATGGACATGGTGTAAACAAGGTGGACATGGGGTGAACAAGATGGACATGGTGTGAACAAGGTGGACATGGGGTGAACAAGATGGACATGGTGTGAACAAGGTGGACATGGTGTGAACAAGGTGGACAAGGTGTGAACAAGGTGGACATGGTGTGAACAAGCTGGACATGGTGTGAACGAGATGGACATTACATGAACACGAGCGTTTAAGAGTTAAGTGAACTATCCTCGCTCATTCTTTTCACCTGTTCACGCTCAGTATAATTTCTTTTTCCGTGGTACAACCAAACTCTCCCTGTCTACGTTATTACAATATTTTATAAAAGGTTATTCGTGTGTCTGTAATCAAGACATGTTCAATTAAATTCTTTAACAAACAAATGTATCAGTTTGATCTTAATACATTCACTATTATATATCCATACACCCACATTACACATCATAACTGCATGAACTTAAACTTGGATATGAGTTAGATAAATAGGTCGGCGCGTGCGGCCTGGAAGTGCGTATGACGCCCCCTGCGGCGAATCGGTGTGAACCGCTATGCAGTTGTATTATGAATGCAATTCGCTGTGCGGATTCGCCTCGATCGTCAACGGGAATTACGATGCCGGATTTCGCAGGCTATTCACAGTGTAGTAAACAGTGTGGGCATGGCTAGCTATTTTACATAAAATTGAACGAGGGTATTTAGCCATGACGAGGTTTATGACGCTCTCCATCCAATGCTATTCTTATTCAACCTTTCCGGCTCAGAAGTTGTATTGTTTGGAATCATTTACTGTTATATGCTGCGGAAGCTCTGTTACGGTAATATCCGCCAATGACCAGTTCTGATCATCCTGTTGTCCCGCGATAGGCTACCAACGATAATTGAGTCAACATGAGATAGATACCAGTGTTCTTAAAACCACTGCTTTAATTCACAAGTCTGTCTCTTAAAGTTAAAGTTCTCTGGAAAGAGCTTGTTCGTTAGGAATACAGCTACAGAACCCGGGGGTATACGCTATAGAGGCTCACCGTTTGGATTCTGATACCATTTCACCATACCCACAGTCCTTCACTACCAATCGGAACTTTGTCAACTTCATCCAAGATGAGTAGCAGCCACAATGACGTTAAAAATGTCCAGGCGTCACGGGACGTGAAGGCCAAACTAACCCCTAGCAACCAGATGACAGAGCTGACGGAAGTCCAGATGAAGATTCTGGAAGAGAATTTCCAGAATTATGGTCGCGGAAGGAATATTGATGAGATCACGTTACAGCTGGTTGCTGCAGAGGCTAGCATGAGTGAGAAGGATACAGAGGTGGGTACACTACACGTCTCTAAACCGGTCGTTGACTGGTTATACAGAGGGTTGTATCATTTGATAAGCCAATCACAGACCTTATATAAGAAATGTTGATGTTGAGGATTAAAGTTGATAGTTGCTAACACTAACAGAAATTTATGAGAGGGTCATTTTGATTGGTCTAACCAGTCGCAGGTAACCACCGGTGACAATGTATGTTAAATTAAGACTGCAACATAATTAGCATTTTCAAGATGTTGTAAATGTTAAATTATTTAGATGGGATTTAGAAGTGTTTTTATGAAAAATCATTTTTTAACCAAATCAGATAACGAATCGGGATCAAGAACCCGTTTACATATAAAATCTCACTGCCAACATTATAAGCTGTGGTCAAAACTTAGAAAATCATTTTTCTAGCATGATCCACTAAAAACTTGATGTCCTATCTTAAAATATAGACACCAGAGGCAAAAACTACTTAATTTTGTCGCCTTTTATTACATTTCGCGAATATACCTTGAGGCTCAGAGTCGCGAAAATAAATACCTCAAAAATTAGCAATTTATTTTGTATAGCCTAATAGTATGTGGTTATGAATTTGACTTGATAAAATTAAGTATACTATCCACCTCAATGAACATGCTGAAGTAGATTTTCATTTCACAAAAATAACCAATGGCAAAAAACAAAAACAGTATTGCCTGATTACAATGGACTAGACATATATATTTCCAGATTTAGAAATATTTGACATGTTTCCAGATTTGGCAATTTGCACTATTGACAGGAATATGTCATCGCAATACATCATCACTAACAAATTAAAAGAAGTTAAAACAAAATCGTGAGATAGAAAAAAAGACAGCAATTTATTTTTGGCACGTGGAACAAACACTCAGCTGAAAGAAAGACGAGATGAGTGAAGTCTAAACCGAGAGTGAGACAACTTGGACTCGGTCTTGACGTGGGCCTAAAATTATTGTTTGTTTGTTTGTTCCAAACCAACTGATCCATATTTTTGAATCTATATAAATCAAAATTGATACCAGCCTAATATTGTAAAATTTCTAATTTTGTTTTCAATAATTGTTTATCATTTAAAAACCAGTTTGATCTATATATTCTCATTCAGGCTTACATGAAATTAGAAGAGGGAGAACTAGCTCTACTAATTCCATGAGCAGACCGGCTGACAACCTTTCTATTTCGTGCCCTAAACATTGACAAACAATTTTTAATTTTTTTATCCTAGTCAGCATATACAGAGATAGCAATTATTAAACATAATATTTAACAACATCGTGAGAGGAAGATATATAATGACTGGCATAGGGCGCAAATGTCAAAGTACCAGTGTTAGGATAAGTACACACAGAAGTTGTCTGGTACGGCCCCAACATGCTTTGCTAGACCATAAGCCTTATCGCGAATAGGTAAAAATCAATTGATTATTGTTTTCTGATGCATTGTGGGAGAGAAAATGGGGCAAATTTTGTCCCTTTTCTCTCCCACAATGCATCAGAAAAGGATAATCAATTGATTTTTACCTATTCGCAATAAACCTTATGAGCCCATATGGATCATTTGTATGCAGCCAAACTATGCGCTAACAGGACTAATTAGCACATAACTCTGTACAGCTTTATAAATTTTAGAAATAATGACCACTGACACTAGAAATAAATTAGTTTCTTCCAATCGCAGTGCGAGCAAAAATACACTCGGATTCAGAACCAGTTTGTGAATATTGGAAAAGTTGCCGAACACCTTGGGAACGTACTGATATGCTCTGTTGGCATTGCCCCCCCCCCCCCCGCCTTATAACATGTATAGGGTAGTCGGGTTTGATCTATAACATGTATAGGGTAGTCGGGTTTGATCTACCTCATGAAATGACTGCATTTCAATAGCTTATTGAAGACCTTGTTACTGTAATATTTACAAAAAATGCCTTTCATTTCAATGTATGTAATGTCTATATGGGAATCTACTGTGATTGATAGACACTACTGAGGATGAAACCGGGGGATGAAAACGCATTTCACGTGATGAGAATGATGCATGATGGGATTGGTCTGATATCTCCTGTGAAGCACTATACCGTCGTATTATGTAGGCCAGGTAGTATTGTTTCGCACCATGGTATGCCATTAACATATTGTTGGTGATGTCCACCAGTATGTCAGCGGTTAATTAGTTGAATCTTTATCTGTTAATAACCCTCTGAGAAAAAAACTTTTGACAATGTCATCTTGCAAATTGACAAAGGGCTATGTTGCATGAGTATTATAGCAACGAAATGTGAAACTTATGAATATAATAATAGCCTAATGTTTTCATCGTTTCTTATATGCATACGGGTATGATTTTTGCTAGAAGACAAAATATTGCGCAGTTTACTAAAACAAGAATTAGGTTTATACTGCCTTCCGTCTGCTGCTATTTGTTGTTATTATTTTTAACATTGTATTAGGCCCATATTATATACGATTTCCCACATAAGTGAATTTGTTATTGTGGTTGAAATTTATATCGAAATAGTTGATAGGTAGGTGGGTGGATATGCATGAACAAGAGTACACAGTTTTGAATTGATGGTTTGTGTAGAATTATTTGAAGCATTTTATACTGTATATACCAGTCAAGTGACTTTTAACATAGCGTTATTACAAATTGGTTTATTGAAATATTGCATGCATTATTTAATTTTGCCAGTTAGCCTATCTTTCTTTTGCAATATCATGGTTATGTTTGTAGGCTTTCAAGGAAGCCATGCAGTTTTAGTTCAGATATTTGGGATTATATTTGTGCATCTAACCGTAAATGGTAAAGGAACCATGGTCGATCATGCTAAAGACACCTTTGGCCTTATCACCATATAGTTGACCTGTAAAAATAGCGTAGGAGTTCGGCCCAGTTGCGCATTCCATTCAATACAACAAAACATTACGGTTTTTTTGCTTGAGGTATAGTGTTAAATTTGTTGAAAAAATTGTTATATCTTTTATATTAACTATGTTAACCCGGTCTGCTGCTAGTTGACCCGGGACTGTTGTTATAACTGTAAAGTTCCAACCGTGAACAAATCCATTCAAACAGCGAGGCACACACTTAAAAATATGTAGTTAAAAATAACCCTTTTCATGGTCAACTATACACCAACTAAAATTGGTTAAATGTAACTCATGTAACTTACTAGAAACATATCAAGTTTTTTTACTTTGACATACTTTAAAACCAAAATGGCCGCCAAATCAATGGCCAAAATTGGTCAAAAGTGGTTAAAATTCCATAAAATAGCATAATATCAACTGAAATGTGTGATAAAAATATAATTTTAACGATGGGGTGTATGTGTTAGACCACTATAATTCATATCCAGTATTTTTGCCCTGTTAACATAGTTCAAATCTGCCAAAATGGTTCCCGAAATGGCTGCACAAATTATCAAATTCCATAAAATGCCAATATCAACCTAAATGTATGATGAAAGTAAAGTTTTAACATTGGGATGTAGGCCTATGTATTAGACCACTAGTAACTTATATCCAGTATATTTACATTGTAATAACATAACATACTTTAAATCCAAGATGGCCACCAACATAGCCGCTGTAAATGTCTACATGAGTGAATGATAATCCATTGTAAGAGTGTATATCACATCACATTCACCAAATAGTATGTTCTAAACTGCTATTGCTTTCAGATATAAGACCCACCTCTGTGACAGTTTTGATTCTGTATCACTTTCCAAAATGGCTTCCAGAGTGGTTAAGTTGATGTTAAATGACCTAAAACAATTGTTTTATATTGTAAATGTCGGCCATGTAATACCAATACCCCAAAATCTAATAAGACAGCATTCAATATTTATCTATGATAAAGCCTAGATCTAGTTTGAGTATTTTAAAATATCCAAGATGGCTGCAAAAGGTTAGAATAACTGAAAAACAGTTTAGCTTTATTGTTACACTCAAAAAAATGATCTTTGCGTCAAGTAATTGTGACTCAAAAATGATTATTTGTAAATACTCAATTCAATAATTTGTTAATATTACTCAAAAAACATAAGTACCATTGACTCAAATTGACAAAAATGAGACTAACATAATTTATTCGAGTAATGTTAACAACACAAACGTATGGATATTAAGTGCCGGTAAAAAGGACAAGAAATAAGTATAAATTACTCATTTAATGAATTGCTGCTGTTACTTAATTCAACCGTTTTGTTGCATTTATTGATACCTTTGAGTAAACCAGACTGAAATCGATGAAAATTAATAAAACTCAATAAATTCAAGTTATAACAGCAAAATAATTCATAAAACCAACAAGGACAAAAAGCAACATTGAAATAAATGTAATTTATGAGTAGCTATTACTCATTTCTAACTCAAATAAATTACTTGTGTTTTATTACTAAAAATATCCAGTATCTTCTACATATATATTTTGAGTTACAGCAACGAGATAATAACTTGACCTATTACTTAATATAAATGATTACAACCAAAAAGATCAGATGAACATTTGAGTATAACGAGCAATTTATTTTAAGTATTAATAAACCAAATCGTTTGAGTTCACTCAAATTACTCAAATAATGTAGTAACAACTCATGTTTCCAAAAATCAGTCTGGAGCTAATTTGCATAATATCACTCGGCCTTAGATTAGCCAAGTAAATTGCGCAAATCGCTCAAATCGCTCATTAGCATAATTGCAATGGTACAAAAATTAGCACCGGCGCTCATATGTACCATTTCAATTATGCTAATGAGCTAATTTGCACCTTTTATTCATTTAAACCTATTATTTTTCTTAAAATAAGTAGATTTTAATTTAACACCATGGAATGTGTAATTGATATGTATGCATAGTCTCCACTTGTTATAAAATGGAAATGAATGTTCTCTAAAATAATGTAAATGCAAGTACATTGTGCAAGAACATACACATCAAAGAGTCAATGCCCCTGCAGCCCCCAACCACCATACCCTGGGTGCAAAGCGATAAAAAAATTGGTATAATTAGTAGCTTCTACATAATAATATTGAGTTACGGCAATCAATATACTTATGTTTGGACAATGTGATAATAATTTGTCCTACTTAATATAAATGAGTACAACCGTAAAAATAGTATGACTTTGCTCAACCTAATCAAATCATGTAGTAACAACTGAATACTTCTTGTGGTTACTAAATAAAAATGATTACAACCCAATGGTTGTTTCTATCATTTGAGTAAAGTCAACTTAAAATAGATAGCCAACTTCTACACATATAACTTAAGTTGCAGCAACTTGATAATGACGTAGGACAAACTTGATAATATCTTCGTATACTTACTTGATATAAATGAGTCCAACAAGGTAGTTCAATTTTGAGTAAATGTTGTAAACTTATTATGAGTACACTGATTACAATATTTTAACTTTAAAAGTATCCATTCGATTTTGTTGAATGAGGTATCAAACTGCGGAGAAGGAAGTTGCTCATTTAATGTATATCTCAGATTTTTGGTACCGATTATCTATTTTGAATTACCCAACCTCAAAGCACCTGGCCAGGGACCTTTGTTGCTAGGTGTATTATACTACCAGTACCATGTACCATCCTAACCCATGGGATGCGAGTCGGTATACAGCAATACCCTAGCAAACTTTTTTAGACAGGTTAATATCCCTTACATTGAAATCTACTATGAACGGATGACAACTTATACAACTCGAGCCCCATCCACCCTGCGGCACACCAACCTTACCCGCAGCACCCCACCCAAATCACCCCATGCACCCAACCCCACACCACCTTATCTTACTCACGCCACATCGACCATTGATTAAAGATAAAGTCGGCCTAATCAGAATCAGGGGTCCCTATATTGAGAGGGCTCCACATAACTCCTCCACAGATACAGGCATGGATGAGTTTGCGCGGGGATCCAGGGTGCAGGGAGCCATCATAAGCCTGTAGACCCGTTCCCCTTGATTCCCTTTCTGGTTAATGAAAAATGAAAAACTTATCCCATCTTTTCCCCTTGAATTGAAGACCCTATAAACGTAAGCAGAGCCAAAATAACATGAATCCTATCTATCTGCAGCATTCTCCCATCTCCTTAGGGTTTAATTAAGGTTGACATGTGTGAATTGTGAGTAGACGCAATTTCTGATTGTCTTGAAATCAGTAATAATATTCTTCTGATGAAAGATTATAACAAACATGGTTTTAAGATAACGGACCGTTTGAACTGAGTGATACATTGGGGAAAATAAATTAGGCGATACCTCGGGATAAGGGTTCTGGGGGAAGGGGTGGGGTCAGGCTAGCCCAGGAAGCCATACAACTTAAAAATCAAAGCATAGGCCCTACGCAAATAAAATGTCGATTGATGGAGAAAAATGGTCCCTAGTTCCACTCCCCGTGAATTTGATATAAACGTTTGCTTTATTTTTACATCTAAAACATTGTATCATCTCCTAGTCATTGAGACTTAATAACTTTAATGAGGCCCGAGGTCACATTTCGAAAGTTACTGAAATAATTGAAGTTCATGCGTTGAACTCGGGAATGAACTTTACAATGAGGGGCGAATTTGTCCGCATTAGAGATCCGGCTCTTCATATTTCATATACAGTATTTATTACAGTAGCCGAAGATTAATGACCTCAAATTATGAATACGTGGGGACGTTAAAGGTGCATATCTGAATTGTCTTCATATTATGTTATATCTAAGCAAAAAATAAGCAAATAATTGTTGATATAAGTAGCCTAAACCAGTATAGCAATTAGCAAATTGCGATTTATTTAAACAAGAAAAATCATAATTGATGATAGTGATGAATCTAGGATGTAATAAAGATTATTAATAACAAATGGTAAATTATGATTATTGCAAATGCATGATAGAAAAAGATGACAACTGATAAGAGAAACGTCTATTGGTAATGTAATGTTGGGATAGATTGATTGATTGATTGATTGATTGATTGATTGATTGATTGGTCGAATTGTTTACTCGCTTGTTTACTCGAATAATTGCTTGCTTACTCTCTTGATGATTGATTTATTGATATCGATCAATAGATCGATTTATTTATTTATTAATTTATTGAAAAATGGCAGAGATGATATTCGGGACAGGTCGTGCTCCTTTAAAAGGTGTATTAGGAGGATGGATGCAAGTCACGTTGAAATACAACAAACCAATCGTGTGCATATTATTATCTTCAGGCTATCGACAATATGGTGCCTTTAATCAGATTCATTTCTTTCCATTGACCTAATTTTGCTGAAAACATTTAGATGCCTTTAGGTTTGAGAAACGTGTAGTATTTATGTCTATACCTATTAGCCTATCATGTAGATGATCAGATAGCGTGGACGGGGAATCGTATCACTACCAGTAACTCGATTAAAACTGAAACACGTTTCAACTAAAATTAGTTTGTTTGTTTGTTTGGGTGTTTGTTTGTTGGGTTAGTGCCTGTCTGTTAGTTTGTTTATTTGTGTATTTATATAATTATACCATACTTTCTTATGTCAATTGAAAGAAAGAAAGATTTTAAAGACAAAACAAATTGGTTTGATTTTACTTCCAGTCAATATATATACTTGATATATAATTGTCATCATATTTTACTTCCAGTAAATATAAACTATAGGCCTATGATATATAATTTTCATCGTAATGATGCAGGCTTACATTCAATACATAGATTCCTGTTGATTCTTGCATGGCACGACATCTGACAACATTGATAATAATATGGGAGATAATGCTCTGCGTCTCACCATATCATTATAGCAGTCAATGGCGACTGGCGAGGGTAATTGGCTCCCCGTATGTTTCATGAAGCCAATCGCTGTAATGATGTATTGATTAACGACAGATTTATATAACAACTTCATCTAATCAACGATTGTAACGTTGAATACTGCAAATCCGCAAATATGTTTAGAATGCTATATAGTTTGCTATCTACCGCAGATAGCACACAATCATGCCTTTTCACGGCGACCCAACCATTTTTTACTTGGTGTGGTATGTTGTTTAAGTTAGAATTTGAATGTGCACACTTTTTGTTTGGATTTTGCTCATGTTACCTAATAGTAATACCTATAATAAGGATCTTGTTTTTTAGTTAATAGGCAATAAGCATTTGAGAAAATGCCATAATTAATGATTTTTGCCTTCAAAATACCTAAAACCCAGGAGCTTCCAGAGGGCGATCGCCCCCCCCCCCACCCCTCCCTCCGATATTCGATTTTTGTCGGTTGAGGTTGGCACTTTCTGTTGCTGAATCTTTGCATTAAAAATGCCTAAAACCCAGGAGCTTCCAGGATATTGTTTATTATAAAAAAAATAGTTGCCTGTGTATGCGCCCCAAACCAGTGACATTCTTTTAAACCGATTTCATTTTCAGCCAAGCCCACTTTGTTTTATCATGAATATTACGAGTAGGCTATACAATGTATACGGACGTGTCCTTAAACTATTATCGTAACCTGACACACGTTAGTAATTCATAGGAAAATAAATGAAAGGACTATAGATATCTTGATAACAGATGCAATTTCAATTATTATTGAGTTCACACGATGATACATGGGCATGCATCTCAAAAAGGATTTCTTTAATTAAAACTTATGCATGGCCTGGGACCGTATAGAGATCAAATCCGATATTGAATACTTGTAAAGCATAGCCTCTGTCATATTGCTATACGTATTTATACAATTTTGTTTGATACATCAATTGCAATTATGTGGATGTATTTATAGGCTATCAGGTACTGTGCTTCTGTTGGACAGGTAGTGTCCATTTTAAGTGAATTTGCTCATTTTCGATTATTTCCCCTCTATAAACTAAACTAATTCTGATTTCACAAAACAAAAATATTGGGCTTTTCAGTTGGTTTTTCTCAAGTGAAAGAGTGTATGGTCTTCAAAACCTAATTGGTTTTTAGAGCTCACCGAGAGACAGCTCTAAGACCCCACTTTTCACTTGAGAAAAACGACAAAAATGCCCAATAGGTTTGTTGTTACACAGAATTTCACATCCCATACCACAAAAGGGGCGAAGGGGCCACAGTCATATAACTAATGACCGTACGGCAATATTACTTTATAACCATTATGATGACTGATATAAATCTATATAGAGAGACACACACATACTTTATTCATTGCATTTAGCATGTTTAGGCCTATTCATAACAATGTTCATCTTTTAGTTTCGCGGATGCACGCTCTTCAATCAATACAAAGTGTTGATTAAGAGTTTAGACAAGTTCAATCGCCGGTAGCGATGACCTGTTCTTGAAAGACGAAATGCAGAGCACAGGATGCCAATTTAAGGACACTGGTATACAATGTTGTGACCAAGTCACTAAAATTCAGGTCAAGTCACGTGTCCTGAAAGATCATACCAAGTCAAGTCAGTTCAAGTGAAATCATTGTTCAATGAGATCAATTCATTTATTTCAGGGCAAGTCATTGAGTAAAATGGCAAGTCCGAAGTCACAAATCAAAATTTCACAATCTTCCATCAGTAGCCCTTAAATTGAATGAGTATTCTTATCAAAAGAAAACATTTGACATCAGACACCTACATGCGCAAATACATGCGCAGTCTGTGGCAATAGTTTAATTACAATATATTTTTTATTTTAACAAGACATCTTCCATTCTGTTGTTACTTATATTTTTCAGAGATGGTTCCAGAACAGAAAAGCGCTGTGGAGAAAAAACGAAGGATTATCACCGAATGACAAGTCGTTGTGGGAAAACTGAATCCCG
Source organism: Ophiura sarsii (assembly GCA_035610835.1). Lineage (NCBI taxonomy): Eukaryota > Metazoa > Echinodermata > Ophiuroidea > Amphilepidida > Ophiuridae > Ophiura > Ophiura sarsii. The sequence goes on along the minus strand of CM069451.1, from coordinate 49,058,789 downwards.
AGAATTGAATGCCTTTCTTACAGACCGGAACCGAAACTGAAACTATTGATGAAACATTTGAGTGTAAAATGTGATGTCCAAAATGACTTCTTCGAGGGAGGGGTTGAGGGTTGTAATAAGGATTGATCCACCAGACTGAACGACGAGCGTAGGTTCGATCCCCATAGTCTGCCCATATGCAGACGATACCGGACATGTGCTCGTTCACGAATATTCAAGGTTAAATTATGCGTATACGAGGTTATGTGATCAAGCGAATGTGGTACGAACGGTTAACGACGGATTTAAAAAAAATGATACTGACACTGGAGTTGGTTATCCAACTCCAGTGGTTTTATGATGAAATAATTTAGTCCCAACGTGTGAAGAATTTTCTGGGATCATATAAGCAAAATCCATTTTTACATTGCAACCAACGGATATTCAACATTTACTGCCATTCGTGTCCACCATCGCCTGCCCATATGCACGCAACAATCGAGCGCCATCTGCATTGTAAGCTTTCTTGAAGAATGTTATACACAATAGGAGAGGGCAGTATTTAAGTTGGGTATAGAATCAGAATCAGACAGAATACCTCTATAAGTCTGATGGTCGTCCTTCTAACTGTCACACAGGAGCTGGACATAATTATTTGTATCAGTACTGAATTGAACATTTTGCAGCTGATAAGGCAGCATAGATGGAAATAATTAGTATGTATCGTTTAACAGCCCTTAATAATATAGTCGTTTATTATCAATTACTCTCTTTCTCTTTTCGGCTGTAGCATAGTTGGTTTCATCTCATTTTATATTCATTATGGAATCCAGCGTGATTGAAGGAAGAGTAATTTTCATCGCAACAAGTTTGACCATTATAGTGGTTAAAATTGAGGTCCTTCGAAAAAAAATCGGCATTTTACCATGTGGAACCTTCAACCAGCTTTTAATAAAACTCGGTTGTCGATGGCTCGCTATAGCTGTATCTATTTTGTGTGTTTTGCGACATGCGATCCGACGTGCAAAGATTACAAAAAAAACCTGTTATTACTTATGCTATCACTTAGCTCTTCAATCCGATATGAAGCTCTATAGGCCACGGTTATGCTCACGGCCACCGGTTTTTGGATTATCACCCGTTCCTCGTTCTTGGTTGTCGACTTCTCATCTATAGTCCTGTAGCCTATATCCATGAAGTGTATTACAGCCAGACATTATAAACTATATATCTGAATGTTGTAGACAATTAGTATTCAGTTTTGTATCATATTACATCTGGTCTGTATCTTGTTTTCTTTTGTTTGTAAAAATATGTATGGGAATCGATAAGTCAGTCTTTCGTGTTGTAAAATTTGAGACAGGGATATTGAAATTATCAAATAATTATATGTGTAATTTTAATAGGGTCATCTTCAGTGATTCCGTGAGAGCGAACGTTTGTTTCTCTGTGGATTTGTCTTCTAGGTCTGAGTCATGGAATCAATGGAGATTACCCTACTACTCTCTAAATGTAAAACGAGTGGAAAGAGTGGAAATTCACTCGAAAAGGAGTGAAGGGAGTGAAACGTAGGACAACCCGTTTTAAAGTGGAGTGTGAAAGTTAATTTTTCACTCTCAATAGAGTGGAACATTGTCATATATATAAAATCCCCTTTCACTCCTTTTAGAGTGTTTTTCCACTCAAAAACGTGTTGTCCTGCGTTTAACTCCTTGAAAGAGTGGAAAACCACTCTTTTACATTTAGAGAGTACTAATTTAGCAAAAGGATAGCAAGACTTGACGCTGATGTTGGATGACTGGGACTACCATCTCCGTAATTGCTGTTGGGAAGTAAAATCATCCAACGCCAGTGTAGTTTGCGCTACATACTTTCTCTACCCATGTTGCATAATTTGCGAATTATCATAAATTGCGTATACTAGTATTACTACATTATTAAAACACGCAGTATTATTATTGTATTTAGTACCATTGTACCTCCGATTGTAAAGAAATTCACAACTTAACCCATGGTGGGGAAATATTGTATGCGTCAAATGAAGTTGCTATCTTCAGAAGAAAATATCTTTGTTCGGTTATGTGACCTAATCTGACGAGAACAACTAGAAGCTCACTTAAACCATTATGCCGTTTGGTGGAAATCAATGCTATCTACTGAAGATAGCAGTAGCTATCTACTGAAGATAGCAGTACCAAAGACTATGACAGTCTGCAGATGAGGGCAACCCATATTGCCACTCTACAATATGTTGCTATTTTTATATGGAAATGAAGAATTGAATGCTTTTGTTTATAGTTTTGAAAAGTGTTACCATCAATAAGCGTAAAGTACTATTACTATCTTCAGTAGATAACAAACAAAACGTTGTTTTAAACAATCGGGGTTGTTCAATAAAAGTTATTCAAGTTATTTAAAAGTAAACAACGTTTATTTAAATAAAGGTGCATAATGGATCTTGACGTGCATGACGTTCATTTCATTATAAAATATTCCAACTGAATGTAATGCTCTTTGACGTTTAGAGCAAGCAGCTGCATTACATTTTTGTTATTTGGATTTTGTTTTCTGGATTGGAATACCATATTTGTAATGCATCTATTTTACACCCATGTTTGCTCATTTCAATCTGTTCATTTGAAAGACATTCACTCTTTTGGAGCGGTTCTAAATTCACTCCATTAAAATGTGAATTTTCGCGTATAGATTATTGGTTTTGAAATGGCAACAATGACATATATTTATAGCTTTTTAGCTTTAGACATGTTTATAAAATGGTGTTGTATATTTATATCATAGCTAGTCTTCATGCTGATGTATATTATGTGTTGAGGAAAATATGGACTATACATTCATTTATATCACGTAGAATGTAGATTAGAACATATGTGTCATGGTAAATAAATAATTCAGTGAAAATGCTAACGATTGTGTTTCATTGTTGTGCATTATTTTATTGCTAATCACTTATATCCTACTGGACACACGCTACAAACAGTTTTTTTGTTGTCTTTCAATGGAGTTTTTATTCATCATTTTAAATCGTAATCTTTCTTAGAATTATTATCGTGAGATCCAGTATAGCATTCATAATGTCAATACACTGCAAGACTTGCACTGAACATGATGAAATCATTTCATCATGTTCAGTGCAAGTCTGCACTGTATTGACATTATGAATGCTAAATGCCACGATACTTATGGGCCCCTCACATGTAGGCCTATCCGTGTGAGCTGAGCGGCCCCTTACCGTGTGAAAAATGGGTGCGAACGGCGGCACACACGGTGGGCCGTTTCCCGTCCGTTGAACACGTTCAGGGGACTTTGCCGGCTTGGAGTAAAAGCGGCGGCGAACGATGAGAGTCCGGTATAAGGACGGCGCACCCGTTTCGCACCCGTTTCGCGCCCGTTCGCAGGACGGTGATGGACGGTGGTGGACGTAGACAATCTCAGCGATGGGTTGCGAACGGGCGCATGCTGCCTGGTTAACCGTTCGCAGAACGGACTCTCACAAAAAGTGAATAAGGCAAAAAACAAAACCAAAACATGTTAAGTGTCTGGACTATTTCAAAAAAATAAAGCCGGAGGAGGCCCTTCAAGGCGGTTCGGCCGGTACCCCGGGCCGGTACCCAGGCGTTCCGACCGGTGAGGACCCGGTATCGAGGTGGTATGCACACGGCGAGGACACGATACGGTGAGAACGGTAAGCTAAAACTGTATGAGGCCGGTGAGCCCGGTACCAGGCCGGTGATAACCCGGTACAGACTCGGTGAGGAGGTGTTATGCACCCGGTGAGAACGGTAAGCCCGGTACTCGGCCGGTGAGGACCCAGTATATAACGGTATGGACCCGGTGACCACAACAAAAAATCAATGCGCCCGTTGACATTTTTTTTCTAATTGTTTGGACTTTGTTGTTTTTCTATTAGACGGTAAGGTGGCCGCCTACCACCTCCGCCCCACGAAACGTGTGCGCCGTCTTTATACCGTCCTCAAACCGGGCTTTCACCGTTCGCCGCCGCTTTTACTCACCCGGCAGGAGTTTTGGGCATGCTTAAAATTCCTGCCGGGCGCGGATGGCCGGCAATGTCCCCGGCAACGTGTTCAACGGACGGGAAACGGCCCACCGTGTGTCACCGTTTACCGCCGTCTGCACGTATAGTATACATTACATGTGAGTACAGTGATTTCCGGAATTTAAGTGAAGCGGCGAGATTGAGCGTTCAGCTTATAGAGGGCGTATGACGTTATCAAGGCGGTTCGGCCGGTACCCAGGCGTTCCGGCTGGTAAGGACCAGGTGAGGAGGTGATATGAGCTCGGTTCCAGGCCGATGAGGTATAGAACGGTATGAACCCGGTTTACCAAAAAAGAAATCATTGCGGCCATTGACTTTTTTTTGCTGATTGTTCACCGTGTTGAACTCTGTTATTTTTCTATAAGACGGTAAGGGGCCGCCCAGCTCACACGGATACATGTGAGGGGCCATAAAGGTTGTAGGTTCGAGTCCTGCCGTGGTCAAAGTCAACGTGTTGTGTTCTAGAGTAAAGCACTTTACCTCAATCACTTCTCTCTATTAGTGGGGTCACCGCCATTATTCAGTGCTGGAAAGGTAACATCTGCAGGAGCTGTGGGTTTAGCGATCTCCACACTGCAACATACAAAGGGAGTAGTGGAGTGAGTCTGCCCAAATTGTCAGTACTCTTCTGAGAACACAGGGTCACAGCTGGGCTGGTGATACGGCCACGCCCCAACGGGTGACAAAAGGCAGCTCCTGGTAGATTTAGTTCCCAAGTTTGTTGTGTAGGTTCTCTTGATGCCCTTCAGACCTCCAGATATTATTATTTTTCTTTAATTTATATTTTGATGTTGTTCTCTATGTTTGGGCTTTTATCTTATTTTTATGTCACTTTCATTGGCTTTTTTTAACCTCTGCCCATTTGTGTTTCTTGTTTTATGCATATTTTCTGTGTTGCAGTGAACCAATTGATTTTTAATCACTCTGGTCATTAACCTTTTTAATGTCTGTTGGGCTATTGTTCACATTTGCGCTTTATATACCAAAAAAACCAAAAAAACCAAAAAAACCAAATAACCAAAAAAAACCTGGCTTTACTCAATTATAGAAGAACTTGATTTACAGAACTAAGAAGCTGGTGGCGGGGGGGGGGGGGGGGGGGGGGACATGTCGGCTTTTAATGTAAAAGTTACATGCAATTAGCTTAATTTGGTCTGAAATTAGACAACCGACAAATTGTAAACTAATGACTGAAAATTCCCCGTGGTGCCGCCACTGGGGGGGGGGGGGGGGGGGTTTCGTACACATTACCGTTAAACAGAAATTTAAAAAACAAAAAAAATTGAGAGCGGGGGGGGGGGGGGGGGGGGGGTTGGCGTTCAAAAAGAACAAAAAATGCGTCTTTAGAACCTCTAAAGGTTCTCTAAGTTTTGGGGGTTCTTTAACAGTCTCTGCCTCTAAGGGCGTACCATGTGGTGATTCATGGGTCCTCAGATCAACTTTTTAAAAAAACTAGTGATACATTACCATAACATTATACTACTGCCAAATTTTAAAATTCCTAAAAGTTTTGGTTCGGTCGTAAAAAATCACCGAAATGTCAGGAACAAATCCCAGTAAAATGATTACTACGTTGCCTATAAGTATAACTATGCGCACCATGCACATCCCAACGAAAGGAAAACATATTTTGAAACCTCCAGTTGGGTACACAACCAAAGTGAAACAAAATCATTGGGATCTCGTTGGCGCGTCACATTACCCTGACCTTGAAACCGTGACGAACAGCGTCGTTAGCAGTTTTCAAGCCCTTATAGTTTGGCGCGCCAATGAGATCCCATTACATAAACAAGTTCATATGGAAGAACTCAGAGCCTTTAACAAATTCAAAAGTAAAAATTGTTGGGATCTCGTTGGCGCATGGAGATAATTCAGGTCAAAGGTCAAGTTTTACCATTTTGAGCCATTTTCACACCTCCGTAAATCCGTGCGCCATCTTTAAAACACCTTGGAAATGACATCTACTTGCAAAGATGGTTTACCTTGAATAAAAAATGAAGAAACTGGTTTGGGATCTCAGAGATTTTTTTTTTAATGATTTTTTACAAATTTGCTTAAGAGCAACTTGCACTGCATGCGAGTCAGTAATAGCAATTTGTGCATTGTCCAAGTTCTTATAAATCAGTGCGCCAACAAGATCCCATCAACTTTTTGATTTATTTGCTTAGTTTGGCCACCATTCAATAGATACCACTGGAAAAAACTTTGGGATTTTGATGGCGGTTAATTCTACATGATCGCAAAGTTGAGGTGTCATCAGCTTTATTCTCGAGCCTTTTTGGGCCATTTATCAGATTATCAGAATATCAGATTCCTTTGGTGAATTTTGACATGTCATATAGGACATTGTTTTTCATGCATTTTAAACCATTCTCAACCCATCAACATTAATCTGTTGCATGATGTTTCATAAATTGCATATTATGTCTTCAGAATTCAACAACCCTGTCGAATTCGGAAGACATGACTTACATATTTTGAAATCGACATTACAGACTAACATAGATGTGTTCAGAATAGTCTAAAATGCATAGAAATCAATGTCCTATATGACATGTCAAAATTCACCAAAGTAATCTGATATCCTGGGACTTGGTCTGAAATGGCTCAAAAAGGCTTGAGAATAAAGCTGATGACACCTCAATTTTGCGCTCATTTAGAATTCACCGCCATCAAAATCCCAAAGTTTTTTCTAGTGGTATCTATTGAATGGTGGCCAAACTAAGCATATAAATCAAAAAGTTAATGGGATCTAGTTGGCGCACTGATTTATAAGAGCTTGAACAATGTATGTGGGGCTATTACTGACTCGCATGCACTGTAAGTTGACCTTAAGCAAATTTTTAAAAATCGTTTTAAAAAAAAATCTTAAAGATCCCAAGCTGGAATCTTCATTTTTGATTTAAGGTAAACCATCTTTGCAACTGGAGATCATTTCCAAGGTGTTTTAAAGATGGCGCACAGATGTACGGAGGTGCAAAAATGGCTCAAAATAGTAACATTTGACCTTTGACCTTGATTATCTCCATGCGCCAACGAGATCCCAACAATGTTTCCTTTTGAATTTGTTAAAGACTCCGAGTTCTTTCATATGCACTTGTTTATTGAATGGGATCTTGTTGGCGCATCGAATTATAAGGTCTTGAAACTGCATAAGAGCGCTGTTCGTCAAGGGTTCAAGGTCAGCGTAATATGACACGCCAACGAGATCCCAACGATTTTGTTTCACTTTTGTTATGTACCTAACTGGAGGTTTCAAAATATGTTTTCCATTCGTTGGGATGTACTTAACGTAGTAATCGTTTTACTGGGGTTTTTTCCTGAAATTTCAGTGATTTTTAACGACCGAACCAAAAATGTTAGGAATTTTAAAATTTGGCTATGGTATAATGGTATGGTAATGTATCACTGATTTTTTTATAAAGTTGATCTGAGGACCCATGAATCACAACACCCCCCAAAATGGTACACTCTTACAGGCACAGACTGTTAAACTAAAAGAACCTTTAACCCCGATGGTTCCATACGGGACAGCAAAGAACCCCTGAGCACCCTTTTTTCTAAGAGTGTAGCTGTCACTTTAATATTTGGTTGGTTTTACTTAATTGAAATGAGTTTACAATACTTATATTGAACAGTTTAATTTAACACAAATTTAGATTAATATGAATATACTTGGTTAGTCGAGTGAATCCGAAACTTGACTTGACTTTCAAATTTTATTGGTTTAACTTGAAAAATTCAAGTAGGCAGAACAAATAAAAACATGTTCTGTATACTCAATACAAATTTGGCAAAGTGGGTTGCCTTAATATTATTGAGTTTGCTATGCTATGTTGTATGATATGGAATGTTCATTTTACTGATCCAGTGTATAAAAGGTACTCCGTGTACGTTTCGGATACGTCTGTATCCTCAGGGCCGTCAGAAGGGTGGGTGCGTTGGGTGCGGACGCACCCCCTTGAAAATCTCTTTTTTTTTTAAATTTTTTTTTTTAGGGTAACATGTTGTTTTATGAATGGAAAATGGGGTCAACGATGGCAAGATACATGAAAATTGTGTCCGAAATTCGCTGTAATGCTCAGAGCTTCCGGGGGCTTCGCCCCTGGACCCCCACCAGGGGCCCTAAGGCGGGCCCCTGGACCCCACCCGTTATTGGCTTCGCGCCAGAGGCGCTCGCGGTATCGCGCCAAGGCGCTCGCATCGTCAGCGTGCTGCAACACTAACACTCTGACGTCATACTACTACTTCCGGTAACAAATCGTGAAAACGCACCCCCCTTTCCGGTAAAAAATCGTGAAAACGCACCCCCCTTTCCGGTAAAAAATCGTGAAAACGCACCCCCCTTGGGCAAAAGTTGCTGACGGCCCTGATCCTTTATCAACACTTTTGATTATGATGATCTTGACGACTCATGACGCTTTTTGCAGTCTTGGAGTTACCAGTTGATGTATCATCTGGGGATGATATGAATTAGTCATATTTATTTTTCATTTTATTCATATTTATTGCAGTTATTGAAGTATCTTTTACTAAAACATCCAGTAAACACAACAAAAACATATATTTAAGTAATATCAAATGGTGTGATGCAAGTAATATTTACTCATTTATCGTCCTTTTAAGCATTACTTAATCATCTTAATTACTTGTGTCAATATGACTCAAATATATCAAGTCAAACTCACTTCACATTAGTTTAAGTAATTGGCACATTAGGAGTAATATAAACAAACGCATGGTTTTATGTAAATATGAAATAATAATTTATGAGTAACGTTTGCTTAACGCAATGTTCATTTTTGTGAGTGTACCACCCTGTAACTCAGAATGTATTTATGATTTATGATCAGAAATCTAAATCTGCAAGAAAATCTGCTTTCAAAATAAAATCAAGGATAAGGCGTCCCATGGAACAGATCGCATAATTAATATGCCTTTAACTCTTAACGCTTTATTATCAAACAGTGGCGCATCCAAGGAGGAGGAGGGGGGGGGGGGGGGGGGGGGGGGGGGGGGGGGGGGGGGGGGCAGAGAGCCCCCTGAAAAATCGGGCTGTAAAGAATACACACCCTGCTAAATCAGTCCATACCCCTTACACCATGTGACTTTCCGACCGGAACAATGTTACGTTCTTTGAAATTGGATCTTGCCCATCTGAATTATTATCGTATACTGGCTACCGCCACTATCAAACGAAGACCTCGACTCTTTCCTCCCTAGTATACTACTAACTTCTTACTTCGTAGTCCCTTTTCCTTTTCCGTGTCACTCTATGAACGGGGGAGGGGGGTGTTGGGGAGGGGGGGGGGGCGTCATGAATAAATGTCACAACCCCCTCTCCCACCTCCTAAATTTCACAACCCTCTCCTCCCCTTATTGATCTCCTTTCCCGTTTTGATATGGTTTTTGGATGGGAGAGATGTTGGCACCCTGGTTGGCACGGCAAAAGTGAGCTAAAGTGAGCCCTCTTAGGTAGGTGCTGTTCGATAGAGTGACATAGTTACCATGGTTACAGGGAAGTGAACAGAGTGTGCGAAGTTGACTATTTGTGTACAGTTGCAGCAAAAGGACGCAGTTGTCTCTCAAAGAAAAAGTTAGATCTTGATACTGACAATGCTTCAAAATGACACCTTTCAATTAAGATTGGATACTGCTTTCTGATTTCTGAAGAAAAATTACTGTAAAATCTGTACAGTGAGTCTACTGTACAATAATACAGTGTCTTTATTTTCTTTGATTTGCCATGCTTAATTTTATCAATATCTCAACATTTATTTTACCAACAACTACACCCTTTTGCCACGACAGTACACGTTTTATTTTATTTGACACAATAACCTTATGACGTCATTTAAGATCACAGATGCTGTGAGGGTCATTTACAAGTATACGTGTTAAGTATTAATTAAGCAACAGTCATTGACACACTTATTGACAAATAGTTAATTAAAATACAAAATTGGATTTATTAAAAATACATTTCCCGTTTAATATTTCTCTGAAATCCTTCAATTAAATCATAAAGCCATCTGGTGTTTTAAAGACCAATATTATCTTATAGCATAGCAATATATATATATATATATAGATAATTATTACACAATGATTTCATGACATTGAACCTATTTTCAATACAAGGTCGGCAGGAGTGGCTAAAAGGCTGTTATTATTTATTTGAGTAAACAAGGTGGTTAAACTAAAATTTATGTTTTCAGTTCTGTGCTTTTATTGCTCAAAGAATGCAGTGAGTATGAGTATAGGCCTATACCCGGAAGCGATTTTTTTTTTACTAGTAAACATTTGAAAAATTTATTTATTTCGTTTTAATACGGAATAAAGCTAAACTCACTGAATAAAATGATTTTTAAAAAAAATTAAAAAAATTCTAACTGATTTTACATGTGAGCCCATACAAATGTTTACTAGTAAAAAAAAAATCGCTACCCGGAACATATACAGACTGTTACCATAAAACAAAAGAAGTATTTTAATACTTCTTTTTGTTACACTACAGCAATACAATTACATTTATGTCTCCAAGCAAAGAATAAAGCGCAAAATAAGTATTGGTTACCAAATGCAATGGAATAGTACAAATTGAAATGATTGGCTTTGGATAATCACGCATGCAAGCAAAACTATGTGTTATTTTTTCACTTTTTAAAATATATTATCCAGTACCCCTGAGGGCCAACTCGTATGTTCAACGTGTGATCCAGTCATTCCAGTTAGCCACTCATTTTGCCACTTGTAAGTAAAAATCGGTCCAAGTTTGCGACTATACTTCAGAATATGACTAATAGTAATACATGTATACCACCGATTTTAACCAAAATAAGGTTCATTTTGTAGCGAAAGGAATTCTTGTTACTAGTAAGAAAACACAAAACAATAGTGAAATAATATGAAATATTACTTATAGTAATACGTGTTTTTTTTAATTGAACAGTCTGCATATCGCACCTGTTTAACAATAGAGGGTAGGCCTACACTTGGAAGTCGCATAAAATTGTTATTGTACTGCAAAACCCATGAGGCAACAAGATAACCATATTCCATGTATTCTGAATGCATGGACGGACCTCCCCGCACTCGGGAGTGGTCGGCAGGTAGGTTTTCCAATAGGATTTCCAAGCATTTTCCAAAAAAATCAAACAAGTTAATTTAATAAAAAAATTATCTTAATTTTATACGATCTGCAAAAAAAAATCCAAAATGATATAGTGAGTGCATGTTTACAGTCGCGGCACTAGCATCAAAAGGGGTGTGGGTGTGTGTGTGTGTGGGTGGGGGGGGGGGGGGGGGGGGGGGGGCAGGAGGCAAGAACAAATGGGGGCAATGGCGTAGCTAGGTTTTTCCTATGTGGGGGGGGGGGGGGAAGAAATGAAAGAGAACCGACAAAATTGTCTGAAGAATTTCTCAAGAATTTCGCGCGTAGTGCGTGAAAATGTTCGACTTTACACTTATTTTTGCTATCATGGTTGAGGTAGGTATGAGCTCTAAACAAGCTTGTACCAACAAATCGAGGGCTCAGAAACACAAGGCCTTATCTCCATTTTGACCATTTTGAGAAACAGACTATTGAAGATTTTTAAACACATTGGGGAGATGGAGATGAGGCCTTGTGATATCTGGCTATATTTTTGAAAGGGGTTGTGTTATGGAGATAAGGCTGTGTGTTACTGGAAAGAGAATTTCTTTCTGAAAATTTCGATACCAAAATCTCATTTTTGAAAAAATGGAGATGAGCCTTGTGTTTCTGCTGAGCCCTCGACTTGTTCTATGTCACTGGTTCTATGCGTGGACGGACCTCTCAGGTAGGGTCGGTCGTCGGTTTTTTCTTTTCAATAGGATTTCCAAGCATTTTGCACAAAAAATTGAGACATTATCGGCAAAACGATCCAAAATGAAAGTGAGTGTTGGCGGCACAAGCATCAACATGTTGGGAGGGGAATGGGTCAAACAGGGGGCAAGAACAAATTGGGGAGTGGGGGGGGGGGGGGGGGGGGGGGGGCTGGCAAGACAAACATTGGGGGGGGGGCGAACATTTTGGCTTTTATTGAAAACATTGCCTGAAATTAGCTTAATTGGTTTTAAATCAGACATTTCAGACCAATCTAAAGCCATTTTTAAGTAATTTTGACATTAAAAACTCAATATTTTCGATTGTTTGGGGGTACAAAATGGGGTGGGGCTTGAGCTGACTGGGGGCCAAGTGGTGGAGAGGGGGCGAAGGTCGTGACTGGGGGATGCCCCGCCCCCGTAGTGCCGCCACTGAGTGTTTACAATACAACTGTCGTTTACTGTTTGGGCTTAAAATACTTACAACAGTGAATATTAAGTGCATACAAGGAAACTTTTATATATGACAATTTTACAAATTTTTACAGAAAATGCAAATATTTACAATGATATAAAAATATATGCAGGTAGAGGAATATTTGACTGGCATTTAGTTATTTCATTTCCAATAAATGTTTTATCGGGAATTTCCATAAGGTGGGCTAACTCATAATACCATGCTGGTACATTGATTTTTTCATGCCCTATCATTCCACCATTTATATTATTGAGATTTCGACACAATTGACTGTGCATGCCTCTCAATGGGTCATTGACATGATTGAATACAATTGTGAACATGAAAGTGTAATGCTATGCTAAGGTGAAAGGTGATATGGAAAGGAAATTATAATATATACATGTACATTATGTGCACAATATTGGTATATGGGCGATTCTATGAAAACGAGACGCAACAAAAAAAAAGAAAATTGCTCCCAGCGATTTATTTTTACCCTCATTTTGTTCCAAGCTTGCATGTGCTTGAAGCACATGTGTTAAGGGGAAAATGTTACAACGTTTGGCTATTGTTAACTGCGAGCAGAATTTCATGAGCTAACGGCAAACAAAATTGGGAACCTTTTACGATTTTTTTTTGGTACCAATTAAAAAAACCTTGGTCGGCCCCCCGTAAATTTTAATCCTGGACCTGCCACTGATCTGAATGGTAACACGCGATACCGCACTTTTTAAAATATATTTCCAACATGGTTTTGATTGATGCCACTAATATAACTTTAATTCTACTAGTAAGGCTCTATGTAAGTAAACAATCAGATGAATTCATAATAACCACTTCACAATAAGCCATCAAAATATTGTAACGCGTGTTACCGAAATCATAATCAGGAAAACGTGTTATTTATCAAAGTCAAGATTTCTTATAATTTAAAATTTAATTAAAGTATCAACTGCTATAGTAAGTTACGGTTGGACAAAGTGTGTATAACGCGTGTTACCGTAACATGTGTTACCGAGTACTTTAAAATGTACAAAAAAAGCAGACCTTGAATTATTGTTATTATTCTAGTACTATAAACCTTAGTATAGTACTTGCTTACAAAAGTGACCAATAAATTATGTATCGGTTAATTTTCGTACAAAAGCAAACCAAAGTTGAGACTTTTTTATTGCGTCTCAGCGCGTAACGCGTGTTACCGAAATTCGCAGTGGAATCGACCATATGTGTAAATGATAGCCATTTTTGACTGTTCCCGATACGGTTGTGCCCGCCACCCACTCGAGGAACTCGGAAATCCCGAAGGGGTTGATTTCACAATTCTAGTTTCGATAATATGGAGAGAGGATTTCACGAATCCCCCTCTCAGATTTACATATATCCACCCACAGAGAAATTTAGAAATAGATTCAAGCCCTAACCAATTGAGGAAAGTTTAGAAAGTTACCCACATGGATGAAAATCTAGTATAAGTTGCCTGAGAATATAATACTTATTGTAAGTCAAAATTCACACTTCATTCACACTATCAGTGATTTTCATCACATAAAAAGCCTATTAAGAAAAGACATATATCACTACTACAACTTTACGAAGGTGTAGTTTTGGACAGTGTGTATGGGTGTACTTTTTAAGCTTCTCCAAACTGTGTCAAATGCCTTTCGGAAGTCCAAGAAAGCCAAGTATCTTTGCCTTGAAAAATAAAGTGGCTGGTAGGCAGGTGAGATGATGGTAAGCCTACATACTTGGCTTTCTTGGATTTCCGAAAGGCATTTGACACAGTTTGGAGGAGCTTAAAAAGACCTAGAATAGTACACGCTGTCCAAAACTACATCTTCGTAAGTTGTCGTGTAAAATAAAGCCTCCAAATAATTATCATGTAGCTCTCATAGAAAAATTATTATACGATAGATTTTCACTTATGAAAATAGGTATATTTAAAAAGACTTATATTACAATAAAAGCTACAATATTATGTTACTTCATTGTCCCATCCAAGTATCATCATAAAAATGGCTATGAAATCGTACATGTACATGTGTACCATAATATAAGACAATGTGACAATATGTACGACATTGATGTAGGCCTAAATTTAAAACAACAACAATCGGTGTCTCATCCAGTCATCCCACCCATCATCCACCCATCATCATACTTTTGGACACTCAATTTGGTTCACGAAGCAAGTATACATGTATAAAATATAATGTATTTCAAAATTGTTTAAGGTATTTCATTAACTTTTAAAATATGTATTTTATATATAATTATACACTGTAAAAAGAAACGTTTATATTTCTGATAACACTTAATAAACACTTAAACACGTTTATTTTTGTGTTTTACGTGTAAAGATATAGGAGGCATTGCATACGATAAACGTTTGCATAAACACTACAACACATTTATGGAGATATTTGTTGTATAACTATTAACACCCCAACATGTTTCTTATTGCTGATATAAACATGTTGGTGTGTTAATAAATATTACACAATTACCTCTATAAACGTGTTGTAGTGTTTATGCAAACGTTTATCGTATGCAATGCCTCCTGTACCTTTACACGTAAAACACAAAAATAAACGTGTTGAAGTGTTTATTAAGTGTTATCAGAAATATAAACGCTTCTTTTTACAGTGTAGGCCAACATAGCAATTCGGTGGCAAGGCCTTAAGGTTATGCATGAATGTGAGTGGCACTGATTCACCAATGATGAATTTATATTTAACAAAATATTATTAAAAACCCTTCATCCTCTTTTTTGTTTGTTTATTTTAATTTGGCCAGATAATATACACTGTCTTACAGAACATGTGGTCTGATGTTTATTAGAAGAGAGAGGTGTGCTTTTTGTGTGATGAGGACCCGTTATACCACACTCGTAAAAAATCTGACCAAATTCATGTGCGCACATTTGAACAACATTCGCACAAGATATTACATAGGCTTTGAGGATTGCCTATAGATGATTGACAGTGAGCGAGAGTTTGAAATACAACTTCACTATCATTTCGATATATGCTATCTACTGAAGATAGCACGGTAAGGCGATGAGATTGCTCAGTGCTTAACGCTTCGGTGAATATTAAAAGTGGTTCTTCTGGTATGTTGTAACTGAGACTAAAATGTAATAATAGTCCGTAATCCAGTGGTAATAAATTTATGCTCCTGGCATTACGCCCCAAATCGTGCTTCAATCGTTGGATCACATTTCATGATCGAACCAACGTTCAGTCGATTTGGTTGCCCCTCTGTTGCCCCCTTCCTTCTTGTTTATACCCCCAATCAGTTTCCGGCTCAGTGATCTTATTGTTCATGCTAAATGGGGGGAGAGCTGGGCATTGACTTGAGCAAACATGCCCGCTATACAATAATACTATTACTTCAATAATTGTATAAAAATACTTCTGCTGAGAGTATCCAATGTACAAATTATGATGAATGAGTTGTATTGACAAAGCCAATAACGACTTCCCGTGCTTTGTTGACTGGCCTTTACTATATCGCTGCAAATTCTGCTGCTGCTGCTATAAAATGGCGACCGTTGAATATCAATTCTCTCAAACATTAAATATCGTCATGAAATTTAGTATAGAATCAAATACATGTTAAGCTGGTTGTATAATATAATCCTCTGGACCGTGATGTGGCAGTGAAGTCAGAGAGGTGTTTAGAATGTTAACCATTATTAACAGAAGATTCTTTTTTTTACTACTGGCTGTGATACTATATTAATAGGCAATATTAATAATACTGTAGTTCCCTCAAATACAATATCAGTTAATCTTGACATTCCATGGCATGAAGCTTGATTAAAAGTAGTTAAAATAGTTGGTTCATGCTTTGATTTATGTCCATAAAGGCGAGTTGAAAGGCACTATATGGTCGCTGACTGCCAGTGCCACACAAGCAAAGCCAATGATTGCCTTACGGAAGCTTACGGAGCTGGTGTCGGCGTAATGGCGTTTGCTGTCGAGCGATCTCCAGTAAGAAACACGGCCAATAAAACAATCACCACAATCAGTAACAAGATCAGAAGACAGACAAGTCCGGCACCCGCAGCTCTCTTGCTCTTTTTCTCCACAGGTGCGCTGGGTTCGACTCGACGATAACCCGATTCGACCCCTCCCTTCGCCGCTTGCGTACCGGCCTGGCCCGTTGTGATCACAACTGGTTTCTGTTCACTACCATCTTTCTGCTTCCTTTCTTTAGAGTCATCTTCAAAAGCCGGGTTTGTTACACCGCCCCCTTCTCCACCTGCCTCAAGATCAGACATTTTCAATTTCACAAGTCGTCACACACCCGGTATACGTTTAATGGCTGCTGTAGCCTGTAGTTTAGTTATATCACGGCAGTTCCCAAATCGAGCAGATTTAGATCGCTAATGAAAAGATGATAAATTCCAACAAACAATTCGTCCGTTCACACCACAGATACGCTATTCATGTAAATAATAAACAGATTATTTCTCCATTTCACCACCGTTCACTGCTTGTATAATATGCGGGCTTGTACTCGCGCAAACTCACTATGCTAAAAATTCCGTCTATAGCCGAGTTTCTCTATAGTACTCTAATGCGTATTTTCGATATGACCCCGAGTTAATTTCAATACAACAATTGATCGATGTGAATAAGTTCTTTATTCCGTGGAATTATGAGGTCGGGCAATGATCGGTCAACCTTGAAAGGTAGTGTGGCTGATTTTGTTTATAGTTATTTTAAAAGGCTGGCTGCCAAATTCAAAGGTAGGGGACGTGGCGGCGACATACCTTTTGTGTTTAACTTGAGATGCCATAAATTTATCAATAGTGTGATATTGTCATAAAAATATGTCCTTTGAATATCACAAGCACTAAAGTGGTGTACGCGTAACAATGTGATTTGAATAAATTGAATAAAACCTTGCGAGTGGAG
>CM069451.1:48834904-49041408 GCA_035610835.1 Ophiura sarsii | reverse complement strand
CTAATTTACGATTTCCTTTCAGTTTCCTGCATGGCATCTACACAAAGTGAACAAGTCCCGGAACAAGTTCAACAGGTCTCAGAAAACCAACAACTCGATGATGCAACCGTCAATCCGTCAAGCCACGTGGATCAAGTGAAGAATGTGACGTCACGAAATCTAACAGACGATGCCAAGCTCACGATAGATTCAGATAGTGAAAAGACACCAGTTGTACAACTTACCGACGATCATCAGATACCGATTGCTGCAAACATGAAAGAGATCACATCAGAGTTTGACGCCGCTAAAGCTGCGGTGATGGAATGCCTTTCTGCTGCGCACACCGATGACGCCGAAATTGCTAAAGAAGGACTCAAGAAAATCTATAGCTGCCCGTACAAAGACGTGGTGGATTTGGCGCAGGATTTGAATCTAGATTATGCCGATGATGTTGATGACAATGACGTAATGTGTTTTGTTAATCGGGCAATCGCAAACGCCCTCAAGATTTGCGCGGAGGATACCACCGGTTTTGAGGAGGGTACTTTTAAGAAATTTAACGATGCTACGATATTGTCGAAGAATCAACTTCCGTTAAAAGAAGCAAATGACGGACCTGTCGAGGTTCTTGAGAAGAATGCCGTAAAGGTTGACGAATCTGCTACTCCATTGCCAAACAATAACCAACTTTCTTCGACGGCCACAAATAGCTCGAATGAGCAAGCTTCGTCTATGGAGCACCTCAACCCAACGAAACATAACCTTAGTGTGTCCCCCGATGCTACTGCTGATGAACTACCTGCAAATGATATTAAGACACCCGACCAAGCAAATGATATTAAGACACCCGACCAAGAACTCAAAATACACACAGGAGCTGGGACAGACATAGGTGTGACAGCATGCAGGCGGGAAGTGCGTACGCATCCACAAATATATCAAGAATTACAGGATACAGACGACGAACAATGGGGTCAAAAGGTTGAGGAAGAGACGGCTATCGTGACAAATGGCGACTCTGTCTCAAATCCTACCTCGGCAGTCAGTATCCAAATAAAACCTGAAAGTACTGCTGAGAAAGACCCAGTAGACGATGTTGAAACGCCTTTCAAACCAACGAAGGAATCCAAGACACATCCGTCTCAACTGTCTCAACCTGTTGGCGGAGTCGATACTGAAGTACACGGGTCTTCACCGACAATTGATGTGGGATTTTCTCACACTGCGGACAAATCGAACGTCTCTCCGGTAACGTCACCGGACTCACCGCCTGCAGACCCAGCTATGGGACCTTCTGCAGTCGTTGTCGACAAGACGGATCTTGAACAGCCTACATCGGTCAACCCCTCGCCTGCAGGTGACATGGAACGTTTAATGGATGACCCCAGAGAGGAGCATCAGCCCTCTGTCGACTCCAAGGGAGAGGCTGCTTCCACGACAGGCAAATATGAGATGAAACCGGATGAACCTGCAGTTGACGCAAAAGTGAAGATAATCCAACCTGCAGTCGAGAATAAGCCGGAGCCTTTCCCGACAGGCAAATATGAGATGAAACCGGATGAACTTACAGTTGACCACAACAAGGAGATAGTCCAACCTTCGGTCTTGAAGAAGCCGGAACCTGCCAGTGACAAAGGGGCGGTACCTTCTCCATCAGAAGTCGACACTACCAACCTTGCGTATGCACCGCCAACAGAAATCTGCGTTGGGACTACTTCTACACCAGATGTCGTTCCCGATATCAAGAACGTCGAATCTTGTAATGCCAATCAACAGAAGCATTCTGATCCAGCGATGATAAGACAGATGACACAGCCCACAACAAAAGAGCCATCAGACATTGCCGCCGCAGAAAGCGGTTTGGCACTCGTGAACGATCGGCTTCGCATCAAGATTTCCGAACTGCAGACGCAGATAAAACAGCTTTGCTGCGAACTGGCCTTTGTCGGTGACAGAAACTGGCGACTAGAGGCGTACACAGATTGTCTTATTTACACTCTTGAGAAGATGGGCGTCACTGACGTGGAGGATTTGGATCAAACTACGGTGAGTGCATAATTTTGTCTTGTCGTTTGACGCCGATTATCAAACCCAGGTCGCCGCCGGCGTGGGAGTCCAAACCATTGGCCAAACCCATTTCCGCAGTCGTGGTTTTCAAAAGTCTTTTCTGTCATATTCTAGCAATGAAGAACAACGGCAGTAATTATATTTTAACGTTTCATGTCTGTATTACTCTTTCAGTTGCCCTTGGGCCTGTTTAAAGTCAAAGTCAAAGCCGGCTATCGTCTGGCTCCGTACAATGGTCTGCCACAACGATCACGACGTAGCTATCAGCGTGAAGGACGCACACCGCCGACGATTGATCTAAGTGGTGGCAGTTTGGCTAATACGTTAGCGGGTAAGTACTTCAGTAGAAAACTTAAAGTCGCACGAATAGCGATATCCTTCAAACTCAACAGCGATGTTCGAATCTGGATGCTCCACGCCTCGGTGTCCGAGATCACTGTTTACCGAGGAGCCGGGTTGATGTCTTTATGGCGGGATACAGGTGTCATCGTCTCTTAGGATCCTTTTACTCTAAACACCGACATTTCCTGGAGGGACATTGCTCCGAAAGTGTCTTAATATTACGAGTTACGACAGGTTTTAACTCCGAACAATAAGT
The DNA here is from genome assembly GCA_035610835.1 of Ophiura sarsii. Taxonomy (NCBI): domain Eukaryota; kingdom Metazoa; phylum Echinodermata; class Ophiuroidea; order Amphilepidida; family Ophiuridae; genus Ophiura; species Ophiura sarsii. Next base: position 49,038,761 of record CM069451.1, on the reverse strand, counting down.
TTTCCGTAAGGGAGCAAATCAAAACTCGACCGCGCGGCAACCGCCGGTTCCGCCCGGTTGGACCGCATACCATTGTTTAGAATAGAAACCGGCTACAATCGCACGGAACCCCACGGAACCGGCGGTTGCCGGGCGGTCGAGTTGTGATGTGCTCCCTAAGGTTCATTACACCATAAGATACAAGACATGATTACCGGACCATTCTCTTTTTTTCTTTTCCGAAGAACTCCAATCTTCCGGTTTTCATGGCCTTAAATTGTCGTAGGAACGACCTTTCTGAGACATGGTGAATGTGGACCAATATAAATTAACAACTGATAATAAGCAGCAACTTTTAAACTTCAAAGAAATATGTTTTGGAGAAATGACTTTTTGTAGCATCTAGCGTTACTTGTCATTATGTGGATCCGTTCGATATTGACAAATGTCGTGTTTGAAATTAACGCCATAATAGAAACCTTGCAATCAAGTTATCCGCGTCCAAAATTAATTAAAATTATAATGATCACTGAGCATATCATCGACATATTGATTTATACAAATGCTACAACATGTTTAGTGTACACATTGTTTTTTGGTATGAGCATTCTAACGTCACACAGCTTGCTCTATTTGTTGTGTATTAATGTTTGGCAACTATGGCCCCTAAATCACGATGTTGTTTTTCTTTGATTGTTTTTTAATATACAGGTAGCAACAGGAGGAGCGGCAACTTACCCTTCAACATTTCTGCAACTGACGACGTCGGTCTCAGCGTCCAGCAGATGCACCAGTATGAATCCAAGTTAGAGACACTCGCGATGCAAAATCACTTCTTACAAACCCAACTGCAGCAGGCCACGTGTGCGCCTCAAGTATCCATTCACAATGATATGTATACTAACAGTAGTCCTACTGGTATTTCACCTGATTTCAACGTAGGCGGAATAACCCCGCCATTGTCATCTGGAACCGTGTACTACCCGACACCGACAGTGCAATCGCCGCCATCAGATGCAACGATGCAAGGACCAAACTATGGGATGCTGCCGACAGCTTCGCAGAAGACAGCCCCGCCTGGGTTATCTACTACTCTACCGCTACCGACGCCGACAGTTCACTATTCGATGTGGGAGAATGTTCATGTTAGTAGCGGAGACAGCGGTAACGAGGATGTAGTAACAGCAGCTGCTACCGCACAACCAACCGACAAGGGGTATTCAGCATATCCAAACCCAAATCGGAGTACGAATTGCCGCCGCGTTTTCTCTCCAACGTCAGAAAAGAGTACATCAATCATTCTCGCGATGGAAGGCGTAGTTATAACAGCGGGTATACCTATGACACCAAGTACAAGAACGACGACCGTGGATACGACACTACTGGAACCAGTAGCCGTGGACCACGTGTTAGCAGCTCTTCAGAGTTAGGTTCGGGTATTGGATGGGGACGTAACGGAAGCGGCGGAACAGGACGACCCCAACATCAGCGATATCAAGGAGGACCGAAAAGGTCATCGAGTCACGTGAATTGATATTATAGACCAACTATTATAAATTCAGCATCCTATTGTTTTATAGAAGGGGCAAGCTTTCAGATGCATTTAGATGTCGGTCTACGTGGGTAGACACAATTTTAAAGAGATATAAGCTGTTGTATTATTTGTAAGTAATAGGCCTTTAGCTATATAATCGTTATGGTTGACCTGACGATACATTTATTTCGCAATCAAAATGATATGTCAAAGGGCACACTATCATTGTAGTAGTTGCTCATTGAAATAAGACCAATTCGTTCGTTATGGTTATAGACAGGGTTTCGATCGTTTCTTCCAGCTTCTGCTCCCTTAATAGAGTATTCACCTGGCGGAAGCTAATGGTGGTGTGTACCCTTGAACAACGAGAGATGCTTCATTAGGGAGTCGAACACACGCAGACTGTTATTTTGGGACTGGACGGCTTTATCGGTATTATATCTCTGCACTGTTTATATATACGTATCTCGTTGTTTGAATGCCTTACAAGATTCTTACTTTTGCGCGACATCAGAGGGCTCGTGAAATCTATTGAAATGTGCGATATCCATGTGACGATGGTAAAAGTAATTTCGATGGCGAGGCTAATTTCGTGGTTCGATGCTCGGGTAAACTTGTGTGGACCATGTTGAACACGAATTAGCAATATATATTATTTTATATAGGGGATAGGGGACATGTCAAGAAGACGTGACGAGATGACGTGATGTGTGTGTGGCATGGCAAGATGTCGTGATACATAACAGAATAAGAGTAACGATATTTTGAGCTGACGGTGTGCATGACGGAGACTAAGAATGACAAATAGACATATGAATGACGAATTATAAGAATGTCAAGATATAGCCCTTCATCCAGGCATCGTGGTGTGAACACCCTAAAAAGTGTGAGCGCCCTCTGTAAAAAATAGTATAAGCCTCGCACCGCTCGGACTCACGCCTCGCCGAGCGAACCAGAAGATCTTCGTAAACGACGAAAAACAAGGACAAGATGACGACTTGATCATGATTATGTGAGAACTGACGGAATAACATGTCGTGAACATTATTGGTCATTTTGTCACATCATCTCGTCATTTTACTCATTCTTAGGTCTTTCTCGTCATTGCTCGCGACATCTCGTCATTAGGTCTATCTCGTTATTGCTCACGTTATCTCGTCATTCTTAGGTCTATCTCACCATTACTCACGTCATCTCGTCATTCTTAGGTCTATCTCGTCATTGCTCACGTCATCTCGTCATTCTGAGGTCTATCTCGTCATTGCTCGCGACATCTCGTCATTCTTAGGTCTATCTCGTCATTGCTGACGTCATCTCGTCATTTTGAGGTCTATCTCGTCATTTCTCACGTCATCTCGTCATTCTTAGGTCTATCTCGTCATTGCTCACGTCATCTAGTCATTCTTAGGTCTATCTCGTCATTGCTTGCGACATCTCCTCATTATTAGGTCTATCTCGTCATTGCTCACGTCATTTCGTCATTCTTAGGTCTATCTCGTCATTGCTCACGTCATCTCGTCATTCTTAGGTCTATCTCGTCATTGCTTGCGACATCTCCTCATTATTAGGTCTATCTCGTCATTGCTCACGTCATTTCGTCATTCTTAGGTCTATCTCGTCATTGCTCACGTCATCTCGTCATTCTTAGGTCTATCTCGCCATTGCTCACGTCATCTCGTTATTCTAAAGTCTATCCTCGTCATTGCTCACGTCATCTCGTCATTGTTAGGTCTATCTCGTAATTGCTCATCACGTCATCTCGTCATTCTTCGGTCTACCTCGTCATTGCTCACGTCATCTCGTCATTATTAGGTCTATCTCGTCATTGCTCGCGACATCTCGTCATTCTTCGGTCTACCTCGTCATTGCTCACGTCATCTCGTCATTCTTAGGTCTATCTCGTCATTGCTCACGTCATCTCGTCATTCTTAGGTCTATCTCGTCATTGCTCACGTCATCTCGTCATTATTAGGTCTATCTCGTCATTGCTAACGTAAAATCGTCACTGTCCATATCATGTCATCTTTTACGTAAAGACTTATATTTATTTCAACATTTATTGAGTCATCTGGTCGTTTATTTTATCACGTCATCTCTTCATCACGTATTCTCAACATTACACCTCCGTAATATATACACTGAGAAAAAAATGGGGTGTAACTTGACACCTTTAAAGATACTGACAAACATGACACTCATTAAGTGTCGAAAGACACCTCTTGAGGAGTCATTTTCCCATTTCGATAGCTCTTGAGAATTCAGTATACTACTTGTGACACCTTTATGGCGTAACTACAATAACTACAAGTTTTGAGAATGCAAAGGTTTCAAAAATACTAATTTGGTGTCACATTACACCCAAAGGGTGACATTTGATTTTCTCCCTGCTATTTCTCTGAAACCCCAACACCCCAAAGGTGCCATCATAGCTCATCGTTGGTCGAATGTGATACTCCTGGTTGGCACTTATGACACCCTCGAGTGCTCGGGGTGTAACTTGACACGTTTAAAGATACTGACAAAAAATAACACTAATTAAATGTCGAAAGAAACATCTTGGGTAATCATTTCCCCCATTTCGATAGCTCTTGAGAATTCAGTATACAACTTGTGACACCTTTATGGCGTAACTACAAGTTTTGAGAATGCAAAGTTTCAAAAATACTAATTAGGGTGTCACATTACACCCAAAGGGTTACCTTTGATTTTCTCCGTGCTATTTCTCTGAAACCACAACACCTCAAAGATGCCATCATAGCTCATCGTTGGTCGAATGTGACGCTCCTGGTTGGCACTTATGACACCCTCTAGGATGTCACTTGACCCTTTAAAGATACTGATAAAAAAATGGCACTCATTGAGTGTCGAAAGACACTCTTGGGGGAGTCATTACACCTCGAGTGCTCGCGCCCTCATACGCCATGATACGCTACTTGCATGGTACGGATGGAATACATTGAAAGCGAGGTTTGTGTATAGGGTGACGTGGAATGCATTGAAAGCGAGTTTGTGTAAAGGGTGACGTGGTAGGCTATGCTGATACGAGAGGAGAGCCTTGCTTTCATTTTAAAATGGCGATCGCGTGCAAGTAGCGTATTAACACCATTGAAAGTAGATTTAGTAGGTTTTATATATCCATTTTTCTAACAATATTAATTCAAGACGACACTCGCTAAGTGATTGTTCACAAACCAGCCAGATACACATGTGCTGGGCCATGGCAGAACTCATCTTCATTAGTCATGAAAGTGAGTCCTCAGGCAAAATATTCAATGGGTCAAACACCATAAGGGCATCACCTCGATGCTCTGAAAGTGTCATTAGACACCCTTATAATGGATCCTCAGGCGAACATCTAAAGGAGTCAATTGTAAATTGACCCCCTAAAGGCGTCACCTTAACACCAATGAAGGTGTCATTTGACACCCGTAGAAATGGGTCCTCAGGCGCCCATCCAAAGGTGTCACCTTAACACCACTGAAGGGGTCATTTGACACCCGTAAAAATGGGTCCTCAGGCGCCCAACCAAAGGTGTCAATAGCAAATCGACACCCTCTCGGTGTCATGGCACACTTTAAAGGTGTCTTCCTGTCACCTTTGGCGCCTGAGGACCCAAATTTTAACACCCCTTTTGGTGTCAAATGACACCCAAATTTTTTTTCAGTGTAGGGTTCGATATAGGGATGCGCGCCCTCGTACTTACAACTTATTCCAGTGATTTTAATTTAATATTGTTTACACTGAAAACATTACTTTGTCAATTGACAAATATAAATTAGTCTTTCAGGCGGTTTAATTTAACAAATTAAATATTTGTCATTCACAAGCTTCGTACTAGCGCTTTTTTAATTTGTCATTTACTCTCATGGTTTATCATTTCACAGTTGGGTTGCAAGACTAATTTTTTAAACTCGATTGACTAATTAATCTGGACTTTAGACGAAGTTATGCTTTCAGTGTAGGCCTATGTACCACATGATCTTGAGATTCGCACGTAAATGCCACTCCTATCACTGAAATACGCACTATCGTTACAGCATTGAATAGGACAGTTAGCGGTTTAATCACATCGCAAATGCACAACATTGAATAAGCATTTTGTCGGAATATTTGAGTACGTATGATTATTAATATCCATAAACATGTAGGTCAAATGGAATAAAATACAACAACTTGAGACCATTAATCTATTGTTATCATTATAAAGTGTCATTGCTCTTCTCTCACGCCATTCTGAAAAGGTACTAACCAAGGCTAAACATGTAATTGAAAAATATCTCTGCTCTGTCAGGCTATCTTTCGAATTTGAGATTAATTTCTTATCCGTTTTCTATTGCTTAAAAACAGAATACATAAATCAATTAAACATTCGACCGACCACCGACCAACCCTTAGAACAGGTTTTACCGTCCTGAAACGTCTGTTTTGAATGTAAGACTTTAGTAATTGTTGCCCGGGGGGGGGGGGGGGCACTCATTTTTTGTAGCGGTGTGTCGCCCAGGTTCTCAATAAAAGGGGAGGGGGCTTTTGAACTGAGAGAATTTTACGACGAAAAAATAGAGTCAGGTTTGTTTACACGGTCGGTCCGTATGGCCACACGCGGACAATCGAGCAAAAAGCTCGGGCTAGGCTTAACAAGCCTATAAATTAAGGGACCGTTCATTATTTATGGTGGAGGGGGGGGGGGGGGGGGGGGGGGACAAATTTGAGACTCGTAGGCTAAGTTAAAATTACCTAACCCCCCCTACAGCTGAAACTGAAAATTACATGACCCCTCCTGTTAACCAGTAGCTTTTTACACCCCCCCCCCCCCCCCCCCCCCACCCCGAAAAAAATCAACTTGTCACATACTGTACTTATAAGGGGCTGTCTTTACCTTTTGAATTTTGTTCATGGATACGTTGGCAAATTTTGTTTGTGCCCTATCTGAACGGCCAATAATTTTATGATGCCCCTTCTTTTTATTGTGTGAAATTAGTAGTGGCGATCGTAGCGACCTGGATTGTTTTTCTTCATATTTATACATTTTGGGTGGTTTTGTGAGTCTTGATATAACCCGAACAAGTTAGGACATTCTGAGCAGAAACGTATAATCTAGTGAAACGTTCTACTTTTGTGAGCATTGGTACAAAGCAGAGATAAGGTTATAAAATCATGCAATAAATCACATTTTTCAATCATGAAATTGGATTTTGTAACATTATACACCCTGTGGCTCTAATGTCTCGACCGTTGATGATTATATAGATGTTTTTCCATCATTTCGTCAATTTGCTGTCCAGAAGTCGTCTCATAGTAAATGTTTTTGAAGTCGATAGGTTTTAAGAAAATATGCGCGAAGCTCAGAAAACAAGGTCTTCTAAAAAACTGGGTGGACAAGTGTTTTTAGTGTCAAAAGGATGAGAAGACTTGGAATGGATCTGTTGAATTTTGTGGAAGTCGGCAAGAGGATCACTAGTGTGTTGTTTCTGGAAGGAAATCACCGAGACGTTATGTGAGCGATATGTGGTGAAGTTTTAAATGGAGAGAAAAAAATTGAAAGAAAATAAAGTGCTCCTCAGGCTCAGCTGAGTCGAACGACGTAATTTATGACACATTTTGTAAAAATAACATTAAATAAAGTGCTCAATCGTACCCCCAAAAAAAGTCTCGTTAATAAACCAAACTATTGATATTGTAATTATTTAATATAATGGAACATCAAAAAGTACCAATGTATTATACAAAAAAAAAAGTGGCTCCACGCGGATTTAACCCGGGGTTCTCCGCGTGAGAGGCAGTGATCTTAGCCACTACACCACGCTGTCTCATTACTTTAATGGAGTTACAATGAATATATATACATCATTCAGACTCTCACTCAATAAACTAAATCGAAAATTAAATGTGACATTTATTTATTATTTAAAGCTACATTGTCGATTAGAACACCATTTTATTTACGGTAATAGACACATTTAATATAATATAAAATAAAAATATTAATTTCGCACTGAATAACTGAATTTGGAGATATTTTCGGTTTTATTACGACCCAACTGGTCTCACTCAGGTTCAAATTAAAAGTGACATTTATTTATTATTTAAAGCTACATTGTCGATTAGAACACCATTTTATTTACGGTAATAGACACATTTAATATAATATAAAATAAAAATATTAATTTCGCACTGAATAACTGAATTTTGAGATATTTTCGGTTTTATTACGACCCAACTGGTCTCTATGGTGGCCAAGTTAACTTGTCCACCAAAAATGGCATTTACACTCCAAAATAGCCATTAAAATCACTCTAATCACCACCATTGTTATACTAGTAGTTTAAACAAATTTACACAACCCCCCTGTTCAAGAATAAAAAGTTACATAACCCCCCCCCCCCCTATTTCAACATATGAAAGTTACATGACTCCCCCTATTAGGGCCTATAGTTTACCCAACCGCCCTCCACCATAAATAATGAACGGTCCCTAAGCATGATGGCTGAATGAAATATAGTAAGAAAAGATGGAATAAAAAGAAGTTAAAAGAGCCACGAAAAAGTAGGTCTTTAAAATCTGGTGTTTAAAAAAAAAAAATTAGTATTGGATTTTAGAATTTTGCGATTTTTTGAATTTTCAATAAAATGGGGGTGTTAAGAGCTGATATGCAGGCTAAAAAAGGGGTCTTAAGAGCTAGTAGAAGAGGGTGAAAAGGGGGATCCTCAGGGCGGCACATATCTATTCTCCTTTCCAATATCAGTGCCCCCCCCCCCCCCCTCCGGGAAATGATGTTGGTTAAAAGTGAAGAAAACAAAAATGAAATATTCACGTGATCAGATAATTACCCCGATGGCTGCCCATACTACCCTGTCACATTTTCCAAGGGACTGGTAATTATGTGACTAGCAGGAACAATTCCTTACGCTATTTGTTAAGCAGTAAAATGATTACGTCATGATTTATTTAGGCCTGATAATTTATCCCTGATGTCCAAATAAAAGGCACGCGTATGGATGATCTATGCAAAAATGGGTGGTCTGTTTCTACCGCAACCACCGTTTCTATTTATAAATAGAAATGTTGGGATTCTTTCAAGTCAACATCATCACTCCCCTTTATCAAATTAGTCTCTTACACCAGTTGCACCATAAACGCCCGATACTGTACATTATCTCACTGATACCAACGGAGAGATTGGTAGTGCAAGCAGAGACAGGTTTTTGAACCGTCTCAAGTTTCATCCTGTCCATCTAGGCCAACCGATTTATAGAGCCAATATTGTTCAAAGCTGATTTGAGTTTTGAAACTACCAGACGCGTTTATCCACAGATTACTCCTTTTCCACAACTCAAATTAATTTAGATACACTTTTTGCTGTAGTTGGAAGACAGTAGCGTCGCAAGATGTCTGATTACGATCAATGGAAAGATTATCTAAGACTTGGAGCAGTTCTTGGTCTACGCAGCAGCTGGACTGAAACCGATATCTGGGGATTTCCCATACACGTAGTCGCTGAAAAAGGTACTCGAGCATGTACCCCTCCACTATCACTGTCGGTACCTCAATATCAATATCATCATACACAAGAAACGTCTTCTTCAACCACCCGTCCTGGGCGGATATGCCATGTTGTGGGAAAATCGTCTGGTAATCATGGTAATCGGGAATTTCCCATCGTTACCCCACCCCCGGGTACTCCACCTCCAGATAAACATAGTGATGGTCGTACACCCTCACGCAGGTTTTCTCCTGTTGTTGCACCGCCGCCTTCGGAGGTTGAACCAGAACGATATACCGCCTTCTGTGGTGCAACCTTCAATATCAACCGTGCTGTTGGCACACCGCCGCCCGTAAGGAGGATCTTACCCATCAGGACCAGGTACCAATATTCGGGGGAGGCGGTTGCGGTGCGGAAGAGCATGAAGAAAGCCCAGTACTGTGTCTTCTGCAAGATGAATGGCGAAGTAGACACGGTATACTTGACTCATATCCTGAAGGATACATTGGGAAGGACCACCTGCCCATACCTAAGAAAATATACGTGTCCCATATGTGGGTCATCGGGTGATGACGCCCACACCATAAAATACTGTCCATTGAACTTCGAAGGTATCAGCTCTGCTCCGCTGAAGACTGCAAGGACGGCCAGTGGCAGAAAACGGGCATGTTAAGACGCTGACTTAAGAGCTACCTGGATTGCATGTATGGTGGTGGTTGAAGGTTTTCAGACCAAATCTTCTTCTTAATAACATGACACACTTCTGATATGGATTTTCCAGGATTATTTCTTGCATGACACTTTCCTGATATGGATTTATTTTGCTCCAGGATGTTTTCTGTTGGATTTGTATGCAACAGGAGAAAGAAAGCTTCCCAAGATTCTAAGTTCTGATATGGATGGTTTTGTTTGCTCCATGACCGGTTCTGTTATTGGTGAGTTGTACATATGCTATACAGGAAAAAGAAAGCAATTCCTTTGTGATCATCATTGAAACACGCGATGGTGACATTATTAAACAAGACAGCCAGTTCTGCAAGTTACAGAAAACGTGCATTGTTGGGACATTTACAGCTGCATGTGGTGGTGGATTGCTGCATAGATTTAGTGATAGATGGATTTCTCGGACCACATCAGTCTATTTTTGTATATAGTAAACATCTTGTATGATATTGCTCATTTTATGCTCACGGATTTCTTTCTCTGTTAACGGTGATTGTGTACAATACAAATGTTCGTTCATTTCATCAAGTAACTCTTTATCAATCAGCTGATCTTTCTCCGAAACATCAAGATGAAGACTTTACATCGGATACATTTTTATATTATAAATTTGGGAAATGTCGTTGTAGTATTTAATGTACTTTACAGAAATTCTACATGTATGCTTCACGAAACAGGGATGTGACACTTTATATACATGTTTTATAAGACACGAGGCTTTGTTTTGATTAAAATGACCACAATAATCAACTTGGGGAGGGGGCAGTCAACTATTTGCATGCATGACCATAACACTTTTTACATGGGTGCGTTAAATTATCAATTTTCAAGAAAAATCGTTCTGTTTACAAATCCTGTTTTAATATATTTTGTCATATTGCGAAGAAATGTGAACTGTGGCTTCAGATGAAATGCGGTTCCGGGGTGTCTGGGAAATCTCTGTTCATGCCCCCATGTCATTTTCAAAGTTTTGAAGGTATATGACCCGATCACGTTTTTGAGGCTATGAATTTGTTTTCACATCAAGATAAATTTTGGTATCAGAAGAATCCCTATATGTTTCTCAGTATGTCTGTAAAATCTTAGGGGGCAGAAATGTTTCATTTGGAAATTGTAGGCTAAAATGTGGTGAATTACTGCCAATACGGGCACATGTCTTTTGACCTTGCGCTACTAAAAATAGAATCAGTGGAGTTATGTAACACAAACTTTGGAATGCAACAATTTTAAGGATGACCTTTCATGTATAAAATAGAAAACATCAAGTTGAAAATCGGGTCAGCAATCGGAACATCTACCTTTAAACTATGAAAACTTTAGTTGCATATCACGTTTGCATCACATGCTTGCAATTGCATCATAGTTAATAGTATTTATATTATGTTGAAACCTTTTATTTAGCCATCACAGAATGTTCTAACAAAGAGGTTATGATTTACGCAACGAGTTTGGACATTTGAAGACGACGGATATTTTTATCTAGATATTAATTATTATAGACTTGGGCCTACATTGTACCTAAACACATGCTTACACACTTAAAATAGCTAGGTAGTTGAAAAATAAAATTTCCCTAGGGTCACCTATACACCAACTGAAAAAGAGCTAATTAAATATGATTTGGGTGGTTTTAAGTTTTCGTTAATATTTTCAACAATTTTTGTGCCATTTTTACCGTCATTTGACACTCTGAAGGTAAAAAATGACAAAATGAGATTCACAATTTAACAATTTCCCCTCAATTCATATTTTGTGTAAAGGGGTCAACTGAACTACCTTGTTTTATAAAGTGTGCAAGTTCATTTCGCCTCCTCGAGACAGAAACGTTAATTTGATCGAGCGATTTTGCGTGTCGCGCTTTAAGCATGTATAATGAACATGTAATTTATATTGGGTACATCTTTAAAATGGATTATTTCGAAAGCAACTGTAAAATACCGTATGAAAAGAATATAACAAGAAATCCGTACGTTTGCTCTCTCATCTTTCGAAAGCATTATTGCAATATTCCAAAATAAGGTCCTATAGGCCTAATTTAACAACTTGTTTGATTTTCTGTCAGTTGACGTCTTTGTAAGTATGTTATGCATGCCATGAGTGCGATTTGGAATGAGGGGGACTGCCTCATAGCTTTTATCAATAATATGCCTCAAAGCTTTTATCAATAATATCAATTTGCAATTTCCACACGGAAAAATATATAGGTTTTTAAATCTTGTAAAATCTATTTCTAAGTAGGCCTATACGTGGCCCACTTTCAACCATCAGATTTGAAAGACTGTGCTATTACTATGTGAAATCCTTTAAGATTGCGATTTAATTGTTGGCTAAATCATTTAAATTAGTTTGCTTATATTTATATGTTATTAACCCTTCCTTGCTGTCTAGATTACAACACTGATATTAGTGTCGACACCAATCGTCCATTATGCTCAAAAGGTATGGAATTTAGAAGTGGTAAACGAAATCTAGATATTGGCGACATCGTTCCTTTTATTTTCTTTGTTAAGTGTTTTACAAATAATTTCCGAATTTAAAAGGTAGATGACCCGATCACATTTTCGTAACACAGAATAATTTCAAACATACGGAGATTTTCATATCATATGAAAGCTCGTATTTTTCTCATCATCATACTGAAATTTGACGGCCTAAATCGGTATAATTACGGAGAAATCGATGAAATAACGTCGAATTACCGCGAATGGTGGTAACCACCGATATAGTTTGTATACTACTCAATGGGTACAGTTCACAGCATCTTGTGCGTCTAAAATAAGAACCATTAGAGCTATGCAACTCAAACTTTGGAACACGACTTTTTTAAGGATGACCTTTCATGTTAAATAGAAAACATCAAGTTGAAAATCGGACCAGCAATCGGACCATCTACCTATGCTCATGATGAATTATGCAAAGTTGAGTTTTCATAGATTTCTAGAAAGCTATTGCAATTTGGTGTGTAGGCCTATGTACACAAAAGCACGGTTGCGTTTTTCTAATTTCAATAATGCATAAATAAATGCATAATTACCTTATAAACTTACGGCTCTGATTAATTAGGCAAATTGAAATGAGCAAAACGCATTATAATATAAGAACACTTGATTTAAAATGATTTAGGAACAGTGCCATCACCTTTACGATAAAATTGTCTTTTCAGGGCATTGATTATTCCTTCGGTTCCACTTGCTATACGTTATATTATAAACATTGACAAATATATAGGCTACCGTATTCCTTTTGAAATCCATACACCCCCCCCCCCCCCCCCCCCCCCCATGGAAGACATGTGAAAAAAATAGCCACCCAGGTTAACCCCGTTTGAAATTCCCACTTCTTGGAATGTCTTATAGAGGTGGATTTCAAACATACTTCCTTCTGTCGTGGTGGGGCTTCTGTCGTGGTGGGGCAGAAATGGAATAGCTCAATGTGCTTACAGTCATATTATGTGATCTTTTCCAGGGGACGCCCTCAATCATCGAAAACAATTGGAAGCAGATTTTAGTCTTGCAGATTTACTTTTCTGATCATAAATCATAAATATATTCCAAATTACAGAGCGACACGATTCCTAATTACCTCAAAATCATGGGTTTAGAGTGAATTTAGAGTAAAATGTGAAAATTAGGTTTTGAAGTAATTAGGAATCGTATCGATCTGTAACTTATCTGTAACTAATAATAGAAGATCTTATTATGATTTATGATAAAAAATGCAAATCTGCAAGAAAATCTGCTTTCATAGTAAAATCAATGATAGAGGGCGCTACTTGGAAAATCACATAATAATACCTTTAATACTTTCCACGCGGCTATTATTTTAACCATAATTATACATAACAGATTTTTCAGAAATCTTTCCCACCTGTCAATCTCAAGAATTCCTGAACCCATCAAGACATGTTTGTATTTTTTGCAATTCTCATGGTGATTCCAAATTAATATGGTAATGAAATTCAATAATTTTGACAATTTTAAGCATTTTGTGCAATTTTGGAATGTCGTCTGCAGAGTGCAGACGCCTTTCAATCATTTTCATTTTTGGCCAAACAGAAATACTTATATCTATTCCGATAGCGCTTTGTTTATTCTTGGTTTTTAGATAAAAGAATCATGCTAAAAAAAGTTTAAGTTGTATACGGTATATCTGAAGAGCCCTCATATTTGTCCAAGGTTAGATCCAATATCATATTGTTACCAATGACATTGCATTAGTCACAAATCTCAACTTTTAAAATGTTGGCGACTACGGTAGGGCCTATATGATTGATCTTTTTCACCCGCCAAATATACGGTATTGCTTAAAAATGTCAACCATGTTGTATAGTTTTGCCAAGAGTATGAAAAATCAACAAACCACTTGATGTCCATTTTTTACTAAATTTGATTTTTTAACCTCTTGATTTATAACACTACGATTTCTTTATGCTGTATTAATGGCAAACGAAATTAATTCTTTTAAAAATCAAATTCGGGTAAAAACATCTGGGCTTATAATGAAAACTTAATTAAAAAATATGTTGGAAATCAATCCTTCAATATTTTATTTTTAACTAAGATCCATTTCTCTTAAGAAAAGATTGTTCTGACAAATAGTATTTGTGGTTGCATTGTTTTTACTCACTCAGTATTTGCTTATCTTTTGTTTTTGTTGTTGGGCATATTTCAGCCGTGTATAGACTTGTTCAAATATAGCCAAACACACCCTAAAACACACCATGCTTTCGTCTTAATACCTCTTCATTATTATACGTGTATCATATTATATATATATCGAATTGTATTAAAACAAATAAATATGTTCAGAAACTCTCGAATCTTTTTCCAATCTTCTGTCTCTTGTCTACGTTTTTAAGGAGATCCACAGTCTGTAACAAAAACCGAAGACCGAAGAGGACAACAGAATGTTTCTTTTTCATTATTTACATTTCCCTTTATTGCTGCCGTAGCAGTGTATAAATTGTATGAGATGAGTGTTGATGATATTCATAACTCGTCTTCGATCTTTCTTCGATTTGTGGTCTTCGTTTTCAAACAACCGACCCCAAGCCAAAGCAGGCAATAATGTATAGCCCTTGAAAAGCTTTAATCACATTGTTTTCTGGTGTAACTCTATCAAAAAAAAATCAATTGATAAATATAAAACAGCATGAGAGTATATATATAATTGCTTAACATTACATTTTTCGGCTACCCATCAGTACCAGAGGGGGGGGGGGGGGGGGGGGGGGGGGGGGGGGGGGGGGGGTGCATTCTACCCATCAGTGGCGTACCAGAGAGGGGGCATTTCCCCTGCCAGAAGGCTTGCCCTCCCCCTGATGCCCCCAATTAAATGACAAACTCTATGTAATACTAAAAAAAGGGGTCAAACATTCCCCCCTGATGACCCCCACATGCCCCCCCCATTGAAGACCCTAGTTACGCCCCTGCTACCATTGAAGATTTACACACTATCACACAGAAGTTAAAAGGACTAGTAGAAGTATATTCCCAAAAATGTTGAGCCCGCCATTAGAATGTTTTACGTGCTGAAATATCAGTTTGTTTGCAAAAGTTTGTAGCTCATACGAAATTGATTTCCTCAATCGAAGAGGGAGGGCCATGGCCATGGGTGATACGTTGAAGGGTGTTTTCATTTTATCAAGATGACGCTTAGTTGAATGATTGTATGCAAATTTTAGATCATAAGACTAAACAAGAGAACAGAGTTTAATATTTTCTGCGTTGTTTTTAAATAATATAATTGTCATTCTCGGCAACGATCAGGTCATCAGGAAGCTGGATAAAAATAAAATTGACTTAAAACAAAAGGCTCATTGTGCTCCTATCTACATTGTTGTTATGTTTTGGAACGCATCTGATTCGCCGTTGACCAATATGACCGATTTGGCGTGCCATAGAGTGGTCAACTCAATGACCGCTTTTAATTAAAGGTCTGGGGATACGGTAAAACAAAGTTGTGTGGCGCGCTCTATTGAAAATACATGCATATCGGTATCTTCTTCTTTTTTTTCTTTTTTTGCACCATAAGGCCCTCGGAGGGGGGGGGGGGGGGTGTACTTAGTGGATTTGAGGTCACGGGGATGTGCCATCAAATAGGGTCCTATTTTTCAACCCTCTGGTAAATGAAAATACCTTTTACAGCCATTTTTTTGGTTTATCTATAGGTCTAAAATCCTTAAATTTGCTATTTTCACAGAAATGTTAGCAAAATCTGTCAAATATGAAGGAAAATTATGGGATTTTGTTGGTAAATATGGGTCCATTTCCCCCCGAAAATTGGTAAATGTTTGGGTCAATTTTCATTTTGCTGGCGGCACATCCCTACCAAAAAAGTCATCTGAGTACCCCCCTCGGGCGTGATATTATATACCGTAAACAACATTTGATACTTTAACGGAATAAAGCGTAAGATGAGACTGATAATGGCCAAATGTTGTTATGGTTAATAAATTCGCCCCCGGGCATTAGGCCTATACAATTGTTCACGTAAATTTCACACCTCTGTAGCGTAACAAGGGTCTTTTATTTTGGGGGAGGTGGCGGGGGGGGGGGGGGGGGGGGGGTCAGGGGAGGCATCGGGGGGAAAGCCTTCTGACAGGGGGTGCATCCGACTATTTTTTGTATTGTCATTTCATTTGGGGGTAGGCATCAGGGGAGAAAGCCTTCTGGCAGGGGTTGGGGTGGGGGTGGCAAATACCCTGCGCCCTCGAGAGACGTAACTTCTATTCAAACGTCTAGAATGTATAAATCATTGTTCAGGGCCCGGTTCAGGGTTTGTTTAATAGTTTGTTTGTTTGACAAAGACTAGGACTCGTGTGGTATGACAGATGGACTGTAGGTTTTATAGGGTTGGCAGCATTGGTGGCCCAAAACTTGAGCCACACGCGTGGCAGTCGTGCGGTCAAAAGTGGTCTGGTACACTTCGTTCAACACCTAATTTGGATCACATTTTTCTGTGATTAATGATACTGAGCAAACGGCTAACACTAATGGATTTTGGACAGCTGTAGTCATAACAAATAAAATATTTTGAGTGTCATAGTGTGTTAGAAGTTTGAATGGCAGTTACTCAATCCATGGTTGGACCCTGGACCCGGGGGGGGGGGGGGGCGTACTCAAATTTGGCAAATTATCGGGAAAATACAATTTTTCGCGAGAATAGACCCATTTGTAAAAAGTGACCCCATTATTAGGGATTTTTCAACACAAAATCATACCCCATGTTTAGGGAATTTTTGCCAAAAAGCGACCCATTTAGAGCGCGTATATCGTATTAGGCGAGTAGGCCTACACCCCTCCCCCACGGGACCTTGTGGTGGATTTGGACATAATACTATTCCCGGAATCCGAAGACGCTTACTTTTTGGAGCATTTGGCGAAGTTCGAACCAAAGGCCTTTTTGGGGTAATTTGGCAGCAGCCCCCATGGTTCCTATTAAAGGCATATTGTGTGATCTTTTCCAGGGAGCGCCCTCTATTCATGATTTTGTTTTAGAAAGTAGATTATCTTGCAGATTTACATTTCGGATCATAAATCATGAATAATATTCCAAGTCACAGAGCGATACGATTCCTAATTACCTCAAAATCATGATTTTAGAGTGAATTTAGAGTAAAAATAAGTTGTCGGCGCAGACCCCGACAGTTTATTTTCACTCTAAAACCATGATTTTGAAGTAATTAAGAATCGTATCGCCCTGTTCAATTGGAATGTATGTACGATTTATGATCAGAAATGTAAATCTGCAAGAACATCTGCTCTCAATTTTGTTTCGAGGATTGAGGGCGTTCCCTGGAAAAGATCACATAATATGTCTTTAACATGAATAATATCCCTGGTTTGTTTTTAATTAGGTGAAAATGCGTACTCCGGGGGGGGGGGGGGGGGGGGGGGTACTCGCCTAATAGGGTATACGGGGATGTAACGCTCTAATGGGTCACTTTTTGCACAAAATTCCTAAACATGGGGGGGGGGTGTGATTTGTGCTGGAAAATCCTATTAATGTGGTCACTCTTTATCAATGGGTCTATTTTCCCGAAAATGTTAGCTATTTTTGCGAAAATTGGGTGTATTTTCCCGATAATTTGCGAAAATTGGGTCTAATAATGAAGCAAAATCCTTAGAAATGAGTACCGTTTTTTCCAAAATGACCCTGAGAAATGGGTTTGGGTTTTGAATCTCCCGCGGCACACCCCGACCAAACCAAATCCGAGTACCCCCTCCCCCGGGTGCGTACTACATAGTTCCATGCTGCGAGCGTAGCGAGATGAAGGGAGCACATGACATGGGGATATAACTCGTGCCTTCCCAGTCCTCAAGACCCGTAACTGTGACCCTCTTAAACTTTAGAAGGGGGGGGGGGGGGGGGGGGGGTTGCAGGCGCGTGTCCAGAGTTAACAAGAAAATTGATTAGGTAAAAGTATGAAAAATATCACACAAGCCCCCACCCCGGTCAAATTTGTCATGAGGCGGCAACTAGCTTCGCGCCATGGCACTGTGACGTGGGAAAATATTCCCTCCCTCCTTATATTTGTCATGAGTCGGCAACTATAGCTTCGCGCCAGCGGCCAGGGCACTGTGGGAACAATTAATTACATTTGTTTTACTATTAAACAAACGTTATTAATTATTTTAAAATATATGAAAAATCCACAAAAATAGTTATTTCACCAAATATCAACAAATTCAAATTGTCCCATACTTCCTTCTGTCGTGGTGGGGCAATGGTTAGCGCCAACGGGTGGTGTCTGAGGGGATTTACCCCTCCCCCTTTTGAAGGCTGAAGTATTTAGGAAAATTTAGAAAAATTAATTATCATTTGTTATCATACACATGGGCGATTCTACGGTAACTCGCGTTACGTTTACGCGCGCCATTCTTTAATCTCCATTCTCTAGTTAGAAGACTCAACACCTGACACCAAGGTGAAAGCTCAGCTGATTTTAATGTGAGACCACTGCGAATTTCGGTAACACGCGTTACCCGCTGAGACGCGATAATTAAATGCCCAACTTTGAGGCGATAATTAAATGCCCAACTTTGTTTTGCTTTTGTATGTAGGCGTGTGCATGGTGTTGACCGGGGTATTACCAAAGCTTGCCGCCTCCTGGAACTTTTGCTTTTGTACGAAAACTAACCAATCCACATTTTATTTGCCACTATTGTAAGTATAATGGCAATATTTCAAGGTCTGCATTTTTTTGTAAATTGCATGAAAAAAAAATGATGCGCCATTTTACGCTTAAATGGTCAAATTTGGTCTAAGGGTGCACACAACTATTATTGCGCAAACTATATGGGCTGGGTCTATTTTTTCATCCAAAAACTTCCACACCGGGTGGTACCAACGTGCCCAGTCGTGGTATTTTGGGGTATATGGTAGGGTTAGGTTATATTAACAAGATAGTCTTTAAATCCAGGCAATTTGGGTTGTAAATTTACATTTTGAAAATACATTAATGTAATAAGTTCACCAATGATTGGGCATTATTATTATTTATTTTTTAAATTCATTAAACAGCGAGCGGGTCAAAATACGGGCCAAACGGGCACAAAGACGTGTGGCGTCGCAAATGTTGACAAAAAGTCTAGCATCTTTATTTGTCAGACCATCTTTAAATGATTCTGGTGAGCGACATTTTGTTCGATTTTTTAAAAATATATTTAATCAAACAAAACATATAACATCCATTGACATAACAAAACAATCCTATTAAGCATACCGTATGACTTGTCTAACTCCGTCCGACGGGCGGGATAGTGTGTGTGTGGGGGTGTGTGGGGGTGGGGTGGGGTGGGGGGGGGGGGGTGTAAACCGAGTAAAACTTCGCACCAGAATTCGAAATGTCGGACATTTCTAGTGTGTAGATAGCTTCTTGTACATGGTGTATCTACCGAACCGGTTATACGAATTAAGTGAAAATTCACAATTTCATTTCTAATTATCTGTTCTTTAATATGATCATGACATTTCTGAACATAGAATGAAAAAGGCCTCTTAAGGGTGCACACAACTATTGGAGTCAACGTCAAAGCTTCCGGCCATCGCCATCACCCAGTTAGTCCCTAAATAACGGAAAGAATAATTAATAATAAATGGCATAATTTGGCATCAAAGATGATTGAATTTGGTCTCTATTTGTTCACTGAATTGTACCCGATATATTTTGAATGAAAAGAGTATATATCTAACGTTTTATTTAAAAATATTGGCGGAAGGATACACATTGAACACAATGCGTTACAAGGTGTGATTTCTTGTTCAAAATGACTACGCTGTATAAAGAGGGAAATATTGAAAAATCTAGAAGGGTAACCCGACCTGATTTTTTGACCAAAGTTAGATCTATGTGTGTTAATTACTATCCCAAAATTTTATAAACGTAGTTGCAAGGTAACTCAAGATATCGCCGTTTACCTAAAGGCACATTTCCCATAGAAACACACTATAGCGCGTAATAGTTGTGTGCACCCCTAATACATGCGGGAGGCCGAGCGAATTTCGACAGAGGGCGCTCACACTGTTTTACCACTAACCACAAACAGAGGATGGCGGCCACGCGTCTCAGACGACCCAATAATATGGCAACGGGAGTGCACCATTTTGAAATATTTTTAACAGTCATCGCCCGGTTAACTATGAAAATAATTTAAAAAAATAGCATTTACAAAGAGTTGGTTAGCCAACTCGAACGGTTTTGGATTGGAAAACAAATCTTCTAACCTATATATGATGAATTTGTCAAAATGATAATAATAATAATACATGGGACTTATAAAGCGCCTTACGGTGTAAACAGCCTCAAGGCGCTGCACAGAAAGATATTAAAAACTACAACAAGACATATGCTAAAAATATACAATCAATATAACTATTATCCATGTACATACTAAAAATAAATCAAAACCAGATACTAATAGTAATAGTCAATACAAATATAGAACATATTAAAATACATTATAAGAAGAATAAAATGGACACACGAAATATATACTATCAGTAATACTACACACATTTTTGACCGGCAAACAACGTGGCAAATAAGATAAGATTAATATTCGCGATTGTTATTCCAATACGAATTCAAAATTTAGGTTTGGCGTGGCCACTGTCGTCTGACCACAAAGCCTTGATAAAAGGCTACAGTACTACTAGAGCTACTCTGCTACTGCTTCCAAGGTTCAGAGGGTCACAGTTCAGGGCAGTTGCAGTGAGGCACGAGTCTAGAGCTAGATAGGCTATGTTGGGCAATTATAGTACATTTGCACATTCCAAACCTCAGCTATCCAGTAGTTTAAGGGCACAGAGAGATTTCTCAAAAAACTGAAATTCAATATTTTCATTTTGTTTTAGATAGATGATATACATAGAAACCCCATGTAAGATTTCTTTAAAAAAATCAGTAAAAATGAAAATTAACGACATTTTCTCAGCATTTCCGAAGGTATAATTATTATTATTATTAGTGCTTTTCACTTTTTTTTTGTATTTTGGTTAAAAGTTACCACCAATAGAATCAGTGAGGTCATGACTATACATCACGCCATGGGTGGTCTTCAAGGTTATTTTGAATAGACATGAAACAAATATATTTTGAATAGACATGAAACAAATAAGTAAGAAGTCATCTGTGGCCTTTTAGATGAATGTGGGTAGTTTCGAAACTCAAAACGCTATCAAATCCATGAATTTCACATGAAACACTGCAAATTAAGCTCTTTAATTTTGGATGGTAGTTACTAGTTAGTACATATTATAAGCATTACGTAATATGTGAAAAAACCAACTTCTGAAAAAAATTGAGGGCTCCCTCCATTAAAGATCTCTTAGTGATAAGTAACAAGTGAAAAACCAAATGACCATTTACACCTTATCTGTTGGTTAAAATTATATTCATTACATGTGGAAATTATGACAAAGATGAAAGCCCTTCGTTGGGATATATGATCGATAAGAAGTTGAGTGAAACGATGGTAAATTATATAACGTTGGGCGGTTTAGGTCCAGCGTTGGTCAAACATAATTCAAAATCGAACTTGTTGAGCGATTTTTCGTCAGCTTTTGCGAAAGACGTTGGCATTATACAAATTTCCCAACAAGGTATCATCATTATTATGCAAGATGGCGGATTCATTGATCCTGATCGAGGTTAGTTTAGCTTAGATCCCTGGCAGTGAAGCCCAGTAAGTGAGGGCGTGAGGCCGAGACAATTATTCGTCATTAAAGGGACACAAAGTGGTGTTGACATATTTTTTTTGAAATTAATTTACTTCAGAATTCAAGATGAACATTAAAATTTACCATTATTGTTGCTTCGACTCACAAAACACAGTAAAACTTGATTAAAACAATATCATCGCTATTTATTGAAACTTTTATAAAACGCCCTCTATGTAAATATGGTTCGCGTTATGTAGGCCTATCACTCATACTGCAGGGGGACACTGTCTGACGTAAAATGCTGATCTGATCAGATCAGCATTTTTTGAATTGACGTTTTGTTGTACAAGGAGGGCTGATTTTTCTTAATCCTTATTAGGTGTAAGTTCATACATGTAATATAATTGTAAAAATATACCAATCCCAGTTTTTATCATAATTGAGGGCGCAGCCTCCAACCTTAGTGCCCCTTTAATATGCACGATATATCGTCTGCATGTAGGGGGGAGGGGGTACCGCGCCATTTTGTCCCGAAGCAATGGTTATGACGTCATATTTTGGTCAATTATATCTGAACCTCTGTATTGGATTTACGTGCAAATATATGCCCTTGGCATCATACTTTCCCAGGTGTATAGTTCATTTTAAATTTCAAATGTTCTAAAATGGATGGATTTCTAACCAATTTGATAAAGAGACACGATGCACACACCTCAGAATTGCAAAAAGATGCTTTAAACTGTAAACAAGTCCACTTGTTGTGCCTTTGAACAGAGTGTCTGCCGGGAATGTAGAATTACACAGCGCATTAACCCATGACCCGGTGCATGTTCGCTGTGTATAACCATAGATAATCGACAAATGGTTGGGATGGTTAAGTCCCGGATTATCTCTATTGAAATGTTGTGTGGAGCTGATCTATGTCTGTTTCGCAAGCACCTGTTTGACTAGCATTTTTGAAAAGCCCGGTAAACTGAATGGGCATTGATAGTCTATCGCGGGAACCACGGGAACTACAGTATCTAATACTAGCTAACAGGATGCATGAAATTAGTTTGATTAAAAAACAACCGTGAAAGTTAAGATACTTCTAATATTTGAAACATAACAATTTAATACACACATTCACCGATGCGATAGATGTAACGCTATTTGTTTTGTTTATAGACACCTATTTCACCCAGTTTTCTATTACACGTAAACTCGAACCCATGATGAGCGCGATGGACAACAGCACTTCTTTTGAAATCGATTCCTAGCGATTTCATGCATCTGGGAACGAGAGTGGTGTATTATTTATGGATGTTAAGAAGTTATTTCATGATAGGGTGAAAGGCTGCATCGGCTTTTGTGTTGAGCGACCTTGGTCCGAAACACACATAGCTTCAGACAAAACACCCACTTAACCATCCCTGTGTTGATTATCTATGGTATAACAGATCGTAACATGAATATTGCAACACGTCACGCCACGACCGTTCAGTCATGAAGCTGGTTCAGTCGAGCAATGATTGTGGACCGTATAAATGACGCCATTTTTTGTGTTCGAAAATGACAACGTTTTTACCGTTCTTTCAAAAATAATGAGTATAATTACATTACAAACATATTTTGTGCGAGAGAAACACACACATTTGGCAAAAATGGCACAATAAAAATCCGTTCGTTATAAATAAATGAATATGGTTAAATAATAAAACTATCACAATTATACTCGTCAACCTCTGTGGCGTGGCGTGCATACGTTGGCCATGTCGTTGGCATTCGGCAATCACGGGTTCGATTCCCGTATATCACTTGTTATCCTTATATTGTTCTATTTTTTAAACTTGATGGTGGAATAATGTAACATCATTGTTATGTCAATTTTTATAGATTATAAAGGCCGCACATGCGTCTATAGTTTTCTTTTTATTTATTTATCTATCATTTAACTCTTGATTTATTTAACTTTGTATCTAAACAATTAAAATGCGCAAACAATTATATTAATGCTTGATAAATAAGTGATTTAACTTGAGTTCAGTTTGATAATGATAGCAAAACTTGTTGTAAAACAATGTTACCAGTGTGCCCAACAATTTCTCCTTATTATATAGCACACCTTGTTTATACATTCAGAGATGTCACTTAATATAGCACACCTTGTTTATACATTCAGAGATGTCACTTAATATAGCACACCTTGTTTATACATTCAGAGATGTCACTTAATATAGCACACCTTGTTTATACATTCAGAGATGTCACTTAATATAGCACACCTTGTTTATACATTCAGAGATGTCACTTAATATAGCACACCTTGTTTGTACATTCAGAGATGTCACTTAATATAGCACACCTTGTTTATACATTCAGAGATGTCACTTAATATAGCACACCTTGTTTATACATTCAGAGATGTCACTTAATATAGCACACCTTGTTTATACATTCAGAGATGTCACTTAATATAGCACACCTTGTTTATACATTCAGAGATGTCACTTAATATAGCACACCTTGTTTAAACATTCAGAGAATGTCACTTTTAGCTTGTTATAGCTAGGCTATATAATTGTAAGCAAGTTTGCGACCTCTATGATTTCAGGCTGGTAACACAATCCCCTAGTGCATTTCGTTAAAACAGTGTAAATTATTTTTTCAACGATACGTATCACTTGATAACCACGATCGTTTTCGCAAAATATCGCAAAATGATGCGGTACCGCCCCCCCCCCCCTCCCCCTTGTCTGCATATTTTCTATGCTTCACAAAGGGTGTAAGCGCCATCGTTCGACAGAGGTTGTACGATTATCACGAATTAACCTTAGCATTGAACGAACACAAACAATGGTGTCGCTCTTAGTACCGAATAGACGAATGAGTCTATGCATAGGGGGGCTGGGGTACCGCGCCATTTTGCAATATTTTGCGAAATCGATCGTGGTTATCACGTTGAAAAATAATTTACACTGTTTTAACGAAATGCACTGTGGGATTGTGTTACCAGCCTAAAATCAAAGAGGTTGCAAACCCGGTCGCAAACTTGCTTTTAATTGAGCCTAGCTATAACAAGCTAAAGTGACATCTCTGAATGTATAAACAAAGTGTGCAAAGGAGAAATTGTTGGGAACACTGGTAAAATGGTTTTACAAATGGTTTTACAACAAGTTTTGCTATCATTAATCAAAATATAACTGTGTACGCATTTTAATTGTTTAGATACAAAGTTAAATAAATCAAGGATACATTTATGATAGATAAATAAATAAAAAGAAAACTATAAACGCATGGGCGGCCTTTATAATTGATAAAAATTGACATAACAATGATGTTACATTAATCCACCATCAACTTTAAAAAATAGAGAAAAAAAAAGGATAACAAGAAATATTCGAAAATCGAACCCGTGATTTCCGATTGCCAACGACATGGCCAACCTATGCACGCCACAGAGATTCACGACTACAATTGTGATAGTTTTATTATTTAACCATATCGATTTATTTATGACGAACGGATTTTTATTGTGCCATTTTTGTCAAATGTGTGTGTTTCTCTCGCAGAAAATGTGTTTGTAATGTGATTATACTCCTTATTTTTAAGAGAACGGTAATTTTTTTTGACATTTTCGAGAGAAAAAAATGGCGTGATATATGTACGGTGAACGCCAGCAGGTGGTCAAAGCATACAGATGATGCATGCCGGCAGGCTAAGCAAATCCAGCATATAAAACAAAAGTGCTCCTAATGGGACTCGACCCTACAACCTTTCGCTCTCAAGACGACGATCTATCCACTACACTAACCGCGCCAATTGTAAAAGTATGTTTGCAAATAATTTATTTATATCATGGGTAATGGGTTAATGCACTGCTGTGTTAAATTCTCATTCCCACGCTTCCCGGCCGCCACTCTGTTCAAAGGCACAAAAAAGTTGACTTGTTTTATGCTTTTTTGGAAATTCTGAGGTGTGCAGTTCGATTTTCTTTCTCGAATTGTTTAGAAAACCATCCATTTTAGAACATCTGAAATTTAAAATGAACTGCACACCTGGGAAAGTATGATGCCAAGGGCATATTTTTTGCACGTAAATCCAATACAAGAGTTCTGAAAATCGACAAAAATATGACGTCATAACCATTGCTTCGGGACAAAATGGCGCGGTACCCCACCCCCCCCCTAGTCTATACAGTGATATGTTGGAGGCTGCGCCCTCAATTATGATAAAAACTTGGATCTGACAATAACGTTTACAATTGTATTTACACCCGGGGTATTACATGTATGAACTTAAACCTATCAGCCCTCTTTGTTCAACAAAACATCAATTCAAATAGTCTGAATTTCACACTGTAGTTGGGGAGCATAGAGGTTTTCCGTTCCCGGTCCAAGGCTGATTGATATACCAAAATGTTCTTTGAAGTTGGTAAAATTAAAACCTAAGTGTACACACATCCTTGCCAACTTGGGTTGTTGACTGACCTTGACCTTGATTTAGGGTAGAAGGTCACCTCAATGTGTTTCAATTTCAAACAATGTATGCTCCCCAGCTATATGAAAGCTCTTAAACAGTCACAATATAAATATGCTGGGATAAAGGCTGCTTTCGTGATTTCATGAGGGGCAACAGCAAAAATGACCATTATTAAAGGTAGATGTTCCGATTTTCAACTTAAAGTTTTCTATTCTACATGAAAGGTCATCCTTAAAAAAGTCGTATTCCAAAGTTTGAGTTGCATAACTCTATGGTTCTTATTTTAGGCGCACAAGATGCCGTGAAATGTGCCCATTGAGTTGTACACAAACTATATTGGTGGTTACCATCTTTCGCGGTGTAATTCGATGCTATTTCACCGATTTCTTCGTAATCATACTGATTTGGACCGTCAAATTTCAGTATGTTAATTAGAAAAATATGATCTTTCATATGATATGAAAATCTCCATATGTTTGAGAAAAATCTGTGTTATGAAAATGTGATCGGGTCATCTACCTTTAATGTTCATTTTGAATTCTGAAGTAAATTATATTTTAAAATAATGAGTACAAACTAAACATCTGATTAAAGTATGTCGATTTACTATGGATAATGTAAGAAAATGTCGTCTTGGACAGGACACAACCTCCTGCGGGTAACTTGGAATACATTTAGCACAAATTGCCAATAGACGATTGTACTTTGAACTGTGTGGGGTAGGGTGTTCAATTATTAATCATTGGCGGTTTTCCCGCTCCACGCTCAACAAACGACGAAAAGATGTTTCGATTCTTACAGGAGCAGACATTCAATGAGAGACCTAAAGTTACTTGGGAAATTTGCAAACGTTGGTCCAAAAAGACGCAACATTTGCCAAAATACAGCAAAATATAGACAAATTTGAACAAAATTGCCAGAAGTTGATCGCCATTACTAAAGTGAAAGGTACATTTGCATGTACTATCAAATTTATAATACAACTGATGATGTTATGTAACATATTTGTTTAATCATTCAATTTCATTCGATTTTATGCAATTCTATTTATACTTATACGCTGTTTTGCTCAACTTTATACAATTTTGTCCAACTGTTGATGCACGTTTTTCAACTTGAAACAATTTTATTCAACTTTGAAGTTTCTTGTACAACATGATGTATTTTGTATAACTTTATTGCACTTTATTTCATATTTATGCAATTTTGCTCAACTTCATGCAATTTGTAATAACTTTATGCAACTTTCTTCAACTTTATGCAACCTTTTCAGCATGATGCATTCTGTGCAATTTGGTTAATTGTCTGCAATTGTCGGTGGTAGAAATATCTGACTGCGCCCTCTATCTATATCTCTTACAATTTTGAGTGCGTTTTTCAAGGTCTCATTGCGATAACTTCTCCTCCTGACCAGTTAGTGACAGTTACTTCATCATGTTCATCGCAGGCCAGGATCGCAGGTAGTACAAGTACTCGTAAACTGGGCATCATAGCTTCCATAGAAGACATACACACAGAATAATGCTCATCGCGAGAAAACTGCCCCCAGCGTTCCTAAACTGAGAATCCTATTATTCATTTAGCTTTCATTAGAAAACATAGGCCTACACACAGAATAATGTGTGATCTTGTATTTTTACATTCAATAGGCATGAATGAACACATCAATTACAATGGTCAGTAGTATTTTTGATATTTTCCTGAGTGATGCGATATTTTCAGGAATTAGGAATTTTGGTCCCATGGTTAATATCCTTAGGGATATTAAATAAAACAGATCTAAAAATAGTATTGTAAAACGCTGGCAGTTAAATATGCAATTAGCATGATTTTATTCTTTATTTTTATTACTGTAGGTCCGTTTAAAACGGCCCCCAGGTCCGTGTATATAACCGGACAATCGTTTTTCGTTATTTCGTTTTCAACACGGTAAGCAAAAAACACAAATAGGATCATTTTCCGTTTGACTGAAACAGTAGAAAAAATAAACAAGAGAAAAACTAGAATTTTTAACGTTCGTTTTAATTCTACTATTTTCGACTGAGAAAAACTAAAAAGATCAACCACATTCGTTTTTCTTTCTCTAAATAAAGTGTAAAAATCGATCAGAAGAAAACATTTAATTTAAAAGTATTCGTTTTTCTTAATCCGTTTTCATATAAGAAACACGAAATAAACAAGTGTATTCGTTTTTCGTTCATCAACCAGAATTGTAACCAAAAGGAAATAGAAAAACCTAATTTGATCTTGTTTCAAACATTCGTTTTTCTTGATACATTTTGGAACAAGAAAAAATAAAATTGCCATGTATGTTAATGATTCGTTTTACTAACACAAATACAAAAAACAAACAGTAGAAAAATGTATATAACCGGACAATCGTTTTTCGTTATTTCGTTTTCAACACGGTAAGCAAAAAACACAAACGAAAAAAACCCGATTGTACGTATTAAGAAAAACGAATATATCTGTATTTTTTGACTGATTTTTCCACTTTTGCTGAAGAGAAGAAAAACGAATAAGGTTGATATTTGAATTGTTCTAAGTTGAAAATGAAGGATAAATACGAATGTTACAAACTTACATTTTTCTACTGTTTGTTTTTTGTATCTGTGTTAGTAACACGAATCATTAACATACATGGCAATTTTATTTTTTATTTTTTAAAAATGTATCAAGAAAAACGAATGTTTGAAACAAGATCGAATTACTCTCTAAATTCGAGAGATTAAAAATAATAATCTATGGAGCGATTACAATTTTTTTAAATCTATTTTGATTATTTATTGTCGTTGTCAATCCGAAATGGTTTACAAATCGACAAATTCGCGCGCATTTAAGTAATCGAAATATCCATTTGAAAGTATACAAAGTTTCAACCAATGAAAATACTTAAAATGTGTAGACTGATTTTTTTTAATCGAAATCTTTCTTTCGGTAAGCGACGCGACGGAGCATAGCGAAGCGACACAGATCATGGAGATGGCAGACACTTATCTACAATCAGATTTGATTAAAGACTATTTGGAAAACATGTCTCACAATGCCGGCGTCTAAATTAGGCAAAAATCATCTCACAACTAACATGAATAACACCATGGAAAGTCGATTCGTAGGATAGTATAGGTACATATCTAACCAAAAGAATTCAAGACGTCACTGCTTGATGGCAGGCAGTGATTGTTCATACTGTATATTAGAAGCACATTATTTGTTTTTATGAAGTAATAAACACGATGTTTAAAGCCGTTATACAGGTTTTCTTGACCTCGTGTTTCCCGACTTACAAATTAGAATAACCAATCTAATACAAAATCTAAAAGAGATTTAAAGTTAATCCATAACTGATTAGTTTTTAATCCAATTTGATTATAACGGATTTTTTTTTATATAGTGCTGTCAAAGTGTGAGGTAATCTAAAAGAGATTTAAAGTTAATCCATAACTGATTAGTTTTTAATCCAATTTGATTATAATTGATGTAATCTTTTTAAAGATTAAAAAAAGTAATCCAAGAAAAGATTACTTTTTAATCCTAATAGATTTGTCCTTCAGGACAATCCGAAATAGATTAAAAAGTTAATCTTTTAGATTTAAATTTTAATCTTTCAAATTTAGAGAGTAGGTTTTTCTATTGCCTTTTGGTTACAATTCTGGTTGAAGAATGAAAAACGAATACACTTGTTTATTCGTTTTTCTTATATGAAAACGGATTAAGAAAAACGAATATATGTGTTTATTTATTTTTCTTCTGATTGATTTTTACACTTTATTAAGAGAAAGAAAAACGAATGTGGTTGATCTTTTTAGTTTTCCTTTAGTTGAAAATAGAGGAATAAAAACGAACCTTAAAATGCTAGTTTTTCTCTTGTTTGTTTTTTCTACTGTGACAGTCAAACGGAAAATGATCCTATTTGTATTTTTTGCTTACCGTGTTTAAAACGAAATAACGAAAAACGATTGTCCGGTTATATACACGGACCCCCCCCCCCCCCCCCCCCCCCCCCCCCCCCCCCCTATTAAACATGGCACTAGGTACCTGCCAATCATTGCTGAAAGAAGCAAATAATATCAAATCCGTAAAACAATGAAGTTATAATCCAAATAACAAATCTTTCAAGTTTAATCATTGTTTATTTTGACGCGCTTGTAGCGTGATTGTGTCAGTCTGTTTTGGGATTCCAGAAGAGTTCATGTCTTCACTAGCCATCACCATATTCACAACCCGTTATTTAGATATTCGTAAAATGTACCGCATTGGCAACGAAAACAACTTCTTTATAATAATAATAATAAACCATGCTTATTAAGCGCACTCCGTCGCAAGACCCCAGTGCGCTGAACAAAAACAAAAACAAAAGAAGAAAAGTACAAAATATGAACAAAGATACAAAACATTATAAAGTAATTTGCTGAAAGAGGTGAGTCTTGAGCGAGCTCTTGAATTGCTGCAGTGATGTGGCATTTCTAACATGAGATGGGAGCCGGTTCCAAAGTTCAGGAGATGCATGAGAGAATGATCTTTGGCCATAGGTGACAGTGTTAGTTTTCCTCCGTTGTAAGATGACAGATGCATTTGACCTAAGAGTGCGTGTGGGTTCCTTGATGGAAATAAGGTCGCATAAGTACTTTGGAGCCTGGTTATTTAGTGCTTTGTATGTCAAAAGCACCGTGACCATTTTAGACCTTTCAAATTATCCTGTCAGTCGGGTTGTTTAAAAAAATGTTGAAATTACAAATTTTGAATTATGAAGAAAAAAGTCTTTTCTTATAATAAAAAGATAAACAATATAAATAAGAAGAAAAAAAAAGAAAAAAAATCATTTCATTTTTTAAGAAATAGAAATAGAAATAAAATGATATTTGGCCAATTATGATCTGCCCGATCGGGCTCGTAGAACACGGGGTTATAAAATGTTATATAAAATGAATAAGAACAGCCCTAAATAAACAGTGATTTCCCCAATACTTGCTTCAATATCAGATTTCCCTAACGTCGACGCGACATACCGACAATGCCCCCCACCCCCCGCTGGCTACGCTACTGCCGACAAAGCATTAACAGTTTCGTCACGCGAGCTTTGCGTCCTAATTCTTCATGTTGGTATTTAATACTCAGAACTGTCGGGCAGGACCCTGGTCTGGAGGCATGTCGGCAAATCAGGATCTGTCGGATGCGCGAAAAAAGAGAAAACAGTAGGAAATGACAATATTTTGCGGTCAAAATATCATATTTGTTGGTAAAGTATTCTTGACTTTTTCGAGTTCATGGAGGTATACATATGCGCGTATTAATGTATACCATTTATCCGTCCGACACATGTAGTATTATTATACCATTATTATAGCCAATGTCACGAACTTTCAAAACCAATGTCAAATCTAATTGTCACTGTAATATTATGAGGACATTCCGCAAGGAACCATGAAGCCGGATTTGTTGTATCGCTGCCATGGAAACCGTTAACCGACCAATCAGGTAACTTTGCAACATAATTTAAATTTGAAAACAAATATTTGAATTTGGGCTTCATGGTTTCCTAGTACTAGTAGTACTATGTATGCTCAAATGGTAAAACATTTGTGCCAATTCCCATTGGTCATGTAACTTTTCGTTGTTGAGTTACGTTGACACCCGTATCAAAAGTGTGCGTGTTTTATGGTTTTCGAGCGAAAGTTTTAATTGAAATTTGAGATGAAATTATTGGTTGTTCAATTATTGTAGAGCAGGCATTCTCAAATGGTGGCGCCCGCGCCACTTGTGGCGCATCAAGGCCAGGGGCGTACCGCGGCATGTGAGCCAGGGGGGGGGGGGGGGGGGGGGGGGGGGGGGGGGGGGGGGGGGGGGTGGGGGGGGGGGGGGGGCAGAAATATAATGTCGTCGACGTCCCGATGGTAAATTTTCGTAAAAGGTTGCCCCAAATTTTTTCCCAGTCAGTCACCTCGTGAATTTCACGTAAGTGGGGGGTGGGGGGGGGGGGGGGGTCAAAAAAATTCGCACGGTCAAAAAATTTCGCACGGTCACAACATTTCGCAGCCCAAAAAGCACAACAATCAACAAATAGTGCCCAATCCTCAGTGTTTTCGGCCTAGGCACTAGGCACATGTGACATCCTCAGTGTTTTGCACGGTCACACATTTTCGCACGGTCACAACATTTTCGCACGGTCACAACATTTCGCAGCCCAAAAAGCACAACAATCAACAAATAATGCCCAATCCTCAGTGTTTTCGGCCTAGGCACTATTTGTTTTCCTTATGCGAATTTTTAGCGACCCGGTGCGACGAATTTAGCGTCCCGATATTTGGAGCCAGGGGGGGGCAACTTGCCCCCTCCCCCCCCCTGCCCCCCCCCCCGGTCGGTACGCCCCTGATCAAGGCATCCTAAGTGGCGCGAGAGTGGTTAAAATTTGTTTTAAAAAAAATAAATCATATCATGATATATGCTATAGCCATATTCCATAGGCATATGACAGTCAGATGTATAAATACAGCAATTTTTCTCGCGCTACGCGCGTATGTGCCCTCAAAACAGTAATATTAGTTAATATACTGCCTACATATGTTAAAATATTTTGAAATTAATGTTATAAAGGAAATTTTTCCATTGTAAATTCTAAAAAAATATGACCAAGTGGAGCTTCAACAAGTTGGTTACTAAAATGTGGCGCATCAGTAAATCTAGTTGAGAAAGCCTGTTGTAGAGCATAAATTTATAGACACACTTTGAGTCCATTTTGGTGAAAATAACACTAATATTAGTATTTTAATTCATTTTTAAAGCTAAGTGGCTTAAATATAGCCGGGTGAGGAAAATAAAGAAATACAGAGGAAATGACGTTGACCTTAAAATATTGATGAGATATAAAGTAAATATGCTAAAAAACGCACGGTGAGCGTTTTCTACACATAAATGTATACGAAATATACCTTCGATTTTTGAACATACAGGGTGGTTCAATAAAACCTTGACAGTTTTTTGAAGCCATTTTTTTTTTAATTCTGTAGATTTAAAAAATCAAAAAAAATCAATATTCATCAACTACATGATCTTGACCATCTATGCTGAAAATATCGTTACAAATAACCTTACGGTTGCAAAATAACAGCTATTTGAACAAAGTCTGTCCCATTTCACTCTGTCCACGGGTACTGATTTCGCGACGTTACATTGAATACTGAATGATGAATTGCATGCAAGTAATCTAAGATTTGAAGATCCCGCCAGGTGAAACCAGTGTAATTGTTAACATCTTAACTATCTATTCAGGTGTGAAATCAATACGTAATAATAATACCACGAGTGACCCTAATTAGAATTATTGATTTTCATAGATTGGAAGTGTAATTGTCTATGCTCTATGCCTTAACAGTGACGATGCCATATATTCGAAATCGGCCGAGTGCACCAATGACGGGTAGCTGAAGAATAGCGCTACCTCGCTAGTAACTGAGGCGTAACCCAAAATTTTGAGAGCGCCAATGCGGGGTAAGCTACTAGGCTAGTAACTGGCGGGTTATTTACGCTAAATGTTATACCTGACCGGACCCAAGAGTAAGTTGGGGCATAACGTTTTATGCCACAAGCCAGTCGATTCTAGCAGTATATAGCGTACATTTATTGTGAACATTGAAGGGGATGATTCGCTGATGCTGAAGAACCAATTGCACTTGCATGCCCAGGGGGTGTTTATTTGAAGTGGAATGTGACCCCTCATAAGCTGAAAGATTTTTATATTTTTGAAAATCCATTCATGCAATTTGGTGATTTTTTTAAGTCAAAATTTAGATCAATTCCTTTTGCCCATTCAAACACTAATCGCACCGACTTTGGGTCATATTTTGACCAAAGTGTACTAATTGTCCAAGGGTCTTAAATAATGACTAAATACATAAACTTATTATTGTTTTTATTAATTAAAAACTGATAAAACAAGTTTCAACATTATTGTGAGAGGAAGGGTAGAAAAAGAAGAAAAAAAAGGATATCGTGCCGCGCGTGGTCTGGGAGTCGAACCGGGGTTCCGCGATTAACAAGCGTAGGACACGGTGTCCACGCCACGGAGGTATTTGTGTTAAGAGATGTGTTATAATTGTATATAATTGTTTCCATCGGGTGCTTGTGTTTTTCATTAAAATTGTGCTTTTTGGTGCAATGTTTGTATGTGCCCCTCGCCCAAAATATGTTTGTAATGTCATGATAGTCCTTATTTTTGAAAAAGTGATAAACAAACTTCGAAATTGTTGGCCATAAAATGGCATC
Source organism: Ophiura sarsii (assembly GCA_035610835.1). Lineage (NCBI taxonomy): Eukaryota > Metazoa > Echinodermata > Ophiuroidea > Amphilepidida > Ophiuridae > Ophiura > Ophiura sarsii. Next base: position 49,004,157 of record CM069451.1, on the reverse strand, counting down.
ATTTTTTTCCGGATCGCAGTCCGACTCCACGTGTTCTTGATTTACACTCACCTATGACCTAGCGAGTGACGACACGTTTTTAATATTACGGAGGACCATCCACGTCAGAATTTTACAGTAAACTATAGGTTAACACTTGGCATATGCGACACTTGATTTTGTAAGGGGACGATGCTGATTAATGTGGATATTTACCTCGCTAGTAGCTATTCTGGTGTTACTCGCCAATTATGCTCTAAGAATTACATCGTTAGTAAGTTATGCTACAGTTAGAGCATAACTACTAGGGAGGTAGCTTACCTCCCTATTAAGTTACCCGTCATTGGTGCACTCGGCCGTATCTTGCTGGGCATTTCCCGTAGACTTACTCGTGGGCAAAGAGATTTGGAGAGATTCTCTTCAAATAGCTATCATTTTGCCGCCATAGCATTATTAACATCGACATTTTCAGCATAGACGGCCAATGATATTTTTGAGGAATATGTAAAAAAAACCACTCAAATCCCACAATTTTTAAAAATATGGCTTTGAAAAACTGTCAATGTTTTATTGAACCACACTGGTTGTAACGTCGCGAAATCAGTACCCGTGGACAGAGTGAAATGGGGCAGACTTGGTTCAAATAGCTGTTATTTTGCAACCGTAAGGTTATTTGTAATGATATTTTCAGCATAGATGGTCAAGATCATATAGTTGATGAATATTGAATTTTTTTTAATTTTAAATCTACAGAATTTCAAAAAAAATGGCTTCAAAAAACTGTCAAGGTTTTATTGAACCACCCTGTATAACATCAGAACCGATTTAACTCAAACACAAAGCATTTTAAAGCTTGGACTTTGCGGTTTTCTACTGCTATTATCTCATTTTGCAAAATAACCAAACTTTTGATATTTGAAGGTGTGAACCCGCCCCCCCCCCCCCCCCACCCTAAGAAAACCTTTTTGTCTTCAATACTATGGCACCCTAAAGAATAGATCCTCTAAAAATGGTTGTTAAAAACTGTGAACCCCAAGATTAAAAAAAGCGTCTTTTCTTTACAACCTTTATTATCTATTGTTTTGTTTTGTTTTGTTTTATCTTTTGCATATATTAATTCTCACATCCATCATATAATACAAACATAAATAATCAATGGCATACTAACATATTTCACTTCACTTATACACGTATTACTATTCATTATATCAATTTTATTACTATTATCATCATGGTAGCCAAATAACACATCTTTTTGTAATATCTTTTATTTATGTCTAGATTATGCTGTTGCAAAAGCAGTGGCGTAGACAGAGGGGGGGCGAGGGGGGCGATCGCCCCCCCAATATTGACGTCGTGTCGGTTGAGATTGGCACTGTCGGTTCATTTGACCAGAGGAATCACTGGAATTATGATGGTCAAAAGCAGTCAAAAGTACACATATGAAAAATTTTGCGCGCTACGCGCGCATAACAGTTACCTAAATGCAATATTCGTTGGTACAAGCTTGTTTAGAGCCAAAATGTACCTCAATCGTGCCAAAATTAGGTGTAAAGTCAAAAAATTTCGCGCGCTACGCGCGCGTGTCTAAACTCATAACAATCTTGTCGGTTCATTTTCAGTTCTCGCCCCCCCAATATGAATAACCTGGCTACGCCACTGTGCAAAAGTAGTTTTTTCAGCCGTCTCGTTCCATATTGTTATGATTTTCTTACAGCTATAAAAGAAATGTTCAAGTTTCACAAATATTAGTTTCCTCCTTCTTTATTTTCTTAAGAAATACTTTTGTTGGATACATGTTGCTAAGAATTTTCCAGTTCAATGTCTTAAGTCGTGATTCTTTGCCATCATGAACGAGTGTTTTCCAGATATTGAACCAATCGAAATATATATTTTTGAACTTTTTTCCCAGAGGTTTTGGCATCTTGGTTTCAATGATATCTTTGATTGCATTGCTATTTTCAGTTTTGTGGTACATTTTATTTTATTTTTTATAGATATATTGTTGGTTCGATGGAAACCCGTTTAGAGGTTCCATGAGGACAGTTTTAAAGCACCTTTTAGAACAATATTGCCGAGAGTGTTGGTGATCGCACGTGGTGTGGAATATCGGTAAATGGATATTGTATTTAACGCTCTTTATAAAGGAATCGAAAAAGGTCTAAAGAACCTCTCGCAGTACCGACCGTTTATAAAGTATGTACATCTATTAACCGCGTTATGAAGACTCTCAGACGCTCGATCAGTCAGATGACCCACAAAAAAACTTGCATATAACAACAGATAATATGACAAAATCTTTTTATCAATCAATGGTAACAAGACATAAAAACCGATTATTCATGGGTGTGCAATGATATCTTCTTCTATTACTTCTTCCCAGACACAAAGTCTATATCAGTTTACTCGCCAGAGAAGAGGTGTAATCGATATGGTAATTTAAATACTGAATAAACGTGATTTGTCAATTATATTCAGATATATACTCAAATTATTGTGATTTAGTATTGTTATTTGAAGGATATTAAAGTTACCATTTTGTGACAGTATACATAAAACATAGCTCAAATGAGGATTGTTTTCACGGAATATCGAAGACAAAAACATTTCGCAGAGGGAAATCCATTTAATGCAATTTATTGACACCTACAAATACTATAATGACGCGGTTTTGCTTTGGTTGTCGTTTCCCTAATTTAAAATACAAATATGCTTGATCGATAATTTTGCTTAACCTACCTGAGGCCGAGGACAATGTTGTTTAAGGTTTTGCAACGTTGCTCTACTTGATACAATATTGTTCAACTTATGCAATTTAATTCAAACTTCACGCAATTATCTTTCAACTTCATGCAATTTTGTTACACATTTAATGCAATTTTGTTCAACTTTAAAGTAGATTTGTCGCACATTATGTCGTTTTATCTAACTTATGTAATTTTATGCAATTTTATGCAATTTTGTCGCACATTATGTAATTGTGTCCGATTTTATATGCAATCTTATGTCATTTCGTCACATATTATGTTATTTTGTTAATTTTTATGGAATGATTTTCAGCTTCATGCATTTTTGTTCAATCTAATGCAGTCACTTCTCTTAATTTATGCACCCTTTCCCGGGCACCTTTACAATGTTGTGCAACTACTTTAAAAACCTTGACCAATTTTCAAAGTGACATAGCGCCCAGCTAATGTTAGTAAATTTATATTCTTATCCTCTCTGACCAGGTTGACCACATAGCATGGTATCGGACTGTAATAAAAAGCCTACTCAAGTTCATAGCCCTTGTAGTGCCTACCTGTCTGTAGTGTAAGTCACTTCTAATGATTTGTAACGTGTAAACACGCCCTTGAACTAGTGCCTATTATTATAGTAACAACACCGATGTGTATTCCGGTGGGATGTACCGCATTGTGTCGTCTGCTCGTATTAGGGATACACCATTAGATATATAGGGGTTGGGAAATTGGGGTCGGGATTTTTTTCTTAATTATTTCAAAATCAAATAGGTGAAATTAATTTGTGATATTTTACAAAAATACAGTATTTGACCCCACTTTATCGCTTTCTTATAGTTTGTTTATCATAATTTGTATTACCAACAATATAGATTTTTCCCCTTTTGTTTAAAACAAAATCGATTACATTGAACATTTCTTTTATAGCTGTAAGAAAACCAAAACAATATGGAAAGAGATTGAAAAAAAACCCACACTTTTGCAACAATACAACTAACTAGACATAAAGATATTGCCAAAAGATGTATTAATTGGCTACCATGATAATAGTAATAATGTTGGTATCATTAAATTAATACGTGTATAAGTGCTTGCCAAATCAACTATAATAGCAAATACCAATATGGATGGATTTGTGTTTGTTATTGGTCAAAATTCTGCCCATCACCGGATTTTCAATGGAGCGTCCCTTACATCGTCTGCACGTTGCTGGTATTACATCGACCTATTAACCCGTCCGTGACTTTGAAGACTCCATCAAACATTGTCATAATTTTTTTGATGAGTGTGGAAAGATTTGGAGTCTCTAGTCCTGACATTGTTTACATAACAACAGCATTAAGAATTTTGATGACAATTGTTGCAATGAAAATTGTTATATATATTTTTTAATCAACAATATAAGATTCATCATAAACACAGATATATAATAATTCTTCTGTGTGTTGGATAATTAGTAAACCTACTGAATTGGGTGCGAGTAGCGCGAGAGAGTGAGGTTTACGAAGTGATGACACGTTTTAACAGACGGATCTTTCTTTGTGCAGTGACGTCCTGATCGTATTCCTTTGTTCAATGCACTATCCTTACTAGATCTAATATAGCTGAGACAAACATACGTATGTAAAGGGATTGGAAGCACTATTCATTCCAGTTATGTACAGTGATCAAGATCGACACGTATTGTTATAGTTGATGGCCAATCGATTATCATCATTCAGTTTAAGTTGTAGCACGACCTTATTATGTGTGTTACCGCGCTATTTCAAATCTAGTGTTATCCACACGTGTATTACGATTTTCTAAACAACCTGAACACACTGTAGTATGGGATGGTTACCAACATACAAACTGTGATAGATTTCTAAATGATTACGCATTTATATTGCTAGAATTATGGCATTTTAGAAGAAGTATGTCAATCAAAACCCACTAGTGACCTGCTTCAATACATAAACAATGTATTATGATACTCAAAGTTGATGGTTTGTGTTTAGAATTGAAACACAATTTCAGATGTGGTTGAGCTGATGAATAAAAATATCAGTGTTTCAATTCACATCAAATCTAAACACAAACCATGAAATTTGAATATCATAATACATTATTTGTATGACCAATCATAACACTAGTAGGTTTTAATTGGCATACTTCTGCTGAAAAGCAATAATGTTGAAAATTTAAATATATCAATCACTTTCAAAATCTTATCACAGTCTGTATGTATGTCAGACGTATCCCGTACTTAAGTGTATTTATGTTATCTAAAAAATCGTAATACACGTGTGGTTAACACTGGATTCATATTTAGCGCGCCAACTCAAATAATAATGAGGTCGTGCTACAAATTAATCTGAACGGTGAGTATCAATTGGCCATCAACTCTCGGGTTGATAGCGGTTCTCGGATTGGAAACATTTCTCAGTCTGGATCAGATAGGGTAGTTCTGACTCCTGTGGTACTGGTAGGGCTATCCTTACGCACGATATTAACAAGAAAATGATCACTGGCCTGTCCCTCTACATGCCCGGCCCCACCCCCACCACACCCCATCCCCAAAATATAATAAAAAATTAAGAACCTCAGTTACACCACTAGTTACACCATTTTCAAATCATCACCAGTAATACTGGTGATGATTTGAAAATGGTAAATATTTTGACGCTGTTGTACGGTTTTGACAATGTTATTTTACAAATACCCGATTGGATTATGTCATAAACAATGGATTTGATCATTTTCTAATGATGGTTTTGTTCTCAATGAAACGCCGGGATAAAAAGTGCTACACCTAATGTAACTTAAAACAGATGCGAGTTTAATGCATCACAACTGAAAGTATGAATGAATTCAGAAAATGTTCTGTTTCGTGCGTGAAGTTCTAATTTTGTCATGCACATGCGTTAAAAACAAACAAAAATGGAGTAATATTGAACAGACACATTTGAAAAAGATATTTTGAGAGTGGGCTAGAAGTAAATGTCCTCAAAAGTTTGTTGGATCTAAACAAGTTTTATTGTGACATATTCCAGACTTGACCCCTTTATAAAATCTCTGTTTATCACGATTTGCCGTAAAAAACCCAGACATCGCCCATTCAGACCTCATAATATATATTATAGGCTTTAAGTGTTTCGACATAATGTTTTGGTAAACAAGTTGAGGACAAAGCTGATCAAAATTGCAGGAGTAGTGTTTTTGCAAAACAATTGTTTTGCAGAATTTCATCAGTTTTCTGCTGGAAATGCACGTTTATAGGTAGTTCATGAACCCTTAAATACACGCAAACAGTCGAAAACTAGGCCACAACAGGCAGGCTTTCAACCACCGTTGCCAAACCACACGGGTGATTGCGACATATTTATTTTTATGCCAATGAAACAAAGGCTCACGAAATGAAGGAACATTTTCTCTAGATATGGTGTCGACACAAAAGAGAATTGCTTTTTTGAAATAAGGGTTTCAGTCACAAGTTGACCCATTTCATTAAAAAACATAAAATGGGCCTTGTAAATTATTATATTTAGGGTAAAATGTTATTAGAAATGATCTCCACTCTTCACTTCTATCATTTGAGATGAGGCCTTTATTTGGCCATGTTAACGACGTTTTGAATTCCTCAAGAGCTAGCGTATCAATTGAATATTATTCTACTTCTAAATATCATAGCTTCGTCGTCAAAATACAAAATGCTGAGATGAAAAGGTCACGCTAGTATGGATCACAGACAAGAGGGGATACTTCAAAAAGCTATATGCTTTTATATTCCTTAATTGGCCTAATTGCCGTTCGTCTAAGTGTTTTACGTGCGTAATAAAGACATTAAATATAGATTCAATCAAAGTAATATTATTGATATAGTTTGGGCCTCTTCTTGTCAGGTATTCAAAAAGGATGCATTTTTCAGATGCCGCTGCACCCGGGCGAAAGGTGTAATTTTGACGTCTACTTTAAATGTTAATCATGTTAAGGGGGCTGTTAACCCAACAAACATGACATTTATAGTCGGGTATGTACAGTATGGCCGCCAAATAAGGTAAAATTTGAGAAAAGTCATATATCAATAGATAATATGATAAAAGAATAAATAAAATAACTAGATTATGTATTTGACCATTGCGAATTCATTTCCAGCATTTTTATGTTGCTGATGTACATCAATTTCAAGATGGCAGACAAAATGGCCGCCACAAGTGTCTTTTAGGGTCCTTAAACACATTTGGGATGTTAACATTGGAAAACCTCGACACTCTCTAGATATCCAAGGTGGCCACCAATATGGCCGCCAAAAGTGGTCAAATTGAGAAAATTCATAAAAATGTCGGCTAAAATATAAGATATGTAAGCTTTCATTTATGTAAGCTTATATTTTAGCCGATATACAGGGTGTCCCAAAAGTCTATGCACGACTTTGAAGCTTTGTATTTCACAAGATATAAGTCGTATTGAAAATATGAATACATATTTAGAAAGAGGAGATGTGGGAAATAATTTTGATACCAAACATTGGTTTGTAATGCCAACCTCAAGTAAAATATGTATTACTGCAAAAATGTAACTTTATATACTTCGGAGGTATAAAGTTCATAAATCCATGATACCTACATAACATTGAGATTAACAAAAAAAACGGGTCGAGTTGGTTACACGGAAAGTGATCCGTCAATTGTAATATTTAAAATTTTACATTACAGTGATCCAATCATAATAACAAACTATATCACACATAGTTTTTAGTTTTTGTTTCTATAGTGAAATCTAGTTTAAATGTTTTCCATTTATACCGAGACGTGTGCTAATGCAAAAACACAGACCTAAACAATTGAATAACGTAACAGAAAAGTGAGCACACACATCACACAGCGAATAGATCTCTTTGGACTTTTGGCTACTGCATGTGTTATGACATCAATGTGACTTGTTGATCTACCAGTCTTTTTCTACCACATCTAAGACAAATCATGCACAGTTCCTGTGCTCAAAAATGTCTCCAACAACTTAAGAATGGATATTCTTCCTGGTGCGCGTTTAATTTAAAATGTTTTCTGAACTTTTGTTGAGTAAGTTGAACTGAATTTGTTTCAGCGTAGAACCATACAGTTTGTATTCGCTTATCTATGCTGTAAACCATCTTGAATGAAGACTTTTACTGTGCAAATTTGTCTACTACTCCTATTTTTGTTGTGAGTGACAGAGTTTGGTAATAACATTAATGTTGAAAGGTAAGCAGTGAACTGTGACTAATGCGCAACGTTGCTTTCATACCGTTAATTTTTGCGCACCTGTTTTAGCAACAATGTGTGGTATTTGGTATGGGTGGGTCTCACACGGCCAAAACTTTCAACCAGTTTTATAATGTTGTGGGTTCACCAATAGGGTTGTGTTTGGTATCAAAATAATTTCCCAAATCTCGTCTATCAAAATATGGTTAAATTTATACCATATGTTTTATATTTTATGAGATATGACTCTTCAAAAACGTGCATAGACTTTTGGGACACCCTGTACATGAATTTTCTCAATTTGACCATTTTTGGCGGCCATTTTTGTGCTCTATATTAGACCGCTCCTCGAGTATGCCCTGCCCGGTGTGGCATCCATCCATCACCCGTGAGCAAAGTAAGCATATTGAGATGCTGCAAAAAGATGGTGTAGAGTGTAGACTCATGCTTGGCAGTAGGTACGAACACTATGACACTGTCCTCCTCGAATTAGGTACATTGATAAACTCAGCGATTACAACTGGTTTTGAAATTCGGCCAGAAGCTCCTCAATTCGGAGCGCCACCAACATCTCCTCCCTGCGAAAAACCGCAACAAAGTATTCCCTCAGGAGCCAGAAAAAATACCAGGAGCCCAAAACAAGAACTGGCAGATATTACAACTCAACTATCCCATATGTCATTCGCCTTTTAAATCAATGTTAGCTGTTTATAATATTATGTATATATATATTTTCTATATTTTTACTTTGTATGATATGTAACTTGTAAGCCAGTGTTATCAGCTACGCTGTTTTACTGGCATTTGTATACCATGAATAAATAAATAAATAAATAAATAAATAAATAAATAAATAAATAAATAAATAAATAAATTTAAAAAAATCCACCATATTGTCCTCCATCTTGATTGTAATGAGCCTTAACAACATAAAACTGCTAGAAATAAATTAACAATGGTCAAAACATATATCTATTCATTGCATATATGCTTTTTGTCTTATATAGCCGATAAATGTGAATGTCTCAATCTGACCACTTTTGCGGGGAATTTTGGCAGCCATTTTGTCTGCCATCTTGAATTTGATGTACAATAGCAACGTAAAAATGCTGGGAATGAATTTGCAATGGTCAATTACATAGCCTATATCTAGTTATTTTATATATGTTTTTTGTCTTACATTTTAGCCGATAAATGTGAATTTTCTCAATTTGACCACTTTTGAAGGCACTTTTGGCGGCTATTTTGTCAGCCATCTTTAAATTGATGTACATTAGCAACGTAAAATGCTGGGAATTGATTCGCAATGGTCAATAACATATATATAGTCATTTTATATGTGGTTTTATCTTATATTTTAGTCGACATATATGAATTTTCTCAATTTGACCACTTTTGGCGGCCATATTGGCGGCCTCCTTGGATATCTGGAGAGAGGTTTTTCAATGTTATATAACATCCCAAATGTGTTTAAGGACCCTAAAAGACACCCAAAAAAGTTGGTTTGGATTTTTGCTTGGGAGGGGGGGGGGGGGGGGGGGGGGGGGGGGGGGGGGGGAGAGAGCAAGGGAACCCCTGTACATACCCGACTATTATCAAACCCTATATCTTTTGAGCTATAAATGTGATGTATATAAAAGCATACATTTTTGGAAAGGAAGTGAGAGTACGGAGAATCCATTTTGTCATATTATAATTGAGCAAATTTTGAGCCAAAAAGTAATCATTTGGTCAAAATTTAAAAATTGCAGAATTGTTAGTGAAATTCGATACTCATTCTCATTCTCCTACTCATTTCTTTTCCAAAATGTATACTTTTATATGGAGAATGAAGAAGTTACGGCAGTTTTACGGAGGCCATTCCTAGACTTTTAAGTCCCTACAAAACAGCCCCTATCAATGGACAATTATTACATTATCATTGTGTGCTACAACTTTGTTGAAATATTATGGTGTAGTTCGCTGAATATAATATTTACTTCAAAGCATAACGACCATACATCGGTTTGTTCGTTTGTTTGCACAATCTTTATTCTCTCCTTACATCATGCACAACGGTGAGGTCGGCAAAATTCCCGCCATTTGCCAACTGTAGATTGGAGCCCGAAGATGGGTTCGAACACCACCGAATAAAGTTCTAACTGTTTTGCTATCGAAAGACAATATATTAATGGGCCTGGTGGTGGCTATCCTCATACCCAACAGAAAACTGATTATTTAATTTACAGTTGAAGCTTGTTGTTCCGATAAAGGTGTACCTTTTTCGGACACCTTTTGTGACAAATATCCGGTGCCTTTACGAGTCTATCATTCAGCAATATTTAGCCCTACTTTGTTTTGTCGTGTTCTAAGAGGGGAGGGAACTGTCGATTTTGAAACATGAAACATGGACAAGAAAACTCATACGGTACGGTCTGACGCCGGTACAGTGAAAATTGCCGAGTGTTGTTGCTACTACATGTAGTACTACCTATCTCCGACTTGCTTAAATGCAATATTCAGTTCAATGCGAAAACATTCAAAGAAAATTAAAACTGTAAAGCGAAATTCTCGGCTATAAACAAACACCTGAATGCAGGTTAACAACAAGTTTGAGTGATGACACTGACTTTTAAGAGGTGGCGACACAGGCAACCGGCCATCGTGCTGACGGTAAAGTGCAGCGCATTCAAATTGAAACAAGCACTTATGACTTCACAATTGTTTATGTTTTCCACTTCCCCTGTGCATCTCTTAGAATAAAATGCGACGTGGCATGATAGATAGCGATAGGAAATGGGCTCCTATAGCAGTAGCAAATGACGAAAAGAAAACAATTTATTTATCCTATGGTACGTTTCTGAATTGCTAATAAGCAACTGCTCACTTGTGAATCGTGTCTCTGTCGCGTAAAGCGATGCCGAGTGTTGAATTTCAAAATGTCTTGGTGAAGATAGTGTAATAGTAATGCGCGTTTTGACTTTTATCAGTAGGACGATGGAGAGAAAAAACTTTTCCACATCTCGAGTGTAAAAAGTGCCTCAATTGGCGTGAATTAAGCGAGAGGTTCGCGCTTATATTGACATTGTTGACATAGTATATGGTAACTGTAATGTCTAACTGATGTTGCATTTTATCTAGTGAATTCAATTCGATATTGCAATCAGTGTTTTTCAGCGTGGCTGGTGATAAGCCTAGTTGTAGACTCAGAGAAAATTAAACATTAGAGTGAGGTTCTTATTCATGTAGTTTTGTTGGGTTAATGCTCTCTACTCATTACAATTGTGATTGGCAAACGAAATACAATTGTGATTGGCAAACTCATTACAATTGTAATTGGCAAACGAATTGTAATTGGCAAACTAATTACAATTGTGCTTGGCAAACTAAGTACAATTGTAATAGGCAAACTAATTACAATTGTGATTGGCAAACTAATTATATTTCTGATTGGCAAACTAATTACAATTGTGCTTGGCAAACTAAGTACAATTGTAATAGGCAAACTAATTACAATTGTGATTGGCAAACTAATTATATTTCTGATTGGCAAACTAATTACAATTGTGATTGGCAAACTAATTATAATTGTGATTGGCAAACTAATTACAATTGTGATTGGTAAACTAATTACAATTGTGATTGGCAAACTAATTACAATTGTGATTGGCAAACTAACTATAATTGTGATTGGCAAACTAATTACAATTGTGATTGGTAAACTAATTACAATTGTGATTGGCAAACTAATTACAATTGTGATTGGCTAACTCAATTACAATTGTGATTGGCAAACTAATTACAATTGTGATTGGCAAACTAATTACAATTGTGATTGGCTAACTCAATTACAATTGTGATTGGCAAACTCTATAACTCCTCATACATGCCACAAACAGGCTTCGTTGAAAGAGTGGCATTTTTACATATTTAGCAGACAAAACAAAACGGAAAACAAATTCGTTGTATGGGCCCGACCGACCGACCCATTTTAGAAATTGATGAAAAAAATGTCACGTGTAAATGAAAACCGACCACAAATTTTATTTTGCTTGTCAAAAAACGGCAAAATGTTTTTGATTTTGTAGTTTTCAAGGGAAAATAAGAAGAAATCCGGCTTGAAAGGTCTGTTTGCCGGTACAACGGGGTTTGTTACGTCGCCTAAGGTCTTAAACAGGATACGCATCGAACTTCAATAGTCTATAATAGCTACGGTATCTCCTTAAAATCGTATGGTTATATATACTAATATTAATAAGTAGGCCTATAGTATAGTCACGAGCACATGCTAATGTTTAATGTTCATGCTTTTGTTTGTATGTATATCGCCTCGGAATAGGCTGCCTATATAGATGGCGCTTTATATTCATTAATATTATTATTATCGACTAAAATAAGTCAAAACGATGCCTCATCATGGCTGTATGACCATTTAGGACGAAAATGACAAAAAAAAATCTATTACTTTTGTGTTGTAAGAAGAAGTTGAAATTTGGTATTGCAGTCAAAAGTAGCATTTGCTTTAAACGCCGCCGCCCTCATCGCTCATGTAATGTACGAAACATTCGACGGCGTCACCCCCTGTCCGTTGATGACCGTTCGGCATTGCGAAATATAAAAGAATGAAACGACTGTAAAGCTTTAGCACTTGTAGATTGCTTGAAGCAACACCGGTCTTAATGTACATGAAGAGCCTATACTGGATATTGGAATACAAAGAGCGGAGATACAGATTGGAAAAAAATCTGAGCGGAACTATGTATGAGACTAGTTTTTAAAAGGCACTCTACGAGCAAATTATCCGCGTACTGCAAGGCATTCACCTCTATACTATCGCCCATATGTAGCTATACGACCTGAGGAATTCACCAATACGCGGGCCAATACGGTTTGAAGGTGATACTTTTCAAGCTAAAAGATCAGTTCCCTCTCAATTTGATAATTCAATCTTAAAGCCACGCTAGTTTACCACTTACGATGTGCGCTCTCTAAACAGCGGCGTAAAATGTGTTCTCTGTGAGTAAGGAAAAGCGGTTCGCTGCCACCAAGTACCACTGCAGTGTTTTTCAATTCATATGCAATGCAAGAACGCTAGGCGTTAGGAAAATGCACTTGAAAAACGTATATATATCAATAACAGCTAACGATTCGGTCAGCTACAATTTGTATTTAAAATCTAGCATCTAGCGGCGTAGCAAGGTTGCAGTTGGGATGTGTAAGAGATGGTTGGAACATAAACATGACAAAGGCTCACCAACCAACATGCTTTTATTATATCAAACGATATTAACCTAAAATCAGTGTTAAATGAAATGAAGTTATTCTTATGTATTTCATTAATGTATCTCCAACAATTGATTGATTTTGCGATTAGTACACGTACTAAAGGCCTTAGAGATCATCGGGAGTCAGAGGTCACCAACAGGTCAATTATTGAGATTTGGGGAAGTAAACAGGGCCCTCGGTTGATGTTGAAGTAGAAGATGGGAGTTCGAAGTCACCAAAGGTCAAACATTGACATTTAGTGCACTAAGTCTCACCTATTTGGAATCGTCTTTTTCATGTTTTTGGGTTTGAAGTATATTAAGAGGACAACATTGAAACCTCGTCCGGACGTACGCTACTACCCACCAGGTCCAGGGTTATGAAAGAATCGAGCTCTTCTGGGTCAATGGTCATCCAAAGGTCAAATCTTGGTAGAAGTGTATACGGGGCAACAGGGATCATGTTGGGTCAGATGTTACCAAGAGTTTAGATAGTAAAAATGTTGGCAGAATTATACAAAAGTAAAGTTGTGTCCCAGAGAGATAAACGCACCTCGTATTGATTATATTGGAGGTCAGGGTGGTTTTTTATTGGTGCGTTCTTTTGGTTTTGTTGATTGGTGTAGTGTTTTTTTGGGAGGGGGGGGGGGTGTTGTTGTGTGTATGTCTTTGTTGGTTACCATAGTTACCGTCGTCAGAGAAAGAACAAATGTTGCATCACATTGATCTAATTTAAATGAAAGTGATGAAACTGGTTTATTTTTCGCATGCAATGATCGCTTAAACAATTCCCACCAAGTAGCCAGGTGAAAACCGAGTAAGTTTTGAAGTCGTAATCTATCTCAATGTATCATATCGTAAAAACACCCGAAACGACAGTAAATAATATTGATAGTGTACACTAAAAGTAAAATGTCAAAATAGTGTCTTCCGCCGCGTGCGACGGCATCTGAATAATTCAACCTTTTAAAAAAATGACTAGAAGAGGCCCTAAGTAAAATAATATATACAAATAATATTAGATCCCTATTGACTTGACAATGTCTTTATTACGCACATAAAACACTTAGACGAACGGCAATTAGGCCAATTAAGGAATATATTGAAAGTGATGAAACTGGTTTATTTTTCGCATGCAATGATCGCTTAAACAATTCCCACCAAGTAGCCAGGTGAAAACCGAGTAAGTTTTGAAGTCGTAATCTATCTCAATGTATCATATCGTAAAAACACCCGAAACGACAGTAAATAATATTGATAGTGTACACTAAAAGTAAAATGTCAAAATAGTGTCTTCCGCCGCGTGCGACGGCATCTGAATAATTCAACCTTTTAAAAAAATGACTAGAAGAGGCCCTAAGTAAAATAATATATACAAATAATATTAGATCCCTATTGACTTGACAATGTCTTTATTACGCACATAAAACACTTAGACGAACGGCAATTAGGCCAATTAAGGAATATAAAAGCATATAGCTTTTTGAAGTATACCCTCTTGTCTGTGATCCATACGAGCGTGACCTTTTCATCTAAGCATTTTGTATTTTGACGACGACGCTATGATTTAGAAGTAGAATAATATTCAATTGATATGCTAGCTCTTGAGGAATTCAAAACGTTGTTATATTAAAGGCCTCATCTCAAATAATAAAAGTGATGTATCGTTTACGGTTTTCTCTGTTTTCTCATTCATTGTGAATATTATGCAGGTCTCTTAACAAAACGTGCCGGTGAATTACGGGACGATATCTTTCGTAACCGAAAAGATGTATTGCATATCCTCTTCAATTTACTTGAATTTGGTTTTGAAATACAACATGTCGATGTCATTCGATTTATTATATTAATTTTTGTTTTATTTAGTTTTTGTTTTTGTTTTGTTTTGCTCCACATGTGCCTGCTTAGTTTATTTTGTAATTTTGAATAGACATTTTGTCGAGTCAATATTTTCCAAAAGATCTTTAATTTTCAAAAAATATTAATTTTTTGGACAATATGGAACTCAAACTTACTTATTGGTGTTTATTGGCAACAATATATCGATAGTAAAGTCTTGACATTCTGACCAAATCTTCTTTGAGTTTTTTTTATTTAATCTTGTTATGTTTAAGAATATGTAGACATTTTATGTATACTTACGCCATAATACCTAATTGACAAGATTTTGGACAAAAGCTATCATCATTTTGGCCACTCTCGCGATCTTTTAAGTAGCATTTTAAGAAATGCACATTTTGGCATTCATGCCCTGTTGCACTGTAAGACACACGATGAAGCCATACATCAGATTCAGAATAATCCACATATCAAAATAATGACACGACATCTCACTTGGGTAGGATTTCAGGCTTTCATTTGACATGTTTGATATCATTACATACAATGTTCGCCTTTGTCCTATACCATCTCTTACACATCCAAAGTGTACCCCTGCTACACCGCGTGAATTACAAATGCATTTATTTGGCTTGACCGAAACGTGAGTTGTTACTGATACGCTTTTCAAGTGCAACTTCTTCGCATTTTCCCAACGCCAGCGTTCTTGCATTGGAAAACACTGCAGCGGTACTTGGTGGCAGCGAACCGCTTTTCCCTACTCACAGAGAACATATTTTACGCCGCTGTTTAGAGAGCGCACCTCGTAAGTGGTAAACTAGCGTGGCTTAAAGATTGAATTATCAAATTGAGAGGGAACTGATCTTTTAGCTTGAAAAGTATCACTTTCAAACCGTATTGGTGAATTCCTCAGGTACAATATAGCTACATATGGTTAATAGTAGAGGTGAATGCCTTGTATGCGGATAATTTGCTCGTAGAGTGCCTTTTAAAAGCTAGTCTCATACATAGTTCCGCTCTCAGTATATGTTTCCAACCTGTATCTCCGCTCTTTGTATTCCAATATATATCCAGTATATATAGGTTCTTCATGTACATTACGGCCGGTGTTGCTTCAAGCAAGCGACAAGTGCTTTTAAAAGCTTGACAGTCATTTCATTCTTTCGCATATCGTTAATGGTTAAATGCAACGGCCATCCAAAAATGTGTGCGTTGACCAGAGATGGGACTTTGGCATGTAAGTTAGACAGGGGCAGGATTAACGGGTATTTTGCCTTCCACGCACCGTGCTATGGGCGTTTATGGTAAATGATTCAAAATGGTGTTCACATTTTCGATAACGATAAATCCAACTCACTATAAAAACACCGACTCGCCACATTCACTGCAGTCCCTCCAAAGATCTGGACCTGGTATACTATTACCAACCACGCTGTTGTAAAACACTGGTTGAAACATGGAAACAAATTCACTTAGGGTAATATACAACATCGCTACGTAGATATGCTATGTCAACAATGTCAATATAAGCGCGAACCTCTCGCTTAATTCACGCCGATAGCAGCACTTTCTACCCCTCGAGATGGGGAGAAGGGGGTTTTCTCCATCGTCCTACTGATAAAAAGTCAAAACGCGCATTGCTATTACACTATCTTCACCAAGACATTTTGAAATTCAACACTCGGCATCGCTTTACGCGACAGAGACACGATTCACAAGTGAGCAGTTGCTTATTAGCAATTCAGAAACGTACCATAGGATAAATAAATTGTTTTCTTTTCGTCATTTGCTACTGCTATAGGAGCCCATTTCCTATCGCTATCTATCATGCCACGTCGCATTTTATTCTAAGAGATGCACAGGGGAAGTGGAAAACATAAACAATTGTGAAGTCATAAGTGCTTGTTTCAATTTGAATGCGCTGCACTTTACCGTCAGCACGATGGCCGGTTGCCTGTGTCGCCACCTCTTAAAAGTCAGTGTCATCACTCAAACTTGATGTTAACCTGCATTCTGGTGTATTTGTTTATTAGTCGACAATTTCGCTTTACAGTTTTAATTTTCTTAGAATGGTTTGGCAATGGCATCCGGAATTAAATATGATACGGATAATTGATGAGCTACAGTGCATTTGTACTTGATAATCGCTAGAGGGCGGTACACGAATGTAAGGACACTTCATACCCTTCGAGAAGTGTATCAACAAGTGTATCTATCATACACTTCGAGAAGCGTATCTCAAAACTTTCTAAAATCATAATATTAATGTAATAAGAAATTTCATACATTGTTGTCCACTAAATTGAGCTCATAATTCATATTTAAAAAAATAGGTAATATTATGGGTGAGGCGTACCATTTTATCAATACACGTAACAATGGATAATGGATACTAGGAGGAGCTCTAGAATGTATTGCATGATATCTACGTCGGGTATGGGAAATAGCACCAAACAACTTTATCGAGGGTATGGGTTTTCTAATCGAGCCAAAATTAGGCAGGTTCTTCACCCTATACTGAATCATATCACGATCAATAATATGATATTATTAAAACAATCTAGCCAAATATCACTGTACTGATCGTCATCACCCGCCATAAAATGTAACGAGTTCCTTGCACTTCGCTTCCCCGTCAATTGGGGCATAGTTAGTCGTTTCCAAACCGGAGCTCGTCTGACACTGTGATTCAGCTAAGTAAACACGAAAACAGCAATACTGATTAAGTGTTACATCGTATTAATTTACAGAAAGAATACAGCATTAAGCTCAATTCATCTATATGAATCACGACAGAGAAACTCAAATCGGAAACAGCGTCGTTACAAGCATTAAGCCGATACAACACGCTGTAACGCTGTCTCTGCCTCTTCCTTTTGCTGATAGCCCGCGGCGGTGCGCATCGCCGCGGGCGCGTATCTTGGCAAATACGTATCTCCTCCTTCTCTCTTACGCTCTATACTACATAACAATCTCATTCAATTTGTTTCTCTTCAACTTGTCATAACTTAAGGAAAAAGATACGCCTGCATTTCTCTCGTCGCCGAAGTAAATACTACAGCTCTATTGGCATGGAAGCATTTCGCGTTGAACTGGTGCGAGACCTGGAATTGTGTTTACACGTATTAAAAGCTTGTAATGTACTCCAAGTGGTGATATACATGTATGAATGTGATAATGAGTCAACCATCGAAGCAACAGTACGGTTTGCAAATGGCAAAGAGAAGATACTGCATTAAATTGGTCTAGCTTCAATTGCCTTGAATTCATACAGTTGAACCTGCCCATTTAATGTAATGATTGGGTGATATTGCACTGGTTATGAAATCCTAATTATGTGTGGCAATAGTGAGTGATTCAAGTAGCATGTTTTATGCACGATCATTCTTAGTATCTTGATAAAGATACAGCAGTTATTTGTAAATCAATGATACATCAACTTTTGATCACATTACTAGATTTTGTTCACGGTATCTGAAAAGAGTATGTACAGATAATAATTAAGATTGCAAAGAAACCTTAGTATAACACAGGGGTTCTCAACCTGGGGGTCGTGACCCCCATGGAAGTCGTTTGGGGTTTCCAGGGGGTCATGAAGGGCTCATAAATATAGGTTTTGGGGGAACCGTGCAGAAATGTCCTGCTCCCTACGCTCACATCCAAACTAAACCTTTTCATTTATTATAACCAGCTGGTTTTTTTCTTCAATTTTTGTTTTGGGGGTCACGGTTCTGACCAGGAATGTCAAAAGGGGTCATGGGGCAAAAAGGTTGAGAACCACTGGTATAACATAACGCTCTTCCATCAAACATTGTCTCCCCTTCTATACCATCGTCTGCTTCATTCAGTTGCTGTAAGATGCAACTGTATACAAAATGTTTTATACATTTAGCATGAATAATCTAAAATCTTGTAACTGAACAAATGATGAGCACTGCTGTTTCATCTGTTTCATTGCCTAAACCTTACCTGATAATGATATCGTCGATGAAGGTTATGAGAGCCCAGGATTCCAGATATTAGGTGTAAATCCCAAACGTGAGACGGATATCGAATTTGGCCTAAGTCATCTGGACTTGCTCGGTTTTTTTAAAAATATCCACAATGAAAAGCATGTTTTTAATAGAGAACAACTTTTATTCAATCATGACAATGCAGTCCATTCACTCCTTTAGCTTGTGTTCATTTAAAACGAAAATTGTCATTTTATAGAGCAACGGAATCAGTAAATTGTCAAATTCAACAGTATGCGGATTCAGGTTTAATACGCTGGGCTATATTTTGTCTTCTGTGTTAAGTATTAATTGGAACATAACTTCTATGCAATGCAAACTCAATTAATTCAAATTAACAATCTAGGTTTGTTTGTTAGCGGTTTTATATCGACTGCATATCAAGCAAATTATATTAATATCTCATTTCACAATATAATATACTTTCAGATTATTATATTCTTTCATCACGCCGGGTTATCATTTTCTTATACGGTTAGCATTAGACTATTTTATTTTTTTATGCAATTTGTTATGCCATTCATGGTACAGCAGCTCCTTATGGTTCAGTGTCTATTTGATTAACATGATTAACGTTTAATATCTAATTTCACGGTTAAGTATCTTAGTTCACGGTTTAATTATCCCCTATTAAGGTTTAATATCTTCTTTCACGGTTTAAATGTCTCCTTTCACGGTTTAAAAGTCTTCTTTCATGGTTAAAAGTCTCCTTTCACGGTTTAATGTCTCCTTTCAAGGTTTAATATCTCCTATACGGTTTAATGTCCCCTTTCACGGTTAAAGGTCTACTTTCACGGTTTAATGTCTCTTTTTACGATTTAATGTCTCTTTTTATGGTTTAGTGTCTCCTTTCACGGTTAAATGTCTCCTTTCATATTTTAATATCCTTTAACTATTTAATGTTTCCTTTCAAGGTTTAATATCTCCTTTCACGGTTTAATGTCTCCTTTCAAGGTTTATTATCTCCATTGACAGTTTGATATATTCCGTATTGGTTTAATATTATATATTCTTTCAAGATTAATGTCTTCTTTTTTGTATTTTTTAATATTTTTCTTGCAGGGATAACATTTCTTTGCACATCAGTTTAGCCGAATTATCTTCTAACGCAGCGATACTTCTTTCATGGTCTGACAATTCCTTTTTGGGTTTAATCGTCTTTTATATGGGTTTAAGATCGTCTTTTATATGGTTAAATATCTCTTTTTAGGTATGACAACTAAAAAGCCCATGATAAAGCTGTATGATGGTTTTCCAATTTGAAATATCGATAGGTATTTATTTGGTCCCTGGTACTTTTGTGTCCTCGATAGATATCTTCATCCCTGACACTCTAATTGTTTCTTAATTGATATCTATTATTATCGGGATCTCTTTGCGTGGCTCCATGGAAACACCCTTTTAATATCTCTATATGTATTGTTCACCTTTCTTATTAATAGACTCGAGACAAATTCCCGATTAATCGTGATCAATTTAATGTCAATAATAGGGGGCCAGCCCTAAATGATATGGGTAATTAATGCTCTATTATACTTGTTAAAGATTTCTTGTATTATCTTTTATTATGACATCTCTGTAGAGCTATTAGTACATTGCACTATGGATAATAGAAATTGGCAAAACTGAGACACTCTCTATTGTCAAACCTTAAAATCATTTATCCGCCAAATTGCTCTCTACAAACACTTCGCCGCTCTCTAAAATCGACGCGCATTGATTTAACACTGTCGTTTACAATATAAATATAATTTGCCAATTTTGCAGGCCCCCAAAACTTTCAATAGTAAATCGTTGTATAGTGGCGCCTCATCAATTGAGATGTCACTTTTAGTGTTATTGCTTCACTAGCGGTTCTAAGATAGCGCGCATCCTTTTATCTAATGTGATAGAGTCAAAACTGGTGAAGTGGTAACCTCTATAAAGAGAATCGTTTTAGATAGACAGTGTGGGTCATTGATTAGTCATCAACCTCTAATGGTGTTACTGATCGTGTAATCAATACGCGGATCAAATTAAACTCGATATTTAAAAAAACCGCGTTTCAAGTAGATACAAAGTTATTCCTACGTTTTAACTCGAAGTATGATTTTTTTCTTTTCTATAAGAGGCTGTATTTTGGCGTTGTTTTTCTAGTTAGAACAACCAGTGGGGATATCAAGCTACTGTGTTCCGGGTCTTTTCCTTTTAAGTGATATTGAAAACGAGCCGTGTAAAACACGCGTCGACGGCCGTCATTAAACCAGCCCTCTCCATGCTTTCTTAGTGTATTTGTAATGATGGTTAATTGAGTATAAGCGATATTTCCCCGATCAAGTTTCGCTTATGATCGACGTATTATTGCCAGTAAAATATTATAGTTTAATAACGCAAAGGACATGTATGATGATACGAAAAACGCGGGAAAAAATAATATGACGAGATACGTTACGGCCACTTGTCCGTAGTGCTGACCGCTACTCTACTCTTATGACTACTAGTAATAGCTTATAATTATACGCTGTTCTTTTCAGTCAGGTACGGCCAAAGTCATTGACCAGTGTTTTGTCAGATAACTTCAAGATCCGATATTAACGAGCTAACTTGTTGATAGCTTTACTTGTTTTCACAAGGCTCAATTGTTTCATGTTGGTTTTTAAATATGTTAGTTTGATTGACGGACCGATGCAATATATTAAGAATTCAGCGTCACCATTGTCACAGCGGTCATGATAATGTCTGCTGTCTATTTCGCTTCATCAAGACATTAACGTCATCGGACACGCGTGACACTTACGCAAGGTGCGTGACGGGTATCGTCTTTGTAGGCCTATGTGTGTGAGTGAATTAAGTTAGTGAAGTTGTGCAGATGCATGATGCACAGTGCGCTTTTTCGTTCATGATCCTAGTGAAATCAAAAACCCTTCTGGCGACGCCCCGCGGAGTAATTCTGTTATACCCTTCACAGAGGTATTCATAGTGCATGATAAAGGGGTCAAATCAAAGTAAGTCCCCCCTAAAATTAGATTATTTTTGTTTACATAACTTCAAACACAATTACACACTGCAAAAACTCCGGTGTTAATATGCAACACTGAGCCGGTGTTACGCTCCTGGTGTTAATGTTGGTGTTAGGTCAACACCATAGGAATAACTGATGTAACACTTCTCATGGTGTTAAGTTTCTTGTGTTAAACTTGGTGTAAGAATAACTCCCATGGGTGTCACTATTCCACACATGCGCACGGGGGTGGGTTATATTGGTTTTGTAACACTTTGGATTGTAGATTTATACATTTGATCTAGTGATTCGATCTGCAACATGCACCATTCCATCCATCATTAAATGGCAAGTAAGAACATTAATTCACAAAAACGTTCAAGTTTGAATAAATTTGAACTGTTGAACAGTGAAATATGTTATTTGCAAGTATTTTATTGTTAAAGTACTTCAACTTATCTAACATTAATATTTTAACACCAGAAGGTGTAAAAAATTTAATTATTTTAACACCAGAAGGTGTAACATTTTAAATATTTTAACACCAGAAGGTTTAAAAAAATTAACATTTTAACACCAGAAGGTGTTATATTTAACACCAACGTTGTAACACTAGTGATGGTGTCATCTTAACACCAAGTGGTGTGGTCCTATAGTGAATCCGTACTGGTGTTAAATTAAACACCCGTGGTGTTAAATTTAACACCACAGTTTTTGCAGTGCACGTTTCCAAAAGTTGAAACGATTATGAAAAGAGAAAACTCTTGGCTACCAATAGAAAGTTTTACATTTTCGATATCATGTTTACATTTCTCAATACAGTCACATTTCCCCAAAATGATGTTTTCAGAAAAAGTGGCACTTGGTCCATACTACATGTAGTCAATTTAAAAACTCTCTTTCGTGATTTTTTTGTACGAAAATTAGACCAAGTTTGTTTTCATAACTCCGCACAGGATTAATCGTTTTGAGAAATTTAAAAACTTGTGAAAATAAAAAGTGCTTGGCTTCTCACAGAAAGTTTCTCTTGTTCAATATCATGTTTACTTTTCCCAAAATTGTCTCATTTTTCCAAAACGATGTTCTTCAGAAACAGTGGCAATTTTCAAAATCCTATACAATTTTGTTTGCGTAACACCCCCACACAATTAGACGTTTTGAGAAATTGAAACTTTTCAGAAAAAACGCTTAGCTATCCGTTCAAAGTTTCCCATTTTCAATATCATGTTTACTTTTCCCAAAAAAGTCAAATATCCCCAAAATGATGTTTCTGTTAACATTAAATTTGCCAAAATCCAATACAAGTAAGTGCCACTTTTTCTGAAAACATCATTTTGAGGAAATGTGACTGTTTTGGGAAAAGTAAACATGATATCGAAAATGTAAAACTTTCTATTGGTAGCCAAGCGTTTTTTCTTTTCATAATCGTTTCAATTTTTCAAAACGTCTAATTGTGTGTGAAGTTATGTAAACAAAAGTAATCTAATTTTAGGGGGGGGGGGACTTACTTTTTTGACCCCTTTATTTAAGAACGACGCATACTGCCGATGTAAATTTTAGGTGTGTAGGGTATAACAGAATTATGCCCCGAAACATTTTAAGCAACAGACAATATGGTTATATTTATAATAAGATTGATTGATACGATAGCAATCGAGTACGGTATTACTAATACCATCGAAAACCTTAATCCACAAATTAATTATGCATGACTAAGGAACGTTGAAATGAATTGCTGTGATTTTAATTTAATAAGTTTATCATTACTGATCCAGACTTCCAATATCGAGCTTTTAATTGTCGAAAGTGTGCTACATGACCGCAACTCTATTTCCTCGGTTACTAGTATATCATTCTAGTATAGTTATGGGTAAGATATTCATCCGTGTCTTCACCATATTCACACTTATCTCTGATTTAAGTGACCCTATACAATTATGCCAAGGCGCGGATACAGGGGGGGGGGGGGACGCCCCCCCCCCCCCACACCCCTCTACCAAAAAAAGGGGGGGGGGGGAAAGGGGAAACAAAAAGAAAAAAGGGGGGAAAAGGGGAAAAAAGGAAAAAAGGGAAAGAGAGAAATTAGAAGAGGGGATAAACGAGAAAAAAGAAGAAAAAAGCGGAGGGGTGAGGGGGGGGGGGGTGTACGAAAAGGCGGGCGGGGAGGCATGCGAGGGACATAAGAACGTTTGGAGTTTATTGATAGTTTTGTCGGGATACATACGCGTACGTACGTTGCCGAGAAATCTGATATTTTGAAGGTAACTATATAATATACATACAAACACCACATCCGAAGATGAGACTAAGGGTTACGCATCACATACCAACATATAGAGGATCGCATAGGCGATTCAATAGGGAACTTGAACAATTTAAATAATAACAGCGAGGCAGATAACTACCGCAAGTTCAACAACTCAAACAAACATTAAACAAGCCTCGACTCATATCCCAACTTAAAAAGCAAGGACATGAGCCGGTGCAGGAATCGAACCCGTGACCTATCGAACACAAGTCGAGTGCATTAACCACTGAGCTACCCGGCCGTCTCCGATAAACAGAGTACAGACCAGATAGTAGTGATATAGAGTCATGGATTCTAATTGACAAACAATACAACAACACACGGTATATGAGATCATTAAAGATGCTTACTCGCAACCCTAACATTATAAATACATACAAACACCACAACCGAAGATGAGACTAAGGGTTACTCATCACATACCAACATATTATAGAGGATCGCATAGGCGATTCAATATGGAACTTGAACAATTTAAATAATAACAGCGAGGCAGATAACTACCCCAAGTTCCACAACTTAAACAAACATTAAACAAGCTTCGACTCATATCCCAACTTAAAAAGCAAGGACATGAGCCTGTGCGGGAATCGAACCCGTGACCTTTCGAACACAAGTCGAATGCTCTAATCACTGTGCTACCCGACCGTCTCCGATAAACAGAGTACAGACCAGACAGTAGTGATATAGAGTAGTCATGGATTCTAATTGACAAACAATACAACAACACACGGTATATGAGATCACTAAAGATGCTTACTCGCAACCCTAACATTATAAATACATACAAACACCACACCCGAAGATGAGACTAAGGGTTACGCATCACATACCAACATAGAGGATCGCATAGGCGATTCAACAGTGGTAATAGTATTCGACTTGTGTTCGAAAGGTCACGGGTTCGATTCCCGCACCGGCTCATGTCCTTGCTTTTTAAGTTGGGATATGAGTCGAGGCTTGTTTAATGTTTGTTTGAGTTGTGGAACTTGCGGTATTATCTGCCTCGCTGTTATTATATAATATAGTATAACTTCTTTCTGGCATAGGCCTATATAAAAAGCCAATATAGATCGGAAATAAAGTGATTGCTTTTCAATAAACCGTGACAAATGTCATGAGGCTGACACTCATATAAGCGATGTTATGAGTGAGGAGGTAGACCTTATTGAATGGCCCTCGTATATGATAAGTCGAACTACGTTCGCATGGTTGGGAACTTGAAGGAAAATTTCACCTTCAAAAGGTATTTCTTTCTTTTGAAAAACTTTGTTGGAATATGGCATTGTTTTCTGCATTTCATTGAACAATCTAGACAATTCTGAAAGGGATAGGTATCCTAACATCTTGCGCCAACACCACATTTCAAAAGCTGATATATTCTTTGAGTCCGCAATTTCCACTGACCAGGTTTCAGCTCCATGTAGCAACCGAAAAGATGTATGCCTTCATAATGCGTACTTTGTGGCCTTTGTGATTCCTCTATCCTTCCAAATGGTTGATAGGGCATTTGCTGATGTTTTAGCCATGGCCAAACACCTTTTAATCTTCTACCATCTTTGAGAATGAGTGATTTAATGAAATTGAAGGTGTCAACACATTCTACTGTATCGTTATGGACCCTCACTTGTTGGTGTCTGTTATCTCCACAGATCATGACTTTGGCCTTCTTAACATTCAGGAAGAACTCAAAATTCTCACTGGCTGCTTTCACTCTGCGTATTTTGTCTTGAAGTGCATCTCCAATTCTCGCTATCAGGGTGGCAATCGTCAGGATATCGGAGATTGGTTATTGGGCGACCTCCTACTGAAACTTGACCTTCAAATCCATCAAAAGCTTGCCTCATGATGTATTCTACATAAATGTTGAATAGGTAGGGTGACAGGATACATCCTTGACGAACGCCTTGCCCAATTGAGAACCACTCACAGTTACCATTATCTGTTCTTACTGTAGCCTCGTGGCCCTCGTGGTCTTTGTATAGAGGGATTTAATCATCAGCTCTGGAAATACGCCTTTAATCAAAACCAGCTGTTTGCGCATTGCATATTTCATATATCGGGAAAATCCCTTACCGACTGTCAATCAAAGTTGTTATTATGTTACTATAGGTAATTTGAAATTGTGGCTAAGTATTGTTATCACGAGCTGTAAGTATGAGCCAATCAAAATGCAGATAACAAGATTTGGGCGTGGCTTACGACAAAAGTGTTTTATGTTTGTGAGAGATAGTCCCACGTAAAAACCGACTTAGAAAATCAAGATTCAACGTTGTTTGCTGTAATATTTTCTTCAAACTAAAGAAAATACAAACAGAAGGAACTGTCGATTCGGTTTTAGTGTAATTGAATTAGTTGAAAGCACCGCTCGGCTACTCGATAGGCTACGTTGTACTCCGGTGGCCCCGTAATCCTCTGAATTCGCAGTACGATTAATACTAGATTTCTATTTAGTCTTCACTCTAGTTATTAGTACATTGTTTGAAAATGCGCATAATCATGAAAAGGTGTGGCGTTTTTACTTGTGACCTAGATTTCACGATCCTTTGACGTTAACTGAATAATTATTAATTAACTGAATATTAATATGAATATTGATATGTCCAACAGACTTAGTTAGTTTTACATTATTATTTAGACTAATTAAGACTTAACCTGTAAATCGCCTAGCACGTGGCAAACCAGTCAGTCTGACCGTTTCCATTAATACTTGCATGAGAATGAAACAGGCGCATATCTTCCGTAATTGCTAGAAAAACATTCAAATCGTCCATTGACTCTTTCTCATTCAAGATAGTGCGTGTATGGTCTTGCCAAGTGATGATTTGTTTCATGTCTTCAGTTGCTCCTCAACTCTCTCCACCTCCATCCACTCGATACAACCCGATGATGAGCAGAAAAAGCTAGGGATATATAGGGCACGACACTACTAATCACAATAAAGCGTTGATACTTAAGGTTTACTAGGGTTCACAACATCTTAATGGGCCAATACGTCCATTGGAATCAACCTATTTAGTACAACACTACTACTTTACGATCCTCCTATCCACCCATTACTCTCCAACGATTTGATAGTCTTGTTTTCTTTACTCATAGTGCTCTTTCAGATTGGCTATGACTTGAGCGACCTAAAAAAATCTCAGCTCTTCATTATAGGCGGTTTGGAGGGTTAACATACTGAAGGACCTTACTGAGATTGCTGTAGAATGGCTCACCGATGCGGCAGGTAAAAACGCCTACGGGTGCACACTGGGTAAACATAGTGAATGTCACTTTGTGTTGCGACCTATCTTGTCCGGCGTGTATAATACTACATCGCTGACAGTTGTAATCGAGTTTAACCCGCTGCTATAGAATAACTTTTGCTTTATGTTTAAAAGTCAGTTTGAAGCGCGCTCCATCTGGAGATGCGACAATTTACGTGATTGGCTTCGGCAAAAATCGTTTAGTATAAGTAGCACGATTTTGATACTTGATTTGCTTCCAAAAGGGTCCATTTTATCGGTAATTATTTTTAATTGAAATATAATCTTTAATTAATTTTCAATCTAACTTTTCAAAGCAGGCAATATTTTACTTGCTGTGCTAGCCAGGCAGTTCAAGAAGTTGAGAGCACATCACATCACATGCAGCGTGAATGGCAGTCATCCGTGCATAATATGCCTGCGGACGTCAGTGAAGACAGAGAAGATCATTTGGATGGATAGTTAAGCCACACATCAGATGTTTCTGCGGAAGAAGACTCGAGGTTATATAAACCTCATCAGTTACGGACACTGCATACTTTTTTACTCATGAACTGATGAACTGCAAGTTGAGTAAATGCCCCCGTAAATGCCTAGATCGTAAATGCTCCGGACAACGACATAAATGTTGCTGTGTAAAAGCGATATGTGTAAGGATAGCTACCCCCTACACGCTGTACCATTTAAGCTTCGAAAGTTAATGTCAAGACGTATTATAATCTTGTCAGAATAATGAAAAGGGTTTTGTTTAAACATTAGACCTTTACCTTTTTGGCCATGTCGAAAAACAGAGCTTACATTTTGACCGTCTGTACCAGCTTGAAATAGTAGCCTATATTAATCTCGATTACAACGATGAAAATCTATGCCTGTATCAGCATTGTTTCAATCTTTTTAAGCGTTTGATATGGTTTCATATCTTTTGAGTATCGATATCTTTCTTATGGTTTCTGTACCGATATCATCGATCTTTTCTTATGGTTTCTGTACCGAATCGATACCTGTAATATTGAAATCGATATCAGCTGTGTCGATTGGCCTTTTTCTAGTGATTGCCAAGCCATTGGCCGAGAGGTTAACCTATCACGTTGGAATGAGCTAAATCATTTTATGTACATGGTGCTAATTAGATGTATTTCCACCATCTCTAAAACACGATTGAATTTACCTTAACTTATTCTCAATTATGTTGGTCCTTATTTCACTAACGTGCTTAGGGAGCAGTTCCATTTATACGCGATAAATTTATCGCGACTGTATCGGGGCCTGATATGTTTTGGACCCGATGTTTTTCAAGTTGATACGCGATAAAATAGTCATCAGGCCCCGATAAAATAGACATCGGGGCCCGATACGAGGCCTCTGCCATACCCTGGGGTATGTTTAGCAAATAGAGCGGGACATTGTTTAGCAAATACACGAGGATAATACAATTTACGTTAAACATCCATAATCAATAACATTATCTCTAAAAACATGAAATGCTGAATTTGTACCTTACAACTAGAATAAATAACCCGAAGCTCTATTTACATACCGACCACTTATCTTTCGTTATATTTAAACAAGCGGTAATACGCTACTCGATAAATAATCCTTTGCTACTCGCAACTGTACGCGATAAAAATCTCATCGGGGCCTGATAAAAAACTCATCGGGGCCCGGAACATTCTCGCAATTTTTATCGCGTACAAATGGAACTGCTCCCTTACTGACATATATATATGCAGTAATGGAAATACCCACATGACTGTCAACCAGGGGTTGACGATTATGCGTGTCGCAGCTCTATTAGTACTATTGTGTGTACTGGTCATAATAGTAGTATTGCTTTATTCCGTAATAATAAGAGTGATTAAAATCATGTCTTGGCCAGTTCACCCCTCGCTAATCTAGTAGTTGAGTAATGTGCCTTAAAATGCAGAGGTCCATGGATCGATTCCAACTTGGACCACCTTTTCAACTGATTTATTTCCTTTTGTACTAGAAGTTGGGTTACAAATATTCTGAGTCCACAAAGTGTGCAGTTCCTAGTCAGCCGAGGTGGAAAGTCATGTGGTTGTTTCCATCGCTGCGCTGCGACACACATGATCGTCAACCCCGGGTTGACAGTCATGTGGGTATTTCCATTACTGCATATATATATATATATATATATATATATATATCTATATGCAGCAATGGAAATACCCACATGACTTTCCACCCGGGGTAGACCAATCCTAAGTCGACCAACCCTGGGTGGACTAGGGTTAGGGTTTAGGGGTTAGGGTTAGGGTTAGGGTTTAGGGGTTAGGGTTAGGGTTAGGGTTTAGGGGTTAGGGTTAGGGTTAGGGTTTAGGGGTTAGGGTTAGGGTTAGGGTTAGGGTTAGGGGTTAGGGGTTAGGGTTAGGGTTAGGGTTAGGGTTAGGGGTTAGGGTTAGGGTTAGGGTTAGGGTTAGGTCCCTGGGTGGACAGTCCCGGGGCTGGACAGTCCCGGGGTTGTTTTGGGTCCCTGGGTGGACAGTCCCGGGGCTGGACAGTCCCTGGGTTGTTTTAGAATGATCCATCCTTGTTTTTACCTCCCCGACCACCAACCCCCTGAGTTTTTTAACATATAATTTAGAATGAATATAGTTTCCAAGGTGTTTTTTAAACAGTATTATGGTTTATTCCGTAGTCCACCCAGGGTTGGTCGACTATGGGTTGGTCGACTTAGGGTTGGTCGACTTAGGGTTGGTCGACTTAGGGTTGGTCGACCCCGGGACTGTCTACCCCGGGTGGAAAGTCATGTGGGTATTTCCATCGCTGCATATATATATATATATATATATATATATATGTACACACTTTGAGGCAATCTTAAAAAATAAAAATAAATCATGGTATAATTTTATTGTTATCGCAGCCAACCGGCTGAATTGTCACAACATTACAAATTACGTAAGTTATTACACATTAATAAACAATGCAACGTCAAGGCAGCAGCTAAATCAGCGCCAAGTTGCGACATAAAAACAAACAATAAACACATATATAACAACAACAATCTGTGCACGTGTTCACCGACCAAGTGCACGTCCACACTTTGAGGTATAGCTGTGTTCCCCGACCAAGGTACACAATTTGAAGCACGTATTATTATTATTTTATACATTGGTATAGTTTATTGTCATCGCAGACATCCAGCTGAATTGGCACAATATGACAAATTACAAAAATACATTAAAATGCAAGCAATACAATAATAACTTGAAAAACAATAATATCATACACCCACACCTGCATACAACACACATTCCACATTACAGACCACAATTACCCCCACCCCATCACACACAATCCCACCCCCTCCACCCTCACACAATCTATGCACACCGACCAAGGTACACACTTTGAGGCAACCTATGTTCACCGACCAAGGTACACACTTTGAGGCAACCTGTGTTCACCGACCAAGGTACACACTTTGAGGCAATCCATGTTCACCAACCAAGGTACACGCTTTCAGGCAATCTGTGCTGACCGACCAAGGTACACGCTTTCAGGCAATCTGTGCTCACCGAAAAAGGGACACACTTTGTTAGGCAACCTGTGTTTATATGTATATATCTTACTGAGAAGTATTTTATTATAACTAAACCTCTTATGTCTTCACTGAATAACAGAAATGAACTTGTGAGTGGGTGCAGACATAGAAGAAAGCACTTATTATATAACTTTAAGTAACTTTTGGTGATTCCTTAATTGTTGTTTATATCATGTACAGGCATCTATGTATTGAGCTATTGATTTCCTTGTGCTGAATTTCTCAGTGTACAATTTACAACTGATGAGTGTGGATGGGGAGTTCCATCCATACGAAACAAGCCTGTATTGTAATGTAATGTAAACCAAGTTTCACTAGTTTAATAATTTAGATGTATATACATTTGAATGTATATACAATTTGAGGCAACCTGTGTTTAGATGTATATATATATTTACATCCCAGCCTAAGAAATGGCTTACATGATCCAATACATTGTATTATCATACTGTATGTACTATAATAGTACACCACTGTGTTATTGTATCATGAACATGCATTGGGCCTAGAGTTAGTTGGTTGATCATGTTGATACTGGCAAGTTCCGGATTGGATGCGGTAACCTGTGTTCACCGACCAAGGTACACACTGTGAAGTAACCTGTGTTCACCGACCAAGGTACACACATTGAGGTATCCTGTGCTCACTGACCAAGGTACACACATTGAGGTATCCTGTGCTCACTGACCAAGGTACACACTTTGAGGCAACCTGTGTTCACCGACCAAGGTACACACTGTGAAGTAACCTGTGTTCACCGACCAAGGTACACACTTTGAGGTATCCTGTGCTCACTGACCAAGGTACACACTTTGAGGCAACCTGTGTTCACCGAACAAGGTACACACTTTGACAATGTTTGAGGCGGGTAGGTGTGCACACCCTTCTCACTGACTATGGTGCACACTTTGAGGCTACCTGTATCTTTCATCTGTTTATTATCCTCGACAATTATGCAGACGTAAATTAATTGGTACAATTGTTACCATCGACACACAATCTATGCACATCGACCAAGGTACACACTTTGAGGCAACCTGTGTTCACCGACCAAGGTACACACTTTCAGGAAACCTGTGTTCACCGACCAAGGTACACACTTTCAGGAAACCTGTGTTCACCGACCAAGGTACAAACTTTCAGGCAACTAGTGTTCACCGACCAAGGTACACAATTTGAGGCAATATATGCACACCGACTAAGGTACACACTTTGAGGTAACCTGTGTTCACCGACCAAGGTACACACTTTGAGGCAACCTGTACTCACCGACCAAGGTACACACTTTGAGGCGATCCATGTTCACCAACCAAGGTACACGCTTTCAGGCAACATTTGTTCACCGACCAAGGTACACGCTTTCAGGCAATCTGTGCTCACCGAAAAAGGTACACAATTTGAGGCAACCTGTGTTTAGATGTATATTTACATCCCAGCCTAAGAAATGGCTTACATGATCCAAGACATTGTATTATCATCTGTATGTACTATAATAGTACACCACTGTGTTATTGCATCATGAACATGCATTGGGCCTAGAGTTAGTTGGTTGATCATGTTGATACTGGCAAGTTCCGGATTGCGGTAGTCAGAGATTGGGGTAAACAGACTTATCTATTTAAGAACATGTGTGTCCACCGACCAATGTACAAATGCGGCAACCTGTGTTCACCGACCAAGGTACACACTGTGAAGTAATCTGTGTTCACTGACCAACATGACCAAGGTACACACTTTGAGGTATCCTGTGCTCACTGACCAAGATACTCACTTTCAGGCAATCTGTGTTCACCGAACAAGGTACATCACACTTTGACAATGTTTAAGGCGGGTAGGTGTGCACACCCTTCTTACTAACTATGGTGCACACTTTGAGGCTACCTGTATCTTTCATCTGTTTATTATCCTCGACAATTATGCAAACGTAAATTAATTAGTACAATTGCTACCATCGACACCAAGAATAACATTCTTATCAAAGAACTTTAATTTTATCAATAAAAGGTTTTGGTATGGTTTCGCTGTGTATGTTATGAATTACCCTTTGTTATACTATCATGACTATGGCGCAGTAAACTGTCGCAACTGTACAAGAAATCTATTTTAACTTCAGAATTGTGTCATCGGTAAACATATGACCGTCACATGGACATGTCATGGGGATCACATGGATGACACAATAGTGTTTCAAAGTATGCTGGAATTGCTCCGTGGGTATCACGTTGACGTCACACTGACTGACAATTGTCATGGTTATCACTTGGTGGTAGGTTGGAGTGATGTTGCATGCCATGCATACTGGTATGTCTCAGAAATCTTCTTTGACCTTCAGTGCAGTACAATGGCTATCACGATGACGTCACGCGAACAATTCATAGGTGTCACATGAGTGGACGCATTAGTCTTGCAAGGCATGCTGGCACTGCTCAAAGAATCTTCTTTTGATCTATTAACACGTTAATGTGTTTTTAACTGGTGGGCACTTTATACGCTTCCCTTGGTAAACGTACTTGCGGTACAAGCAAAGTGACATAAATGGACCTTCTATAAAGCTTTTTAAAATGAAATCCAAGAATGGTTAGGGATGGGCGTAATCGATGGTAACTCTACGCACGTAAAGTTTGCATTGTGTGTTGTGATGGACTGACGAAAGCCTGTGTGGTGTTAGTCGAAACACGTCCTCCCAACAGACTACTCCATCGTTGCATGCCGCATGTGCGCCACACGAATGTGAATTAGACAGGGAATTAGCGCGCGAAAAGCCTGAAAAACTTTTAAGTTGGGTAACGTGTAGCAATTTACTTAACCAGTCTTCGTGAAATTCATTTGTGCAGACGATCAATGGGAAGTTATTAACACGAGCTCTTAACAAATCTATCTGTAGCTATCTCAATAGAATATCTCGCGCGGTTCTTACTTCAGTAGTTGCAGACGATTTTTTTTTCTACTTTTTTTTATAATAGTCACGAGTTTGCATGTGCTCAATTACTTTGGGTTAACATTTAACGCGGGCAAATAAGGAAAATTTGCATTTTTAAAATCAGTTTTTGCTTACGGCTGTATTCATGATGAGGTAGATTATATGGTGCTAATGGGTCTCATGATGAGTGAGTGTAAATCTGAAACAACTATAATAGACAAGTTTGGCGAGGTGTTTTATGTTTTACAAATCAAATGAGATTTTATCGCTGATTATTCATATTTAACAATAAAACAATTCATGGAAACCTCTTTAAATTATATGAAGCACTTTAAATTGTCACTGTCAGCAGCAGTCTCCCCCAAATCGCTCGGGGATCTTTATTTATACGTTATGTTCAATGTATGTCCTATTTTATTGCTGTTTTAAATTAAGTAATAATAGATATGGATCCGGATGCGCGCGTGTAATTATCGGTCGTATTAAATACATGAGTGTCGAGTACACTTGTTGCAGAGCGCGTAACTTCGAAAAATTAGGGTATGTCTTTACAAAACAAAGCCACACCAATCTATTTAACTAATTCACTGTCAGTTCACTCATTTGACACATTCTTTAACATGTGCTTATTATTTGAAGCATTTAACATGTTGAAGAGTAGAAAATGTTGATCGATCAAAATGCACTATAAATATTTTGAATACGTGAATTTCAAGTATTTACATAATTGTAAAAATCAAATTCAAGCTTGCACGTCCTTTAATTCTATAATTTGACCTCTGAAAATCTCAGTATACTCTTTAGCCCTCCCCTCCCTCCTTTTTATCGTCACTTAACGACACTAAATACGACGTAAATGGTTTTAGTCAATATAATAATCGAAACTACTACCATTTGACGACAGCCTCGTATAACCGCTATACACACAAACATCACTCCGAGTCTTATCACGCCGCGCTACTGACACACCCCCATAATGCCAGTACTGCTGCTATCTACGGTAGATAGCGCGATCGAAACTGACTGATTTTACCAAAAGATATAAAGGTCCGGGCCTCGCCTGTGTGCTATATTACCGGTGCTGTTGTACTGCATGTAACAAGCGGCTAGAGAGAGAGAGGAACGCTGTCTCAGGTATCTCTATACATACGACACTGACTTGACTTTTTTTTGTTCCAATCGACACTCAATTTAATACAGTCCGGTCAAATCCATTAAACACTTGAAGTTATCAAGCAAGCTAGCATCCGGCTAGAGTTAGGTTCGCCTGGTGGTATCGGTTTAGTCCTCTGAGTCGACAATTTTCTCGTGTGTCCTACTTGGCATGTCATTTTGGGCGAAACAAAGTAGCGGCGGCCATGATGAGAATATCAATCAGCTTTCCCCTGATGTGGTAAATAGGCTTCTTAACGTGGCTCTAGCCTACTCAGACTTAAAACCGCGCTTTTAACAAGTTATTTTATTGTACCGTTTTTCTCTCTCTCTCTAGTCTCTCTCTCTATCTGTGCCATGCCCCCCATTCGTAGAGGTATTCTACTCCGATACGATGCATCGTATTTCACAAAATGCCTCACATTAGTACGTTTTCCAGCTACTTAGAGGGATATGATGCCGCGGTTCCGCCAACGATCGGATTTCAACTGATAGTCCCCTTTTTTGTATTCACGCTAGAATAGATGCTTGTTGCATCCTTGTAATATTAAAATCCTTTAGATTGCCCGTGTATACATATTTACAGGTAATTGGCGTAGTGACTGGAGAGCGCGCTGCACACTCTAAAGTAAGAACCGTTTTCTTATATTCAAAGCCACTGAAGAAAGATCGCCCAGAGCCCCCAGAAATGCATAAAGAACTACAGGGTAGAATTGTACGTTTCAGGTGATGTAATCGACTCCGCTTGCCCAACAAATGCCCCCCAGTTCCATGCTACTTCAAGTGCCCAATCATCTGATCATTGTGAGTCGGGGGGATGGGAAAGACCTGATTTAGAAATCTGCGGCTTCGAATGACACTACCATTTTGGGTTTTCACCATCAATCCATTGCTCACAGAGTTGATGTGATCTCTGAGTAGACATTAGCACAGTGTATGACCAACGGCGTGTAATATCCAAACTAAGTGTGGATGTCGCGAGCTCTGAGGCCATGATTACAGCCAGATCAGAGCTGTCTCGCTCGGGCGTATAACTAAACAAGCCGATGCCAATACTATCATCATCAAACCTTATACCTTCATGGTGATGTCAGTCCCAACATCGCTCTATCTTGTCACGTCTGGTGATATTAATAGGGAAAACCCATCCCGAAGTAGGTCTAACGGGCTGAGGAAGCCGAGGCTAGGATTAGCTAAAAAAGCAGCAACTGAAACGGAAAGATGTCGGCTAGTATAACGTCCTCTCGGAGGACATACTTAACCATCAAATTCGTTAGTATTAGCGCATCGTTTACACACTTTGCAGGCATATTCGGTTGTTTATGGGCGAGTTGATGTCTCTAGCTCTGGCTTATGGATATATATGCGCGCGCCAAGCTCTCACTCACTTACATTTCAGTATTCCAACTTCTGAAACGCAGACGACGACACTACAATGATGATGATGCTGCTCTTTAAGTGGCTGACGCGGTTTGATAGCGAGTGCTAAGGTCAAAGCTCTCAAATACAATTCGCTACAAAAAAATGATTATTCCCCGGTGCGAATGAAAACATTAGTACTCTAGTAATTGTTGTTCTTGTATAATTTGGATAATAATATAGAAGTGAGCCGTTTTCGCTACACAAGTTGATCATTGTCTTGCTAAACTATTACATACTTCTCACCAAAAAACCTGGAGTGCTGATATATTTATATTTGTCTTTCGTGTTTTGTAAGAAAACAAATGGTAATAAAATGTAATCTGTATGAATTATCTGAAATACATCATAAATTCGGAAGGAAATTTGTCTCTGAATCCAGGATATGTTAAATTTTCAAATGGATTTTTACGGATAAGCAACACAAACATGACCAAAGTGTGTATGACACACTACGGTCTGCCATTGTATTTTGGCGGAAAGTAATTACATCTTTATTCTTTTACGCACTTTGCAAATCATTGAACCCTATGGATATGAAAACAAGCTTGAAAGAATGGCATTTAGTTTGCGAGATGTAAAGCGGACCCGTAATACAAGTGCTCAACTAAAACACAGCTTAAAACAAATCACTTATAATCAATTTAACATTGTTTAAGTGGGGAAGTATGTATTTATTAGCCAATGTCTGTATTACATTTAGCGTAATGGCAGCATTAAAACGAGTGAATTGCTTTCTGAATTGCTTTCACGTTTTTACATACTCGCTTTATATACTGAGTATACAAGACCGGAATCGTATTAACCAAAGATTAATATGTAATTAAATTACTACTTAAATGTCTAATTATGGATCAATAATGAGTGCAGTGTTGTCATAAATCACACTTCATTTTAACGTTGTATTTTCCATTCTCTTCCCTTATTTCTTCTCGCACGACGCGTATACGCGGCCAAATAAGATTTAACCAGTCCCATCATACCTTGCTTTGTTTGTCACATGACATGTATTTTTCAAATAACCTTAGTTATATTGGTTCTCATTGTCCTTACATGAACTATGAAATTGTTGTGTTTTGGGGTTTTCCCCTCTTTTTGAATAAAACACAGCACTTTAAAAAGAATATCGACCAGCATATTATAAAAGAATGGTGACCTTTTTGTTGATTTAGATAGTAAGGACCAGCCGATTATAAGTAACCTTTTTGTTGATTTAGATGGTAAAATATATATTTTGGATACCGCCGCGCCGTGAATGCAGACAACAACGCTGTATAACACATTCTGGCCCGCTCAAAGAAAACCCAACCGCAATGCATCATGGTACGCTCAACCTTTCTTCTTTGCGCGACATCTAGTATCTTGATGGAGCCCATGATTGAGACATGATAGGTGACACGTGTTTTAGTCAAAGCCCGTGAAATCCTACCACCCCAAGGTATGTGTACTTAGCAGTTCACTATATCCGTGGTTACTCGTAATATAAAATCCCCGTTTACATGATTTAATGATTAATCATATCGTCTGCTAAACGACAGTTATGGCGCGAAAAGTACGAAAGTCCATTTTGTTAAGTTACTGGTGGTTTTTAACGCTTTTCCCGCATATATAATTTCATTTAAATGACAGAAGTTAACTAATGTGAAAAGGGCGCAAGAAAAACATGAGTCCATTTACGCCAACATTTGAGTAACGGGTGGTTTTCCCGGGATGGTTTTGAAGCTGTGTGTGGCCAGACAACTCATCATACAAATGTACCTGTTGATCAGCCTTTTGATTGAGCCTGTGTTATTTTTCGAAATATTCCCAAAATAACAAACTATATAGCTTTCAGTTCCATATAATTGCCTCCCATGTACATATCTTCGGACTGGGTACTTTTTGCGCTTCGTTTTAACCATGTAAGTGTACATCATGATCATGTATGTAGAGAGAATTCACCGTGATAATGATATCTGTTTTGTTATTTTTATGACGTGTCTCGCTGACATGTATCCGATTACACATAGTTTTGTTTGTGTGTTTCTTTGTTTTAATTATGTTGTTTTTGTTTTAATAGGTAGGGAATCATGACGATTGGATGGGTCGTAAGAGCTTCTTGGAAGATTTGGCTATTCTAATGTTCCGCACTGAAGACATTAAAGAATAAAATACAGTAGTTTGTATTTGAAAGATGGCCGATTTTCCAACCAACTCTAGTGGTGTATCAAAATTGGGATTTAATTTTAAAATATTATTTGAAAGGCATTTAATTGTCCAATACACCCTTGTGACAATCCAAACGCAATCGTATTGAAACAATTTGGGATAAGTGAACACATTTTCTTTGAATTTTTTTTTTGGGGGGGGGGGGGGGCGTGCGTGTTGTGTGGCTGTATTGAGGAACCGAAAATCATGGTATTTAATAATGGAATTCAATCCCATGGATAAGATGCCAACACAATCTGAAATTTCGAACTCTCGATAAGGAAGAGGTATTTAAAAAAACCAAGAGTATGTTAGAAGTGGAGTATCATTATTAATATTGGTGCCATTGCTTTGTAGTAGGTGCACTATAATAAACAACTGGAACTGGAACAAAAGCAGCGTGTTTTTCATTTTTGTATCTTATCTTCTGCGATCAACTTCTATTATGTTTCAGATTTGTGATAAATTGATCGTGTTTATGGCAAGATAATAAATAATATCAGGGACTATAACGACAAAACAACACGTGTGGAATGTCAGTGTGTCTGTGTCAGTGGTAAATATTATAAAGATTTGTCATCGGCTTTAGCCGCGAATATCTTGATTTAATATTATGTTATAATTTCCTGCCGGTATAGGGACTCACAGCTAGAAGATCTCTGAAATGACATATCATAATTAAACGTTCACACACAATTGCCAATAAAATGCAACTCAATATCCGATTTACAATTAAATAATTGATGTTAGTAGCACCCTTGTAGCAAATATGTAATTGGCAATTAATGCGAACAGTTTAAGTTACTTAATCACTAACTTGCAATTGTTCGAAACATTATACATGTTATACGTCAAATTAAAAATGTGCACGTATGTTTTTCCTATGTTACATATAATTAATTGAATTGATTTTGAACAAAAGATTAAGTAGTTTAGTCACATATTATAATATTTTCAGGTCTTGTAAAATGTTTTATTAGTCGCACCTGTGCATTTAAAAAACACTTTAATTGTTGTATTAAGTTGCTTATGCTTATATTCAGCGCTTTCATATAGG
This sequence comes from Ophiura sarsii, assembly GCA_035610835.1. NCBI lineage: Eukaryota > Metazoa > Echinodermata > Ophiuroidea > Amphilepidida > Ophiuridae > Ophiura > Ophiura sarsii. The sequence goes on along the minus strand of CM069451.1, from coordinate 48,964,281 downwards.
TAGCGTCGTATAAATGACCGCAAAAAGTAACGTAATGTATACAATTGTTAAAGACAGGAGAAACGCATAGACGTGAAAAGGTCAGATAAGTGTGAAAACAACACAGAATAATATGTGGGGGCAACACACAAAAGCGTGAAAAGAGGTCAATTATCATGATTATAATCGAGGTCAAGGAATTTGTCAATATCTATGACAAGTCGTATAAAAGGTGAAAGTTTAAAAAATGCCTTAAAGAAAATGTTTTCTAAAGATTTGATTGAAAGAATCTCAGATGTGAATTAAATGAAGAAAGATCCGTGAAAGAACATAGAAACATAACTACGGTGAGAAAGATCCGTGAAAGAACATAGAAATATAACTACGGTGAGAAAGATCCGTGAAAGAGCATAGAAATATAACTACGGTGAGAAAGATCCGTGAAAGAACATAGAAATATAACTACGGTGAGAAAGATCCGTGAAAGAACATAGAAATATAACTACGGTGAGAAAGATCCGTGAAAGAACATAGAAATATAACTACGGTGAGAAAGATCCGTGAAAGAACATAGAAATATAACTAAGGTGAGAAAGATCCGTGAAAGAACATAGAAATATAACTACGGTGAGAAAGATCCGTGAAAGAACATAGAAATATAACTAAGGTGAGAAAGATCCGTGAAATAACATAGAAATATAACTACGGTGAGAAAGCAGAAATAACGTGTAAAGAATGCAGAAATAACCTTAGAAACCGTAGAAATATCCATAGTATGTGAAAAACGCACGAATTAATCGCAGACAATAACCGTTAACATTGGTGTAAGGAAATACTGTCTGCGAAAGCAATACCAATTGTTCTTACTAACAATCTATAGGTTTTTTGATCGCGGGTATTGCGTGATCATATAAAGACAATACGATGTATTTCAATACTATTTACTGTTTGCAACATTTAAATCATCTTATAAAATTGGTATATTACAACGAACAAGGTGTCTTAATTACCGTTATTTTATCCGTGTTCCTCTATAGTGGTGTTATCATAATTCACAATTCGATTAACAGTTATTGAAATTACCACACGGGGACAGGCCGCGACAGGCGCGATTATAACGGCTTGCGTTTACTTTACATTTTATAACTTATAAGTAGGGTCTTAATATCTGCGGTATTACTTCGTATAAGAATTCAAACATTTTTGTTTCTTTGTTTCCAGTGTTAAAATTTATATTAAAATATGATTAGGAACATGCTTATTTAATACTTCCCAGCATCAGGAGCAAATCTAAGGCCCCTCCTCAAGCCCCCTTCTTATTAATTGAATATACCCTACAGCTACTTTATATTCTCTGTATAGTGTGCACGCATGTAGAGACGAGCGATACTTGTAATTTCAACCCCGTGCGAATTCAACTCTACTCATTTTGAAATCATAAAGCTTACAAGATACAGACATTTGTTTGTACACATTGATAATTATCCTCATCGTACATCAGTCGCATGTAACTTGTAATTTATCATAATATACCACTACTACTGCCGCAACAAGTCTCCACGAAATTGTCATATGAGAGCAATAAGGGTCATTTCGAATTCATATCATGGACGATATTGCCCAATCATAAAACTATTATTATTGTATCATGTTCGCAAACTGGCGCGTTTTAGCCGGTGAATCACGCGCATCACTTTCAATGGCGTACGGCAATTACCATACGATGAAATATTCATGAGAGGCACTCGACTGGTACTTCGTGGCAACAGGTTTTGAAAAGGGGATAGGGATCGTTTCTGGAATCAGTATTTTTTCCCCATGTATGTACATGTATATCGATGTATAGGCTATCGGCTCATATGTAAGCCAGAGGCACATTTCTCATTCGTGATAGCGAGTCAAGCTCTCAATATTGTGTTAAAGGCTCACTTCAGGTTCCAGAATTAATGATATGCCTTTGTCTTTGGTTGTACGATATAGTACGTGCGTTAATCATTATATTTCCAACACACTCACATGATTGGGGCTTCATCAGTGGCGGATACAGGGGGGGGGCTTTGGGGGCGGGCGCCCCCCGTAAAATTTTACATTATACCTTTTTTTGTGTACGCGCCCCCGTAAAATTTGACAATATACCTTTTTTGTGTACCACTTTACCTTTTTCTGAGACATAGGTAGGTTCCGTCGGTACATTTGCCACTTGTACCGTGCGATTTTTTTTGCCGGTTTTGGGACAACCACATCGCTACCCCCCCCCCCCCCCCCCCCCCCCCCCCCCCCCCACCCCCCACTTAGCTGAATTTCACGAGCTGACGGCAAAAAAAAATTGGGGCCCTTTTACGATTTTTTTTTTGTCAGCCCCCCGTAAATTTTAATCCTGGATCCGCCACTGTTCATATTGCTAGCATTAGCAACAACCAGGAATGTAAGAATCCAAAATGGCTGGTTATCCACTGGTGGAACAAATCCTAGTAGGCCTATATTGAATGAAAATTTAAATCATAATTTAGATTTTAGGGTTAATTTTGTCTTTGTGCAGCAATTCATACACACTTTGTAATTCAACTGGGATTTCGTTTTACTATTAGTATTTGAATCGAAAACCACCTAGCAGCGCTAAATGGCAACAATCATGACAATTAAAACTGTGAACCACTGAGCAAGGCCACTTGAGAAACTCGCGAAGTATATGTAAAACACTACCGAAGGATGACTTGGGAATAACATCTGAACACAAACAGCCATATGAAAAGACTACAGAAACATTGTCATAAATGCTTGCAATAATATCGATGAAAGATCACAGAATTAGAGAATAAAAGATACAAGTTGTAGTTTGGTTGCTGTGAAAGACTGCATGGTAACTTCAAATAATATGAAAGACCACCGAAAGAATGACTGAGGATCAAATCTGTGAAAGAACATAAAAGACTGACCAGAAAAGACCGTGAAAGACGTAGACAACAGAAATCATCGTGAAAAGACCGCAATATTAATATATTATCGGTTAAAGACCACAGACTGCTCAATAAAAATACCTCTGAAGGAACACAATAATCTGATAATCGGTGCCGTGCAAAATCCGTGATAATATATGACTGAAATGTAGTGTGGGGGAGGGGGTTCGGCATCCACTAACCCTATGACTACGGTATGTGACTGACAAACTGCCCCAAAATGTCTCAAATATTCCAGAAATACACCTTGAATAAGCATGATGGCATTGCACAATCCCGAAGACCATTCAATTACAACAAGTGTCCTTTAGGCCAACAAAATAAATTGTTGTGTTAGCGTAACATGCCATTGAAAATTAAAGTAGGGCGGGCGGGAGTTTTTGTTTTTGTTTTGTTAATTACTCAATTTGATCTCGAAGAGTCAAATAAATCACATATCATGCGGTCATTTGCGATCGTTAGATTTGCTGTGTAATGTATTCCTTTTTGATGAGGAGCACCAAAGATCCTTTTTTTTCTTTTTCTTTTTTGTTGTTGTATTGTAGTTGTTTTAATTTTTCTTCTGCAGAAAGAAAACTTCGCCAATACAACATTTTGTTGTTGTTGGCCTTACAGACACGCAACAAGAGGACGGTGATGGGGGCTTCAAGTACGACTAAAACACAACGATAAACAACAATTATGCACTCGGGGTATGCTCGGTCTACAGAATGTACTTTTAACTTGAGATTCTCTCGTAGATTGTCAAAGACCTTGATGTTGCGCTCAAATCAGTGAGCCGTGTTCCCGCCATGTATCTATGTACCTTATAAATAGCGTATATCATGCATGCCATCGGTAAATTGTTATCGATTGTCTTTCCCCGTCAGTTTTTATATTACATGATACGTAAGTGGTGGTACGATGATGACGGCAGGAAATCAGCCAAATTATTTGATGGTAAAGATGTAACACTTGAATCCTATCGACGATCGATTGCTTTGTTTTAAATGACTCCATTTAATAGCCTACAGCGCTAGCATTTCAAATTAACTAATGTTGTCTATAATTAATATTGCAGCTATTTGACGAGCCGTTCCTCACATTATAACGCGTCCTGTAGTGTAGATGAAAGTGCTAAATGCAATGTCTATCGATTAATTGTTTTGTACATAAATAGTGCGGTAGTCTGTTCTCACGTATTCACGTCGTTCTAGCTAGTAAAATAGACGTGCTTAATGAGTCTGCGGATATCAAGCGGGATCATAAACATGATAAACATAATAAACGCTAAGTGGGTAGAGCAGAAACTTTCAACTCATTCAGTGTCAAAGATATCAATTTTGATGGTAGATTTCAGAAAATTCATAGCTATACTCTTTAAAACTAGATCCGTGTCCGTCTACAGATATTTAAAACTAGGTCCGTGTTCTTCTACAATTAATGACGCACTCTCGTAGAAATTCGGTTAAAAGCTTAATTTTATAGTTCAGTTTAATACCACATATAAATGGCCCCATTTTCTCAATAAGAAACTTTTAAGGGCAAAGACCATTAAACACGGGGAATTTAATTCCGCGACCAGTACTCGTCATGTTCGTAGTTAAGAGTACCGCGCTATAGACTAATGGTCATAGACGCTCCTTAAATGTAAAACGGAAGACTATTAAGAGCGCGTCTTTCGGAAACGCGCCAGATCGTTTTGCCAATCTGGGAACCCCGTATATGCTGGACCCTGTATGACAATGTGAATGGAGCTCTAGCAATGTCAGTAACATGGTTTGATAGGGACACGCCATTGCACATCGGGGGAGGGAGCGTCTACAAGTTAATTAAAATAACATTCATAAAAGTACTAATAGTGTTATAAAATTGTTTGAATATTGTTTTAACTAAATGGTCAATTCGACGATGAACACAATCATTGGTATACTTGTACTTGTATTGTTTTTGCTTACTTTTATCCCTCTCCTCAACCCCTGTGTATAATGATCCGTTCTCTTAAAAGTCCCATCTGGTGGATTCGGGAGTTTACATAAAGATATCTGCTTCCAGTTTTTACCGATAGAACCATATAGCCATTAAGAAATCGTCATAAAGTATCCATTAAGATTGTAAGCGATCAAAAAGCCATCTATCATTAACAAAGCAGTCACGAACCATCAATTTATAAAAAAAGAAAAAAGTTCAAAGTGTAAATTGTAATATCGTGCGTCTTTTCACTTATAGTTTTGAGATATAGAGTTAATAACGTGCATCGATTCCTCACTGATGGGTATTTTTGTTATCAGCATACAAATATAACAAAAACGTCGCCATTAATACTTACTGTTTCTGACATTCGTGGTAGAACAGTTTCTAGGATTCGGCAACAAGTGCATAATAGGTGGCCATGCACTCAAACACAAATTAGGCAGTTATGGCGCAACCCTATGCAATGATATGCCTACGCTTAGTTGACCTCAGTCATCAACACTTCATCGAATGAGAATGCAAATGCTTGTTTTTATAGGGTCCGCAGGTACAGGCAAACAGACATTGAAATCGTTGAGTTACTTCTCCGAATAATCTACCAAACTATTTTCCCGGACAATACACACCTCTCATGATGACAAAGACAACTCAGATATGTTTCTATTGTTTGCAAATATTTCACAAACTATATTTATTTCAATTCTGTAAAATAATCAACGGAAAATAATGGTCAATTGATATATGTTTTATAACGTACGATTCCTGACGTTTATAAGAATGTTTCTAGTTTCTAGTAATAACATTCAATGAAATAAAGTTACATTTGATAAAATCATAAATAATTATAACATAATGAAATATTAAAACTTGTTTGCTTACTATTTATCATATTTAGCTAGACAGTAAAGTGTTACGAGTCTTGATCGCCGGTTTCATATCATTGTTTCTTAGATCTCTAATACTGTCATACAGTAGCTCATCCTTACTTGTGCACAATTAACATCGAGAGTAGTACAAGAAGTCCCTTTATACAATTGCTGCATTGTACTTTCGCTTTTCTGTATAATGAGGGCATATGATAAACTAATTAATCTCAGGATAGCTATTTCAGATAACACTTTGCTGTTATAGAAGTCCATCACTGCAATAGCTGCTGGATGTGAATACCGCACTGTATGAATATATTATAATAAAAAGTAAAATAACTTGGGACAGCCTTTGTTGATTGGGGCCTCTGGTACTAACATGTCAGTATGTATATAAAATACGTCATAAAAGAATGGGCACAATTCTAGAATACCACACACCCTAAGTTTTAAAATACACATTATTGCTTTGAGGATTAGAAGGGTACCTACTCCAGTATTTGAAAGGTGTAACGAAATTGATCTAAAATGTGTGTTTAGTATAGTTACGAAATGATACTGGCGGTTTTTTCCTTCGACTAGTATTTGACGCGAAATGGAATGATAGGACAGAAAGACAAGGAATGCACTACCTTCGGGGTTTTTATGGATATTTATGGAATTTTTTCAAGGTTATTTCGGCGTAACTTTCACAAATTTCTTTCACGGTTATTATTTCTACGTTCCCTTTGCACTACATCCTTTTTGCCACTTATTGCATTGGGAGTTTTACGCTGTTTCAACGTTAATTCACGATTGATACCCTAACCTTACCCTTTATTTGTATACATAAACAATAGTATAGAATAAGCCGTGAAAGGTGTACACATTAGCTTATCGTGAATATTGAACGAAGAAATAAAACCATGAAAAGAACGCAGAAATAACCATGAAAAGAACGTAGAAATAACCATGAAAAGGACACAGAAGCCGTTACTAAAAGGATGAAATAGTGCATTCTATCTGCATCCATGAGCACTTGCAATCTGCATTTTACGATATAATCAGCATTTATTGCAATTGGAATACCACGAGAAAAATACCAATCTGAAAATCCAGTACAAGAATTCTCTCTTCAGAAATTCAAATATGCAATCTTGTTAGTACGCTTCCAAGAACATATGCCTTACTAAAAATAAATGTCGTCCATGTACGTACATCTAATACATTATATAGCCTAATATCTGGTGAAATCACATAACCTCTATAGCCAGCCAATATCATAACATATCGCCATTTCATATTTTCTATAGCTACAACCTAAACATCTTCAAACAATATTCGTCTTAAGAAAAGACTAAATTGCAGACGACAACTGTGCTATAAGAAGTCTTGGTGATATGATTATTATAGTCGAATAACATAATATACAGACATTTGCTTCCCGGCTTCAATTCTTTCACTCATGCGCGCAATTGATGTATTTAACAGTTTAAACAAGCCGAGCTCCATGAGTAGTACCACGTACGACATGAGTATTTTATACGAGGACATACGGCGCTGAAAGCTTCCGAGTTCCGCCTCCCCTAAATTAGATACAATTTAACACATTATTTACAATAGAAACATTACATCATGTACATAGGCGGCGGCGCGCGGAACTGGTTTATACTCGAAATTGGAATTTACTATTAAAAACAGTGTTGCCAGAAAGTAATTCTGAATCAGGGATTTCAAAATCTATCGTCTGCATTGTGTCACTACAGGTGTTCCATAAAGTATTTAATGTATCTATATTTCATATTTATAAGGACGCATCTTTACCATGTTTATAGATACGATAAAATCAATTTGATGGTATTTCATTCGAAATGTACATTTTTGGTCTTTTCCTCATATTTTAACACTGAGTGACCATGTACCTTACTATAAAGTTATCTGACTGTTTCCATTTTTGTTATGTGACAGTAAACGAACTACTCGTCTGAAATAGGAATAGGGTTTCATCAGGTGGTTCAGGTAGACATGTACGAACCGGTTAACACATGGTTCTTAAGCGGTTGTTGAAATGCATCAACTTAACCGGTTAAACGGACAACATGGTGAAACTGTCACTTACGGTAATTAAATGAAAATCGGTTTAACATGTTTTTAAATTGAGTGGACAAGCGCGGAGCATGCGGCAGTGAAATAATACAGATCGACCGGTTAAGGGAATATGTGGTCAATATGATACGTGAATGTTCCAGATGAGAAAATACGAAATTATTTATTTAATCAAAATTAAGTATTAAGGTGAAAAACATGCTTAAAAATCATAGAAAACAATTACAGTAAGAGGTGGCTTCAATTCTTGACTTTCGCACATTTTCCATATTTGTGTGTCACAGAAACACAGAAACATCAAAATGAGCTCTTTTGGGTTGAATCGATGTTTGATTGGATTGAGAATGTGTTAATTGCTCCTTTTCCTATTCATATTTCGTCGCTGTTCTGACATACCGGCACATCACAACAGAATTAAGTAAAGTGATGTGCCGGTATGTCAGAATAGCGACGATGTGTTTGTTGGGTTTGTTGGTTGTTTGTTTGCCAATATCAATTGTTTATAATGCCTGCTTCTTTACTGTGCGGTAACACTTAGTGACCATGATTTCGTAAAACTACTACAAATTCATTAAAAGTGCCTGACCCGATCAAAGTCACTTTTCCCAATCAAAATTCTGGTATGAGAAGAAAGCGCATACTTTTCTCATCAGCCCTTTAAAATGTTAGGCTTGGGAGAAGTTTTGTTTAGACGCTACGAGCGAAAAAGTAATGAACCATGAATTTGTATACTCTTCTATACTCTTCGAACATATTTTTTGGCCGAAATTGGATATGCAGTGACGTCATTGCGTGTAATGTAGATAGTCTACCCAATATGACACTGATCTAAACCCATCTCATTTTTTCATCTTCATTTTATCCCATGTGTCCGTGAAACAGCATGATATCATCATGTTGTACGTCGGCTATCATGTCGCTTTTGATAAGTAAAACAAAAACACTCGTATTTTACCTCCAAATCCTAATATACGACCTATCCCGTCGGTAATATACTCGCGCCGCATTTGTGAATTTGATAGGCGAGTTGCTCATCCCTCGCTCAGCTCAGTCAGCCGCAGTCGCTAGCTCCTGTTGATTGGGAACTCAAAAGTTTGCACAAGCTATGTGTGTGGAATTCGCATGAAGTGCTAAATTGGAGTCAAGGAGGCTCCATTGCGCGTCTCTATACACGGTGTATTTTGATAGCGCTAGAGAGTGATACGTGCGAGTACCCAAGTCTATTTGCCAAAGCGTGTATCTCTCCTAATTGTTCCTCCCAAACACGTACGAAGATCTTTTAAAGATGTCTGATAGTCTTGATATTGTTACAAACACATCGCTGCTGACTGCTGACGACTGCCATGGCAGTCAAAAGAGACAAGTCAAGTTTTCCCGCGGTTGCTTGCGTAACTTGGTGGGCAATCAAGGGCCTGTCTGCCGGCATAGTGACTGCCATGGCAGTAAAAAGAGGCAAATCAAGTTTTCCCGCGCTTGCTAATTGCGTAACTTGATTTTCAACCAATCCTGACTCCACCACAATGCACACTTAGGCAGGCGTCGATTGACAACTGCATTGTTAGCCCTAAGATATATATATATAAAGAAAATCTATCATAAGTCACGATGCTGTTTATTGCATTTATTGACCAATTGGAATATTCAACCATCAACCTAAAACACAAGGCGTTTTTTGCCTTATTTTAAATGCGCCTATACAAAATCTGCAATCTCATACGTAAGTGACAGTCTGAGATATATGGCCCAGCTACCATAGAGCGAGGAAGTGGTAGCTTCGTAGACTTTAATGGGTGTGTGTCAAGTCTCACGTGTTAATCCAACTGTGAAATGGTACACAGCTATTCAAGTCCACGAAATTACCACTACCTCGCTTTATGGTAGCTGTGCTATATATCTACGACACACACTCACGTATGAGGCATTGGGCATAGCGCGTTGTACCTAAAATAAGCAAGACGGAATATCCTTTAATGCTTAACGTACTCGATCACCTTGCATTTTAGAATGACACAAACATGACAAAGGGTTAGGCTATGTCTATTCATGACATGCCTCATATAGTACATATAACGCTTGTATGTTAGGGTGTGAAAGACGCAATATGATAAGAGTAAACATGTCAAATCAGTATCGTATGAGTGAAGATGGCAATGGAATGAATTACCCTAATTTTCCAGGTATTACTGACGAGGAACATCGCCTACATTAAAAAAGTAACTATGTCAGTTTTATCAATATCAGAGTTGCATTTCAGGTGATGTGATCGATCATGGACTTCAGCGTTGATCTGTAATATCCAATCAAGGACTATACACTATTACATGATTATACAGGATCACGTGGTCATGCCTTTAACATGATTTACCATTGGCAGATACGCATCGCATGTTATCAGCATAAATAGCATACGGTATTAGCTCCACAAATTGAACAATTATTTTGGTCTCCACTTCCAGCATGTAAATAACCTTACTGCATTCTAGCGCATCAGAGGTTTGTAGATTTTCCTTTTTCTTCTTTCCCCACCCCTTTTTCTCCTTTTTTTTGAAAACAAAAATATTTGTCCATTCAATTTGATGTCGATTTCATTGATTTTACACCATACTAGGGAATGCAAATAGCATAAGAATAAAGAAGCTCGCGAAGCATAAATCCTTTTTTTTGGCCTGGCGAATCTGAGACAGACCTTTTGTTGGCCTTAATGCAATGGTGTACTTAGTTTCTGATTGCTCCGTCCATGATCTATCACTACCCATTACGCCCTATATTCCCGACAATATATTCACTCACCCTCTTTGGTTTATAATAGCATACAGGATTTTATAAATAATACGCCCTTTTCTCTGTATATATTAATTTACAATCTTAAAATGGAATTAAACGGAGGTTACATGCAACATGATTTCTTGGCTGGATAATATTCCTAGTGCACTTGTTGTGCGTCTCGAACCCGAGCACTAGTAAATTCTAGAGGGAACGACATACTTTCTGCACCATATAACCGCACAATAGCCAGCGCGGCATTAACCGGAGCTAATATATCGCAAGTCGGCTCACGAGAGTGTACTCGCAGGCTCTTAGCTAGTCACTTTCAATTTACCAAGCTGATAAATAGCACGGAGAGAACCTCTTTGCCTCTTACCAGAAGCCTGAGCTGTGAAAATTCGAGCCTTAATAACCATAAATGAGATGGCGCGCAAGGGAGCACTTGGGTTTGACGTTCGGTTCCTTTAGGTGCATTAAACCTCGCGCATCCATATGCTGTTTATATAGGTCATTGGAAGTGACCGCCGAACCATTTTCTCTTAAGTGTTTGCAAAATGAATGATATAATTGTGTCCCCCTTATGTGCCGGCTTACGACCTTGTTTTAGCGTGATGTTCGCTCATCTTTCTCTTTTACTTATATAGTTCGCGACTTCGATCATGTCGATTTGAGCGGCGATCTCCCTCGTGGACACAAGGCGCGAGTTTTGTTGCCTTCCCCCGGCAAACCCCAGAAGAGCTTGAGAAATCATAATCATCGAGTGTTAAGTAAACTTTCCCGTTCCCAGTGTGCTTCCTTAATATAAATATCATTCTTCAGCTGCTGGTAACGGATACATAATAAAAAAGACCTCGCCACTTTAGAGCTGTTAAAAGCGTTTTCAGGGCATACATTGTTTTTAACGGTAACCAATTCGAGGAGGTTAAAGTCCTTACTTTGTCTAGATAGATATAAAAATTGTAGTACTATATATCATTATGGCTGATGGAGTGTTGTTGATGGCGCTCTTCTGAAGGCGACTCTATTAGTGAAGAGTTCTTGCACGACGATTGCGGGAGCAAACTCGTACACAACGGCGCACTTGGTATGCCACCGGCAACGTCCATAATTTCAATACCATTACTGATATCATCTCTTGGTTCTGGTGACGATGAGACGATACATCTGTTGTGATGCATCGGTAACAAAGGAGATGGGGCCACCAAGGGAACCATTATTGGAGGATGAATTGGAGGAGTCAATCTTTTCTCAACTTCAGACATGTCTGAGAACCTCTCGTGCTCTGGATTCGGCATCGAGGTTATTTGTGAAGGTGTTGATAGTGGCGGTTGTGGTTGTAGTGGCTGTGTTTGTTCAATTTTGCACTCCATACTGCCATTAACACCACCACTTGTTGCCAATGTAACATCCATATCCTTTTTGTCTGTCGCCATGGTTAACGCAGACGACTCGTGCTTGTGTTCGACATTCCCGCCCTTTTCACTCTTGCCATTATTGTTAGCGCCCTCACCGTCGCTTTGTTTTTGCCGAATGGTGTCGATATGTTTGGGACCGCCGATTTTATGTTCAGCTGCCTCTGCGTTCGATATGCCTTCCATCTTCTTCCATTTTGTGCGTCGATTCTGGAACCAAATCTTTACCTGTTAACACAAAAAGAGAAAACAAAAACATAATTTATTTAAGAATGTATAATATAAAGCGGTGACATTTAAAAATCCACCCACATTAAAACATTGGATATGCCGTCGACCTAATAGAGACTCAAGAAGAATGTTATCACAACACACACGCAAGAATCCAATTGAGAGTAATGGTGGCGAATTGTTGCAGCATTCAGATCATCGTATCACACAGATTGTTTTGGACATTTTTAGAGGGTTAAAAAAGGCGGGAAAAAGAGGGAATCAAATGCCTTCTGTCGGTGTTAGCAGAAGGGCCTATAGACTTCTTTTATAATTGCTAACTATGGTGGGTATGGGGATATAGGTATAAATGGCATCGTTAGTTGAATGAAACGCCGGAATTAAGTGTTAGTAGAACATTGTATACTTTATGTTTGACAACTTTATTTACGTAGGAAGTTCTTTAATGGTGTCTTTAGGGCTGGTTGTTGATGGTTAGTGACTTAAGTGAGTCATCGGTTAAACTGTTAACATGGAAACACCAGATCTACGTGTGTTCATTACTTCCCGTCTTTCTCAAAAGTGACCTTTGACCGAATAATGATCAAATCTTAATAGAAATTGATTGCGGAGAACTATTTATTTATTCTCAACGATTCCAAACTGATTTCGTTTGATGGCGTCTTTTAAACATGTTAACGGAAAATTATTAAATCATATAAACACTTATGGCTTAAGTGATGCATTCGTGGGTGACTTAAACTTGCGTTACCAAGAGGGATTGTTTATAAAGTGTCATGAAGAGCAGTTATCTTATATATATGCAACGTCAACTCTTTTAGTTGAATTTTGAATATTAATTGTAACAAAATAAGGATTTAAATGTGGTGACTTTGCAACTTGTTGATTTTAGGCTCTTCATAAAATAAAAGTGTATTATTTTTCCCTTTTATTTGTAATGATTACGTCGCGATACTCATTATTCACCGTTAATGTATACATTAAAAGCGAATTGAAAACCATATTCCTAGTGATCTGTTTTAATAATTGACTACTCCAAATGCAGAATAATTCTGTAGGTGAGTTATTTCACTCTTTTTGAGTTTATTGTGCTGAAAACACATGACTGTAATTCCTTCATAACAATTGCTTGCTTTTAAACATTGTTCACCCTCTTGTACATAGACAAACAAAGAAGGAGCCATGTTTGGTCGTACCCTCCTTTATGTCCGCTGCAAGGCACTGAGTTACAAATTGATCGTGTCCTCCGGTAGTATGCTAATAATGACATATAAATTATTTCTAAAAAGTTAAATTATTGTGTTTTATAAATAATATCATTCTATGAAGCTGCTTTTACAGAAGAAGCAAGCACACTGCCTTTACATGGGTCTGAAATTGGCCGTTACACTCAGAAAAATGTTTATAAAGGGGTTCTAAAACTGTCCTCTATATGGAACATCTAATAGTTCTCCATCGAATCAATAAGATTATAAAGAACCATATTTGATTCATTAAGAACCATAATAGTTAGACCCATACTTGGTTCATAAAGACCCATATTTGGGTCATAAAGACCCATGTTTGGTTCATAATGAACCATATTTGGTTCATAAAGAACACAGAGGACAAACAGGTTCTAAGTTGAACCAATTTGTCTGAGAGTGTTACTGGTCTGGTGTGACGCCGCGTTGCTGAGAAAGCTGCGCTTTGTGTACGTCTTCCTCGAATTGAAATATCGCTTTGGTATAATTATTTTCTATCCATAAATGCCAATAGCAAGCATGGCAGAGTGTATATTCAGTGGAACATTTAGAGACAATAGAAGGCCAAGGTAGCCCCAAGTCCCGGATGCAATTGACATGCGTAAGATTTTAGAGTGACTCCCTCTACGAAACTTGATATCTAACACGTTTAGTTGACTGGTTTTGTTGTGCATGACCATTATCAATTAACCACTCGTAACACCGATGGAGGTGATTAATAACTTAGACGGTACAAAAGTTACTATTTTATAAGAAAGAGCCTTCATTCATCTTTCCTCTTACTCTAGTATCATATGAAATATATTCATATTGCTTTATTGCTGCAGTCTAGTCATGGGCAGATCTTTGTCTTAATCATGTTAATAGACAAAGATATGGGCCAATCCAATTTTGATAATATAATATCGGAATAAAGAAACACCATGGCGATCGACTTCATAATACAACTGTTGGTTAGGTACTACTGCAAAACAACATTTTGATTTATGTACCAAAATGAATAAATATAAGGAAATAACACTCAATAAATTGCAGCGTGTTTTGCGGGTAATACAGTGTGGCATGACATCATAAGCAATCGCAACCGGTACAGAACTCAACAGGTCGTGAACTTACATATAATGTACAGTATCCATTTTAGACGTTTCCCCCAACCTCAAGGAAGCATTTCGGGTGTATATTGCTTCCTTTTTGGTGTTGGAAGAGCTCTCAACAAGTTATTTGTCGGTCGAAAAAGAGACAGTATAATTTGCTAAACCAGTGATACACCCAATTTAAGGAAATCAGCGCCCCTCTATAACCTTCACCTGCAATCATTATTTGTGTCATAATATAAATGTTATATGAATTATAAGACCATTGATGTTATTGACGATTGGTTTGACTTAAGAACGACCCGGAAAACTACGCATGGGTAATGTTTTAGGACATCGACCGGGCTGCGTTCTAGTGGCCCACTGTCTGGTACTCAATCTGTGTTTTGGACAAGATGTAATTGTCATCAGATTGACTGTTTGACCCATTACACTTATATTAAAAGAAAACGTTACTATAGTATAATTCACGTTCTCTATCTGTAGAGTGACGTCACTTTATCGCAGCAACATTTTAGGCACGCATATGTATTATATGTGTGGGGGTGGAATGAGAATTGGCTGAAACGGAATAGGCTAGTCGACCGATCATTGCTTTCAATGAGAATTACCGTGTTATGGTTCATAATTATAAAAGGATCAAGTTATTTGTGAAGTGGCCCACTTATCAAAAATAGGTTGTCTTGTTATTCTTAAACTCATGTTATGTTGGTGTGCGTTTGCATTAACCCACATCGACTTTAGGCTGTGTTTTTAGCGTCAACCAAGTTCCATTCAGCAATTGAATGTCATGTCTCGTCACCTTTTGCGAATAGAATCTACCATATAAATCAGATCGAATAATCATAATAACTCTTTCTTTAAATTCATACATCAAGATGCTGAAACGTTTGGAAATGGCACGAAGTGGGCGGGCGTATACGTAACAAAAATGACATCACTTCATTAACCGAGTTCTTTTGGCTTTCGTCATCATCAGCTAATAGAAATACGATCTAAATTTACGTCTGTTCATTTCCATATTTGCTTACAAAACACTACAGTGACGACCATCTAAATAAAGTATCTCTCCCTCCTCTTGAAAAAACGTCGGCGTTGATACTTGGCATTAATATCAATGACCCGCGCGTGCATAAACTATGGAACACTTGAAACCCAAAAATAGTCATCTTGCCCGCCACTTCTCTCGTCACGAAAAAAAAGAAGCAAATAGGTTGGGGAATGTATATGGCTTGTTGCTTATGCAATTAATTACTATGCCAGTGTAATTGACCGTATAGAACACTTGTTCTGCCTATCGACTAGCGTTTGTCTATCATTAGTTATAGTTAATTGTCAATCAAGTCCTTTCAGTATCAACAATTATTATACAGTTGCCTGGTTCAAATGGAAACCCATGCCTCTCGATTTATATAGTGGTAAGGTAGTAAAAGTAGAACCCATTTGCTTAACAGTGTGCCAGCTTAAGTAGCGGTTACAGAATAATTGCAGACGACAGGCAATTCACAACAATTTCGTCAAATTCAAACACTTTAGAGCGGGAACCTTCGCGCGCGCGGCTCCATTATCCATTTTGAAGATGATCTCAACCAATGCACGCATATGACAAATACATATCATTTTGATGATATTCCTATAATTATATGAGTAAATGAGACTAAAATGAGTGTCATCAAATGCAAATATATTCACATGAGCATTTATTTTGGGACCTTTTAAAATGAAGAGACACGTCGATGCCGCCGTGCGCGTAAGTTGTCAACATTTGACGAAATTGTTGTGAATTGCCTAGCTGCAATTCTGGAACACAGACTACTTATAGTTTTATTAAACATTGCCACTAATAAAACTACAAGTAGTCTGTGTAGTTAAAACTACTATAGGCCTATATTGATGTGTTACAGATTTACACATGGCAATTTACAACAATTTGACAACTTGGGCGCACGGCGGCATCGACGTGGCTCCATTTATTTTAAAAGATCCAAAATAAAAGTCTTACGAGTGTGATCTAATTGTTTGTACATTTCAAAATGATAGGTATGTGTGTCAATCACAAAAAGCCAATTTTGAGGAATTAAATTCATTAAGAATTCATCAAATACAATATCCAATTTAAACCAACGTTACCGGTAAGTATATGTAAGGAACAGAGTTACAAGCCTGTGACTGCGCTGGAAGAGATAGGGAACTCAAATGCTATAATAGTCTCAGATCCGGACAACACGATAGTAGTACACGAGATAGTTACTGCGAATCATTTTCTTTGATTAATTAAAAAGAAAAACTACTTTTGGATATAGGCCTAGGCCTATCTAAGTTGAGAAAAAGAATTGAATGTTTACTGGATTTTATCATCTAATATAAAATAACGATCTACTCCTCACCCTCTCAAAGTATATATGACTAATAACATAACTTAGGGGATGTTTAACATCTTTTAACGGTGATAAAATGTGGCATTTTCCCGGCTCATTCCTCTCGACCCCATACCACTGTGTTTTCACAATCAAGTCAACGACAGTAGTGATCTACAACCATTCTATCAAACGTTTTTCGTTTAAGGGGATTGTTGTAGCGATGTAGACGACCACGCTATTATATCTCTCCATCTCTCTATACTTAAAGGCTTTTAGCTAGTTGTTTATGTTATTTCAACACGAGAGTGCCTCCCCTCGACAACCAATTTACTCATTTAACCGTTTAGGTAGGTAGGTAGGGCGCGCGGCCGTTTCATCGTTCACTTGTTCGGATAAAGCTTGAGGCCTAAACGGGCAATAAGTTAGATGGATACTTCTCTAATAGCCATGATCGACCCCTAAGTATGACAAGCCCATTAAACTATCTACTTTAACAATATTATTAGCAGGCTTGATACATCAGATCGATGCGCGAACGACTCAAGACCTGTTGACATTTTTCTTCATGGCGCTGCCATATTGTGTCGCGCGGCAAAATAAACGCCTTAATTTTAACTTGTCGTCTGCTTGCATTATTATATCACGCGGCAAATCAAATTGAAAACGCCTTCAACTGATCGATGATAATGTGGAAAGTGTGCCGAGCGCAGGTCGGAAAAGATTTGCCTGCATTATCATGATTATACTAGCAAAGACGGTGAAGTCATTGCTAGTTGTTGACTGCTTAATAAAGTTAGCAAAATCTCATAATGAAATTTCTGATGAATTAATGGTAGTTTTTAGCAAGGATAATGCTATCGTATGCTAACTATAATGTGCCAGTTCCAGTACAAATACAACTTCAGTTGACAATGTTAAATTGATGAACAATAACCATTAATTTCGCGGGTATCCCCATCTCATTTAGCAATTCGCATTGCATTTTAGACAATTATATCGCGAATTCATAAGTCGATGTTCATAAGAAATGTTACAGGGTGTGGCAAAAAGTTTCTGAAATCGGCTGTGCTAACTGGTTGTTCAGATTCAAGGAGCTAAGTGTCAGTATGTTTGCTGAACGGGTACCTCCCTAACGACATGGAGTTTCATTGTTGGAAGTCATGTACCCATCAAGAATAAAATATTGACACTCAGCTTTTTGAACTTAACCAACTAATTAGCACAGTCAATTTGACAAACTTTACGCCACACCCTGCACAATATCGTAATACAATGAGCATCGAATTGTTGATTCGTGATAATTGTGTGATTGTATAGCTGCCGTGTATAGGGCCAGTCATAATATCATGTGAAAGTATTATATTAATGTACAAAATTCCGCGACAATATCAGACTTCCGCAGTCAAGTGTAACAACTTCATTAAAAGGCTATCAATTAGGCCTGCTACCATATATGTGCGCTTCAGATGGTTGTGCCGTATTACTTTGTTGCTAGACCATGTAGACCGCAATTAGGGTTCATTAAGAGCCGTGCCAAATCGTCAATCAACTGACACCTAAAACACGCGTAAGGGCCTAAATTGGCCATTAATGACCAACAAAGTAATCCCTGGTTGTGTAATAGTAGGTCATCCAGACACCTTTTGACTGATAACTATCTACCGCCAATTTATATATAGCGATATGTGATTAATGCCTTATACCTCTCTTTATCTATCAAACCAGGGGCTAATCAATTAAAATTAAGTTATGACTGACATATTCCATTTTACTATATATCATCAATTGTGGTTCACATTTCTAAAATATTTGTTCAAAAACTCCCGCCTGATTATGCTGTCTCCCAGCAGTAAACCTAATTTCTATACCGTGTTTTGTATAGATACATGCAATATCCTCCAAAATCTTTTGCACGCAGTTTAAATTCCTCACGTTGTGCCACTTGAAATATTCTAAATGACCAACATGGACTATAGCTTCCGTAGCATGCTACTGATATAATTGATGCTCTTAGTCACTTCTTTTGCATTAGGTTTCCTAAAGATCAGGTCCCATTTTATACAGAATTAAGTATAACAGTTTAAGGAGTCCTTATACCCATACACAAGACGTACCTGAGTGTCTGTGACGTTAAGCAATGTAGCTAATTCGGCTCGCTCGCTTGCAGACAAGTACTTCTTCAACTCAAATTGTTTCTCCAACTCGAAAATCTGTCTGCCGCTAAAGGTCGTCCTCGCTTTCTTCTTCTTATCCTTAGCGTCCTCCTCTTCCTCCTGTGTGCTCTTACGTTTGTTTCCATTCCTTTCTGGGTTGGAGCCTAGCTTGTCTTCGTCTATTTTCCAGCAGTAGCAACATAAAGAACAAAAATCACGGACAAAGCCGTAAGAAAAAGACAGAAAGCACAAGTATTAGCGGCGATTAACTCAAGTGGCTTTTTGGAGATGTGTATTGGGAGGTTTTGTTTGCTAACATTCTGGGGCTTGAAACCGTTTACTAATATTACTATTTACTTAAGTATTATAAGAGTAGATACGTTAATAATCATAATTGTGTGTGTTCTCGAGAAGTCTAGCGGCTATTAGTAGACAGGGTATCCAATATGATGAGACAATTGAGACAAAATCCGAGACAGACCGTCCGATTATATATTTTTTTCTAACCGTTAAAAATATGTATGTTTTAGAAAAACTGCAAAAATCATTTGGAACGATTTACCAAGATTTCAATATATTACAATTTCATTTCTTAGTATCAATTACAAAAATATATAATAATGTTTCACATCACTCCCGTTGGACTTGCGAATTAATAAGTAGACATCAGGGTTTGCAGACGTATCACGACAAGGTGTGAAACGTCAAGGATCCGTTACAGTGATATACTTGAATATTCTTCGATGAATGCAATTTAGACAACTCAATATATTTTTAGTTCTATTGTAAAAACATCGTGATTGGATTTGAAACGTGATACATCACTTGATAAATATACATGTATGATTTCGTGCAATAATGTTTCAACTCTTGTTTTATTACAACTAATTGGGCAACTTGATTTATTAATAGGCTCACAGTTTTAGTTATTAATAGGCCATGTTAAGCGTTTGTCACATACAATCTCGAATTCCTAATACCATCACGTCCCTTGAACGTCTTGATGGCACGCTTGCCTCATACTTTAAGCAACTATTTATCTTCAGTACATGTCATAATTGGGGCCATTAAAATATTTACTTTGAAACTATCTTGGTTCAAATCCAGCACAAGCCGCACGTCCGTGTCGTTAAAACAAAATTCATAATTGAATTAAGATGTTTCATACCTTTACTAATCCCTGATTATTTAATAAGCTTATATAGTTTAATGACTGATTAAATCGCTACTGGGTTTGGAGGAAAAACCGCCAATGTAACTAACGAGGTGTCAGCTGAGTATGGGTGACGATGGAAACGGATAAGGGTCGTTTGGAGGCGGGCGTTAAGGCACTGAAATCTCACTTAATTATGTCCTATCGATCAACTTTACTTCTAACCCAACACCGGGTGTCGGGTATTCAAATTGAACCGTAACGATGGGTATGATAGAATATGTTACAGCTACGATGTATTGACGCGCAATATCGGGTTTCCTTCTGGTGCAAGCAACGTTTTTTGAGACATATTAAGGGGAATGTTGACAGACCAAGATAAATTTCTGATAAATATGGTGCAATTTAATGAGCGAACACTTAAATGAGCCTTGTCTCCATATATTCACGGGGATATCGTTATACGTACACACTTAAAAATAGGTAGTCAAAATTTGACTACTTTCTGTAGTCATTTTCAAATGACCCCTTAGTAAGTCATATATGACCCTTAATAAGTCAAATGTGACTGCATACGGGGTTGATCTTTATATTTTGATTTCGTATGAATTAAAAATAACTATATGAATGAAGTCATATTTGACTTCTATTAAAAAGTCATTTTAAAACAACCCCTTATAAGTTAATTTTGACCCCCATATAGGGTTGTCCTTCATCTTTTGACTTGGTATGAAGTGGAAAATGACTATGTTAACATAGTAGTAATTTGACTGGTTTGGGGGGTCACTTTGGAATAGCCCTGGATGTAGTTAATTTGACCACCATACGGGGTTGATATTTGCCTTTCGACTTTGAATGTAGTTAAATTCGACTTTGTATGTAGTTAATAATAACTAGGTCTATATGGAGTTACAATTTAACTGCAGCAAAAGTCATCGTCAAAATGACTACCATGCTAGTCAAATATCAAATATTTTATGAATATTTTTGACATAACAATAGCTCAATCCTTCAACCAATTCAAAGAATAACAGCACATATTATTTCCATGTATTCAATTTCATCTACAATAATATGAAATTTAATTAAACACTATTTGAAAAACATGTCTCACAACGCCGGCGTCTTGATTAGGCAAATCATCTCACAACTAACGTGAATAACACCATGGA
Source organism: Ophiura sarsii (assembly GCA_035610835.1). Classification (NCBI taxonomy): domain Eukaryota; kingdom Metazoa; phylum Echinodermata; class Ophiuroidea; order Amphilepidida; family Ophiuridae; genus Ophiura; species Ophiura sarsii. Next base: position 48,942,856 of record CM069451.1, on the reverse strand, counting down.
AAGTCGATTCGTAGGATAGTATACTGGTACATATCTAACCAAAAGAATTTAAGACATCACTGCTTGATAGCAGTGATTGTTCATATATCAGAAGCACATTATTGTTTTTATGAAGTAATAAACACAATGTTTTTAAAAAGCCGTTATACAGGTTTTCTTGGCCGGAATGAATGCCGACTTACAAATTAAATCCAAGTTAAACCTTTGACTGCAATGAAGTCAACATTTGACTATAACGAAGTCAAAATTTGACTACAATGAAGTCAAAAGGTAAATGAATAAAATGACCCTATTGTCAAATGGATTTGACCCTTTCCATATTATTATTGACTACATTCAAGTCATTATTGACTACCATCTTGACCCTTTCCATAAATATTGACTAGTAATTAATGACTACATTCAGGTCATATTGACTACCACCAGGGTCAAAATTATTTGACTACATCTACAGGGTTATAAATGACCCTAATGGGTTCGGTGCATAGTTGACCCTCAAAATGGGGTCAAAAATGACTATTATAGGGTCATTTTTGACTACCTATTTTTAAGTGTGTAGTGTACTTAATCTCAGTTATGAGTGAAATACTGCGTGGAAGAAATAGTTCAGTTCAGAAGGTTGAACATTATGTCAATATTGTATCCATTAGTATGATTAGAGTGAAAGAAAAACATGATTTATCTTCAAAAGGATAATAATCGAATTAATGGACCAATTAGAACAAGTTCAGTTCAAAAATCATTTAAACCGTCAGTGTTTTATTTATTCACTATGTTTAGAGTTGCGACTTTGATGAAGATTTTTTTTTTTTAATTATTGGATTAGTGGAAAGTTGTTTGGAGGAAGTAGAAAAGGGTTAATTACAACAGAATTAAGACGTCATTATTATTTTACCAATTAGTATGATTATAGTTAATCACTTTGAAGAATTACTTACTGCAAGTTGGAGGGGACAGGTAGAAAAGCGTTAGTCAAAAAGTTGAACGCGGCATTATTTTATCAATTAGCGTAATTAAAATTGATAGAAAGAAGAAAAAGTAAAGTTACTTTTGGAAAGATAAGAATCATGTGATTGGATTGTAAGCAATCTTTAACGTGAATCAACAACTAACTACCTCGACCCTTTATTACAGTTTATCACCGTAATCACAGATACTTAGTTTTGATTATATTTTTTTATAACTCAATAGCAATTAAGAAGAAGATGCAATTGTTAATATTGTCAAGATTTTACAGGAATTAGGCTAGTCCAAATGAGCACAAATACTTTCAATAAAAAAGCAAATAAATTAGCATCTATTAACAGTTTATCACTATATCAAAAATGTTTTTAAATTTTGATTATTATCATTCAAAATATTTGATAAATTGATAGCCATTATGAAGAAGCAATTATGAGATATTATAGCGACTGTACAGCATATTTAGCACAACTATTTCCAATGAAAGGCCTACCTTGGAACTGTTTTTAACAGGCATCGATAATACTTGTAATTTTTCATTATTTTAAAGATTTTATGGTATTTACATACCTAATAACAATTAAGAAGAAGGAATTATTAGATATTGTAGTGACTGTACAACATATTTACTATAATTTAGCACACCTATTTCCAATGAAAGGGGATATCAATTAACAACTTCCTTTGGAACTGTTTTTAACAGGTATCGATAATACTTTAAATATTAATTATTTTTAAGATTTATGTTATTTACAACAAACCTAATAACAATTAAGAAGAAGCAGTTATTAGATATTAATTGATATAAAAGACAATTTAATTAGCAACTACCTGGAATTTATTACTATTGCGAATATATTTGTTAATTTCGATTAACACAATTAATAATTATTTTCAAACTTAATAGTCATAAGGAAGCAGTTATTAGGCATTCTTTTGATTATTTTTCGCAACATATTTAGTACAATTACATGTACTTCCAACAGGGATATATATTAACAACTGCATGTAATCTTGGTAAAACTTGATCACTGTGTCCATTTGGTCAATTCTTATAAAAATTCATAGTATTTATAAACTTAATAGCCGTTAAGAAGTAGCAATAATTGTGAAAAGTAACGAATTGTCAGAGACAATGATGGAGACACCGCTAAGCTAAAATGTCCACGCGTGGCAACCAGCTGTCCTTCCCCTTATAATTAAACAATACCAAATTATTTAATAAGTGATAGTGTTTTTTATTTTCTTAAATGCATTTTGAATCATAGCCGGTGCCTTCAATTAAAATCAATAGGCGGAGTTCAATGACATTACACAATTCCTGTATCTAATTGTCGATGGTTGGTGAAGTCCTGATCACTTCACGCACACAAAAATTAACAAACGTACCGATCTGTTTTGCCTGGTCATTTAGGTATGATGGAGAATGTCCGGTATTATGATTATCGGGCTGTTTAAGGGGTGTTAATGGTCTTGTTTAGGTCGTGGCAGGTGAACTTGAAGTTCAAGCCATGGCAATTAGCAGACTATAGTTTGCACAATAAGCAATAAATAAAAATATATGGCGACCTCCTGCGTTTACGACGATACAAATCATATAAGTAACTGACCCTTTCAAATCAGGCTGAAAATTACTTCTTTTTTTGAGGTACAAAAAAATGTGGGATCTGGCGCTGAGAGGTTGATCATTAGTTTTTGTTTGTTGGGTCGTTTGGCTAGTGGTATTTGACTTGAACTTCGGACAATAGACACGTGTTATGTCAAGAAAGTTATAGCAACAAGGTTGAGGTCTACAGAAGGCAAAAGTGATATGTTACAAACGATTAGGATTTGGTTTTGTGAATAAAATAATACACCAGTTGCAGTGATTGTTGATGAGATAAAGGGTGCATTAGTTGATTGTTGCACTTTCATATATAAAGGTAGAACAGGTGGAATTTGATCCTTAAAAGGTCGACCTGATCTGGAGATAACTTGTATGACATTCCTCACTAATTACTTGCAATTGGCTAAATTGGTATAATTTGATCGGGATCAATAATTGTCAGTAGTATCGCTTTTACTTTTTATTTAGCACATGTACAAAGAAACAAATCCAGTGTTTTGGTGTTCATTTATAACGGCCATTGTCTTTTCAATTTGTCTATCAATCGCCACATCGGATCAAAGTTATGACCTGTTGCCATTAGAAACAATTGGTGGCGTTAAGAGATGAAATTATTCAGAGGCTTCAGTTGGTTATAAGCAGGTGACTTTTAGGAATTTGGTGAGCTCGTTATTTCAGGGAGTTATACGGGTGGTGTAATGTATGAAAGTGACCATCTTAAGTGAATTAAGTGATGCAAGCGTGTTGGACTCCCGGTCGTTACCCCTTAACACTGTTGCTATTCAACATAAAATTCAACATACTTAATGAGCCGATCAAGTGGGACTAGTGCTGCCGAGTTTAGTGGTGGATTTGGACCCCCCCCCCCTCCCAAAAAAAAAATGTCACTTTGAGTGAAATAAAACCTTCTTGACTCTGGAATTCTTTGAGACTAAATTACACCGTAGCACTGTCCGGATGGTCTGGTTTAGCCACGCACACATATTACATTAAGAAATGCTGAGATAAATACACATTGGACCAAAGTTATGGAAATATCATCAGTTTACAGTAATTATTGTAAACCAAAATGGTCTGGGGTTGTTAAGGTTGTCTGAAACTAATAAAATATCTTCTTTTTAATCATCCAGACATTTTATTCCTGTGACATCGTGTGTGAGCTAGCTAAATTTGCAATGGTTTTCTATGTAATGCTTTGTTAAAATGTTATGTATAATGGTTGAACACAGACAGCTTCGGGGTAGGTCTTGTGTGAACACACAGTGCACTCGTGACATCTTTAGGCCTTTGGTATAATTGTGTTCGAATCACTAGAAAGGTGTTCTAAAAGACCCAATAATGTGGTGTTAATAGCCTCAATCACACTATTGGTCAAACAGAATGCAAACTTATGTTGCTCTTAATAGCTATCGGGTATCCATAAAACACACAAAAAACATTTCAAGGTTCTGAGACGGGTATTTAACGGAGCTGAGCAGGAATGGATGTATGCCAATGCAAGACGATTATTTCATTTTAAGAGATCAAACCTTGGAACTATTATTGATGATTATTATAGCAAATAAATGCATATACGACAATGCGGACTTTAAACACAATTGAAATTGGTGAGAGCACTTATCGTTTTAATCTTGATAAATTTAAATTAAAGACATTATTAGAGAAATGACCAATTGGAGATTGAAACGTCTGAACGATTATAACTATTTCAAATTATTTTATACATTAATATAAATTGTTGGTCGTATACATGGTGTATCTATATTACCTATATTAAATACAACACTTTTTGCTGGTATTCACGTCCATGGAAATTCCAGAATATTATTATTAACTAAACTTAACTGACAAAACCAGACTATATTATAAGGGCATGTTCTTGACAAAACCTTTGTTTGCTAATTATTCTTTCTGTTACCTTTGTATTATAGTATCACACATTATTGGCATTTATCATTTTTATTTGTGGCGTTCACTTTAATATTCTCGCTACCAGCAAACAACGCATTAGTAGTGCGCCAAGGTCTGCTGTGACTTTGGCATGTTTAGCGCTATAAAATTGTTTGAACACTCCGATATATTACTAAAGTCTGTCTCTTCGTCATAGTCATCGCAATAACCATGATATTTAAACATAACATACCTTTACCATGTTTACGTACATTTTTTAGCTTGTTTTAGAAACCTTTTTGTTACGTTACAATACAATTGAATGCAGAATTGATTCAACATGTTGAAGGTGATTTAAGAAGTGATACTTACCCCCTGAATCTTTGCAATCTGAGTCCGTGCCCCTGGAATCTGCCCCACAATGTCCTCCTGTGTCCGGTTCGGATCCACTACTCACAAGATCGTCAAGGTGGGTTTGATCTGGTCCTAACCCTAACCTGTTGATAATCTTTTCTGAATCGTCACTGCAATGGTTCACTTTGGTAAAAGCCGTGCATGTGTTCAGTCCATCTAAACATTTACTGCTTTCATTTCGTAGTTTCTCCACGGCTTCCCAGTGTCCAAGTATGTCCGAGATGTAGTAAGGGGTGGGTCTCTTGGCGCGAGGTCTGTAATTGTGTGGATGCCACGTCCCTACTGCAACTATGGGTGGGAAGAATGCCGCCGCGACGGCGGAGGGAGGCAAGGAATGGTGAAACTTGGCGGGGCTGGCACCGATCCCCAACGATATCAGATCGGCCCTAGGCTGAGGAAACATCGCGCTGAAGTTGTAATCTGGGGTCGGATAGTCCGTGTTTGGCTGCAGGTACGAAGCCAATGGATTTCTGCAGAGGATTGGTAAGCGAGGAAGCGGTGGTGGTGCACTGCTACCGCCGTCCGTTGCTCCTACTGTAAAAGTCGCTGGGTAATGCCCACCCTCCGGGCTGCTAGAACATAGGAGATGCATTCAAGACGAAGTGCTTGGCACTAATGACTGCAAACTAGTCCAGCTTATAATATTAGTTAGTGTGCTGTATGACTTGTCGTCAAATTACTTTATGGACGGACAATAATTGATTGTCAAATGACTCGACACATTTGACAAATGGATACTGCGATTATTAGGCAGGAGATAGGCTTAATTAAAAGCCGTTTGTCGATTTGATCGGTTGCAATGATCGGCTATATTATGTGTGGAATTAAAATTGAAGTAACAGTCACCAAGTAAGTTCCTGTGTTGTGATTCAGTTTTTGAATGTGATGTGGGGGTCACGGATGTGTTAAGTTCCGAGTTCGCATCCAGTGTGTGCAGAGCTGCAGCGCACGCAAACGTAACCTTCGTTCGATAAGACTGGCCCGTCGCACCTCATAGACAACCAACTTCCGCAGTGTCTGTGTCAATGATTGGGCTGCTCTTGTGGCTATCGCAGGCTGGTAGGTATCAAGAGTCACTGACGAGAGAGGATCAAATAAGTGGTATCCACCACACACGGTTTACTTAGTGACGTGGGTAAGACCGCCTAATAAAACAGCCAATCAATTTGAGTCAATTACGAACTTTAAATACTTTTCATGTGATTTAGCAACACCTCTATAGCATTATATTAAGTCAATCATTCGGCAAAATGCTATTATACAAAGTCCGCCGCCGGTCCGTTCCGTCCGTCCGTACATGAAAAATCGGACTCGTGTAGTGTCATTAGACCAGAATACAATGGTAAGTTATAGCTGCTAATGCAACGCGAGGAGGTCATTGGAAATCGAGATATTGGATGAATCTCATTTTTCTCCGGAATAGCTCGCGGGAAAATAGTAAGAAAGAGATGACTGCCTCTAGAGCCAATAAGTTGAGCTAGCTGGCTCTCCTCTTGTTGTGTAGTGTGTACTGAAGTGACATGCGTCCATTTACGAGCAGACGACACCACTCACTTTTAACTCTTACGACCACGACTTGTGCGCACGCTCAGTCAGTGCCATGCAAATATCTCGAGAGCAAAGACAGAACGAACGTGTCATTAATAAAACAAGCCTGTTGAAAGTGCGCTAATATTGGGACCATTAAATCATATATATATATATTTTGAGTTGACAAACCTCAGAAATATGTTTTCGCTATTTTTTCTGTTTCTGTGGCAAACCATTCCAGTCAATAATATTGTTGACGTGCGTGTGTGGAGCGTCGGCTGCTGGTTCACACCGGTGATGTAATTTAGGTAATAGGTCTATCACATATGAAGAGTCGGGCTGCTGGCCTAGTAATCGACTCAAGCAGGAAATACACAATGTGTGGTGAACAAAAACGCAGTGACATATGAAAATGTTTACTAAATAGATCTACACTAACATAGAAGAACATGGAATAAAGATATGTTTTGTAGACGGACAATTTGTTGGTCCGTATGTATCAAACACAGTGGCATTGAAATGTTGCCTATTTTTCACGTCAAATCACGGCATTTAGAGAAGTGGTGAAAGTTTGCACACAATCTTTTGTCGCTTTACTAGATTTCGCTCTCATTCAAGTCACTTAACGGGTAGCACTATGCCAAAGTGTGTTGTAAACAAACAGTTTGAGAGACAGCTCTAAACTCTTAAGGCCTCGAGCTAAACTTATATGTAAGAACCATGGTCACACAAACTCACATCTGGGCTAGAGGCACTACTACATCTACACTATGTGTAAAATTCCGAAATGAACTTGTCAAAGATTCTTACTATCTACATATTTGATCTACAGATTTGAAAGTTAATACCGAGTTTTTAAGTTAAGCCTATAGTATTAGTTGATCAAAGCAATCATTTCAACAGTCAAAGGGGCAGTGAGAATATAGAACTATCAACAACAACCATATCAATTCATCTCACAAAATGTTAGCTAATGTTCAGCGCCCAATGTTTAGCGAAGTTATACCGAAAGCCCCATTACGTTACAAGTGTAATTTCAATTCGTGTGGAAAGAAAGAGTCATAACGTTTTTGAAAGACCAGGAAAGGTGAGAAGTTCCTGGAAAGACCTATTAGCATGATCATCGCGCGTGCATTAAGCATTTAAGGATATTCCTCTCGAAATATGTGCACCAATATCAGCCTCGTTGCGCATCGGCCGGATTACAAGTTGATATTGCTTCAACTCGTGCGTCGCCATATCCGTCGATGTCGGACGATGCGCAACGACGCGAGTATTATGAGGATGTAACCTATGTCATAAGTTAGAAAAGAAATGTTTCACAATATACTCAAATAAAACGTACACGTGTTCATGCACGACGGTAGAATAGTTCGCAAGCATTCCTGAAATATTGAACAAAATTCGCCGTTGTATTTCAGCGATAAAATTGGCGCTATTTGCTTTTTTGGGGTGAAAAACACGTGGGCTATTTTCATAGATATGTCGATTGTTATCAATTAGCTTTTTATTTTAGAGATAATGATTAATTAGGTTATACAATTTAAGGACAACTTTGCAACATTTGCGCCAGGTTCACTGAGTATAGTTGTTGACCATTTCTTGTCCCCGATGAAGTTGAATACGACAAGTCTTGTCGTATTCAACTTCATCGGGCTATTCCAACAGGGAGTGTGAATTACTAATGGGGTTACCTACATGGGTGACTCCATTGAAGTCTTCTTTCCTTGTGTGGAAGATTAAGATCATGTCTTCCATGGGGTATGGGTTTCAACTGGAATAACCAATTTCAGAGTCTCTCTGTGCCAATGTCAACATTTGAGCAAATATTGTGTAGAGTTTTCAGTCTAACTCAGCCCATATTGCTTCTATGACACAAGTAATGAATCAACTATGATTATTATCTTCGTGCATGTCGCAAGGCCTGATGACCAGAATAATAAGAATGATGTTGACGGGCGATATTATAACCATGATATAACCCGTTCCCGCCATATATATGATATATGAAATCCTTGTCAGTCAACAAGTTATCCAGCGTGAAATGATGGTTCACAGCTTTATACTAGTGGCTAATAATATATTAGACTTCCTCGCTCGCACTAATAATTAGCACTAATTGATTACGCTTACTAAACAGATAGGTCATCCAAGCCTACTTTACAAGCTATAAAGTATCTTAATTAAAGCCTACTTTACAAGCTATAAAGTATCTTAATTACCCTTAGTATGAAGCACTTGCAGACTTGGTAGTTATCTATTGAGCGGTTTGTAAAATGAAACGTTTTTTGGGAAGATTCACTCAGAAAACATCTGTCTCTGCCCATAACAAAATATTAAATGAAGATCCAAAAAGAAATTGGTTTGAAGAAGATCTTCAGAAGATTCGGCACCTTAAAGGCATATTATGTGATCTTTTCCATGGGACGCCCTCTATCCTTGATTTTTTCTTGCAGATTTACATATCTGATCATAAATCATAAATATATTGTGAGTTACAGAGCGATACGATTCCAAATTACTTCAAAATCATGGTTTAAAGAGGTTGAAAATAGATTGTCCTGCTGCAGGACAGCTTATTTTCATTATAAATTCATTATAAAACCATGATTTTGAAGTAATTGGGAATCGTATCATCCTGTAACTCAGAATGTATTTATGATTTATGATCAGAAATGTAAATCTGCAAGAAAATCTGCTTTCAAAAAAAAAAAATCAAGGATAGAGGGCGTCCCATGGAAAAGATCGCATAATATGCCTTTAATTTCCACAATGAACATGTCGGCATATATATATAAGCCCGACATATAATAAAGGTAAAGATAAACGCACACTTATAGGCCTACTGTACGTTGGCATGGTTGGGGTGGACTATTGTGTGTCATTTGAGACTGGATTATAAAAGTATTATTTCAAAACCGTACGTCATTTTCGTAAGGCCTGTTAACATATTCGTAATTTTTGCCATAATTTTGATGATTTTGAGTAGCATATCGAGGGTTGAGCGCCAGAAGGCCGTAACTCAATTTTAGGGCAGATTCATATTTTGGTACAAAAATAATCCATATAACCTAGATTTTCAGAACCATGAAGAGATAACTCATAAACACTCTTAATTTGACTAAAATTAGAGTTAAGGTGGGTGCTACAGTGTATTGTAAACGCTCATTCCTCGATATAGGAACATTTTGTGTAAATGTTCTTATTTCTTAAAGTTACTTATTTATTGTTTCACTGTGTGTATTGGTGATTTTGAACGTGGGAAACTATCCGTGAATTTGTCAGACTATTTGTTTTTTCCTTTAAACAATGTATGATGTAAGTTACGAGTTACTAGTACTATTTACCAATTACATAAAAACGTGTAGTCAGTTAAAAGCACAGGTCGGCCGCAAAACGTTTTCATGTCATTCATTGTACAACTTTTCATCGAAAGGAGTTTCACACTTTTCCGCCATTAAAATGATTCTTTTACAATAAAAGAAAGATGTGATGGCGTATTAATGGACCATTTAGGGCGGAAAGACTTGGCGTTAATGGACCCATTAAACATGCCGCAGTTCGAAAACGCAAGAGCCTTCCACTTTTTTGAAGAGCAATTTAGTGTCATCCTTTTTCCATCGAAAGGTAGGTTATAGTGTGACAGTGAGGATCACGTGCGTTACAAGGTAATGAATGTGTTAACATGGTAAAAGTCTATACTGTGCATGTCGAAAGGATTGTTCTTTGAAGTAAGATTTCAAACTTGAAAACTGGTTTGCAAATAGGCCTATACGATCTCGTTTTTGAGCTGAGGAACTAAACCTATATTCTCGGATCGAATATTGCAACGGATAGGATACCTAGTTTGATTTATTATCTCTGAACCGCCGCTTGTGCACTGGGATTCGAACCGTCAACCTTTACAGCTATGTTAAGGCCCTGCCAAACATACGGCGATCAGGCCAGCGATTGCACTGCGCTGAAAAGGTATCCAAATATGAATAACACGCAATAAGAGCGCGGAAAACTGTCCGAAATTGTCCATTTTTAAATCAAGGTCACTAAAACCCTTTCACATTCTGTTGCGATCAGGCCGGCGCTTAGATTACGCTGAAACATTATCAAAATAAGCCAAGCGTACCAAGATCTTCACGAACCCTCGGTGACGCCCTTGAGCGCAAGTGCACCGCGCTTGTTTTGTGCATGCACAAAACAAGCGTGGAGGTTCGGCGTTCTGTTCAGTTCAGAGCGCTGTAATGACTCAGTAGTGTAGCCGTGGCAGCACAAAGCGAGCGACGTGATCGTCCCATTGACGTAGCAAGGACACATTCAAACTACTTGTCCTCTGCGACTAAAGTAAGATCCCTGAGGCGCTCACTACGTGTCTCTCCCGACCTTATTACGCTCAACATTTCTCTCCCGTCCGCGATCTTTATTACCAATGATTACCGTAAACAACATTTGATACCTGACGGAGTAAAGTGCATAGCACATGTACATTGTACAGCAATACATTTATACAGTGAGTGAGTACGGTTAATAAATTCGCCTCCCGTCCTTATGCGCTGGTATCAAATTTTATAAGCCAAACATACTCTGCCAAAACTTATATCATGAATATCGTTTCAGAGGTGTTTTTTTTAATTTGTGTAAACATGGTATGGTAATATAGGTTAAAAGATTATAATCTGTCATACAAATTAACATGGGATTGTGTTTCTCAATCCCATGTATATTTGTATGTACTTCTACATCGAGGGTTGAGCGCCAGAAGGTCGTAACTCAAGAAATGCTATTTTGAGATAATCGACTTTCAAATATTTTGAACTAATTATAATACACTGTAGCACCCAATTTATAATTCTAATTTTAGTCAAAATAAGAGTGGTTTATGAGTTATCTCTTTATGGTTCTTTATGGTTCTGAAAATCTAGGTTATATGGATTATTTTTGTACCAAAATATCAATTTGCCCAAAAATTGAGTTACGGCCTTCTGGCGCTCAAACCTCGACATGTATAGGGTGCACCGCCACAACTATAATGCATCAAAGACAATCAGATTTTATAAGCCAAACATACTCTGCCACAACTACCAAGTCCATAGGTTTTCTAATTGAACCGATATGAGTAGGGACAAACACATCATGATACTATTGCTATATCATTTTAATGTATTCAGATTCATCAACGTTATTGATACACCTAATTCCAATTGTCTTATATCTATGGCTTATTGCAGGAATAATTCAGTACAATTCCTGCAAAACGACCGTTTCCGTTTGTGTAAACCTACAGGTGACGTCATCCTTAGCATATCATTATGTTTGAAATATGATGTAGGCCTATAATACTCACCACCAATAAGTTTGTGTCAAAGATCATAGATCAAGACCAACTCTGTATTTTCTTCAGGGTTTTGTAATTGTAGCCTAGGCTATATGTATACATGGTATTATAGGCCCGTGGCTATCGGTTGGGTGGTAACTGTCAGATTTTAGACAGATTTAGCCGTAATTTTCTCTTCATTTATTTGCTTCCAAGAATCATCAAGAGGTAAACCCAATTTAAGTCATCGCCAAGGATTTGTCAACAATTGTCCTGATTTCTTCAGTGCTATATTTAAGTAGCCACTATACTTCTGCGAACTACAAACAAGTGATAGACTGACATGACCCGTGATGTGAGGTACACCAAACCCGGGACATACCGGGCACAAATTCAGCTGGAGGGTGCATAAGTTGAGTCGCCGGGGTTATTCGTAGTATTTGGACATATACGTCAAGCGTAACGAAAGAGGTTTTAGGTTACTTTTTGTGTGTTAATTGTAAGGTAACGTGTAGGCAATACCACCAGGATTGCCATCGACAATTGATGTCTGGTGACGTATGTACCCCTGTCATACTCACTTTCCAACTAACACTTTGCTAAATGATACAACGAAAAGTGGTTCGACCTTTCATAAATAGCATAAAATGTTGGGGAGTTTTGTGTATGAATTCCTGGCATAGTCGTATAGTGTAAAACCAATTACTTGTGAAGTAAAAATAATCAAAGGCATTTTATATTTTAGAATACAACATGTAACTTTCACAAGAAAAAGTACGGATAAAAATATCTCATATGTGAACATATTTTTTACTAGAAGACCTCTACGTTGAAGTAAGACCATGCTGATTTATAGTCTCGTTTTTTCTTTTATACAACGGTGCAATGTAGCTACGAGAACAAATTATATACCAAATCAGAAAGAGGTAAGAAACCTTGACACCATATTAAGAATATTCCCGACAAGAAGACCAAATTACAAAGACACACGAAGCGTGGATAGCAAGTTACAGAGATCCAAAAGGCACGTAAACCAACTGACAACGATAACGAGTAATGTGGACACCAATTTACAAAGATACCAATGGCGCGGACACCAACTTACAAAGAGAAAAAGAGACACGAACACCAAGTTACAAAGATACGCAAAACACGGACACCAAATTACAAATGTAACTATCTGGTATTTTGTTGGAAATTTAGCGGTTCTAAACCAGCTGGGACTACTTCTTATGCATGTCATGCTTTAAATACACCTTTTGTTAAAAGAATTTGCCGAAAGACCGACGGAACAATCACTCTACCTACGCCACGATTTAGTAAATGCCAGCAGAGAGTTGTGTACATTGAGAAACAAGTCCACACTTTTTGTTGCAGCAATCAACACTTCTTAATGGCTTATCAATGGTTTTACTGACGGCCTTTAAATAATCAGTAGGCCAATGTGACACACCCATTTATGAGTGATCTGCATATCTATAACAGTGTTCATGATTGGTAAATTAATATATATATATTCTTTTGAATAACCGATCAAAAGACTAATTCTTTTAATATTTCACTCCAATCTTTATCAGGGATACAATCCATAACACTGTCTCTGATTGGTGCAACAAATGATAACATTAAACTAATCTGAAGGTAGTTCGCAAGGGGTGTGTCAAACAATCTGTTTGACACACGAATCAGACACCCATCACAACTTTGCAAAGATACACCCCTTCCATGCAGTTGACGCTTTTTCGGAAGAGACATTCTGTATTTATATTCAAACTCACCGGTTCAATACTTCCAGGAGCCGCATTTTTGTGTTGGTAAAAGGCTGATCGAAAGAGCGAAATCTACATAGCACCGAGCGGTCCAACTGGAAGTGTGTATCCCAGATAGAAACGGAAGGAAGCGGTGATGGTGTTTAACGACAAAGATGCAGCTCTTTACACAAGCGCGTGCGTAGGATACAAATTACACATCAGATGAAATTAGAATGCCTTGTATATCGCTCGCACGCAACATTTCTGAAATGTCCATCATGCTTTGCAAAAACATTGTGAAAAATGATTTAAACATCTAAATTCCGGGCGTTTCTGATGTGATTAGTTGCCAAGTATCGTCAACCTGTGATGATTACCATAAAACATAAAATAAACGAAGTGCATTATGGGTATGTCTATGAATCATGATACTGTAGTGTGACACATGTTAGTTAACGTCATAATCGACTTCCTACCAAAATTTGCAATGCATCATGGACTTGTTCAAAACCCACTTCATCCCAAACTGTTTTTCAAGGCGTCAATGGATAGTAGTACTTTGTAACTATTATACTGCTCTTAGAAACTGAACATTCACTATCTATCATTTACAGAGCTATCTATGTAGAGATAGAGAGGGAGCTAAATGCATTTGATATGCCGACCTATTAAACACGTAAGATAAGATACGTATGTCCACAATGGGCCACTAATGGCGAAGGGAAGTTCATAGATGTTTAATGGAACAAGGAAAAGAAGAATGTATAAATTTGCCTCAAATGGTTTATGATTTTCATTTGCATTGGATACAAATTCAAACTTCTTGAGGAAAATACTTATGGGTGAAGAGGTGTGCTAGATGTTTAATGAGGGGAAAGAATGTGTCACGTTGATTCAAGATGACTTTAATCATGAAAAGTGTTTTATAATTTTATTCTCGTTGTATCAAATAAAAAAATCAACATTTTTATGAGGGAAAAAAAGGTGTAATTAGTATTAAATACAGTGTATCCCGAAAGTTATTGTAAATATTCATATATCCACTAAGTCGGAACCGAAAGATGAATTATATAACTATCAAATATTGAATTACAGCTACGTGTTACTAAAATACGGAAATAATTTAGTAACAATCCACAAGATACCCTTATGAAAAGAAGAAAGAGAATGGGCTTTTATGGTAAATGTTTCAATTCACTGTAAAGTATTCTTCTTTTGTTATCAGCTGTTACTACATGTAATTGGAAAAGTTTCAAGGTAAACCTTATTCACTTATTTATTTAGTACAGCAAGTGAAAACTAACACCATCAAGTTACACATACACAACCACGAACATAACGGTACAAAAATATAAAATACACGGACACTAATAAGTAACAACGACACACCATACACGGACACCAAGTAACAACGACACACCATACACGGACACCAAGTAACAAAGACACACCATGCACGGACACCAAGTAACAACGACACACCATGCACGGACACCAAGTAACAACGATACAACATACACGGACACAAAGTAACAACGACACACCATACACGGACACCAAGTAACAACGACACACCATGCACGGACACCAAGTAACAACGACACACCATGCACGGACACCAAGTAACAACGATACAACATACACGGACACAAAGTAACAAAGATACACCATACACGGACACCAAGTAACAACGACACACCATACATGTACACCAAGTAACAACGACACACCATACACGGACACCAAGTAACAACGACACACCATACACGGACACCAAGTAACAACGACATACCATACACGAACACAAAGTAACAAAGATACACCATACACGGACACCAAGTAACAACGATACACCATACACGGACACCAAGAAACAGAGATACAACAATAGCGGACACCAAGTTACAAAAATTCAAGATACACGGACACAAAGTTACGTTACAAATATACAAGATACACGAACACCAGAGTATATTATATAGAGATAATGATCTCATTGTGCCTTTAGTAAAAATAATGTTTTTATTTGAAAATTTAACATTTAACATTTCCAAATAACAATACCCGTTTTTAATATATAACTGCTGGTGTTTGGCTGATGATCTTCTACCTTTTTTGAACACAAGTGGTGCTCTTGAAGGTGTTGCCACTCGTGAATCATATACTCGGAAGTTCGTGACCCTTATCTCTGTTTAAGGTGCGACTCTTGTATCGGTGTATAATTAATTCTCCGAGTTACAGTTTCAATTTAAACTTTATGCTGAAAAACTGATTGATTTAAATTTCAAATTTATTACCCAATATCTGTCTTAAAGCATATGTGTGCATAGACAGGGGTGTTGGGCACCTCGTGGTATAATGCATTTGTTCAGGTCAAAGACAATTTATGAATTGTCATTTTGCAACCTGTTGATAGTAACACCGTTTATTGTTCTAAGAGAATTTACGTACACGGAACACAAGATGATGTATTCGCCGTTTTAGACAAAGTGTTTAGTCGAAATAGTGTATGAAATGATGAGCTGGTGTATTAATAACGACATGTAACTGGCATTAAGGTGGGTGTGTTTCTATAAACAACACGAACAACAACAAAACGGTATATTTCTACTGTCTATTGATAGCCAATTGCAGCATTTAGTAAGATGAAAATTTATAAACACAAAGATCTGCATGCCATCTACATGAAAGGCGGATAGCAGATTGGAGGTGATCAGGTGGTTAAAGATGAAGCCCCGCCATGGCCAGTACTCCACAGTTCTTCACCACTGTTCACAGAAGAACTGCCTTACACCTGTTCGTACTTGTTGACAGACAGAACAGAGTTAACATAGAGAAATTCCAACACGGGGGCAATTCCCTAAGGAACTGGTTGTCCAGAGCGGAACTTCCCTTTTATTTAAAGGGGTGGGTGTTTTATAAGTGCTAATAGAGTTTAGTGTGGGTGAGGATGTGCTTAACATGCCTATTTTGAGTATTCATGAATATAGAGAACCACGGGCGTATCCAGAACTGTTTGTATGGCCAAATGTTATACGTATCCCTGTGAGCGGAGCGAGCGCAGTGACTAGCGGTGTGGTCAAGGGGCCACCTTTAGGGCCCGAGGTGGGGTCCAGGGGCTTCAAGCTCCTTATTAGGAAACACATCAAAACTCGACCGCCCGGCAACCGCCGGTTCCATGCAGTTCCGTGAGGTTGCAGCCGGTTTCTATTGTTCTAAACAATGATGTGCGGTCCAACCGGGCGGAACCGGATGTGCTCCCTTAGTTGTACAGGTATTTTAGATTTCAAAGGCATACATTCAGCATTAATTTCAGATTCTTAATACGGGTATGGGAACTGCTATCTAATGCGGAGAGCAGAGATTGCTGCTAATGAAGAGATTAAGAGGGACTCTTGATAAGAGGGACCCTTGGATTGTTCTATAGCACAATTAACTGCTCTGTATCTACTGCTTAAAATATAATTTAAAAGAATGAATGTAGGCCTACTAGTACAAGTTAGAAAACTGCTAATGCTGATAGCAGAATTTGGTGTGATCGTGATTATAATAAGAGTTTTATACGGGTAGGGAACTGCTATCTACCGCTGATAGCACGGATCCGGGATTTTAGTGTGCGATTGAGTGGCTATTTCTGTATTTAGAATGTTAATATAAGCAGGCGATCGCTATATTTACTGCTAATAGCAGAATTTTGTGTTAATCTTGGAGCTGGTTACTAGATCCATACATACTGTCATGACTGTAGGACTGCTGAGGGGTGATAGACTGTTTGAAGTGAAATATGAAATATTTGATATCTATTATTATACTATTCAAAGATTTTCTTATCCTGTTTTGAACATATATCTACATTAACCTGTTGCACATTGAAATTAAATATCTAGCTTTCTTCTGACATGTCTGAGGAAATTACCCATCAAATCGAAACAGACCAGTTGCCGGCAAACCTTATTTGTAGAAAAGAACAAAAGAAGATGAGAACAAAACAAAGAAAATAAAAGGAATATATCACTTCGCAAGCTTTAACAAAATCTGTTTTTATGTTCATTTTCAATCAGGTGTCATTTTTAAGCTAAATTAGGTTTGTAACATGAACATTAAAATATCGATTTTTTTTTTGTGTGTGGAGACAACTGATCTGTTTTAATGTGATGGGTCATTTTACCAGAGTTTTACAAACAATGACAATAATATCGTTATGATTCACATTATGTTTCAATATTCCAGAATTTGCGAGGTAAAACAGAATGCTACCACATGTTCGGACAAGTTTGAACAATAGAAAGAGTCAATGTCTCCGAATTTAAAACAGAATCGGTTACTGGTTCTGCTCTAAATGGGTAGTAGTGCAAGCAGTGGAATAGTACCCCGCGTGAAAGCGACGGAGATGGCAGAGCGACGAGCGATGAGGCGACTTGTGAAACTCAAGTGGCCCAGGAGGTTCTCGGGGCGTCACTATCCTGTTAACGGGGGCAATAATGCGCGCGATGGAAGTCGTGACTCCTGCTTGGAGATTGAAGAGTGGTTAGCCCATAGCATCGGGGTGGTTTTGATTGCGTTAGAGGTTAGCCCACAGCAATAGGTGGGTGGGTAGGATTATGTGTGAGAGGTTAGGCGATAGCGATTGGCGGAAAAGGCACTGTTGTGTGAGAAAGGTTAAAACGCACTGTAATGGTTAGTTGAGGGCAGGTATGACTGCGTAAGAAGTTAGCCGATAGCGATGGGCAACCTACAGCAATGGGTGGACAAGAATCAATTTGTGCAAGAGGTTAACCCAAAGCAATGCACGAAAATATAGGTACATTATACATGACTGACAAGTATGTACTGTTCAGAAGTGGTGAGCTAATTCATGTAATTATAGGCCTACACACTAAGTGCATCTAATGACGAATAATTGGGATAACTTAATTGTATTTAAGATTTGCCCCAACCTAATAAATCTTTACAATTGCATAGGGATTGCACCATAAATGCACATGACATTATTAATCTCATAATTAAAGGAGACAGCCTCATTAATCTTGGTCAACAATTTCGATGTCATTTTGTATATTTTTAGAACTCGTCTAAACATGTTTTGCTTGCGATTGTAATAAATTAAAAAAAGATCGAGCAAGTAGCCTACATCATAAATCATATAGGGTGAACTTATTTCGATATTTGAAAAAGAATTGATGTGACGTGTGTACCTTCTTGCGGAAAGGATTAACGCATTAAGGAAATATATTGAGCAATAAGTTGAATAATTTTGCCTTTTTCTCCATGTTGGATATTCTCGGCACCCCGAATTTTTAGATATAGGCCTACACTCATTTGGGCCCGGGACCGAGGATATCTGAGCCACCGCAGACCCCACCCCCAAATCCGGCTACACAACTGCGTACGGCATTTTTGCCGCAAAATCAGCTGCCAGCCATTCCATCATTATCTCATTCTATGTTAATGGCAACAACACATTACTCTGGACAAAATATCTGCAGACGTACTTATTTGTAATCATACACTTTCATTATTGCATCGTATACATTTCAAGTGCAGAAATCATAGACTTCATAGATATAGTCTAGATTTTTAAGAAAACTATAAGAATGTTATAGAGTAATTGATAACTTTAAAACTACTACTCTTAACATGCATGACATGCTTAAAACGAACCGACTATTTATCATTGATTGTAAGTGCCGGTCGTACGTGCTTGCGTGCGTGGCGTCGCGTTCGGAACTTAGGTCAATACCATACATACAATGATGATATCTTTTAAGAAGTTAAAACGAATTCAGTCCTAAAAACAAGATCAGATTTTTGAAATAAATACAAAGTAGCAGTTGGTTTCCTTTGGGGCTTCTCCTTTGATATAACACAATACCGATTTATTTGATCGAGCAATATAGTTTACAATTGTTTCTGAATTGGTTTTGATGGGAGCCAATCAACATGAACGAATCTGATGTCGTCTGCTATTTGCTACTATACCCATGACTTATACACTGTCGTCTGCACAACTCTCACTTTACGTATCCAGAGGACACGATCTCTCTTATTCTCCCGCGCTGTTTTATTCTTAGTCCCGATTCAAAGCTCAGGTAATACAACACTACGCATATAGTCTGCTTTTCAAAACACAGCGCCTCCAGCTAGCAAAACCAGTCGGTAATATACCCTTGTAACGTGTACAGTATAAATAATTCTTTTCTTTCACTACTTTCAATTTACGGTGAAATATTATCTAAGTCTTGTGGATGGATGGAAGTCGGGATGGGATGATAGAAGCCACTTTTGGTTAATCGTTGAAAGCACCGTATCTCATCACCAATCATGGAGCGCTGCTCTGCATCGCGCGGCCGCGGTGGCGGCGGCAGGTTTTGGGTCAAATCCAAGGCAAAGTATAAAGCTGTCGCCTGTTTGTGTATGCACCACGAGTAAGTGGCTAAAACGGCTACTTCATGATATGGATTTCGCTTATTACAGCCTGTGTCCTGTGTCGCCAAGTGACCGCTGATCATTATACAACACTTATAATATATGGTTGCATGTATTTATACGTGTTTATATTTACTGACAAACTGACCACAGGAAGTAATTTTTAGCACAAATTTGACGACATTCACTCCAAGTATTGAAATATAATTATGTTTAGTAATTTGGTAGCGTTATGCTGTAAGCACGTGTTCTGATGCAGGTGTATTAAGATCAAACGGTCAGAATCAACGTAAAAAACAATTAAGCTTGTAAATTTCAAAAGTCACGACAAAGGCAACTAGTTTCATATCATAAGACGAGGCCATAAGAATCTGAAAAAGTCTGCAGTTGTACGGTAGAAATTACATCATTGCTATCTTCTGAAGATGCAGGTGGTTTGTATATTATGTGCATTGCTATTTTCTGAAGGTAACATGTGTTTTTCATATGTAGATTGCTATCTTCTGAAGATAACGCGTGTTTATTTATATGTGCATTGTTATCATCTTAAGATAACAGGTGTTTGTTCATGAAAATTGCGATCTTCTGAAGGTAACATGTGTTTTTTCACATGTGAATTGCTATCTTCTGAAAATAATTGGCATTTTGTTCTTATGTGCATTGCTATCTTATGAAGATAGTAGGTGGTTTGTATGTGCATTGCTATCTTCTGAAGATAACATGTGTTTTTTCATACGTGAATTGCTATCTTCTGAAGATAATTGGTATATTGTTCATATTTGCATTGCTATCTTATGAAGATAGCAGATGGTTTGCATATATGTGCATTGCTACCTTCTGAAGGTAACATATGAGGTTTATGAAATGTGAATTGCTATCTTCTGAAAATAATTGGTATTTTGTTCATATGTGTATTGCTATCTTATGAAGATAATAGGTGGTTTGTATATACGTGAATTGCTATCTTCTGAAGGTGACATGTGTTTTTCATGTGTGAATTGCTATCTTCTAAAGATAACATGTGTTTTTCATATATGAATTGCTATCTTCTGAAAATAATTGGTATTTTGTTCATATATATGTGCATTGCTATCCTATGAAGATAGTAGGTGGTTTGTATACATGTGCATTGCTATCTTCTGAAGGTAACATGCGTTTTTTTCAAATGTGAATTGCTATCTTCTGAAAATAATTGGTATTTCATTCATATGTGCATTGCTATCTTTTGAAGATAGTAGGTGGTTTGTATAGACCTACATGTGCATTGCTATCTCTTGAAGATAACATGCGTTTTTTCATATGTGAATTGATATCTTCTGAAAATATATAATTGGTATTTTGTTCTTATGTGCATTGCTATCGTTTGAAGATGGCAGGTGGTTTGTATGTGCATTGCTATCTTCTGAAGGTAACAAGTGGGTTTTTCATATGAGACCTTCTACCACATAATGACCGTTCAGTCGCCAGTGTGCATTAGGAGATATTGTCTAATAAACATGCCAAAATCAATAGAAAACAAAGGAATTTTATTCGAATTTTGACAGGGAAAACATTAAGCAATTGTGACATGTTACATATAGTTTTAAAGCTTGTTTTCTGAGGATTTTGAATCTGGACAAACCGGAAAAAACCATTTTCCGACTTTAAATTCTCATTTTTTAATGACAGGTCTCATATGTGAATTGCTATCTTATGAAGATAGCAAGTGGTTTGTATATAATGTGCATTGCCATCTTTTGAAGGTAACATGTGGGTTTTTGATGTGTGAATTGCTATCTTCTGAAGATAATTGTTAATTTGTTCATATATGTGCATTGCTATCTTATGAAGATAGCAGGTGGTTTGTTTACATGTGCATTGCTATCTTCTGATGAAGGTAACATGTGTTTTTTTTCAAATTTGAATTGCTATCTTCTGAAGATAATTGGTACTTTCTTCATATGTGCATTGCTATCTTATGAAGATAGTAGGTGGTTTGTATGTGCATTGCTATCTTCTGAAGGTAACATGTGGGTATTTCATATGTGAATTGATATCTTCTGAAAATAATTGGTATTTTGTTCTTATGTGCATTGCTATCTTCTGAAGATAGCAGGTGGATTGTATACATGTGCATTGCTATCTTCTGAAGGTAACATGTGGGTTTTTCATATGAGACCTTCTACCACATAATGACCGTTCAGTCGCCAGTGTGCATTAGGCGATATTGTGTAATAAACATGCCAAAATCAATTGAAAACAAAGGAATTTTTTTTAATAATTTTGACAAGGAAAACATTAAGCAATTGTGACATGTTACATATAGTTTTAAAGCTTGTTTTCTGAGCATTTTGAATCTGGACAAACCTGAAAAAGTATTTTCTTACTTCAAATTCTCATTTTTTAATGACAGGTCTCATATGTGAATTGCTCTCTTATGAAGATAGCAGGTGGTTTGTATATAATGTGCATTGCCATCTTTTGAAGGTAACATGTGGGTTTTTGATGTGTGAATTGCTATCTTCTGAAGATAATTGTTAATTTGTTCACATATGTGCATTGCTATCTTATTAAGATAGTAGGTGGTTTGTTTACATGTGCATTTCTATCTTCTGAAGGTAACATGTGGTTTTTTCAAATTTGAATTGCTATCTTCTGAAGATAATTGGTACTTTGTTCATATGTGAATTGCTATCTTATGAAGAAAGCAGGTGGTTTGTATATATTATGTGCATTGCTATCTTTTGAAGGAAACATGTGGGTTTTTCAAATGTGAATTGCTATCTTCTGAAAATAATTGGTACATTTTGTTCATGTGCATTGCTATATCTTCTGAAGATAGCAGGTGGTTTGTATATGTGCATTGCTATATTTTGAAGATAGCATGTGGGGTTTTTCATAATGTGAATTGCTATCTTCCTGTGCACCTGATGCAACACGCATCGGTAAATTCCACGTCTGCTAATTTAGCGCGCATTCGTAATGTGCGGATATGGGGTCTGTTTTTGCGAAATACTTTTAGGCCCAAAATCAAATGCGTGCTGGAAATTCAAATAATAGCTAGAGTTTGAGGAGATGTATAGTTTTTGAGCACGCTCGTCTCGATAGAAGAAAAAGCAATTCGAAAACATAAATAGAATAAATGACATATTGCCGATTGCTGAGTCAGTCCTTAAATCTCTTATTTACGAAAAAAGTTTTGTATCGTTTGCCGCCTTTATCTGTTGTTCCGCAGAAACTATGAATACCAATTAACCATGGCAGCCAACCATGCAGCACTGATTGTATAAAACAAAGTGACAGCATATTTGAGCACAGATTTCCGTTCCGCAAATAAACATATCAAAAGTATTCGATTTGACAAATGGGATGGGGGAAATATTTAACTCAATTTCAAACCCCCGCACCGCAGCAGAAGCACTATCCATATCGTATACACCGCGCGCGCATCTCACCAACGTTTCATCACAATCACCATATAATATTGAGCGTCTTTGACATCCAACTTGGGGATTATGCATTTATATCCCCAAATGTATTCTTTAATCAATCCTGTTACACACATTTTACCATGATCAACAGATTTGCGCTGGCGGCAAAAACATTATATATTTAGTACCGGGTAGCTCGCATTGTGTATCGGGTTTTTACAACATGGTAACAAATAGGTTAATTTACCCGATAAATTGCCATCGGCAACTCTAATTTTGTGTATTACTTCATTTTGACTGGCTCGCTATATAATACTTGTATGCTGTCGTCCTTACATGTACAGACGAAAATATGAATTTTATATCGAAAACAAATCATGTAAGGGCAAGAATGGTCTATTAATGATGTAAATGATACAACAGCAGAGATCTTATTTAGGACGTGAACGGTCTGAGCACTCCTTGACACAATTATGGTTGATTTCAGAATCAACAGACTTCGTCTTGTGCTTAAAAAAAGAAAAATATAATGAATGTAGCGATGCAGCATATGATACGTATTTTGATAGCATTTGTTGTATTCATAACCTTTGAAACATAGACATTTTGAAGGATGATTTGCCATCGCAGACTTGTCAAATTGTGCATTAATGTGTGTAAGGACAGCCAATAGGTTTGAATCGACTTGAAGTGAAAGATAAAAGCCCGCGCTATATCATCATAATTTTTGTATAGCTCACAACGATCTTAAGAAAATCGGTTTAGTAAACGCGAATGCAAATTCTGTATATGTATATAAAAAGGACTACGATTCTCAAATCAATTTATAAGCCGATGTTAAATGATGGTATAAAGAGCCACGCAATATATAAGGACCCTTTCTATTGCGATCATATGTGGAGGTTTTTCTGAAATGAAAGCAAGAACAAATGAATACTCAACGTACGAATATGAACATCTTAAAATCTTTTTGACATGTCATCCGTGGATTCATCTATATACTAATTTTCGGTCCCTCGCCTGATTAGATAGTTCAATAATAATTTTACACTCGCGTCCCTCTTCAACTGAAAAAGCGTGGTAATTGCGCCTCTAATAGACGAGCTAATTAGATAGTTCAATGCCAGTATTTTCCCGTTTTCAGACATGCGCAGAAAGGATCACGATGATAATCCGAAATGTTGAATTTATTTTACTCGGATAGCTACTGTTCGGGCAAAAATTGTGGTTTTCGGAGTGAGTGATGACATATGGTCTTCACCCAAAATATTTTCATCAGGGATATAGCTACATGTCTGTATATGCGGCCGTTTGTTATTCTTAAAGATCGCATGAGTACAAGCATTTATACGTGACTATCCGTCCGACAAATAAAATTATTTTACGACATTTTCTAAATGTAAATAAAAACTCTTACACAGATCTTAAAGTGACACTCTCGCATTAGTAACATAGATGAACGCGTAGTTTGCTAACGATAAAGAAACTGTGGCGGTACCATAACAACAGTTCCTATGTTGAAGCTGCGCGACCGCGTTTATCATGGTGCGCGAGATTCAGCGCACACGTAATGACGCATACAAAGTGTATACGCGTTTGTGGCGCAAACTGCACATTGTAACGTGGCAGGGTGAAAGCAGGCAGTCCGTACACTCTAAGAAAAAGGATGCTTCAGGGGTTCTTGGCTGTCCCGTATGGAACCCTTATCACCTTAAAAGGTTCCAAAAAGAACCATTTTAAGGTTCAAAGTGGGCAAAATATGGGCAAACATTGGTCTTTAGAACCGCTAAAGGTTCTCTACAGAACCTTTTGGGGGCCTTTAAAATCAAAGAACCTTTAAACCATATACGGGACAGCCAAGAACCCCTCTGAAGCACCCTTTTTTCTAATAGTGTACCCTAAAGCCACCTCCTCCTCTCCGCACTTGGATATAAGGGCACATGGGGCATCTGGATAAACGGAACGTGTTTTTTTGTGTGGTACATTATCATGATTATTATAGAGTGTCTGGATTATTAAGGGCATCCGTGGTATCTGGATTACGGGGTTCACTATAAAACGAGTCTCAAATTACCTGGATACTAATACTATGCACAGGTGGGCCACCTGTGATAACTGCATTTTAAGGGTGTACACTCAGATAGTATCTCGGGAGGCTTTGTAGAACACAGCAAACATGACAAAGGGACTACATACTATACGTTAAGGCCCCACATGCCTATTGGAGGAATAATGTATTTAATGTAAATAGGCCAAACAAAATCCGGATGGCACACATTGTGTAAAGTACAAGCGTGGAATGGTACAAGTGATCTTGATGATAGAATCGGCCGACCATAAAACTAAACGACCGACTATAAAACTATAACGCTCAGAACGTAGGCCTACTGAATTACCGTGGATACAGTATGTGCATGCATATGGGAAGTGGCGACACCAGCACCAAAATGTTAAAGGAGGAAAATGGTGTGGTGGGGCAATAAAAGAATCGGGGGAGACATTTAAAATCTAAATTTTAAGTAACTTTCAATTTTGACATTAAAATTCAACTTTTTATTATTTGGGGTATAAAATAGGTAGAGACATGCGCTGACAGGAGGTACTAACTGGGTATTAAGAACACGTTGATGGAGTAGGCCTACTTGGATTAGGAACATGGGTATCTGTATTATTTAAGAGCACATTGGGCCTAGGCTCATGGTGTATTAAGGGCACCATGTCACTTACATGATATCAAGGGCACTTTAGTACCTGAATTATTTAAGGACATACTCTTGATATTTATATAAACATTTATAACGCTGTGATATACTCACCTCTGCCTATGTGATAGGCCTATGACTTTTACTGCCCGCTATCTTCGGCACCCGCGTTTAATTTACTTGACTATGATAAAGTAAGGGCACCTGGGTATCTCGAGATAACGGCACACTGCAGTAGGCCTACCTTGATTATGTGGTATTCGGTGCATTATTAAGGGCACCAGGGGTAACTGGATTAGGGGGTAGGGCTTAGGCCTATGGGGTCCCTGGATATAATGGGACAACGGGTAGGCCTACCTGCATTTCAGGTCTCATGGGAGGCCTATACATAGGTATCTGGAAACACAAACGTAGGCCTATACAAAATTAACATGAGTAAGGCACATGTATACCTGGATTATCAAAAGCACCTGCGCTATTCGGATTATTTATAGGGCCCTGTCTGCATTATGTATACATATGTAGGACATGTTCTTGATATTATTGTATCAAATTTTCTTACGCTTTGTTTACTTATTCCCCGTGAAATCTTCTAGCGGGTCCAGCGCGAAGCGCTGGTGCCCGCTAGTTCTAATAAACGTTTGTCGTCAGTGGCAGAGTCAGATGGGGTGGGGGGGGGGGGGGGGGGGGGGGTTGACGGGGGATTTGGCTCGGACCACCTGAGCCGGTTGGCTATCGCGACCATGATGAAATACGGTAGCTTTATAAAAGAGATCTTTATCATAAGAAGGCACTGTATGGGAACAAAATGTCAAAAATACTTCACCCCTTTCGGCTCTCCACAGCATGACAGGTCTTCCAATTGCATTACATGTTGAGCAGAGATGTTTCGCTTTTAGATTTTCTTACACAATTAGGTCAATCGGGCAACTCATAAACTATGACTAACATGACTATATCTGGATGATATTTTGCAAAACCGAGACACTCTGGAATGCATGTGTTTTACATACATGTATAGTTATTAAATACATGTATGACCTACATTTTTATCAGGGGCATAATGTATTTAATCGTCATTGTTGATGGTTTGTTTTAATATAGTCACGAGTGTTAGAATGTATGACTCTTTTTTTTTGAAGAGTGCTTCTTTTGGGAAAAGTCCTATAGTAGCATACACACATTTTAGGGTTTCATTCTTAACTTGAGGTGTATTGGATTTGATTTGATTTACGACTGTGACGCTGCTGCTATTTAATGCTATTGATCCTTTACTAGTTATTAATGACGTTTTCAAGCGTTTATTAGCTTGAATGTGGTAGCGAAAAGTAAGCTTATTTTGCCTGTTTCTCGAAGAATTCGGAAGAAACACCAAATTTAAATGTACGGTCAACAAGGGTATATATATTTCTTCACCGGTTGTTTTATTTGTCAACTTCTCAATCATAGATAAATATCAACAGAAAATGTTGTTGATTTTGTTGAAGGTACCGGTTAATAAAATCTCGAGAACACAATATGATATGCTGCACACCGTGTTAGTGACCGAGAAAATCGATAATTGAAGTTTATCGTGATATAACTTTACCATATTTACGATGATATCTATAAATACTGCGTTTGTCTTAATCTAATTTCTCGCACTTGAAGATGAATTTGTAAATTATCACTTTTTCATAATAGTTTTAAATTATTTTCAACCAATCACGCAATAGTCTACGTACCGTGAACACATACCATTCAAGTCTCCTTTGTCATAATAACCATCATTTTATGATATCATATCAACTTGAAACTTGTTCATATTTGCACGTGTCAATTGCAGCAACACTTGTCAGACCGCTGAAATAATGAAAGGGAAGATGACACTCGACTCTCACTATCTATACAAGACTAAACAAAAATAAGAATTGAAACATTATCTTATAACGTCTCTGATGATGTGTAAATATGTTCAGATGTTAGGGTTTGTGGTTATTTCAAGTGGTGTATTTATGCCAGAAGCAGAGAGGAGTGAAAGCGGGAGCGGGCCCCTGCTCTGACGGTCTTTGTCGGCAAACTTTGGTCTGTACCTAATCGATCGGTGCCGAAGGACGAAGCAATGGTAGGGATCAGGCAAATTATATTTGAAAATAACTTTTTGGAGGATAACAATTAAAATGTGGAGTTTCATGTGCGTGTTTTATTTGTATTAACATAAAATAGCAGATTGTACAGTAATGTTTATGTAGTTTCGTCCGGTATGATCCCGGGTATGATATCATAAGATTTCGCGCGTTTCACGTGGAATTACATTCCATATTTGTTAGCAATAATTGCTAATTCCAGCCCAGCCTCCTATACTTCTACATCTTGGCAACGCTACTGTTTTCCTTGTCATTTGATGGGAATGCAAAGTACAAGTATGGCTTATGATACGGGATTTACGCAACATCGTCTGCTGCGCCTTAGCGGGAGTAAAGATGGAAATGTTTTCGGCGGGAAGACAAAACCGCCTAAACGTCATATCCAGATCCGGGAATCTGTTGCGCTAACAGGATAAGTGTGTTGCTCAGAGTGAGATGGGGAGAGAGGGAGAGAGAGAGAGCGAGAGAAGAAAAAAGAAGTGCGCAGTTAACAGTCTCCCTGGGGGTTTAAACGACTCAAAAGTTTGATGATCATCAACGGAAAATTATGAGCACTGCCCTCGCGAATCGTAGTCATTTGACGCACTTAATTCTGTAGGTGCCCTATTTACGAGATAGCTCACCCCTAGAGACATGTGCTTCAGATATGGAATATATGCATAAAATGATGGGGAATAATAGCAGATCTAACGGGGAATCTCCTCGATATAAAGCGCCCCTAATATACCGACGACTCATTTGGGTCTCATTTTCCATCATATAAAGCTCGAGTAGACGGCGTATTAATAATCAGTGATGTTGTTGTGGAGCTTTTTTATATTTAGTAAGTAATTCAGATTCCCATTGTCAATGTCTCATTAAAAAGTGACCGGGCTATGTCTTAATAAATATCCTTCCGCCGGCAGTGGCATCATGGGATCGGTATTTACGCGCAGCGCTCGAGGCAGAATACGACTTAACTATATATAACCAAAGATTTAACAGAACATAAACCCCGCGAAAACTTCATGAAAACAACCCTCATGAGATAACTCATAATGGGTTCAATCATGCTATGGGCCTCTTCAGTTCTGCTATTTTATAATGGTGGCTATTACCCGACTCGATGATTTTTATATCACCAGCGCCTCTATATGAGATGTGATTTGATTTCGGCTCATAACTGCACTTAATAGGGCAAAGGCGTCTATATGCCCGTTTCATAATTGCCCAATATTTAATGGAATTGTTACGAAAGGTTAAACAGGTACACTTGGAGACAAATGAAAATTAATGGAAAAAATCGGTGTATTAATTCGCTGTCACGTCTGCAATTAGTTGTACCCTGATACCGTGAGTGTGTTATAAGGAGCTGTGCGCCGAGCACTGGGACCAGAGATGTTCATCAGTGATTGAGTACCTTACATGAAGCCCCTCTCAATTTAACGCTATATACTAACCTATATAATATAATATGAAGCGGTTCGTCTTGAGCAACTCTTAACAAGTCATCACGTAAATACGCGTATGCGGTATGATAGCTGTCGTTTGAGCCTAGAGCAATTTTGTAAGTAAGACAAAGATAATAACAATACGGAATATGGATGATAATGAGAATGACGACGACTATACGACATTATTTATGCAGACAATGATGCCGACGATATTTTTGTATGAAGACTATAACGCCGACGACGCCGACCAATATATGACATTGTGTATTTATGAAGACCATGACGCCGACAATACGACATTATCTATGACGACAATGACTCCGAAGACGCCAACAAATAGACGATATCATTTATTAAGACCATGACGCCGACGTCTATTACGACATTATGCACGGAGACCGTGACGCCGAAGATTATACGATATTTAAGAAGACTTTGACGCCGACGACTATACGACATTCATTTCGACCATGACGCCGACGACTATATGACATTATTTACGACGACTATAATGCTGAAGACTCCGACAAATGAATGACATTTTTTAAGCAGCCAATGACGCCCACGACTATTACAACGACCATGATTACGACGACCATGATGCCGAAGGCGCCGACAAATTAACGACATTATTCATGAAGACCATGACGCCGACGACATCGATACGACATTATTTATGAAGACCAAGACGCCGACGACTATACAACCTTATTTATATGAAGACCATAACGCTGATGGCTATACGACATTATTTATGAAGACCAAGACGTCGACGGCTAAACGACATTATTTATAAAGACCGTGACGCCGACAGCTATACGACATTACTATGAAGACCATGACGCCAACGACTATATGACATTATTTATATGAAGACCATGTATATGAAGACCAATTACGCCGATGGCTATACGACATTATTTATGAAGACCAAGACGCCGACGACTATACGACATTATTTATATGAAGATCATGAAGCCGACGGCTATACGACATTGTTTATGAAGACCATGACGCCGACGACTATACGATATTATTTATGAAGACCATGACGCCGACGGCTATACAACATTGTTTATGAAGACCATGACGCCGACGACTATACGATATTATTTATGAAGACCATGACGCCGACGACTATACGATATTATTTATGAAGACCATGACGCCGACGGCTATACAACATTGTTTATGAAGACCATGACGCCGACGACTATACGACATTATTTATGAAGACCATGACGCTGACGACTATACGACATTATTTATGAAGACCAAGACGCCGACGGCTAAACGACATTACTATGAAGACCATGACGTCGACGACTATACGACATTATTTATGAAGACCATGACGCCGACGATTATACATGTATGACATTATTTATGGAGACCATTATCCGACGACGTCGAAAATATAAAGACTATGACGCCGACACCGACTAACAAATGTCATTATTTACGAAGTCCATGAAGACGAAAAATATTTAACATTATATATGAAGACCATGACGCCGACTATACGACATTATTTAAGAAGACAGCGACGCTAACGAATAAAGGCTACGACATTTTATGAAGACCATGATGCCGACGACTATACGACATTCCTAAAGACCATGACGCCGATGAATATACGACATTATTTACGACGACCATGATGCCGACGACGCCAACAAATTAACGACATTAATTAAGAAGCCATTGACGCCCACGACTATTACGACAAAATTCATGAAGACCATGACGCCTACAACACCGACAGACATTATTTATGAAGAACACGGCGCCAACGACTATATATACGACATTATTTATGAAGATCATGACGCCGACGACTATACGACATTATTTATATGAATTCCATGACGCCGACGACTATACGACATTATTTATGAAGATCATGACCCCGACGACGGCATTATTTTTGAAGATCGTGACGCCGACGGCTATTAAAAATAGACCAAACAAATTTGACAAACCAAATGGAGACGTATTCAAAGAGCAACTTATTCCGCTCATAAGACAAAAGGAATCATTGAAATCGATCAATTATATCAGGAGCTATGCCTGTTTTAATAAAATAACACCTTTTTTAGCTGTCCACGGAACGCTTAATTTTCTTGAAATCTTTCCACTCTAAGGTGGGCAGCAAAATGATTGCTGATGTTTGTCCTCTAAGGTGGCTTAATTGTTTTAAGTGGGCCATCAATGTTTAATCATTTTCTTATTGTTGTCACTGATTTTTTATTTTATGCACACCATTCCCACCTGAGTTTGAAACTCCCGGGCTTTAATCTCATTTGAATATGAATGTCCGTGTATACATTTTGTTGCCCACTTAGAGTGGATTGATTTCGAGAAGATTAAGCGTGTCGTGGACAGCTTAAAAAAGGGTCTCTTGTATTAAAACAGGCATAGATCCTAATTGATCGATTTCAATTATTCCTTTTGTCATATATAAGCGTAATAAGT
This sequence comes from Ophiura sarsii, assembly GCA_035610835.1. NCBI lineage: Eukaryota > Metazoa > Echinodermata > Ophiuroidea > Amphilepidida > Ophiuridae > Ophiura > Ophiura sarsii. The sequence goes on along the minus strand of CM069451.1, from coordinate 48,910,822 downwards.
TGCTCTTTGAAAACGTGCCTAATTGGTTTGTCAAATTTGTTTGGTATATTTAAAAAAAATATTCATTCTCGATCAACTTCTTTTTGACTCACCCTGTACAGCGACAGAAAATTACACAGAAGATCAAATGAGGTCATAACAAAAGTGGTCCGTTGCTGAAATGTAGGCACCCGACGAATTTGTAATCTACACACTGTAGAATACAACGATTAATAACGAATGGACATTATTTGGACACATTTGTAATCACAGCATATTTCACCGTTGCGCTTCGATCATAATACAGTATTTTTCAGCATTTATTTTACAGTACCATTCGGTTTGTTTAGATACTCCATGAAAATAAAGTGATTGTTTAGCTGGACAGCGTCACGATATTCTACTCCCGTGACTCCCCGGACTCCGATGTCAATTACTGACACTAAAAGGACAACACAACGAACTAATAGATAATCATGTGTGTTGTGTCACTTTCAATCTAACACGACTTCAATAATTTCAGGCTTTTTACCACACATATATGACGTCCGTCTAAACAATAAGCAAGAAAAACACGTATCGGGGATCTTGAGATGACTCCGTGTCGAGTCGATACAAAAATATGGATTATGATAGCATGATGCGATGGATAGATGGACGGACTTAGGGGATTTAATTAGGAAACGAAACGTGTCATACATAAATCGCCTATCAACCTAAACATTTCACGTGCCTGAACCCTGAGTATAGCTAAACGCGGCAATTATTAAGTAGGGACGTGATTCTAAGGGACACGAAATATGCTTGGACTTTCATAACACACACACATCCCAGATGTCATGCTAATTCAAGATTAACATGTTTTTAAATAATCTGTTTTAGCTTTGACTTTACTCTCCATTTACTTATGAACTTATGACTCTCATTGTGATTCATATGAAACGCAATTAATGCGGGAATTAATGATGTTAACAATAGTTCTTTTGGGAAAGGTTGACGCTACTGCATTTAGAGGACGAATACACGACATATCTATCTTGTTGACCCCTAATGGCACTTGCCATACGGAACTGTATACAAGTTGTGCATTCAGTTTTAAGCTTATTATACGTTCAGGGCATTGAGGTTTCTTTAATGCGGACATTTAGTGGAAATCAGATCTTACATAGACTGCTAAAAAAGGCAAACGTTCGGAAATTTGTTTTCAATCGCCAATTGTTCAAATAGTTCGTGGTATACCGGGTGGTTCAAAAAAAAGTTGACCCAAGTTCAAGGTAACTTTTCAACTAAATTTTATAGTTTCAGAGAATTTGTGTTTGCTTATAGTCTTGATCAGCAGTAAGTTTTGAAATTATCCTGAACAAATGGTAAATTTAGCTTGGTTGGTTCTTCAGATATGGTTCATTATAGAGAGCATGCACAAAACGGCCTTGTCCACGGGAGCATCCTTTAGTAGAGATAGAATGCACAAAGTGGACTTACACACGATTTGTCACAAATTGTGAAAAAAGGAGAAAAAAAGGAGACATCTGAAACATCTGTCTATACCTATACCTGCGTTTCTTTGATAGATACGCAAAAGTTGTTCAAACAGGGTACTTGAAGAACCCTTGTTGTTTAAAGCTTTTAAATACTATTTGTTGCTGTGTTGTATAGAGATGCTCTATTGACTTTTGAGGACAAAATAGTAATGATTTTGGCATATTCAGATTAAGCCCTCCCCATATTCTCAAGCACGTGGCTGAGCTCAGGGATATGTTCATAATTGTGTTGCATATCAATTGTAAGCAGATGTATAAGTGATGTGTTCATGTTTCCAGTGATACCAAATCTGTATAGCAATTACTTGTTTTAGTGCTAACCTATGTGCTTGAGAATATGGGGAGGTTTCAATCTGAATGTGCCAAAATCGTCACTATCTTGTCCTCAAAAGTTAATAGAGCAAAAAGAAATACCACCAGGTCATGGGCACGATCAAAAAAATCCTTTAAGCATGGTACTTGAATGAACAACGCCAGTTGTTTAAATGTTTTAAACAGTGTTTTCAGTGTAGCTGTCAATGTAGCACATGTAGCACTGTCAATGTAGCTCATTGAACATACGGTATGACATCAGAGTTGTTCTTTTGAGCACGAAATAGTGGTGAATTTGGCACATTTTGAATGAGACCTCCCACATTCACAAGCAGGTTGCAAGCACTGAAACTAGTGATTCCTACGAATGAGGTATCGTTGGAAAGAGAAACACAGCAAGATCATGGAAGCTGTAGTACAGAAACAACTCCAACGCTTTCTTCTAAGCAATAACCTGATTTCCAGCAGACAGTTTGGATTTAGAGCAGGCCACAGCACAGCTGATCTCCTCAACATCCTGTCACAGAAGTGGAACCACTCCCTAGACCAAAGCGATGAAGTTTGTGTCATCGCCCTTGACATTAAAGGAGCTTTCGACAAGGTATGGCATAATTAACGGACTCTGCTCGAAACTGTTGGCTAAAGGTGTTACTGGAAGACTGCTTTCGTGGACAGACAACTATTTATCTGATAGATCCATCAACGTCGTCATGTCAGGTCAGGCATCCAACACTGCTCCAATAAATGCTTCTGTTCCACAGGGATCTATCCTTGGCCCACTAGTGTTCTCTGTTTTTATTGATGACCTTTTTGTATATGTTTGTGACAACGAGCTATATCTATATGCCGACGACTCAACACTCTTTGCACCCATAAAGTCATCAACCGATCCCAACACAGTAGCTGCTAGTCTCAACAGAGATCTAAGCAACATGAAAGTATGGGCTGACGAATGGAAAGTGACCTTTGAGCCTACCAAAGACCATGGTAATCTCAAGGAAAAGATCCCCATCTGAACTTGATATCTACTTTGGAGAGTGCAAACTACCATCTACAAAAGAACTGGATATCTTGGGCGTCACCATTGATAGCAAGCTTACCTGGTCAAAGCACATAGGCATTGCAACGCAACTAAAGCTGGTCAAAAGCTTGGCGCTCTACGCAAAGTTGCAAATAAACTAGAGGCTAAAGGTAGATCTACTGTCTACAAGTCGCAAGTCCGCAGCATTATGGAGTATGCTTCACTAAGCTGGGCGAATGCTTCACCCACCATCCTAAGCCAGCTTCCAAAAGAAGGCACTTAGAATCATTGGAGTTAATGAAGCTACTGCTCGTTCACAGCTCAAAATTGACAGCCTGCTTCACAGGCGACAGGTAGCAGCGGCTACGGTCTTGTACAAGATGCATACTACCAACTGCCCACAAGATCTAGCAGGGGTTACTTCCCGCACTATATGTCCAACGCCGTGCTACCCGTTCGAGCGTATCAATGCCAGTCCATGCTCTTTCTCTGCCGACAGCCAGAACTCGCTGCTTAGACAGAAGCTTCATTCACACTGCTGTTCCCTTATGGAATAGTCTTCCAGATGATATTGTTGGTAACATTTCAGCAGCTGGAATCCAGGCTTTCAAGTGCCGTGTGCACGGTCATCTTCTCTCAAACTCTTAACTTGTCATAGCCTTCACACTCTTTCATGACACCCTTCATTCAAGTCCTTTCAACATCCGACTGATACATATAATAGCATGGTGGTCATGGGTTAAGTGTAGGTTAATGCTTGGTTGGGGAGATGGTGGTCCTGTAAAGCATGTATGTAGCCAGCTGGGCTGGTGATACGGTCACGCCCCAACAGGTGACAACAGGCAGCTCCTGGTAGATTTAGTTCCCAAGTTTGTTGTGTAGGTTCTCTTGATGCCCATCAGACCTCCAGATATTATTATTTTTCTATATTTTATATTTTGATGTTGTTCTATGTTTGGGCTTTTATCTTATTATTATGTCACTTTCATTGGCATTTTTAACCTCTGCCCATGTGTGTGTCTTGTTTTATGCATATTTTCTGAGTTGCAGTGAACCAATTGATTGGCCTTTCAGAGCTCTCTTCCGAGAGTTACCAGTTTGATTTTTAATCACTCTGGTCATTAACCTTGTTAATGTCTGTTGGGCTATTGTTCACATTTGCACTTTATATACAAAAAAAAATAAAAAATCAGCTTTTCATTGATATGAAACATAAAAAATGACAATTGAAACAAAATGTCCGAACCTTTTTTTAGCAGTTTATTTCATAATTAATAAAAAGTTGTACGACTTATCGCGTGAAAAGAACCACGGGATAAAAGCAGTCAAAAGGAACATGAGCGGCAATAAATGTTCTTAAAGGCAGCGGTTAACCCCGTTTAGTGTCCGTTTTAAAATCAGTGATCAGATACAAATAACATTGGTAGAAGTAGGCGGGTATTCTTTAGAAGCAGAAGTCTTAGTCCTTTGGTGTCTGATTTGAAAACAAAACGGTGATTAAGAAAAAAACAATGTCGGCTAGAGGTGTGGTTGAGGAGCAATATTGTTGACCCTGTTTCTACCATAGATTAAGGAAGCAGTGTTTAGTAATGACAAAGAAGGAAGCTTTGATCATTTTGATGACACGCGGCTATAGGTATTTTAGGCATCATGTTGAACACCCGCTGCAAATTGGTAAAATTAGTACGTATTACACGCATGATTTATACTTGTCACGCCAACGCCAACGATCTCTTAGGGGGCCTTTGGTGATAAAGAAAAGGGATCTTGACAAGAGCAAGATAATTGATGATGATAATTTCCCTTTAGATCTCCAGCCATGCCAGCCTATGCTTGCTTTACATCCGCGGCATGGCATGCATATTATTGCGTGTGGACAATGTCGTATACATTTTTTTCGGGACGGCCCGTTTTCGCGCCAAATTATTAAAGAAAGTGATGGATGGGCCTATATCGTCTGCCGTCCCATCAGTGCAATCTTATTAGTGTTATGTCGTCTGTTCGCCCTTAACCGCGCACGCCGGCGTGTCATGAAACTTATCATTATATTTTTTGGCGCTTTAGCGACACTTTGGGATCATTAGAAAACCGTCAAGTGTGAATTTAGTGTCTTCCTCGTCGTTGCCCATCACTTACGGTGCTAATACGAAGGCAATAAACAGCGGCTTAATTTGATCATTAATTTATCTATCCACTTGATGCGCATCTCTTCTTCATATACCGGGGCAGATTTGCGGCGATTTATTGGTCATAGATGGTGAAATAGTCGCTAATTTGTACCAAGTGTGTTGTCAAATGCCAATTTATGATGGCCATTCTCGAGGTTGATCCAATGATTAAGAGATATCTGACGATTAGTAATAAAGACAACATTTGTGTATACGTACATGGTTTTCAACTAACGTCCATTCATATATCAAATTATATACGCGTCGGTGCTGCTTGATTATATTTGTATATGAAAATTTGGATCCGGTTTTACTGCGTACTTTTAATTTTGAATATGAATTTAAATAGTGCAATAGGCTTTAATGTTACAGGTTCGGGCAAATTGTAAGCATAAATAATGTTTTAACACAGTATATTATCTGCTAACAGCTTTGTAGACAATAGACTTAAAAATATCTTTACAAATTGTGCTATCAATGAATTATGCTATTTATAACTGACGATAGCAGTTACAAAATGGCGCTGTCTCTTCTGAGGATAACATTTTATATTATGTTGTGTTCTTTTTATGGAAACATTACTATTAGTGTTTAAAAACAGAATAATATCTATGCCTTTGTTATAATTGTTAGGATTATAGTTAAAGAAAATACATAAGTTTAAAAAAATATCAACATTTCATGTAAAATCATCTCATTTTACGGGGTGTTAACCCAAAAATACGAAATGTATCAAGCGCTGTGTAACTTATGAACTATTAATGTGATATTATAGGGGAGAGCTAGGAGTGTTCGCCCTATTTTCATTTGAAGAGTTCTACATGTAGAGACACCAATTTTAGAGATTGAATGAACCTAATTGATATTATGCGAAATGTTGATATCTTGGCTACATACGACTATGATCTCAGTACTCTAGAATTTACTGTAAAAGCAGGAGTAAATGATAAAGACGTATGTCTCAAAAAGGCGAACTTGCCCGACGCCGTGGTAGGTTCGTCCATAGGCCGGGGCAAGTTCGCCCTAGGCTCAGAATTAGGCTACGCAAAGAACCATAATATCCAATACATATAGATTCGTTATTCTTCGTTATTTTATTCCAAAATGAAATTTAGGAGTCCAAAATATAGGGGTCACTTTTGCGGAACATACTCGTTCAGAATTTAAAAATAATAAGAAATACCATATTTTGAAATAGTCTCCTCTAATATTAGTGTTACTCCATTCCTGATAACTATTTTTAAAATTACAATTATCCTGTAAGAGGAAAATTGCAATTTTGAAATTATGCAAAATCATAACTATATACACATGTAAATCCCTATAGGCGAACCTGCCCCATCATCATAGGGCATGTGCCACATATAGCGCAATAAGTGCATTGATCTATACCACGGGTGTCCTACGTATATTGATGGGTTGTTAACTGCATCAAATCCAAAAATCAATCCCATACCTACTTAATGATAATTTACATTAAAACCTTCTCTACGAATTTTTTCGGAAAAAAATGAATATGAAAAATGGAAGAAAATTCACTTTTGTAAGGCAAAACTGGTTTTGGATGATAAGTTGACAAACATGTTATAACCCGGGCACCGCAACACTTTTAAGTTTTCAAAACTGATTTTTTGCTATTTTAGGTTGCTAATGATTTTTGAAGACTTTATTACCCATAGTTTCATCCCTCTTCGGGATACCCATCAAAAAATTCACACAGCTCATTTTATAGGGGGGTCAAAGTTTGGTTTTATACAGGAAGTATAGGGAAAGCTGAACTTGTTTTAAACCTGGGGTGCATTTCTTTGTTGAAAGGTGTATCATGATACATTTGGTATTAAATGATAGCTGTATATCATCACTATTTTTCCCCATGTTTAAACCAGCATTTTTATAGCCTATATGATGTAATAAATCAATTGAAATAATTAATTGTAGGGCGCCCTCACTTGACCTGTCACAAAATATATTAAATGTATGGAATGCCATTAGTGTAGAACTCAATTATCAGTGTTTATCCCCTATAAACCATGTGTTCTCTTTGATATGTATTATGACAAGTAAACATGGCTTATTTAGAAATAAAAAGTTGAATCAATGTTTTTCGACCAATAAATATGGTTTATCACATGTAAAAAATGTGCATTGACTAGATACATGAATGGCTTGCCATATTCAAGCATGTTGTATGGCTATAATAAATAGTCCATCTCAGATCAGAGTTCAAAAGTAAAATGCTGTTATAAATGGGCGTTACAAAAGTGATTTTGTATGCTTAATATTATTTTAAATGGCAATAGTTCATAAAATATGCCAAATTTGCTTCATCGGGGGTGCCACTCCTCATGACAAGGGGTCCTATTTAGTCATAGTTATTTAAGACTAAGTCAAATATAAATTTATTTTTAAATATTGTGTTTTCATTACATGTTTTTTACACATATCAAGAGTCATTTTGTCATGTAATAAAACTGAATGCCAATAGTTGATATGATCTGCCAAATGTACTTCCCCGGGGGTACCACTTCAAAGTGGGGGTCTATTCAATAACGGGTTGAATGATTGGTGTTGTCATACATTGGTGTTTTCATACATGATTTGTATTCACAAATAAGAGTCAGTTTTTCCCACTGAATGCCATAAGAACATAAAATGTGCCAAATATGATTCCTCAGGGGTGCCACTCCTCCTGAGAGGGGGTTATATTTACTAGGTTTCAGTGTCCCCCCACCCCCACCCCACAAATGGTACATTTTAAAGTTTTAAATGTTTTCATTAAATGTGTTTACACATATCGAACATCATTTTCACATTTAATACCATTTTGAAGGCTAATACTCAAAAGTATAAATATTATCTGTCAAATGTACTTCCCGGGGGTGCCACTTTCGAGCGGGGTCTATTCAATAACGTGTTTTCATACATTGGTATTTTCATACATGATTTCATACATATATTCACAAAATAAATGATAGTGATTATGCAATTCTGAATGCCATAAGAGCATAAAATGTGTCAAATGTGCTTCCTCAGGGGTGTCACTCCTTCTTCAAGGGGTTATATTTACTAACTGTTAAGCGCAAGACAGTTCAATTTCAATTTATTTGTTTTTTATTTTATTTAAATTTTCCCTTTTTTTTTCTTCACAAATATCAAGAATCATACGATTTTGAATGCCAATAGTTGACATTAATCTGCCAATTGTCCAATTTAAATGATCTTGGTATAATTATCCTGAATATGCCATTGCCATTAGTACATAAAATGTTCCATTTTCCCCCCTGGAGGGTGCCACTCTCAAGAGCAGTCATAAGGGACATTCATTATTTCCACCGCGGGGAGGGGGGGGGGGGGGGGGGGGGGTGGTCACACAGTTTTGCCTTGACAAAAAGGGGATTCCCAGGGGGTCATACTGTGTTTTTTTGGTTCAAATTCGGATTCGATTGATAAAAATCCAACAGCTTCCGGTTCAGGGGCTTCACCCCCTTGACCCCACAAAATTATATTCAGCATAAAAGTTTATTCAAATTATGTGATGTATTTAAACCTTCAAATATTCATTTAACATGGATGGGGATTCATGGGATTATGACAGTCAAATTAGTACAAAGATACAAATTGTTCGAGCCAGCTACGCGCGCATGTGCCTACAAAAATTAAGTTTAGTTTTTTAGAAAATCATTTAGAGCCAAAATATATCTCAATCATGGCAAATTTAAGTGTAAAAGTGCACTGGTATCATGTGAAAGATAATGATTCTTTACCTAAGTGGATTTAGATATGTGTAAGCTTTTGAACTTGTCCCTCTCCTGTACATGTTTTAAGCAGGTTGTGTGAAATATAAATGATAAAAGATGTTACTTACTATGACATCTGTGCTCCATGCCTTTTCCACTTAGTAAGATAATGTATACATGTAATATAGAAGATATTCTCAGACTTAAGGATTTGTAAATTTATTGTGTATGTGTATGTCATGCTATCGTCTTGTCATCATGAAAATAGGATAAAGAGTATGGTAAATCAGTGACAGGTAATTCAATATAATATGGGATTTCACTTTGTCCTGCACTACATGTACATGGTGTGCAGATATAATAAACATTAAAACAAATAATGTGAGTTGTCGCAATGATTATTAGGAATATTATTTCACATGGCACAATTATATCTCTTATTTGTCAAGGAAAAAGAATGGTTAAACAGAAATAAAATACCAACATTCTTGTAATATTTATGTGGATCAATCGATTTAAGACAAAACATATCACAAAATATGGAAATACCATGAAATGATACAATTTTGATACAATTTTCTAAGCATATGAGGAGTTGAGACTCATGATATGAATATCTTAGGTTAATTATTTCTTTCATTCCAGATAGACATGTATTAAAGAGGCAACATATGTTCATGGTTTTCGGAAGATTTAGAGGTTTTTAACAGTTTATAACGTTATACATGTATATAGTATTCTTTTACGTCAAAATGTGCAGTTAATTTTGGTATATTGAAATTGCTTTCTAGAATGATTTTCCTCAAGTGCAGTCAGTAATGGAAATGGCTGTTATAATGTGAAAGATCCTTTGTCTAAGTTGATTTACACATTTGTAAGCTTTGAATTTGACCACTCCTGGAAATGTTTTAATCACGTTGTGTTAAATACTTTGAATGATGACATAAGACATCTAAATGTATGTTCCATGCTCTTTCCAATTGGTAGGATAATTTTAACATGTAATAAACAAACCTTCAGACTTATACGTAAATCCATTTGTGAATGTTATGCTATCTTCTTGTTAAAATTAAAAGATTACAAACAGAATGGTAAATTTCATTCAAATAATGTGACTTCCCAATTAGATTATGCATATTATTCTATATATAAGGCACAGTGTCTCTTGTTTGTCAAGGGAAAAGAATTTCTACAGAAATAACTTTTATACATGTAGATATTGGTTTAAAAAGACCAACATGTTAGAAAATAGTATGTGGACTAATTGATTGAAAAAAATAATGTTAAGTCAAAACATGTCAGAAATATCTAAATACCATGCTCCTGATATAAAGAGAGCGATTATTGTACAATTTTTTTTTTTTTGGGGGGGGGGGGCGGTATTTGAGGGGTTAAGACTCATGATAGGAAGATCTTAAGTGAATTGTTTCTGTCATTCCAAGATATATATGTAATGGGCAACATATGTTTAAGGATGTTTGCAAGATTTAATGGCTTTGTAATGGTGTAAAATGAGGTTGTCTTCTTTTAAGTCAAATTGTATTGCCGAATATGCAAAATACTGCATTTTAAGTACTGTTTTTTGCAAATAAATTGAAAATGGTTGATCATACATAAATTAAGTGTTTAGATATGAATTCCTTGTTTGATTATCTTTCATTTGAACCCCATATTGACATACTTTCGACAAAGTAAAAGTTTGACCCCCCGGGAGGGGGGGTCTGTGTGAAACTTTTAGGGGGTATCCCCGAAATTGGTCAAACAACTTATTATGGGCTACCAAGTTACATGGTGCAACCAAAAATAGCATGAAGTATAACAAAAAGTGTTGCGGTGCTCCCGGGTTATTACGGTGATCTGCCACGTTAATGTGGGAAGCTTGCAACATACTACTTTATCTATTGTGTGTTCGCCAAATTCAACCACTGGCCGCAAAGATGAGAATCACGTGGTGGGCGAATCTGCATAGGGCGTACACTCCCCGCTCTCCCCTACAAAAAATATACATTTTTGACAAGGAAATGAGCCGTGGAATCCATTTTCGGTATCGAATTTCACTAGAAATGCTGATTTTTTTTTCTCAAAATATTTGACCCCGAAAGCAAAATCAGTTTTGGTAACAAATGCCGAAATTGCACCAAAATCATCTAAAGACACTTCTCTACACAGGAGCGGTTTTTTCAAAGCGGTCAAAAATTTCATTATTTGCAGCTATAATAACAACAAAAAGCTCCGACGGCATTTACTGGGAATGACAAGTTGTGCTGAATTATTAGTTTCCTCTTTATTTGGAAAGATCCGAAATTGATATTTTGTCGTTTGTTTGACCCTGTTTGGTTGTGCCCTAGTCAGAGCAATACGCGTGCTCATCTGTGCGTTGAAAAGGACTGGAGACAGGATGTATCCCTATCGTACGCTTTGACCGACTTTTTGGTGAGAAATGTAGCAAGACTGCTTTCTTAGAGGCGAAAAAACTTGGAAAATCGCGACATTGATCACCGTCATAGGTCATTGTTTTGTGATTGCGATTCGATTGGGGGGCGGGGGGGGGGGGGGGTGAAACGGGGAAATGAAACAAAGACAAATTCGTGAAACTCGTAGGTCCTGTGTATTCAACATTAATTAACCTTCTAGGTTTCATATCCATAAACAAAAGTATCTTATAATATGAAGTTCAAATAATATGTCCAATAACAACTGAAACATGATGAATGTTAACAATTAACGTCTAATTTTAAGCAGGAAAACGTTTTACTGATCAATTCACGTAGGTCAATCTCGTCCCAATCATACATATATAATTCGATAGAATAGATTGTTGGGGTGTGTTTACATTGATAATGATGATGTATTACACACAAGTGATCAGACGTGTCTCAAATTCAATAATTGACTTCAGTTTCAGAGAATACGAAATTAACAGATAGTTTAGGTTTCAAATAAGCAACTTCTAATAAAGTATTACAATGACGTAAAACATGAGTAGAATTATCAATCTTAAAAATATTAATGTTTTAATGGTGACGCTGTGATTCGAATACACGATTATATTTAACAGATATTTATTGGCGCATAATCACTTTTTATGATATATAAGAACATGTCATAATGGAAGGACTTGATTTCTTTATCCGGACTGCTATTGCCTAATCAGGAAAGCAATTAGTCAAGGAAAGACTTCAATGTACTCTTTGAATTTACAATAAATGGGGTTTAAGATGATGGATAGCCCAAGCTTTATAGTGTGCTTGTAATATATCACAGCATCCCTTTTTTCATCGTGTAAATACATGTCATGAACGTTTGATGTTGTCCATTTTATCATTGAGAAGATGATCTATATAAAATTGTTACCGACCGGTATCATAAAGAAATACCGGCTCTCCATTATTCTTGGTTTGAAAGTTAGGTATGGTCTATGTGATTTTAAATCTCATATGAGTATTTAAGAATTAACGTAAAAAAATTGGGAAGTAGAATTGTCACGATCGCTGTCCATGATAAAATCTAGCTAGCGCTATAGGCCTATTTTTTCTTTGTAGGTAATGAACCCCCCCCCCCCCCCCCCCAGCAAATAGCAAATTATGATCAGCTATCTTCAGTTAGATAGCAAATTATGTTGAAACGTTCGGAAGGCTCGATGTCCAATAATTAGATAAACTTGGATTATCGCCGAAAAACCTGGATTATCGAATGATAATCCAGGTTTTTCGACCGATAATCCAAGTTTATCAAGCAAAACTTTGGTATTCGATTGAAAAACCTGGATTTTCAATATTAAAGTAAAAAACTCGATTTGAAAAACTTGGATTATCGAATCGAAAAACCAAGATTTTCAAAACTATTCGAAAAACCTGGATTATCAATCCAAGTAGTATCGACGCCATATTTGTTATATCGAGTTATTTGTATAGTATGGTGTTTATAAAACTAAAACTCCATACTCAATTGCCATCTTTATTGCATAGAACGAAGTGTTAACAAAATGTACTTCTTGATGTGTTGTGCCTTATTAATAATTGATTCCAGTTTTAAGAAAATTCGACATTTACAATGATTTTGATGATGGTGCAGGTTTCAAAGAAACAAATTCTGACTATAACAAAATATGAATGACGTAAAACATGAGTAGACTTATCAATCTTAAAAAAATATTAATGCTTTAATGGTGACGCTTGGATTCGGATACACGATTATATTTAATAGATATTTATTGACGCTTAATTACTTTTTATGATATATAAGAACCTGTTGTAATGGAACGACTTGATTTTCTCATCCGGGTTGTTATTGTCCAATCAGTGACGCAATTAGTCAAGTGATGGTTTCAATGTACTATTTAAATTTACGATAAAATGTATATGTCGTTTAAGATGGATAGCCCAATCTTATTGTTTTTATATATTAGTGATGTATTATATCATATTATCTTATTTCTTCATGTGTGTATACAGGTCGTGAATGCTAATGCTTGATGTCGTCCATATAATCATGATATATAATTAAAGAGTACTTTATTTAAAAAGATGTGACCGACCAATATCAAGATATGAAATGGTGGCTTAAATTTGTCTCGGTAATAAAGATAGGTATTGGTGATATGGTTTTAAATCTTATTTATGATTGATTTAAAAAAGACAGACTTGTGAAATCTAATGGACCAGTTACTATCCATGATGAAATATTCTACATTGTTGTAAGTACGACGTATAGATCATGTAGATAGTAGGCCTCTATGCTGCATTAAAACGTGAGTTATTTTTCTATCACAAAGAACAAAACAGTAGCGCACTTTTTATTAAACATTATTTGTGCTTTCTCATACAGGGTACACAACATATGCACATTGCTATCATGAGTAGATAGCAAACAGTGTGTTAACGACTCTTTTATGTTTTGATATCAAACGAAGTAACATTGTAACAATGCTATCTTCAGTAGATAGCACACGGTATTGATGAATAATTTCGTGCTATTGATTAACAAAGAACACACAATTCATTCTAATATGCAATAATTGCTTATTATGATTTGATACAAAGACCACAGCGATTTATTATATCATATTATTTTCAATAGATATGATACAGTGTTGGTTATGTTGTGTAAACAATGTATACAACTATACATAAAACGCACACATTCAACACGTACCTTGCTATCTTCAGAAGATAGCGCAAACCGTTAAGCAATTCTATAATTGTGCTTTTCTTTGTATATAACAGATACAGTTAATCGTCAGTAAATACCATAAAGTACATGCTACTTGTGCCACTAATATAATATAATTACTTAATTGAAGAAATTTCAATAAATGTGGATGAAGAAGAAAAAAATGATCCGGAACATAACATATCAAAATAAATGGTTTCTGAAAGATAAGGTTAAACGTGTTGTCGTAAATTGCATACATTATTGTGTAGCAGCCATGTTATAGTTTCCTAATGCAACCAAACTGCTCACTTAACTTTGATAATGGCTGATATTACACCTCATCAGAGGCGGGCAGGCAATATGCTCATCTCAAACTCTTACGGGGGTCCGCCGATGAAGTCCTCATAGCTTTTAAATCAACAATAAATTGAGTAGGGTACCAAGGCACGGTAAACACTTATACAAGCGCCTTGAGCGTCAACGATAGAAGTGACACAACACAACAACCTAACCATGGAACATCAGTGCGTCTTCATGTATCACCTCAAGCCATAACTTTTATGATATTTAACAAGAATAAAGATAATACAGAATCGCTTTATCGAAGAGAGATATTAACGAGATATCATTTTGAAAATCAGTTTTGACGTAACCGCATTTGCAGATAATATGTAATTCACTTAATGTATACGCGGGCCATTTTTTTCCTATCTCTCTTCCATTCATTCACGGCGCTCATGTAATGGTCTTAAAACATTGTAGGGTGGGGGTAATCGTTCATCGTGTGTCATTTTTGATTTCCATCAAATCTTGAATTTTATCATTGTATAAACACGCAACACTAATGAATATTATTATGTTCTTCGATTTATGTATAAGAGCCGAATACAAAAAAAATGCAGCTAGTCCTCTTAATCTATTTTCAGTCGGCACGTCTCAATTTCAGTTTAACGAATTCAACGAATTTGGCGGGAAGCGGAAATGAAAATTGTTTGATATGGACAAATATGGATTGATGGCTTCGCTTGACTTCAGTTACAAGCCGAATCTGGTCGCATTCATCCTGCATTCCGCCTCGTCGTCATCAACATCCCGATGTTGTAATGATTTTTCTCGTAATATTGCCGTTTAATAATGTACGACTTGGACTTACATTGGTGCTGTTCAAAGTGTTGGGTATGAGGGATAAATGTATAACCATTCAGATCCATCGATCTTGTGTCTCTATCTTACGGCAACATAGTGAGTGTTTAAGAGCGTCTTTTAGTAAGTAGGGTTTCATGACGGGGGCTATGAAGCCAACAAGGTGTCCATACCGTATTGCTTACACATTACCATCAGCCCAAGCTCATATTGCACGCTATAATACAAGAGGAAAAATGACCTCAAGTCGACGCTATTATCAACCTATATAAAGATAGCCACCATCAAAAGCACTAAATTCATTTTCTTAAAGGTTTGGAGTAGCGAACGCCCGCCAATGCTGCCGTTTGAAGGGGGCGAGTGGAGTGATTCTAATGCTAGATTTGCCGCGGGCTTAAGACGGTAAGTATGCGCTTTGCTGTCCAACTTTTTTCGTCGGTATCTTCGTCACTTGGTAAATTTTCATAAGGTTGCGCGTATTTCAATTATTCATTAGGTCAGCAGGCAATGGCATCACATTAGTATATAGTAACAAAACGAAATCAACACATTTAGCTAAAGATCTCCCATTTAAATCCGCATTTTCTAATTCTGATCATACGATGATATGTAGGTTTAAAATCACCATAGTGTTACTTGTTATAGTTTTCATATTCTCTTTTATTAATTTATTCTTTATAACAGCAGAGAAAAGGAGAACATCGCAAGAACCGCATGCTCTTGAATACGAAATTGAACTGAGGAATGGGTATCACCATCACTGCCGGGCAGGCTCGCTGACTTGTACTTATTCCCCGAACCCCAGGGCGGTCGTTGTTATGCTATGACCCAATCACTTCAACACAGGGCTATTCATATCACCAACACGCGCGCAGACGTTCTGCACGCGTTGCTAATTAATTCTGATAACTATTGGGGAACAAAGGACAAGACTGAATTTGCAACAACGCGAATCCATTGACTAACAATACGGTGCCATTGTTCAAAATACATGAAATATAACTACTTGAAATAGGCACCCTATACCCTACTGTTGTCCATGGGACATCACTTGTCATTGCGCGCGGCAATTTTCCCTGGTATATGATCTTGGGACCGCTGCCGCACGCGCACAAACGCCATCGTGTTTAAGGCGGTCATCTATAATATTACCGAGCCATCAATTTTCGAGTATTTCATATTAATTCGTACATGGGTTACACGCGGCCCCCGCAGGGAATGTCCGACTTCATTTACCTCTTGTAAAATATTAAATCCAATTGATGGCTTTATAAGAACTATCAGACGGGGCTATACTAATATTGTATAATTTCCACAAACTAAATGCTAAAGATAATATTCTCTTCTCCGTCTGAGAAGCAGCGTTTTAACACCATGCTATCTACTGATGATAGCATTTCATACACATTTAATTTGTGTAAAGAAAAGCATGTCTAGTTGTTAACGCTTTGTTTTTATTCACTAGATCGAGGGAGCATTGAGTAAATGTTGTATTATATGCTTTTTACAAAAGATAGCTTTGAATACAATATTTCGTTATCTATATTTAGAAAGACAAAAAAAACCCACAATTTTGACAATGTTTCACAATGCGTTATCTGCTGAATATACTGGTCTGTGGACATAATAATTTCGTTTTTGTACTGTTATATTGAACGAATAAATCATTGTATGTTTATGATTTTCTCTTACAATAACAACATAACAGATCGAATTTTATTTTTGAGGCGCTATCTACAGAAGATAGCATTGAATTGAAATTACTCAGAATTCATACAAAATTGGTCAAAACAAAGATAATTTGCATATAAAGATATCGTTTGATCAAAATATCAGCCAAAACAACTTTTTTGAGCATTTTCATACACTCTTAGAAGGTCAGGATCATATATGAGACGAAAAGGATCAATTTTGATCCAGAAGCGGTATCACATATGAGCTTACCCTTTCCGGATCAAAGTGATCCGGCAAGCAGGATCAAAAAGTTTGATCCGAAATGGGATCAAATATTTCTGTCAAATGATACTGAAACGGATCAAAATAATGATCCTGCTTGTCGGATCACTTTGATCCGGAAAGGGTAAGCTCATATGTGATACCGCTTCTGGATCAAAATTGATCCTTTTCGTCTCATATTTGATCCTGACCTTCTAAGAGACCCACTGCAGACTATATATCGAGTGCAGTAAGCTTACTACATCGTGTAGGCCTAGTACATCGCAGTGATCGTGACATTTTGTGAGGAGCATTTTGACCGAAAATCGTATACTGATGGCACTGGTCAGGTACAAGAAATTTGTTCACAAGAATAGAGCATGTTCAAACATAAAAATAAAACTACTTTACCGACAAAATCATGTAACATTTTACAGATTATAGACTGGATAACTTACCGCGGTATTTCACCCTTGTTTTATTCAAAAGATCGTCTGCTTGTCGTCTATCGGTTTGCGAAAGAGTGACGTCAGTCACCTATTGACCAATGAACTTTTTCATCGAATTGATCCGGAAATCAGATCAAAGTTGATCAAGGTGAATTTGATCCGTTTGTTGATATCTATCTGGAAACGGATCAAAACGATCCGAAAACGGATCAAAACGATCCGAAAATGATCCTTAAAGGATCAAAACAAAGTGAGCCGGAAATCTACTCATGTATTTGATCCTGACCTTCTAAGAGTGTATCGTTCACTTTAGGCGTTCCTTCGTCTGCGCCATCATTTATTTAGTGGTGTAGACTCAAGAGGGCAATCAACATCATGCAGCCTTATGTTTAACTTTATGCAGTCTGATGACGTTGTTGAAAGCGGTTATATTACTTTATTTGAGGTGCGAAAAAGACTAATCGCTGTTCAGGGAAGGATTTTTTAAGAGGATTTATTTCAGTGAAACAACTGCTTTTGGGAGGCGCGTAATGACGTCATATCAGGAGAAAAAACCATGAGAAGTATGATATCCTGGATGCGATATTATTTACCGTAAACAACATTTGATACCTTGACGGAATAAAGCGTATAGTATACATGATGAGACTGATGTTGTTTACGGTTAATAAATTCGCATCCTGGATGATATCAAATGGCAAGAAATTGAGGAAAACGATGTTTACAAACGAAGCAGTGCATGGTTTGAAAACATCAATGAGGGACATGAATGAAAATATGACACGTCGTTTATAGATGCAAGTAAAGGATGTAGCGAAACAGTATACAAATGAAGATATCAATATAACGATATGGTGCACTTTATTTTTCAACGAGTTGGTGCATGGCCAGCTGGCTCTATAAAGTACACTGTTTCCATTTTCTTTTAAATTCTAAATTATTTGACAATGTTGATAATGTTAAAAGATATTGAAAATTAAACGAATGTTTAATGAAAAGTTTGAGGGCAGAAAAACCCACACGACCAATCTACCCACCCGTATGGGGTTTCGTCGTCTAATCGTTCGGGATTCCATTATTTTATAGCAGGCCTATAATACTTCTGGCCTATATATCCATAAAAGCATTTTTTTAAAACTCAAATATCCATTAGACAAATGATGTTAATACAGGGTGTATCAGAATGATCTGTACCGGGTTTCAAAAATATATTAAACAATTTAAAACAAACAGTGTTTGAAACACTTGCGATATGATGGTGAAAATGTTTCCTACTTATTCTGTTAATTTCATTGAGATATCTCTTTTTGTTCCACTGTGGCAAGACATAATCGAAAATCGATGAAAAACGTATTTTCAATGCTGTTTTCTATGTACATAACAATCGATTGTTATCAAAAAGCTTATTAAAATAAGAAGAGGGTGCAATAATAATATGAATAACATTTCAAAATAAAATTAATGTTTGAAAGGGTTAGTGACTTTATAGATTTTCATAACGGATCATTTCGACAAATACTTGAAATCTAATATCGTTACAAAAAAGTCAGTATTTCCATCAAAAATGTCCGATTCTCAAAATCTAAATTTCCTAAGAATGGGCGTTTGTGCAAGATATATAAATGACACCGGTTTGGACAGTATCAATAAAGTGAACACCGAAAAGAATTCGTATTACTTCGGTATAGATCATTCTGGTACACCCTGTATCACCAAATGAAAAGAAACCGGACAGTCGACAGTTTTGTTTTAACATGTTTAACGAGACCGTATATGAATAATAAGCATTTACTTTTTTTGTAAAATTATAAAACTTGAGTTATGGCACTCGAAATGTAAGCGATCGCCACAGACAATCTGTGATGGTCAAGACCGCATCATAATATAGCGGAGAGCAGCGTAGTAGTATCGTAGCATGGTGAGTTTGACCGGTCACTTTAATCGCCGCAAATATGGACATGTCACGAATTGAAAATGACAGGAATCAACCAATATAACTGTAGGCGTGCAATATGTATTGGTTACGTTATGCGGACGATATATGGCATAGTGATGATTATTACAAATGATGGATACAAATGCAAATGCTTATGCAGTGTAATCAAATAGCATTACATCAAGGACATGGTTATTTTGCTAATAAAACACACTCTAAACAGCGCTATCTTCAGTAGATAGCATATACAGGGTGAGTCAAAAAGAAGTTGTACGGATTTGAATATTTCTTCCTGAGAAAGAAAAAGAAAATTGACCTAAAACTCAATTGATATTTTGACGAGAATATTCTTCCGATCATCTGAAAAAAGAATGACTGGAATCGATCATTGCTATCAAGAGTTATAGCTATTTTACTAAAAGAACCCATTTTTAGATGTCCACGTATACGTAAAACAGAACAAGTAAAAGAAAATGTTTAAAACTCATTATTACTAGCGGGCACCAGCGCTTCGCGCTGGACCCGCTAGAAGATTTCACGGGGAATAAGTAAACAAAGCGTAAGAAAATTTGATACAATAATATCAATAACATGTTCTATACATGTATACATAATCCAGACGGGGCTCTAAATAATCCGAATATCGCAGGTGCTTTTGATAATCCAGGTTATACATTGCCTTAATCTAGGTAGGCCTACGTTTGTGTTTCCAGATACCTATGTAGGCCTCCCATGAGACCTGAAATGCAGGTGCCCGTTGTCCCATTATATCCAGGGACCCCATAGGCCTAAGCCCTACCCCTAATCCAGTTACCCCAGGTGCCCTTAATAATGCACTGGATACCACATAATCAAGGTAGGCCCACTGCAGTGTGCCGTTATCTCGAGATACCCAGGTGCCCTTACTTTATCATAGTCAAGTAAATTAAACGCGGGCGCCGAAGATAGCGGACAGTAAAAGTCATATCACAATAGGCAGAGGTCAGTAATATCAAAGCGTTATAAATGTTTATATAAATATCAATCAAGAGTATGTCCTTAAATAATTCAGGTACTAAGGTGCCCTTGATATAATGTAAGTGACATGGTGCCCTTAATACACCATGAGCCTAGGCCTAATGTGCTCTTAAATAATACAGATACCCAAGATCTTAATCCGAGTAGGCCTACTCCATCAACGTGTTCTTATACCCCCAGTTATACTCCTGTCAGCGCATGTCTCTACCTATTTTGTACCCCAAATAATAAAAAGTTGAATTTTAATGTCAAAATTGAAAGTTACTTAAAATTAGATTTTAAATGTCTCCCCCGATTCTTTTATTGCCCTGCCACCCCGTTTTCCTCCTTTAACATATGGTGCTGGTGCAAGTGTCGCCACTGCCCATATGCACATACTGTATCCAGGTAATTCAGTAGGCCTACGTTCTGAGCGTTATAGTTTTATAGTCGGTCGTTTAGTTTTATGTTCGGCGGAGTCTATCATCATGATCATCAAGATCACTTGTACCATTCCACGCTTGTACTTGAGCACAATGTGTGCCATCCGGGTTTTGTTTGGCCTATTTACATTAAATACATTATTCCTCCAATAGGCATGTGGGGCCTTAACGTATAGTATATGTAGTCCCTTTATCATGTTTGCTGTGTTCTATATAAAGCCTCCCGAGATACTACCTGAGTGTACACCCTTAAAATCCAGTTATCACAGGTGGCCCACCTGCGCATACATATGTAGTATATCCAGGTAATTTGAGACTCGTTTTATAGTGAACCCCGTAATCCAGATACCACGGATGCCCTGAATAATCCAGACACTCTATAATAATCATGATAATGTACCACACGTTCCGTTTATCCAGATGCCCCATGTGCCCTTACCCCTTATATCCAGATTATCAAGTAAGGGAAGTGCGGAGAGGAGGAGGTGGCTTTTAGGGTAGGGGAAGGTGGGGTAATGGCGGACACATTTTGTCAGAGAGGTATAACACACATATAATACGTCATATAACAATAAAAATCATGTAAACACAAAGCACTGTGATGGTTCTACCTTTTATCGAGTTTTTATCAACTCATCATTTTGAAATTCGAAGCTACGACGCAATAAAAAAAAAATGGCGTCGTCCGGCATTACCCCACACTCTGGGGGTAATCCCGGACCGTATTTTTCAATGGCAGCCCTCTTTTTATTGGAATACAGTATTTCAATGGGAGTTAAAAAATACCCTTTTTAAAAGTGTAGCAGAAATCAAAGAACAATGTGACATATTTATATGGTCAACAACTATTACCGATTTATGATGTTAAATTGACCACGCCCATATTGGTTACCATGGAAACGGTACATGTCCGGGATTACCCCAATCCATGTACAATGTATGGGCACATCCTCTCTTATTATTATGCTCATCATTGTGACTCCGAATTCATTTCTTTTTTATCAGAAGGTATCATACATTAAATAAAAAAATAATAAGACTTTGTTTTCCTTGATGTAGAAATACCAGTTTCAAAGAGAAAGTAATGCACCAAAATATCAACTTGCCCAAAAAGTGATTTTTGTAATTCTCGCGAGAATTTGCGAGACAACCATCCCATTTAGGTTTTGTGTGATTTCAATGGAGAGGCACCTAACATCATAGGGTGGCAAAATACCACCTTCTTTCACCTGCCTTTAGATACAGCCCTGTCCGCGATTACCCCGCGTCCGCCATTACCCCACCATCCCCTACACTATTAGAAAAAGGGTGCTTCAGAGGGGTTCTTGGCTGTCCCGTATAATGGTTTAAAGGTTCTTTGATTTTAAAGGACCCAAAAGGTTCTGTAGAGAACCTTTAGAGGTTCGAAAGACCAATGTTTGCCCATATTTTGCCTATTTTGAACCTTAAAATGGTTCTTTTTGGAACCTTTTAAGGTGATATAAAGGGTTCCATACGGCGACAGCCAAGAACCCCTGAAGCCTGAAGCATCCTTTTTCTAAGAGTGTACGGACTGCCTGCTTTCACTCTGCTCCGTTACAATGTGCAGTTTGCGCCACAAACGCGTACACTTTTTGTCTGCGTCATCATACGTGTGCGCCGAACCGCGTGCGCCATGTTAAACGCGGTCGCGCAGCACAACATAGAAACGGTTGACATGGTACTGGCAGTTTCTTTATCGTTAGCAAACGTCGCATTCATCTATGTTACTAATGTGAAAGTGTCACTTTAAGATCTGTGTAAGAGTTTTTGTTTACATTTAGAAAATGTCGTGAAATATTTTTATTTGTCAGACGTATAAATGCTTGTTACTATGCGATCTTTAAGAATAACAAACAGCCGCATATACAGAAATGTAGCTATATCCCTGACGAAAATATTTTGGGTGAAGACCATATGTCATCACTCACTCCGAAAACCACAATTTGTGTCCGAACAGTAGCTACCCGAGTAAAATAAATTCAACATTTTGGATTTTCACATGTGATCCTTTCTGCGCATGTCTGAAAACGGGAAAAAACGGGTATTGAACTATCTAATTAGCTCGTGTATTAGAGGCGCAATTACCACGCTTTTTCAGTTGAAGAGGGACGCGAGTGCAAAATTATTATTGAACTATCTAATCAGGCGAGGGACCGAAATTTAGTATATAGATATCAGGAAGTAATTGTTTTATTCCTCATAATGCAAAATCATAGAATCCGTCAAAAAGAGAAGGTTAAAGTCTTATTGTAGTCACTGATATAATTGATCGATTTCAATGATTTCTTTTGTTATAATATGAGCGGAGTAAGTTGCTCTTTGATGTGTCTCATTGGTTTGTCAAATTTGTTTAGTCTATTTTTAAACAAATATTCATTCCCGTACAACTTTTTTTTTTACTCTCCCTGTTATATTGTCTATTGTAAAACACCTTAGGTTGGTAAACTGCTTTATATTACATAATATTATATTATATTATACAATAATATATAATTTATTTATTCAGTTTCCTCTTGTATCACTTTATGTGTAGATGTGTAGAAACCCCGTCGCTGATATACTTACCTCTGGTTTAACTTGCCGTTTATCAGCAAGAACCGGCGGCTCAGTGGTTATAGCGCCCGGCTAGTGATCAGGAGACCGGTGTTCAATTACCCGCCGTTGAATGTCCTTGCTTATTTTTCGTTGGAACATTCTCCGGTGGTTGTTAATATTTGTTGTTATATTGTCTATTGTAAAACACCTTAGGTTGGTAAACTGCTTTATATTATATTATATTTAATATAAAATAATATATAATTTGATTTATTCAGTTTTCTCTTGTATCACTTTATGTGATCCCTACCTTGTTTGGCCACTTGTCTTATGGCCATGTATTATGTGTAGATTGTAAAACCCCGTCGCTGATACTTACCTCTGGTTTAACTTGCCGTTTATCAGCAAGAACCGGTGGCTCAGTGGTTATAGCGCCCGGCTAGTGATCAGGAGACCGGGGTTCAATTACCCGCCAGTGAATGTCCTTGCTTATTTTTCGTTGGGACATCCGGTGGTTGTTATATTGTCTATTGTAAACACATTAGGTTGGTAAACTGCTTTATATTATATTAGGCCTATATATAATATAAAATAATATATCACCCTGTAGTGTTAAACGCTAATTGTATAACAGAACGCAAATTTCTTTATGCTATCTTCAGTAGATAGCACAGATTCTATTTATTTCTAACAGACATTGTACTGGAAATATTTGTATATTTGTTTCACAACGTATTTAAATACGTGCTTTCTTATAAAAGGATGTTTTATTTTGCGTCGTGGACGTTGTGACTCAATCATTATGCATTGTAATGATCATTCACCATACATTGTGAAAGTTCCTCTCTGTACCGTGAACATTTCTTAACGAATTGTCAAATATTTGGATCCCATGAAAGTATCATTGCGTATTGTTTATGAACGTTTTCATAATTTATACCACGCTGTAACACATTATTAATACTATCTTTGCAGAGGATACGCGCGTGAATGAAATGGATTTTAACAAAACAATGTAGCACTCCTCACCTTGAACCTTTTGTGCCTCGATAATAATTATGCATCATGGACACTTACACTACTACTCCGATGAACTAACGTCCACCAATGTTGAATCTATAATGTCAAATTCGAATATTCTGACGGCTAACTGTTGTCAGTCTATCCGTGCTGCTTGTAGCTAGCTAAGCATCAATTGAGAATTCAAAATAACAAATACACACTCGATTAAGTGATATAAGACTTTTGGATAAATTCATATCATCACCCGCGGTTATAAATAAAGATGAATTTGCATCCAGTATTGTAATTCGATTTAGGTAGGAGGATAGTCTTAAGAGTATTGCTCTCTTTTTGGCGAGAGGAAATTCTAAGCTTGCTTTAAGTAATAAATACAGAAGCTCTCTGATGGGCCTTTGTCAATTAGATATTATATCGTTGTATCGTCAGGCCGTTCCGATTGCAATGCATTATGACATATCGAATACATGTGTGCTAATTTGAAAAACAAAATGTCAAATCCAATACATGTTACGGGCATCCTAATGAATGACCACGACCAATTAAGATAGCTATATTCTTTGATTGACCAGAGACATAACTGAATCGGATGCATGCCTTTGATGTGATAGTTTATTTATAGGAATTATAATGAATGGCTATCATATCACAAGGTTCTATTCATTCAATCTGGTTTAGGATTCAATGCTAATTTAACGTTATCTAAATCTCTGGGTAATACCCCTGTCACACATACGGCGATCAGGCCTTGCGCTCTCGTTGCGCTGAAAAAAGCCATGCAAAACACAGTAAGGTATCTAAGAACCGAATGGGGACGCAGTGGACAACATCTAGAGCGGGGTAGGGTCCCTATGATCGCCCTTGAGGGCCATACAAAGCGCCGCGCTTGTTTATGCTCTGCTGCGATCAAATTGCGCTTATAAGCCGCTGTCTGCGTTACTAGTACCTTCTCAACACGTTTTCAAATTATATACAGTCCTCAAAATAAGTTATTACCTAGGTTATACATATACAACACATACATATAACACATATCGGCCGAGTGCACCACTTTATAGGGAGGTAAGCTACTTAGCAGCCCTAACTATAGCGTAACTTAATAACGATGTAATTCTGAGAGCAAAACTGGCTAGTAACACCAGAATAGTAACTAGCGAGGTAAATGTCCACATTATTCAGCATCGTCCCCTAAAAGACGAAACTAAGCATCCATTGTGGGTTTCACCCTAAAGCCAAGCAAGTGTCGCTCGCTCTCCCTATGCAGCGGGAAACCAACTGTAATTGACTTTAATATTGGGGAAAACATTGTAAAAACTGTTGATCAGGACCCAACGTTTCCTTGGTTCGCTGATAACATTCAATGGTGGTAAAGAAAAAGATGTGTATGACATGATTGTGGGACAAACAATAAATTGTACAATATTGAGCAATCACTGGTTCGCAATGAGTTCAAATTGGCTTTATACACCCGTTATTGTCTTCCTTCCTTAAGATTTTGCCTCACTGTTCATGATCTCACCAAAACCATCCTCCAATATCGCGTCTCGCAAGTTACTAGCCTAGCAGCTTACCCCAGTTTGGTGCTCTCAAATGTTTTGGTTACGCCTCAGTTACCAGCGAGGTAGCGCTATTAATTCTTCAGCCACTCGCACTCGGCCGATAGTGTTAATTTGAACGCATATTACCTGGTCAGTTACTTATTTTGAGGACTGTACATTATACTCCTTATAGTAGATACAGAAGGAATAACAATGACCCATGTTTAAAGCTGTAATCATTGATTGTTATTTAAATCCTATTTAGAGAGCATTATCCTAGCTTAGCGTAATGCTATAATGCTACTTTTGTATAGCCATGGCGGGAGTTTAAACAGGTGTAATCTGAATACATTTAACATGATATAATAGTGATAATAACATGATGTGTTTGTCTCCTGACAGCGAAGGTTCGTTCACACTAAAATGTTATTTACTGTGCGGTGCGGTACGTTATCGCAATGGAGTTTAAACTTATTTAACTGCCATTGCGGCAGTCTGCGACGCATTGCGTTGACGCTGACGCTCTCATATTTTGCCAAACGGCACTGAACGCCATCGCATGCGGTGACCTGCGTTGACCCGGCGTGACCCGCGACGAGTTACCGTACATTGCGGTGGAAGTACGGCTACCGCATCGCATCGCACGGCAAACATCGCCTAGTGTGAACGAACCTTTACTGCAATCGCAGAGGACAAGTAGTTTGTATGCGTCCTTGCTACGTCGACGGGACGCTCACTTTTCGCTGCTACTGAGTCATTATAGCGCTCTGAACAGAACGCGGAACCTCCACGCTTGTTTTGTGCATGCACAAAACAAGCGTGGTGCACTGGCGCTCAAGGGCGACCATGGGGACCCTCTCACGACCCTCTGCAGTCCCAACCAGTTCCCACTGCGTCACTGAGGGGTATGTGGAGATCTTGATGCGTTTGGCTTGGCGCTTTGATAATGTTTCAGCGTAATCCAAGCGCCGGTCTGATCGCAGCAGGTTGTGAAAGGGTTTTGGTGACATTTATTTAAAAATGGACAGTTTTCCGCGCTATCACTGCGTGTTATACACTTTTTATAGCGCAGTGCAATCGCTGGCCTGATCGCCGTATGTGTGACAGGGCCTTTAATGTCTTCTTTCGAAAACGGTCAGTTGGTCGGATAATATAATGATGTTTTGAATATTTCGATAAGTGCAATGCCACAGAGTTCGGGTTGTTTGTATCCTACAAGTTGTCTTTTTTCTTTCCTCTTTTTGGCGAGAGGAAATTCAAAGCTTGTTTAGTAATCAAATACAGAAGTTCTCTGATGGGCCCTTACTTGTCAATTAGATATTATATCGTTCGCTGTATCGTCAGGTTATTCGGATTGGAATGCATTATGACATATTGAATACATGTGTGCTATTATACAGGGTGACCAAAAAAAATAATTAGGACTCTGTTTTATGACGGTGTAATTCTTATTATAATCATTGGACCATGACCAATTTAGTCTTAATGTAAAGCCCAATTAATTATTATGATATCCTGAAAATATAAGATCAATCCGATGCAAAATAAGAAAACTAGCGTACTTTGCGTAAACCATGTCAATACTGGTTTGTACAGCGTGTCCCAAAAACTGGGTTCAAAAGTTTGCGAGCTTATAACTAAAAAAGTAGAAACTATGGATAGTCTATATTCAGGGATAGTAAACAAAATATACCTGACCTGAATTGGTTAAACTCTGTGATCAATCCAATATAATCTCTTTGAAATACAAAGATTTTAATAGAGCATGGTCAAAACCCATTTGTCCCACTTTTCAAGGAACACGCATTGTTGTGACTTTATCAAAGTTTTGCCTTTGCATTTATTCTTTACAAAGACCTGGGCAGTAATTTTTTTATCTTGGTCATATTGCAATAATACAAGTTCATTATTTACATAAACATTAAAACAAAATGTTCTTTGTTATAGTCGGAGTTATTGTTAAGTTCTTTCGGAGAATAACCCACATGCCGGGAATAGCACATAGCGCACAGTTTCATGCAACGCACGGATGGTTTATTCCTTAAATTGGGACAAATGGGTTCTGACCACGCTCTCTTCAAATCTTTGTATTTCAAAAAGTTTACATTGGATTGGTCTCCAAATTTACCCAATTAAGGTCAGGTATATTTTGTTTGATATCCTTAAATATATACTATCCATGTTTCCTACTTATTTCGTTATAAGCTCGCAAACTTTTGAACTCAGTTTTTTGGGACACGCTGCATACAATGGGATCTACATGTACAGACCAGTAAATAACATGGTTTACGTTTCAATACGTTATTATAATTGCCAACGTAGTAAATAATTTATAAGTCAATAGCAAAGTTTAGTTTGGTAATCCATTTAATTCTGGCACAAATCAATACTTAATACCTAAAGAAAAACCGCAAAACAGATGCATGCATATTCTATGCAAATTAAAACAGTTTTGTTAAACAGTTCTCGAACCCACTGGATGGTTCATTGAGTTACAAGTCAAGCACTTTCATGTTACTCGACTATTACTGTGTGAATTCCCATTGTACAAACCAGTAAATGACATGGTTTACAAAAGTACGCTAGTTTTCTTATTTTTCATCGGATTGATCTCATATTTTCAGGATATCATAATAATTAATTGGTCATGGTCCAATGATTATAATAAGAATTACACCGTCTTGAAACAGAGTCCTATTTTTTGGGGGTCACCCTGTACTATACGGTATATTATCCGACCAACTGACCGTATTAAAAATAAGACATTTACACAGAGATTTGAATAGCGTTGAATTATCATTGAATCCTAACAAGATTGAATGAATAGAACCTTGTGATAACGATAGCAATTCATTATAATTCCTCGAAATAAACCATCCCATCAAAGGCATGCATCAGATTCAGTTATGTCTCTGGTCAATCAAAGATTATACAGATATCTTAATTGGTCGTGGTCATTCATTAGGACGCCCGTAACATGTATAGAAGAAGCAAAATTAACAATTTATACCAATGTCACTATAATGATGAGAGTATAGGCTATATTTCATGAATGCCTGATAATATTTTGCCTTGTGTAGAAATGTATAGGAATATGACTATTTGAAGGAAGACCCATCATGAAGAATAGAAAACACCAAGTTCAAAATCGGGCCAGAAATCGGAACACCTAACTTTAATCTCGTTTTTTAATTGTTTGTTTAATTTGTTTGTTGCTGTTGTTGTTTTTAGTATTGTTTTTTGGGTTTTGTTGAGGTTTTTTTTCACGTATTTGTTCTTATTTTATTATATTCATGGTCTGTTTCCACACAAACAAAAAAAGAGTTATGTATGACGTGGGTTGGTCACACGGTTAGAGGAAGCAACATTAACAATGTATATACCAATGTCACTATAATGATGAGATAGGTTATATGTTTATTATTCGTCTTGATATTCATTCTTTTATACATAAATTATAAAGAATCCATGCGTAATCGTGTATCTTTTACCAAATTAATATCAAAATACAGCTGTGAGTTATTATATCATTACATTCATTGAATAGAAAACGAATTATCGACATTTTGTTTTTATGTAACCGCGCTTGAATTATAAGTATTTAAAAAATATATAAAGTTGAGCTATGTCACTTGAAATGTAAGCGATCGCTACGGACAATCTGCGACGGTCATGACTGCATAAAGATGTATCGGAATAGAGCGGCATTACTAATATAAAGTGTATAATGGTGAGTTTGACCGGTCACTTTAATCGCCGCAAATATGGACATGTCACGAATTGAAAATGGTAGGAATCAACTAATAACTGTAGGCGTGCAATATTGTATTGGTTGTTACGTGGACAATATACAGTATGGTATAGTCAGTGATTGTGATTGCACTGACATTGCAATGGCATTGCACTGACATTGCAATGGCATTGCACTGACATTGCAATGGCATTGCAATGACATTGCGCTGACATTGCGCTGACATTGCAATGCCATTGCGCTGACATTGCGCTGACATTGCGCTGACATTACAATGGCATTGCACTGACATTGCAATGGCATTGCGCTGGCATTGCGCTGACGTTGCGCTGACATTGCGCTGATATTGCGCTGACATTGCGCTGACATTACGATGGCATTGCACTGACATTGCACTGACATTGCAAGCGCTGACGTTGCGCTGACATTGCGCTGACATTGCGCTGACATTGCAATGGAATGCCATTGCACTGACATTGCAATGGCATTGCGCTGGCATTGCACTGACATTGCAATGGCATTGCAATGACATTGCAATGGCATTGCAATGCCATTGCACTGACGTTGCGCTGACGTTGCGCTGACATTGCGCTGACATTGCGCTGACATTGCAATGGAATGCCATTGCACTGACATTGCAATGGCATTGCGCTGGCATTGCAATGACATTGCAATGACATTGCGCTGACATTGCGCTGACATTGCAATGGCATTGCAATGACATTGCACAGACATTGCAATGGCATTCATGTCATTGCACTATCATGTCATTGCACTATCATGTCATTGCACTGACACAAGGCATTGCACTGACATTGCAATGGCATTGCACTGACATTGCACTGACATTGCAATGACATTGCAATGATGACAATTGCAACGACATTGCGCTGACATATTGCACGCCTACAGTTATTAGTTGATTCCTGCCATTGTCAATTCGTGACATGTCCATATTTGCGGCGATTAAAGTGACCGGTCAAACTCACCATTATACACTTTATATTAGTAATGCCGCTCTATTCCGATACATCTTTATGCAGTCATGACCGTCGCAGATTGTCTGTAGCGATCGCTTACATTTCAAGTGCCATAGCTCAACTTTATATATTTTTTTAATACTTAAAATTCAAGCGCGGTTAAGGCCCTGTCACACATACGGCGATCAGACCAGCGACTGAACTGCGCTCAAAAATATGTATAATACGCAGTGAGAGCGCGGAAAACTGTCCGAAATTGTCCATTTTTAAGTCAAGGTCGCTAAAACCCTTTCACATTCTGCTGCGATCAGCCCGGCGCTTAGATTACGCTTAAAAACTATAAAAACTCCAAGCTAAACGCATCAAGATCTCTACGAACCCCTTGGTGACGCAGTGGGAACTGGCTGGGACGTGAGAGGGTCGTGAGAGCGTCCCCATGGTCGCCCTTAAGCGCCAGTGTACTACGCTTGTTTTGTGCATGCTCAAAACAAGCGTAGTACACTGGCGCTTTTAGAGCGCTGTCCTGTCCTGTCATCCTGTAGTTGTTCACTCGTCAAACTCCAAGCACATACTGACATGACTGAGAATTCTTTGGACAAAGACATGCATGGATGGAGTCCATTCACTTGGATTATTAGTTTAACAGGTGTTTGGTATTGTACTTGGGGCAATGATTTGAATAATATTAACCTGTTTTGTCAAATTGAATATCAAAATTTCATTAATAATATGAGGGTCATTCAATGAGTTATACCTCCTCATTCATAACATCGTTAATATGAATGGCAGCTGCCTCATGACTTTTGTCATGAGTATAATCATAGTTACACATTTATAGTAAATGATAATTAGTATCTCTCTCACTTTTATAATGATGCGATCAAAACCAGAGAGAGATTTTGGACAACGGACACGGACAATTATCCTGAAGATAAATATGTTTATTTTTTATTTTTTCTGAATATAATACTGTATTATCATGTATAAATCAAATGATAGGCAATATTAACCGGTGTAGGCTTGCAAATAGTATAATATCAACTCGAATGTATTGCTACGCCTTTAGCAAACTGGAGTACCGCTATTAAGTCAATTTTTCGTTGTTTCAAGTCAAGCCAAGTCAAGCCATAGTAAAGAGCAAATATGACTTTTGCAGCGGTTCTCCGTGGTAGGGTTAAACTAATGGCTGTCCTGGTCTGGTTTTGGCTAATTAGAGGGCATCCCCCATACTATTATTATATACATAGGGTACATCAATTAATGTTATTGTTTATAGTCTGTTCAAGAGATATCTGTAATTTAGAACGGTTATAATCTACCGATTAGAATTGGCCAAAAGTAGCTCTTATGAAACATTTGGCTGGTTTTTTAACCGTTTCCGTCGCACTACTTGGACCTTTGGTTTGTACTGCAAAAAAGTACAACCAGTACTCAGACCAATCTACTATGAATTTGTAGCTGAGATTCAATACTACAATTGTGGAATATTTCATACGACTGGCTTATATAATAGCAAAGTTATGAGGTATGAGGTAGAACTTATTGAACGACCCTCGTATTTAAATATTCCGCTTTTTACTTGACAAAACACACAATGTATTCAGATTCGACAATTATGTTATTTCAATGGCTTTACAAGTAGCATTATCGCATCACGTTTAAAGCTCATAGGGAGAGCGAGCGACATTTGCTTGGCTTTAGGGTGAAACCCATAGGCCTACTGGATGCTTAATTTCATCTTTAAGGGGACGATGCTGATGCTGATTAATGTGGATATAATAAAATAAGAAGAAATACGTGAAAAAAACCCACAACAAAACCCAAAAAACAATACTAAAAACAAAAACAGCAACAAACAAACAAACAAACATGTATGTTGTTGCTGACCAGGTAATGGTGTTGAGTTGAGTTATTAGCCTAGCAGCTTACCCCGGTTTGGTGCTCTCAAATGTTTTGGTTACGCCTCAGTTACTAGAAGTTATGTATGACATGGGTTGGTCGTTCACATCACATCACATCACATCACATCACATCACATCACATCATGCACATCAGGGGGCATTAGACATGTAAGATATCACCAACGTATCATCATGCACATCATGCACAACATGTATATAATTTCATTTTATAAAGTTGAGCTATGGCACTTGAAATTATAAAGAATCCATGCGTAATCGTGTAATCGTGTATCTTTTACCAAATAAAAACAAAATGTCGATAATTCGTTACTAGCGAGGTAGCGCTATTCTTCGTTCAATGGTAAAGAAAAAGATGTGTATGACATGATTGTGGGACAAACAATAAATTGTACAATATTGAGCAATCACTGGTTCGCAATGAGTTCAAATTGGCTTTATACACCCGTTATTGTCTTCCTTCCTTAAGATTATGCCTCACTATTCACGATCTCACCAAAACCAGGCTCCAATATCGCGACTTGTTACTTAAAACAGCTTCCTCTAACCGTGTGTTGTATGGTCAAAATACATTATACTTCTTGTAGTAGATACAGAAGGAATAACATGGTCTGTTTCCACACACACAAAAAAGAGATGCAGGAAAGAAGTTATGTTATGTATGTTGTTGGTATTTTCTATTCTTCATGATGGGTCTTCCTTCAAATAGTCATATTCCTATAGATTTCTACACAAGGCAAAATACACAAGGCAAAATATTATCGCTGACATTGCGCTGACACTGCGCTGACATTGCGCTGACATTGCAATGGCATTGCGCTGACATTGCAATGGCATTGCGCTGACATTGCAATGGCATTGCGCTGACATTGCAATGGCATTGCGCTGACATTGCAATGGCATTGCGCTGACATTGCAATGGCATTGCGCTGACATTGCAATGGCATTGCGCTGACATTGCAATGACATTGCGCTGACATTGCGCTGACATTGCGCTGACATTGCGCTGACATTGCAATGGCATTGCGCTGACATTGCAATGACATTGCGCTGACATTGCGCTGACATTGCAATGACATTGCACTGACATTGCAATGGCATTCATGTCATTGCACTGACATAAAGCATTGCACTGACATTGCACTGACATTGCAATGACATTGCACTGACATTGCACTGACATTGCACTGACATTGCAATGACATTGCGCTGACATTGCGCTGACGTTGCGCTGACATTGCGCTGACATTGCGCTGACATTACAATGGCATTACAATGGCATTGCACTGACATTGCACTGACATAAAGCATTGCACTGACATTGCACTGACATAAAGCATTGCACTGACATTGCAATGACATTGCGCTGACATTGCGCTGACGTTGCGCTGACATTGCGCTGACATTGCGCTGACATTACAATGGCATTACAATGGCATTGCACTGACATTGCACTGACATTGCACTGACATTGCACTGACATTGCAATGACATTGCGCTGACATTGCGCTGACACTGCGCTGATATTGCGCTGACATTGCAATGACATTGCACTGATGTTCCGTTACCATTACAATGTATTGTGAAAGTTTCAGTTACCTTCCCATAGCTTGAAATTAGTATTATTATAGACTGGAAACGCGCGCGAATGAAATGGATTCTTGAGTTATAAGAATCTCAGCGTGTGCTCTATAACAAGACAATGTATCACTCCTCCCCAACATTCTTGAACTTTTGTGCCGCGACAATAATTATATAATATTATATTATTACACTGTATTCTCCGATGAGCTACGTCCACCAATACTGAGTCTATAATGTGAAATTCAAATATTCCGGTGGCTAATATGTTGTCAGTCAATACATGCTGCCAGCTATATAGCTGGCTACATGTAGCATCAATTGAGAATTCAAAATAACAAACACACACTCGATTAAGTGATATAATACTTTGGATAAATTCATGTCATCATCCGCGGTTATAAATAAAGATGAATTTACATCCAGTATTGTAATTCGATTTAGGTACGAGGATAGTCTTAAAGATTATTGCTCTTTTGGCGAGAGGAAATACAAAGCTTGTTTAAGTAATAAATAGAAGTTCCCTGATTGGCCCTTGTCAATTAGACACTCTATATATCGTTCGCTGTTCCGGTTGCAACGTATATGACATATAGGACAACATGTGCTTTGAAAAATAAATGTCAAATCTGATACATGTTACGGGCGTTCTAATGAATGACCACAGCCAATTAAGATGGCTATTTAATCTTTGATTGACTAGAGACATAACTGAATCGGATGCAAGCTTTTTTAATGGAATAGTTTTTAGTCTTCGCTCTCCAGACACCCATAGTTCGTTTTCCAGACAATCCATAGACGGATCTGGAAAACAAAAACCGAAGCAGTGGCGTATCCAGGACTGTTTTGATGGGGAGCGAAATGTTGTATCTTGTGAGTGGAGCGACCAGCGGGTGAGAACCGGGGCCGCCTTGTGGCCCCTGGTAGGGTCCAAGGGCGAAGGTCCTTGAAGCTCATGGGTTTTCGGCATTTTTAAGTGAAAGATTCAGCATTTTGAAGCAAGAAGAATTAGGGTGGTACGAGATCCATTATAATGTTGAAACCAGTATACAAAATGTGCGCAAAGCGCGCAAAAATTTTCAGTTCATGAACTAAAATGGTCCAGAAGATTTTTTTTTGATTTTTAACACTTAAAAACGTACAGTATGACGTTTTAATTGTCCTCCACATAATATTTAGAATATTTTGTGTGGTTCGAGATCGAGAGCCATTATGATGTTGAAAAGTGCAGAAAAAATGCGAGCCGAGTACGCAAAAAAAATAAATCAGTTTTTGAACTAAAACATTGAAACTAATACGTGCAAAGCGCGCAAAATTGGCATTTTTACACTAAAAAGGTCCAGTATAACGTTTTTAACGTCCCCCACATTAAAATATGGGGACGTGACCTCGTAACCCCCACCCATTTGCGTCGCCTATGCACTACCCTTCCTCCTCCGTCTCTTCCTCTTTCTTCTCCTCTTCCTCCTTCTCCTCTTCCTCCTATTTCTCCTTCTTCTCCTCTTTCTCCTTCTTCTTCTCTTCCTCCTTCTTCTCCTCTTCCTCTTCCTCCTTCTTCTCCTTTTCCTCCTTCTTCTCCTCTTCCTCCTTCTTCTCCTCTTCCTCCTTCTTTTCCTCGTCCTCCTTCTCTTCGTCCTTCTTGTCCTCGCCCTCGTTTAATTTTACTCTTTTGTCAATGGGGGGGGGGGGGGGGGAGGATACGCCACTGAACCGAAGTCGTCTTCGATTCGATCTTCGGGTTTCTGTTTTCGATCTTCGTTTTCAAGACGCCCGTTCCTTTTTCTTCTTTTGTGTTTTCTGTCTTTTGCACAATTGTTGTTTCATTAATGTTCAAAAGGGTCTGAAAATGTAGAATGTGGATTGAAAATCATCTTAAATGAAACTGAAATGATGTTTTTGTTACAAGAAATATATATTTTATTTTGGGGTTTGTATATCGTTTTTTGTCTTCTTATGCTATAATATTCACGGTATATATTCCTAACAAAGACAAAAGGAGATTCAGGGAAGGCGATATGTATGATAAGGTGGTCGTTCCAAATTATCGCAACGCCCAAAACAAAGACTTATTTTGACCATGCATACACACCGTTTAATATAGGAAGCAAAATGTAGCAAGTTATATATAAGCTATCGGTCATTATATACTATATAAGAGTAAAATTGATGAATTCATGATAATATTTTGCCTTGTGTTGAAATTCAATTCAATCTTCACACACCCGTGCTGATTTCATTTTATACCAGATTATATCTGCAATACGATACATGTACTGCCGTACCTCCAACATGTCTTTACATAAACCCATATATTATTCGTCTTGATTTTCATTCTTTTAGAGAATCAGTGCGTAAACGTGTATCTTTTACCAAATTAATATCATTAGAAAGTCTTAGCTGATGATATCATTACACTCATTTAATAGAAAAACGCACAATCGACATTTAAGCATTTATTTTGAAATATAAACTTGAGTTGGCACTTGAAATGTAAGCGATCGCTATACAGACAAATGCGACGGTCATGACTGCATAAAGATGTATCGGAATAGAGCGGCATTACTAATATAAAGTGTATAATGGTGAGTTTGACCGGTCACTTTAATCGCCGCAAATATGGACATGTCACGAATTGAAAATGGTAGGAATCAACCAATACAGGGCGTGTCAAAAAAAATGAGAAATAAAAATAATTAAAGATACATCCAATGTTTTTTAGTTTAAAAGAAATAGACTGTTGGTAAGCCCTATTACGTCCACCCCCTACATGATTACATAAACTTTATCCCATTACATTTCACCACCTAAATCTGCCGAGGTACGATCAATTCTGTAACAAGAGTGCAAATTCCACTACTTTGGCTATTTTGAGCAAGAATTTTACTTTTAAACTGATTAAAAAAACTGCATTTGTGATTCCAATGACGATTAGGCCTATATGAAATGTAAATGTATTGTTGAAAATACATCTAATATTCAAATAATCTGTGGTTTGTCATGGATAATAATAATATGGATGAAAATATGTTATAGGCCTACTATACTCAAATTCAACTATTAACATTTGTAGATTAGTATTGATTTTATTGATTAGGCCTTCAATTTTCAATTATAACACACTGAATAACGATTCTAATAAAAGAGTTCTCTGCGCATGAAAAGTGGCCAAAGTTGAATTTGACATAATTTGATAACAAAAGCTTCTAAATGGATAATGAAAAATCTTATGAGACATTAATTATTTCTGAACATGATCATTACTATTTCATGTATAAAATGTTTATATTTTTCATGGGCAAAGAAGTCTATAGTCACATGGGACACATTTTTGACGCGCCCTGTATATCTATCTCTATAGGCGGGAAATCGGGCAATATGTAATTGATTGTATAAATGCGGACGATATAGTGATGATTATTGCTAATGATGATGGATACAAAATGTATACAAGTATACACTTTTAATAGCTATAAATCATGGACACGACTATTTTCCTATGCTATCTTTGTATCCATCCAACCGTCCGTCTTGAACAGATAACACCTCTGAGATAACAGCCAACGCTAGAAAAATATGTTATCTTTCGGCTTACTTTCCGCCAAGATTTGGAGCACAACTATCTTGACAAAAATCCGCATCTGAAAATGTGTCCTCATTTTATGTTGTAAAACTTCACATTGCGTAGTGAAACTTGCACAATGCTCAGTGAAAATTTGTCAACACGTATACTTACGTGAAACTTTCACAATGAAATGCATGGTACCCCACTTTGACAGCTGGTTGTGGTGAAATATAATCAATGGGTATATGTAGTGAACCTTTCAGAATTTATAGTAATCATAGCACGTGGGGAGACTTTCAACAACACTAAACAAAACTTTGCCCTTTTTGACTTTCACAAATGCGAAACATTCACATTACGACGTAAATATTTCACAATGCGGGGTGAAACTTTCACAGCGCATTGTTCACGTTTCATAAAACGTTAGTGAAATTTTCACAATAAGTTGTAAACGTTTGGCAAAAGTTTCATTGTGTTATGAATGACAAATTTACAATACGTTTATGAAAGACATCCGATATTACGCTGTGAAAGTTTGACCATGCATAATCACGATGTGTTGTGAAAGACTAACGATGAATTGTGACTAATTAGCGATGAATTGTGAGCGTTTCACGATGCATTTTGGTATATTCTCATCAATGCATTTAGAAATTCACACTAGTCCTAATCTATTTGCCAATCATAATTTTATAGTTCTGTCGGTGTTTGATGAGCGTCTTCATTTGATATATATATTCACACATTCTGGAGCCACCCTGTATGTAATAAAGCCATCACAATTTCGTTGTTACAGGCCTAAATATGATATGACTTTTGAGCATTGTTGCTGACAAAAAGTGACAAAATGTGAACGTCGTCTGTCTCCAGTTCAGTAGTGGTAACCCAAATAAACAAACGAGTATCAACGAGGCAGTAACGACTCCACATCACTCAACAAACCCACACAAATGGCTGTATTATGGTCTGTCATTTTACAAGCATACAAAACTATTCCATATACGATATGATGAACCTTTCATATTTGTATTAATCATTGTCCACTTTTTAAAAGGGATGCCGTGACATCCCCTTTCTATGAAATGAGAATTTACCATAGATAATATGGAATTAACGGCTTGAAATTGAAATTTCATACCGGGTGTTGACATTTTGAATCTCAATTTGCGCGATTTGATAAACAAGTGCAGCATAGCGTGATCGGTCCTTCGTCTAACAATCATGCATACACTATCCTCGATGAAGCTATCATGTTTGTATTAATTATAAAGCTAAAGAGGAGTACCATGACATCCTTTTTCGACGATTCACACCACGTGTTGACATATTGGATTTTAATTCGTGCGATTTACTCACAAAATGCTGTATGCCCGTAACAACCGGACGTATCCCTTAATACGATATGAACTCATCATTTGTGTTAATTATTATCCATTTTAAAAATGAATGCAACGACACCATCCCGATAATGAGTTGGGTATTAACGACTTAGAATTGAAATTTCATACCGAGTGTTGACATTTTGGATTTGAATGTAAGCGATATGCTTACAAAAATGCTGTCTAGTCCCTCATAACACACCGTATCTCATATCGCATGAACTCATCATATTTGCATTAATTATATCCATCTTAAATGGATACAAACAAGGATGACATAAATACCATGATCATTATGATGAGTTCGGAATTAACGCCTTGGAATTGAAATTTCATACCGCATGATGGGATTTTGTATTTGAATTTGCGCGGTATGCTTACTGTTGTAGGCCTAATGCCTGAAACAATCGGACAAAATATACCGAAGGCCCATTATATGAAATAACCTATCATATCATATCATATCTATCTTATAATCTAAAATGGTTACAGCACCCTCCGGTAATAATAAAATAACCAACATTATTCCATACCAGAGCTGACATTTTGTATTTAAATTAGTGGGTTTGAATTTAATCATGTTTTACGAAAAAATACAGCGGCCAAACAGAAAGGTAAACAATGCTAAAAGATGCAAGTATTTTTATTGTCTCTCTCTTTCTTTCGTGAAAAAGTTTTTCCGATCTACTATTACATTTAAAAAAGAATTATGCCAGATTTTGTTTTCAAATGACGTCACCGGATTTAGAATACACACCGGTATATAATTCACACCCTATCCTTTTACAGTTGAATCCTGGGAGTTGAATTGAGAATGGGCTTTATATAATCCCCTTTTTGAGTAAGATCGACTATATTATTGTCTCCAACACGTCTCCCGTATTAAGCTATTTTAATTAGCCATTTGTCTCCCAAGATTTCATCGGGAGTATCACGTCGCCTCATTAACAGCCATCACCATCACCATCATCATCTTTGACGATAATATAAAGAGAGTTAATGCCCCATACCAGAAGTCATCTCAAGCCAATTAGTGATTAATAAGTATCACCACCACCAAACTGTATAACGCCTTCAGTTAAAGCCATTTGCTATGGATTTCTATCATTTCAGTGAGCTTTCGAATTTTAGAATTTTTACTTGTGTTAATAACATGGTTCGAGTCCCTATAACCCATTCGAGATGTTCATCAGGACAGTTAGATTAAACTGTAAATTATAGTAATTATTAATATTAAAAGTATAGGTTTAACATGCTTAAACATACCTTAGTACGTTTTGAGAAGCTGTTCTCTTCATCAACACTGATGAAGTGACGATAGTTCTACTTTCTGTTTGCCTGAAAACGGTGTTTCTAGATTTTAGCGACCAGAAGATCGTGGGTACTAGTATATGCATAGACTTAATAATTCTGTGGGTTTATGGGACTTAGTTAAAGTGCCCCTCGTCTCTATTCATGGTGGTGCGCTGTTTTTCTTATATCAATGGCCTCCTTGAACCATTTTTGTATTTGTCCGTGTCCAAGTGCACACATAGCGTAAAATAACAAGGATATTCATCTTAATAGAATATAGTACAAGAGCATACATCATGGGGGAAGCAATACCTAATACTAAATACATGATCACGAGGGAAAGCTTTAACCCCCTGCCAGAAGGTAATTTTTATAGATTATAAACGCCGCCGAATGCAACTGGCAACTGAATTTTCCTGCATACATAAACCAAATAAATAGAGGGTAGTATTTGAAAAGATATATCACCATGGTGTGATAAAAGTTTACAATAGGCCTATCATTCTTTTCTTTTTAAAATCAAAATAGCCTCGATCACCAATAATCATGTAGATGTTACGCTATTATAAAGGTAATAAAACTGCTCGTCAAGTTTTTATTGTGGCGATAATGGTTGTGTAGATAATTGGGTAGATGATGGGTCGTAGTTACAAACTGTTTTCGGTCGTGCCTGGTGAACTAATTGGTACGAAAAAAACTTTGTTGGCCAACGCAAAAAGGTGATTCGTTGTACCGTCAGTCTTTAATTATGAAAATGTATACGAATTGTTTCAAAATACTGTGCAATGAATGTGTACTGTAACTTAAATTCATAGGAAACAAAATGTTATTGTTTATCTTTCAAAATGTTCACATTCAAAATTGTTATTTTGTGATGTCCACAAAATCTGTGTTTTTCATAATTATTTTAACTTTGCATTCTTCATTGTGAAGAAATCGTGGTTCATTTGCAATTATTGGTTTTATTTCAAAAATGTATGTTTTAAAACTAAAAGGTGAATAAAAGATTCCAGTCGCTATCTTATTAGGCCCAAGTGTAAGATTTTTTTAAAGTTCTTACAGTCACACGTGACAATAAAATGGTTTTCTGTCCCCTATATATCTGAGACCTATATTGAGGTACATTATAATTATAAAGAGCTTTCTGTGGCAAGGCTTTAAATATACAAACATTCAACCAAACAATTTCTCTTTATCGAGGAGTGGGTGGCGCATTAATCACACCCGGACATCACACCACCAAGTGGGGGAAGGTATTCTGCGAGTTGCGAGTAGCGAGTTGCGAGTTGATAGTTGCGAGTTGCGAGTTCGAGTTGCGAGTGCGAGTTGCGAGTTCGAGTTGCGAGTTGCAAGTTGCGAGTTCAAATGTGCGAGTTGCGAGTTGGATTTTGCGAGTTTGAATTGCGAGTTGCGAGTTGCGAGTTCAATTGTGCAAGTTGCGAGTTGGACTTTGCGAGTTCGAATTGCGAGTTGCGAGTTGCGTGTTCAAATGTGTGAGTTGCGAGTTGGATTTTGCGAGTTAATATTTGCGAGGTGTCAAATGCGAGTTGCGAGTTCTTCATATTTGCGAGTTGTCATTTATGTTAATGTTAATGTGTTAATACTTTATTATGCTATCAACCTACCTGTGGCTGACTCAATGTTTCTATATGCTATGTGGGTACTTACCATTGGAGTGGTTATTACATAAGGGATCGTTCACTATTTCTACCGGAAAGGGTCACTACTTTTTAAAGAAATCAAAAGTGGGGGGTTATAACTTTTTTAGGAAATTAAAGGATGTCATAACTCTTTTGAACCAATATTTCAAGACAAAATTTGACAATTTTAGCATGAAATGGCATTTTTTTTGCGCAAAAGCGGGCATTTTCTTACCTAATTAGGTTAAACTAGAACAAAATTGACAATTTTAGCATGAAACAGCTAAATTGTGCGCGTAAGCGTTCATTTTAATACAAAATGAATTAGAATTATACCAAATTTGACAATTTTAGCGTTAAATGGCAAATAAAATGGATGGAAGTGCATGGTGAATCTGAGAGCGAAGTTGGAGATGCAAGGAGTTTACAAGACAGTGATTACACAAGTAGTGATGCAGATGATAACAGTGAAAACTTGGATAGTAGTAATGCAAGAAGTAATATATGTGGGATAGCGGCACAAACTCAACACGTTCAGGAAGAATATCAAACAGGAGAGAATTTGAGGACTTCATTATTACTGATCTTTTCTCTCCTGTCTGAAATTATACACTACTCAACAAAAATCCAAAGTGTGCTATAATAATATAATTGTTGTATATTTTTATAGTATTCTCGAAAATTTATAATTGAAGGGGTGGATGTGCTAAGTTTAAGTGCCAAGTTATTGCACCCAACCCTTCAATTGTGTATGCTTATTGTATTTGTAGGTCTATGTGTGTGTAAAAAAAAGGGGGTCAAAACTTGTTTCTACGTTCCAGTGGGGGGCGGGGGGGGGGGGGGGCGGTCATAACTTTTAAGTATCTAGACAAGGCGGTTCTCGAACGGCGTGTCTCGCCTGTTCATCAAAAGTGACTTGAAAGAAATGATGATGAAACATGATACAATGTAGCACTGTCACAGAGGTATGCATTGTAGTTAATGCAAGGGATGTAATACCTTAAGGGATGCTCAAATGTTACCAGTACTACAAATTTTGCGGAACACAAACGAATCGTTTCCGCTTTATGGCCCTTCAAAGTTGAGATAGATGGTACCCCACCCCCTTTGGACTATGCAGTGGCGGTGCCAGCATCATAATTGGGGGGGGGGGGGGCAAAAGGAGGCAAGACATTTTAGGGGGACCCCAGATGATCATGAATGACCTCCAATGACCTTGAAAATTCAATCAGCAACAGAACGCACCACCCCCCTTCCCTACACCAAGTCCCATCAAGATAGGCCTTACGGATCTCCAGATTTCTTGTCTCTTAGGTCGGACAGACCGACAGATAGACAGACAGACAGACAGACAGACAGACAGACAGACAAAAAAGTGGCCACTAAGTCTCTTTCTGAACAAGTTCAGGCGAGACAAAAAGGGGGGTCATGGTTTTTTTGGTTGTCACTTTCTTCCAGCTACCGCCCCCAACCCACCCCCCTGTAGAAATAATGAACGGTCCCTAATGTAAAAAATATGGGGATCCTTCGGCCATCAAAATCATAGCCCCAAAAAGTGATCGCAACATACACCTTTAAAAAACAGGCAAAAAAGGGAGTTTGTTTCACATACAGTTGGCAAAGAAAGCTGTAGTAATAATGTATTATTTGTTTCTTTGTTTGTTGTGTTTTTGCCCACTTATCTTTTGCCCGCTTCGCAGTCAATTGTGTTTGTTTTTTTTGGGCTGATCACTATGAATATACGGCTCCACATACTTACACATACAGGTATGTGAGGCAGGAGCAGAGGTAAATGAAAGTTTGAAGCTTCAATTTGTTTTTGAAATTCCCATAATAGGGGGCTGGGGGGGGGGATTGGGCAAATATGTTTGAACACATGTTAATATCCCCAGACCCCTGCTTATGCACATTACTTGGTCAAGTAAAGTATTCCAACTTTAAACATAGACCCATACCTAAGAATACCATACAAAATTGTATCAAACAGGGCAGCTATTCATAAAACCTTACAAATGAAAGTCGGCTATTTCTCACACCTTTCAAAATAACATATAGAGCAGCTATAAATAATTATGCGAAGCTGCTAATTCCTTATACCTTACAAAATAACATATAGAGCAGCTATTAATGCAAAGCAGCAGCTATTACCTATTATAATACCTTACAATATAAAGCAAAGCACTGTTCCAAATGCAAAGCAGCTAATCCTTTACACTATAAAGCAGCTATTAATGCTATTATTACCTATACCTTGCAAAATAACTTATAAAGCAGCTAATACTGTTCCTTATACAAAATAATGTAAAATAAAAATATCAAAGCGCTTTATTTGAACTTTAATTGAACTGAAATTGAAATGAAAGTAACTATCAAATAATAGGGAACTCGCAACTCGCATGTGACAACTCGCAAATGTCAACTCGCATTTTTAACTCGCAACTCGCATTTTTCAACTCGCAACTTGTAACTCGCAACTTGAACTCGCAAAACATAACTCGCAACTCGCACATTTCAACTCGCAACTTGCAACTCGCAACTCGAACTCGCAAAATCCAACTCGCAACTCGCACATTTCAACTCGCAACTTGCAACTCGCAACTCGAACTCGCAACTCGCACTCGCAACTCGAACTCGCAACTCGCAACTATCAACTCGCAACTCGCTACTCGCAACTCGCACATTATCCAAACCCCCACCAAGTGGGGTTAAATGTTTCCCTCAAGTTCAAGATTAGGTCTCTACTAAATACCTCGGGTATTAACAGACTTGGCTTTGATAGCTCTAATGGAT
This sequence comes from Ophiura sarsii, assembly GCA_035610835.1. NCBI lineage: Eukaryota > Metazoa > Echinodermata > Ophiuroidea > Amphilepidida > Ophiuridae > Ophiura > Ophiura sarsii. The sequence continues at coordinate 48,865,999 of CM069451.1, read as the reverse complement.
GAAATTTAAACATCAGACCTAGGATTGACGTCTATAGTATTACGGCGTGCCAATACAAGATCTATTGGTATAATTTACGTGTGTCAAAGCTATAAAGTTTGCAACGCTTCTGGCTGGCGTTAATGATCTTGAGATCATATCTGGACTGTGTTGCTGAATGGGCAAACACACTTCTCTCAAAAATATTGTGTTCAGATTCAATTAATGATATCGTCAATTTTAACACCTACATACAACAGTGGTAGTATGGTAAGTATTGCCAACAAAACTGAAACTGATCAAATGACACCTTTTGATAGTTACCATGAGCTATTATTTATTTTTTGTTGTGGTGATAAAAAGTCCAAACATATTTTAAAGTTCAAGTTCAAAGGCTTTTTTTATAGTTTAAGTATTGCGCCTACGCTCTGCGAATGTGTTGTGCTTTTGCAAGTGAGACTCGTGCCAAAATGAATTAACAATTTGAAAAAAAGTTTCAATTTCAAAATGTATCAGCCTACACAATGTCATTGTTTGATCACACTGGTGAACCATAGAAACATACTAGCACGTCTTTCACAAGAAGTGAAAGAGCAGAATTAAACCCAACAATTAAAGGAAGCCCCAAGGCCTATAAATTCCCCGATATTTATTACTGACATATTAAGTACATACTTTATGAACTTCAAAACATCACGTCTGAAACCTTTTCTTGAAATGTCACTCTCGACTATATTGTCGCTCGAGGGCAAAGGCCCACCACGGAGATCGTCATTGAACCTGAACCTATACAACCGATTTGTCCCAGCTAGGAACACAGCCCTCTAACATGTGGGGATCATTGGCATAGACTCACATCACAGTCTTGGGATGTTGAATACATAATAACATTACAAAGTACGGGGATCGACATACCTGTGTTTGGAGACAACAATTTGATTGACATGTTATAGCACATCATTAACTCATCATCAATTACTTGTAATTACTTGTGTGTGATATTGTTTTGATAACACAAGGAAGATGTAAATGTGATAGATGGTAAATCAATTCATATGTTAGCATAGGTTAACATAATATCCAACCAATGATTGGCGTTTAACAACTGTCCCCCATCGCTGTAATTGCAGAGATAAAGAAGAGTATCTTTTAATTGAGAGGAAATCAAAGCTGTTACTTTCTCAACACACGGCAATTGCAATGTAATGTCAAAGGGAGCCAGTAGACACTATAAAAAAGACATTGCAATTGCACATGTAATAGGGCATCTTGAAAATCTTTGGTCACGCATGCTTTATCATGTTATTTGATCCCTACCCCTACTGGGTCAATATAAGGACCAGTAGACAAGTCAAAAAGGTTTTTTTGACCCACTCATATCTATAACAAATATTTCAACAAAACTGCATTCCACCTTTTTTGACAGCAAGATATTGCCCTTTCAATACAGGGAAGATTACATAACTTTATTTGCAACATTCTTTTAAAATTACAAACAGGAAGAAATTGATATTAATTTCATATTTTTATTCAAAAATAAATTGCACAATACAAATATTATACAAATATTTCCCATTCCCCATGTCTTGGTTCTGGATATATGGACATAAGATCGAGTACACAATGTATACCATTCATCACAGTAACACAATTGCAAAAACAGAGATTTACTTCCATTTAGGTGAACTATACGATTGCTGCTAATAAACTATATTTAAAACAAACCCAATGACAATTATACAGGGTGAGTCAAAAAACCTGCAATAGTGGAAAGAAGTCATCTTATTTTCAAAACGAAGTTGATGTTTGAAATTTTGAAAACGTTATAAGAATAACATATTTGTTACTAATTTTATGTGAAAAAGTTAAATCGCATTTTTCGTTTGCCTTTGGTGAACCTTTTTACCCATGCACCCATTTCACTAGCTTGTCCATGAGACACCCAAAACATGCATAAGATTGCAAAATGTGTATCTCATTAAAAGTTGAAAATTCAAGTAAATGTGTACGTAATTGGAGTTTAATGCATCCTTTCTTGTTTACATTGGAGATAAAATAATCAATTTACATAACCCATGCTATGAATTGCTTATAATGTTCTAAATTCCAAATTTTGTTGGCAGGATATTCAAATGTGAACATGAAGTGTGTGCAATTTCAATTGAAAATCACTATGTTCGTGGACAAACAAGTAAATTGTGTTGTGCAGCAAAAAGGTTCATCAAAGACAAACGAAACATGCGATCGACTTCATTTTTTCACATAAAGTTGGGAACAAACATATCACTCTTGCAACGTTTAAAAAGTTTCAAACTTCAACTTGGTTTTGAAAACAAAATGGCCTCTTTCCACTATTGCAGCGTTTTTTTACTCACCCTGTACAGGACGAGTCAGCACTTTTTTAGTGGAAGTGCAAAATGTTACCACAATTTTAGTAGAACCTGGTATTTTAAAGCCAATCCACAGGATGACAATAACACATAGTATTGTATGAAACTAGTGAAAACCTGAAAATGCACATGAATGTTGGATACAAAATCTTAAAATGACTTGAAATAAAAATAAACTGTGGAATTAAATAAAAAGCCTGAATTCATGAAAGAAAATTGAAAAGAGGCATCACAGCTGATTCGGAAAGCGAACCTCATTAGAATACATTGAGGAATGGCTTGATAATTTAACCATCCTGTGGATTGGCTTTAAAATGTGGGACTTTATTAAAATTAGTGTGATAATGCAATGGTCAATTTTAAAATTCTTCTTTTTAGAGGGAAAGCTAAATTATTGGTCTTTATAGCGCTACCATTGGTTTTGAATATGTATGCCTACATTTTTTGTGACGCCTATGCAAAAAAGTGCCCATTCTGTCTGACTCACCCTATCTGTATATATCAAAGGAAATTTACAAATGAAGGGCAACAGTGTATTGTCAATTTCTAAAAGCGTTCATCAAATTCCACTGCCATTTGCAGTTGACTCAAGCTTAAGGGGGGTGTGCAAAAGCACTTTTTGGTCTCTAATTCAAAAAATAATAAATATTTAAAAAAAAAAAAAAAGATTCCTAGGGAATTTTATGAGGAATATAATAAAACTAGTATGACAAAATTTGACAAAATATATTTTGAGTTATCTTTTCCAAACCTAAAATGGGGCAAAAAACGTGTTTTTTATAATTTTCTCCAAAATGGTCAATTTCATGATCATGGTTGGATTCACTGAACCCTTTCCTGCAAAAAAATGTATACTTTTATCTAGATTAAATGAATAATGAAGAAGTTACGACAGTTTTACGGAGGCTGTACCTGAAGGTGCACAGCCCCCTTAACATTGAATATTGTATGCCATTTAAACAAACTAATCGAAGCATTGTAGGCACAATGTAAAAAATGTAGGTGGGGGGGGGGGGGGCTACTGTTGGATGCAACGTACATTCATGGATATGATACTACTAGACTTTCCACAAGTCCGCAACGGAACAAAGTAACAACATTATTTAGGCAACATTTGTATCTAGACTAGAATGTACACTATGTTGCATTTCACAGTTACACCGAGAATGAAAAGCACCAGTCCTTATATTATACAAATCTCAGGTTATATACCAATATACCATGTGGGGACAACCCCTCCCCCCCCCCCCCCCCCCCACCACCACCTGACGAACCACTAAAGCTGATAGCAATTCAAAATCAAATTTGGAAAAGGCATCAAGGCAAATAGTATGTTAAAGATGAAAGCAATGACACCTATTTCTTTCAAACTCAAAAAAAAATCACATCCAACAAAAAGTTATAATAAAAACATACACAATCTGCATCTATCAGAAAACGCAAGAGAAATAGACAAGATTACAGCCTGCTGAATTTCCCGTTTTGTGCCTGAAGGAAACGGAGAACATTTCTTTCTCAATCCATAAATTAATGTTTCCTGTATTGTACCTGGTGCAATTGTCAAACGATGTTGCCTCATCAAGCTGCTCTCTCCGACACAATCTACCCCCATATCGTCTCATCGTTATCACAACAACGCACAGTTTAGACGAGCTAAACCGATAATTAGTCCTGATCTTATGTAAGCAAAAACATTTTCTCAATGTATAGAATTCTAGATGCGCATCGCACTGTTTGGGTATCATATTACACGCTGAAAAAAGTTCTAGGAGCCATTACAGATGCGCTGTAAACGACTTGTGAAAGGGAATGGATTGTTTTTGCGCCGAAATGCAATAGAACGTTGGATTCTGATTATATTACCATAGGCTTGACTGTCAGCATTCCATGCTATGTAATCCTTGGTTACATTTAGGATAACAGCCGTCGAGCTATTGTCAAAATTTACGAAAATAACATCTTGAGTTGTTTCAAAATTTAAAAGTATATATAGAGTTTGGCACCGTAGGGATAAGTTGTGTGTTGAAATGGATCGATGTGAAGCTAAAAACATTGTTTGCTTGGTATAAAACCTATCCTCTCCCTCAAAATACCTGACCATATATATTCTCATGACTTTCTTTTTACTTGATTTGCATATTGAACTGTAATGACAAATTAGAAGAAAGGATCAAAATGATAGAGAGAAAAAATGACTGGCCCTACTTTTTACCTGGCCTATTACAACAAACAAATATATGTATTCCTAACTGACAATTAACCCACTTGCACCATGCAGATACCAAGAGAACCTTTGAGATTTTATTACCAGAATGGATTTTATTCACATTTTTAACCATGATTTATTGCAGAATTTGACTTTCAAGACATTTATTAGACAGCCAGTTAGTAATTCTTGACAATTGATTCACATATGTATGTGTATATAGGTATCATGACATGTTTAGATAACTGAGACCGTAATTCAAATTGAATCAATTCGTTTGTTTGCTCTGTTGCCCTTTTGAATTTTACAGTAAACTATACCACTATGACACATACAAAGGGGTCCTCAGCTGGTGGCTTTCTCGAAAATCCTTCCCTTTGAGCAATGATGACTGGCCCATACATAAGAAAAAGGGGTAATTTGGCTCCACAGACAGGTCTTTCGAAAATATGTATGGCTCTTAACGGCACTTAAAGGCATATTAAGCGATCTAATCCAGGGGGCGCCCTCTATCCTGGATTTTTTTTTGAAAGTAGATATCCTTGCAGATTTACATTTCTGATCATAAATCATGAATATATTTTGAGTTACAGAGCGATAGGATTCCTAATTACTTCAAAATCATGGTTTTTAGAGTGAAAATAGAGTGAAAATAAACTGTCCGCTAGCGGACAGTCTATTTTCAACCCTTATTATTTAGAACCCTGACATACATGTACACATACTTAGTAAACAACCAAAATTGTTGGGTACACAACAATATGGCCGACTTTTTAGTCAATTTTGAAAACAAGCCTCGCCATCACAAATACAAAAATAGCAGAGCAAAGCTAGTGAAGCTTTCATCCAAAATATTTTCACAGTGGAGCCACCAGCCGTAATCACAGATGTACCCGAACCACATCATCTTTTCTGTAAGTGCGACCACAGCTAGCGCAAAACCTGGTCTCGTTTAGATGATTGGGGGCGCCAGACTTGTCCGATGATGCCACAGTAACAAGGCACATTCTGCAGATGAGATGCATGCATGGAAGACGGTAGAGGATCACAGCTGGCTGAGTTTCACCACCGAGGGCAGTATTCGCTTCTACTTGACAGACAGTACAGGATGACGAGGGCATGTGACTGAAACCTGTTGGTGGTAAAAAAGCAGGTGAAACTTGAATTAACGAGTGTTACCTAAAGTTTTTGCAGTGTAGTGGTGGGACCAATCAAGGGCGCATACAGGATGGTCGCACCCCGGGGTGCTGTGAAAAGACGATCCCCCAAAATGCAATTGATCAGGCCCTTTTCTAGTTCTATAGCCCCAATATTGCCTTTCTTTTCCGTTTCCTTTTCTTCTCTTATCTTTCCTTTTTTGTCTCCTTTCCTTTTCCTCCTTTCCTTTTTCTTTCTCCCCTTTTTTTCTTTTTTTTTCTTCATACCCCGGGGTGCTGCAGCCACCGCAGCACCCCCTGGATCCGCCCCTAGGACCAATCAAGTCAGTGACTTGCTTTGTAAAAGTAACCATTTTTGGTCAATTGATTTGACTCCTTATTAGTAGGAGCCATTGTGTGTATTTTGTTAAAAAGCAAAGTTGGACTTAATAATTATCATTATGGTATAACGATTAGGAAGATATTGCTTTTTTTGCCCCCCCCCCCCCCCCCCCCCCCCCTGGCAAGGGGGTTCCTACTGAATTTAAACATGGCTGCCACTACAGGGATCATGAATAAATATAACTTCAATACACTAAAATGCATAACACCCCTTGAATTCTGACTCTTTTTGTCTGATGCATCACATTACACCCTCTCTTGACAAGCTGTTCAATGTGTGAGTGTGTCAATTTATCATCTAAAGAGGGCAGTATAATTGAGGTGTCGTTGAGGCAAATGCACACATTTTGACTTGAATGCACACATTTTGACTTGAATGGACAATGCCCCCCCCCCCCCCTTCCTCTCTGAGAGCTGTGGAGGACAATATTACTTAACAGCTAACAGCCAATCATCATAATAAGAATTTTCAATGACTATAAAACATGTAGTGCCCTCTATATCCACCCCCTGTATGCCAATAGTAATTAGTACATGAGTAAGTTGACTACCCGTAGATGTCATACTATTACTAGGGCTGTCATCGACATGGACGATGTCGACATTATGTCGATATCGGCTATTATCCCGACATGTCGATATCAACTTTGGGATGTCGATATAATTGACATTAAACCGTCCGTAATGTTTGACATTGTTTTAAAATGATTTTGTAATAAATGTAGAAAATCGGCAAATTAATGAACGTGTGGCGTATTATACTAAAGGATTTTTAACTTGTGTACATTGACTTAGCGATATTTTCAATCTGCGGTAATATTCTATACTATCGTGGACATTATTCGCGGGGACAATCAGCTTGGTATTTGGATCATAATATGTCGACATCATGTCGATATCGGCATCGAGATTCTAGAATAGCAACATGTCGACATGAAAAAAAGATCTCGATAACAGCACTAACTATTACACCTACCATTAGTAGAAGCCTTGGATGTGAGCGCCAGGCTTGTTCGACTACTGTACGATGGTAGACTACCGAGAGCTTGATTGAGGGCACTGTCCAAACTGTCTGTCAGTGAATCTTCATGGGACATGGAGCCTGAAATGGAGGATAAAAGTTTGGTTTACTAGTAATAGTATTATAAACGAACTGGAATAATTATGTAATCCATTTACATAGTACCTTCACACTCTACATTTTACAGAATAAAGTGTCTTATAATAGGAGTGGGCTATAAATGGGTCATTTTTTGTTTTACTTATGGTACAGGTTATTTGACCTACATGTATCAATTGATGCAGGGACCTTCGGAAACTACATTATTTTGAGCTACAGTGGCTAAAAAGATGGGCGCTTATTAGGTGTTATGTTTTGGTAGTCATTGGGAAAGGCGTGGGCGCTTATAAGGGCATGGGAGAATACGATAACTTGTTCTAAATTTTTCCTGGAGACCAAATTATTAATGGTTGCTCAACCCGATATTATCTGGCCAGCTACTACAAAATCAAAACTATCAAATATGTTGACATTCCTGGGAATAAACATTTTATTTCAAAAATTGACAACAAATTGAGAGTTACCTTTACTATTTGCAGCCGATTGTGAGGCGTCTGCTGGCAATATCGACAGACCAGCACGCTGATTCCCACGTCTGACACCAGTGGTAGAGAGTTTTGCTTTCTTGACCAATGGCTGTTGGTGCCTTGACTGATGATCTCTGGAATCTAGGTTTCTCTTTGGAAGACTTGAAATAGGTGTTCTCTGTATCCTGTGATTTGTCTCTTTTGGTGTGTTAACATTTAACAATGGTGATTTACCACATTTTAATTCTAGCTGCCTATTCACTTTAGTACGGTTACCCACTTGCTGCGGAATTACATGATTTGGCAAGACTTGACTAATTGGAATTTTTGACACAAGAGTTGATGCAGACGGTCCTGCCGCCCCTGCATCAGTTCTACCCACATCCCGTGCCAACCCTAAATGTTTATCGCCAGACATGAGCAGGTACTGATCAATCCTTGTTTTTAACTTAGCATTCGGGACGGGTTGAGATTTGCCGCTGAATGCAACCCCAGTGAACGGGTCATTCGCTGGGCGACCCCATACGGCTTCGATCTCGTTGTGTCTATCCAGAGTTGAACGGTCTACGGTATGACCGGATGGCAGGAGAACAGGTAGCATTATCATTTGGCAAGTAATAGGGTCCAAGAAATCCTCTGGGCATTCCTTGGTTTCTTCCTCCCTTTCGCTTGGAGATCTTACATTTTGAACAGAGGTTTTCTTCAATAGAGTTGATTTATTAGTGGATGAGGTTTGTTTGCTGGTACTGTCACCTGCTGCTGGAGCTTTTATCTTATACATATTTTCTATGATTTTGAGAGCCCATAATTGAGATGTTTTCGGTATCCGTAAAGATGGCTCTCCCCACACTTGTACGCTACGCATCGCTATGACAGAGCCACCATGGGTTCTGGTGATTCTTATAGTGATACGATTAACATTCTCAACAGCACCTGGAGATGCCATACGTAGGAATCTTTCCACGTCTTCTGGACCTTTGGCCTCCACTATCCGAGGCGATAATCTTCTTATATCCGGGAAACTGCCTCTGTACGAGTTATTGATGAAACGCAATATACATGTATTCTCAGACATATTAGACCAAGGTATCAAAGTATTTCCAATTCGTGTGATTATCGGTTCTGTTTTATCATCATCTTTCCCTGTCTTGTTCTCTAAAACACAGGCGGAGTAAATCTCAAATCCGCTGGATTTTTGACGTCCGACGCACGGATCAAGAACAATTTTTTCGATACAGATGTTGATGGGAAACTGGATGGTGATATCGACCGGTGGCTTGATAAAGCTCTCCGCCATGAAACCCTTCCAGCCCCCTTTGAAAGGGTTGAAATTGATCAGGTTTTGCTCTCCGTAGCCATCACTACACACTGTTGATGTGGTGACTTTGGGTTGTAGTTGGGGAAGACAAAAATTCACTGACATGATTGTGTAAATGCTCCTGCTGCTGTGTGTGATTGGCTGAAGGTCAAAAAGCCCAATCCAGTGTTGCTGGGTTCCAAAATCTTGATGCGCATCATCATCTGGACATGAATCCTATATTATAAAAAGAATATGAATTTGGATTAAATTAATTTATAAAGTGTTGTAATAACTTGTTTGTAGGCTTAGGAACTTAGGCCAAGTAACAAAAATAACATGTTTCTCGTCCGGACTTTTTTAAAAATCAGTGAGGGCAACATAGTACATGAAACCTATACGTTGGTGGGGTTTATTTTCTTCTTCCCCCGCCCCCCACCCCCCTACCAACGTATGGGGAAATTGTATTGCTAGAAACTGTCAATTTGATTTGCTGTACAAAGTGAATGGTGAGGCTCTCGAATAATTGGCGGGGGAATTACAACAAAACGGCATTCCCGTTGATTTTCATACTAGCTACGCACCTTCATAAAGTCCTCATCTTTCTTTTCAGCCACTTTTTAAAACATGAAAATGCTAAATTATTCCATATTTAATCATAATTCTCCGCCCTGTAAACGCAATGGCAGCATTCTTTTCAGACATTTAGCGAGTATCCCATTAGGCAACGCAGCCCAGATTTAGTCTCGTCCCCCATCGCAAAATAAAAAATGTCTATATACGCACATCACTTACGAACTTACGAATGTATTAAAACGAGTAATAAAACATGGCGCCGATTTCGATAAACATTGCTAGTGCGGTTAAGTGAATTGGCTTAGAATTTCACCTTAAATTTCAAGGGAATATTGCATTTTTACAAAATGTTAAACGAATGGCAAGATAGATGAGAAAGAGTAGATAAGAACAAGCACAAAGAAGTGTGTTTTTGAGCTCTGCTAAGCGATACAGAAATTACCACAAAAATCATATTTAGAAGGAGTCATACTTAGATGGGGACAGATAGTGAAACATGCAAAATACCCTATGATGAATAATACCAACTGATGACAAATAACAGTCTAAGTATGATTTGTTGTACTATTAAAGGGCGACAGTTTCTAGCAATACCATTTGCCCATACGTTGGTAGGGGGGAAAAAAACCAAAAAAACCCACCAACGTATGGGTTTCCTGTACTACCCCCCCCCCCCCCCCCCCCCCCCACCCCCCTTGGGCACGCGCCTGATAATAGTGCATGATGCAAAATTGTTAACTTTATTTGTTGGGAGTGGCTGTTTTTAATAATAATTCAACCAGCATGCTTATATAATAGGCTTTTTAAGCCTGGCACGAGCAATTTGCTTGAGTCTGGTCCCTTCAGGACCCAAGCGTGTGTCTGTACGGACCGACCGTGTAAACAAACAAACAAACAAACAAACATTTGTACCCTTCATCCAGTATAGATATTTTTGAGACTAGAGTCTCGACCTGGTGCTGACTGGAAACCCAGACATTGTTCATTCAGTATACGTAGGGGAGAAACTAGGGGCCAGTGATCATCGTAGTGTTTCCATTAAACTCAGGATCCCGGTGCCTCGTATCGCCTTAACAGCCTGGAAAGTGTATCTCTATTCCAAGGGGGACTACTCATCCTTCGGTGAAGAAGTCAAAGCTACTGACTGGAACAAAGAATTTGCACAGCAAAAGGTGAATGGGAAGTGGAATTGCCTGCAAAAGAAGTACAGTGAGTGGATTGACAAGTATGTCCCAATAAAGACAGTTAAATCTGGTCAGCGTCATAAGCCACCTTGGGCTACTTTTAAGTCTGTCAAGCGTGCGAAGAAAAGGAAAAGAAAAATTGCAGTTAAATGTAAGTTGTTTGGTCTTAACGTTCACCAAGAACAGTTTTTAGACGCCAAAGCAGAAGTTGAAAGTACAATTTATGCCGCAAAGATTGACTACGAGACTAAGCTGATAAATCAAATCAAGACTAAGCCTAAGAAGTTTTATAATTATGCTAGACATTTCAGTAGATCATCAGCCACTGTTGAGGTCTTAGAGCATCAAGGGACAAAAGTTACTGAAGATAATCAGAAAGCTGAAATCCTTAACGACTTTTTCGCCAGTGTTTTGAAAACTGAGCCTGAAAATGAGCATCTCAACGAGCCACCTCCGGAGCGGTATCATACTACAAATATGTATGACTTCATTGTTACTCCGGAGATTGTTCGTGAGAAATTAAGGAAATTGCACCTAAATAAGGCATGTGGTCCAGATGGATTTCATGTAAACGTTCTCAAAGACGTTCTCGATTTTGACATTCCTTTGTGTATTCTGTTCAACCATTCTTTGCAGACTGGAGTCAATGGCATTTTTTTTGCGCAAAAGCGGGCATTTTCTTACCTAATTAGGTTAAACTAGAACAAAATTGACAATTTTAGCATGAAACAGCTAAATTGTGCGCGTAAGCGTTCATTTTAATACAAAATGAATTAGAATTATACCAAATTTGACAATTTTAGCGTTAAATGGCAAATAAAATGGATGGAAGTGCATGGTGAATCTGAGAGCGAAGTTGGAGATGCAAGGAGTTTACAAGACAGTGATTACACAAGTAGTGATGCAGATGATAACAGTGAAAACTTGGATAGTAGTAATGCAAGAAGTAATATATGTGGGATAGCGGCACAAACTCAACACGTTCAGGAAGAATATCAAACAGGAGAGAATTTGAGGACTTCATTATTACTGATCTTTTCTCTCCTGTCTGAAATTATACACTACTCAACAAAAATCCAAAGTGTGCTATAATAATATAATTGTTGTATATTTTTATAGTATTCTCGAAAATTTATAATTGAAGGGGTGGATGTGCTAAGTTTAAGTGCCAAGTTATTGCACCCAACCCTTCAATTGTGTATGCTTATTGTATTTGTAGGTCTATGTGTGTGTAAAAAAAAGGGGGTCAAAACTTGTTTCTACGTTCCAGTGGGGGGCGGGGGGGGGGGGGGGGGGGGCGGTCATAACTTTTAAGTATCTAGACAAGGCGGTTCTCGAACGGCGTGTCTCGCCTGTTCATCAAAAGTGACTTGAAAGAAATGATGATGAAACATGATACAATGTAGCACTGTCACAGAGGTATGCATTGTAGTTAATGCAAGGGATGTAATACCTTAAGGGATGCTCAAATGTTACCAGTACTACAAATTTTGCGGAACACAAACGAATCGTTTCCGCTTTATGGCCCTTCAAAGTTGAGATAGATGGTACCCCACCCCCTTTGGACTATGCAGTGGCGGTGCCAGCATCATAATTGGGGGGGGGGGGGGGCAAAAGGAGGCAAGACATTTTAGGGGGACCCCAGATGATCATGAATGACCTCCAATGACCTTGAAAATTCAATCAGCAACAGAACGCACCACCCCCCTTCCCTACACCAAGTCCCATCAAGATAGGCCTTACGGATCTCCAGATTTCTTGTCTCTTAGGTCGGACAGACCGACAGATAGACAGACAGACAGACAGACAGACAGACAGACAGACAGACAAAAAAGTGGCCACTAAGTCTCTTTCTGAACAAGTTCAGGCGAGACAAAAAGGGGGGTCATGGTTTTTTTGGTTGTCACTTTCTTCCAGCTACCGCCCCCAACCCACCCCCCTGTAGAAATAATGAACGGTCCCTAATGTAAAAAATATGGGGATCCTTCGGCCATCAAAATCATAGCCCCAAAAAGTGATCGCAACATACACCTTTAAAAAACAGGCAAAAAAGGGAGTTTGTTTCACATACAGTTGGCAAAGAAAGCTGTAGTAATAATGTATTATTTGTTTCTTTGTTTGTTGTGTTTTTGCCCACTTATCTTTTGCCCGCTTCGCAGTCAATTGTGTTTGTTTTTTTTGGGCTGATCACTATGAATATACGGCTCCACATACTTACACATACAGGTATGTGAGGCAGGAGCAGAGGTAAATGAAAGTTTGAAGCTTCAATTTGTTTTTGAAATTCCCATAATAGGGGGCTGGGGGGGGATTGGGCAAATATGTTTGAACACATGTTAATATCCCCAGACCCCTGCTTATGCACATTACTTGGTCAAGTAAAGTATTCCAACTTTAAACATAGACCCATACCTAAGAATACCATACAAAATTGTATCAAACAGGGCAGCTATTCATAAAACCTTACAAATGAAAGTCGGCTATTTCTCACACCTTTCAAAATAACATATAGAGCAGCTATAAATAATTATGCGAAGCTGCTAATTCCTTATACCTTACAAAATAACATATAGAGCAGCTATTAATGCAAAGCAGCAGCTATTACCTATTATAATACCTTACAATATAAAGCAAAGCACTGTTCCAAATGCAAAGCAGCTAATCCTTTACACTATAAAGCAGCTATTAATGCTATTATTACCTATACCTTGCAAAATAACTTATAAAGCAGCTAATACTGTTCCTTATACAAAATAATGTAAAATAAAAATATCAAAGCGCTTTATTTGAACTTTAATTGAACTGAAATTGAAATGAAAGTAACTATCAAATAATAGGGAACTCGCAACTCGCATGTGACAACTCGCAAATGTCAACTCGCATTTTTAACTCGCAACTCGCATTTTTCAACTCGCAACTTGTAACTCGCAACTTGAACTCGCAAAACATAACTCGCAACTCGCACATTTCAACTCGCAACTTGCAACTCGCAACTCGAACTCGCAAAATCCAACTCGCAACTCGCACATTTCAACTTGCAACTTGCAACTCGCAACTCGAACTCGCAACTCGCACTCGCAACTCGAACTCGCAACTCGCAACTATCAACTCGCAACTCGCTACTCGCAACTCGCACATTATCCAAACCCCCACCAAGTGGGGTTAAATGTTTCCCTCAAGTTCAAGATTAGGTCTCTACTAAATACCTCGGGTATTAACAGACTTGGCTTTGATAGCTCTAATGGATGAAATTTAAACATCAGACCTAGGATTGACGTCTATAGTATTACGGCGTGCCAATACAAGATCTATTGGTATAATTTACGTGTGTCAAAGCTATAAAGTTGGCAACGCTTCTGGCTGGCGTTAATGATCTTGAGATCATATCTGGACTGTGTTGCTGAATGGGCAAACACACTTCTCTCAAAAATATTGTGTTCAGATTCAATTAATGATATCGTCAATTTTAACACCTACATACAACAGTGGTAGTATGGTAAGTATTGCCAACAAAACTGAAACTGATCAAATGACACCTTTTGATAGTTACCATGAGCTATTATTTATTTTTTGTTGTGGTGATAAAAAGTCCAAACATATTTTAAAGTTCAAGTTCAAAGGCTTTTTTTATAGTTTAAGTATTGCGCCTACGCTCTGCGAATGTGTTGTGCTTTTGCAAGTGAGACTCGTGCCAAAATGAATTAACAATTTGAAAAAAAGTTTCAATTTCAAAATTTATCAGCCTACACAATGTCATTGTTTGATCACACTGGTGAACCATAGAAACATACTAGCACGTCTTTCACAAGAAGTGAAAGAGCAGAATTAAACCCAACAATTAAAGGAAGCCCCAAGGCCTATAAATTCCCCGATATTTATTACTGACATATTAAGTACATACTTTATGAACTTCAAAACATCACGTCTGAAACCTTTTCTTGAAATGTCACTCTCGACTATATTGTCGCTCGAGGGCAAAGGCCCACCACGGAGATCGTCATTGAACCTGAACCTATACAACCGATTTGTCCCAGCTAGGAACACAGCCCTCTAACATGTGGGGATCATTGGCATAGACTCACATCACAGTCTTGGGATGTTGAATACATAATAACATTACAAAGTACGGGGATCGACATACCTGTGTTTGGAGACAACAATTTGATTGACATGTTATAGCACATCATTAACTCATCATCAATTACTTGTAATTACTTGTGTGTGATATTGTTTTGATAACACAAGGAAGATGTAAATGTGATAGATGGTAAATCAATTCATATGTTAGCATAGGTTAACATAATATCCAACCAATGATTGGCGTTTAACAACTGTCCCCCATCGCTGTAATTGCAGAGATAAAGAAGAGTATCTTTTAATTGAGAGGAAATCAAAGCTGTTACTTTCTCAACACACGGCAATTGCAATGTAATGTCAAAGGGAGCCAGTAGACACTATAAAAAAGACATTGCAATTGCACATGTAATAGGGCATCTTGAAAATCTTTGGTCACGCATGCTTTATCATGTTATTTGATCCCTACCCCTACTGGGTCAATATAAGGACCAGTAGACAAGTCAAAAAGGTTTTTTTGACCCACTCATATCTATAACAAATATTTCAACAAAACTGCATTCCACCTTTTTTGACAGCAAGATATTGCCCTTTCAATACAGGGAAGATTACATAACTTTATTTGCAACATTCTTTTAAAATTACAAACAGGAAGAAATTGATATTAATTTCATATTTTTATTCAAAAATAAATTGCACAATACAAATATTATACAAATATTTCCCATTCCCCATGTCTTGGTTCTGGATATATGGACATAAGATCGAGTACACAATGTATACCATTCATCACAGTAACACAATTGCAAAAACAGAGATTTACTTCCATTTAGGTGAACTATACGATTGCTGCTAATAAACTATATTTAAAACAAACCCAATGACAATTATACAGGGTGAGTCAAAAAACCTGCAATAGTGGAAAGAAGTCATCTTATTTTCAAAACGAAGTTGATGTTTGAAATTTTGAAAACGTTATAAGAATAACATATTTGTTACTAATTTTATGTGAAAAAGTTAAATCGCATTTTTCGTTTGCCTTTGGTGAACCTTTTTACCCATGCACCCATTTCACTAGCTTGTCCATGAGACACCCAAAACATGCATAAGATTGCAAAATGTGTATCTCATTAAAAGTTGAAAATTCAAGTAAATGTGTACGTAATTGGAGTTTAATGCATCCTTTCTTGTTTACATTGGAGATAAAATAATCAATTTACATAACCCATGCTATGAATTGCTTATAATGTTCTAAATTCCAAATTTTGTTGGCAGGATATTCAAATGTGAACATGAAGTGTGTGCAATTTCAATTGAAAATCACTATGTTCGTGGACAAACAAGTAAATTGTGTTGTGCAGCAAAAAGGTTCATCAAAGACAAACGAAACATGCGATCGACTTCATTTTTTCACATAAAGTTGGGAACAAACATATCACTCTTGCAACGTTTAAAAAGTTTCAAACTTCAACTTGGTTTTGAAAACAAAATGGCCTCTTTCCACTATTGCAGCGTTTTTTTACTCACCCTGTACAGGACGAGTCAGCACTTTTTTAGTGGAAGTGCAAAATGTTACCACAATTTTAGTAGAACCTGGTATTTTAAAGCCAATCCACAGGATGACAATAACACATAGTATTGTATGAAACTAGTGAAAACCTGAAAATGCACATGAATGTTGGATACAAAATCTTAAAATGACTTGAAATAAAAATAAACTGTGGAATTAAATAAAAAGCCTGAATTCATGAAAGAAAATTGAAAAGAGGCATCACAGCTGATTCGGAAAGCGAACCTCATTAGAATACATTGAGGAATGGCTTGATAATTTAACCATCCTGTGGATTGGCTTTAAAATGTGGGACTTTATTAAAATTAGTGTGATAATGCAATGGTCAATTTTAAAATTCTTCTTTTTAGAGGGAAAGCTAAATTATTGGTCTTTATAGCGCTACCATTG
Organism: Ophiura sarsii; assembly: GCA_035610835.1. NCBI lineage: Eukaryota > Metazoa > Echinodermata > Ophiuroidea > Amphilepidida > Ophiuridae > Ophiura > Ophiura sarsii. The sequence continues at coordinate 48,849,208 of CM069451.1, read as the reverse complement.
GTTTTGAATATGTATGCCTACATTTTTTGTGACGCCTATGCAAAAAAGTGCCCATTCTGTCTGACTCACCCTATCTGTATATATCAAAGGAAATTTACAAATGAAGGGCAACAGTGTATTGTCAATTTCTAAAAGCGTTCATCAAATTCCACTGCCATTTGCAGTTGACTCAAGCTTAAGGGGGGTGTGCAAAAGCACTTTTTGGTCTCTAATTCAAAAAATAATAAATATTTAAAAAAAAAAAAAAAGATTCCTAGGGAATTTTATGAGGAATATAATAAAACTAGTATGACAAAATTTGACAAAATATATTTTGAGTTATCTTTTCCAAACCTAAAATGGGGCAAAAAACGTGTTTTTTATAATTTTCTCCAAAATGGTCAATTTCATGATCATGGTTGGATTCACTGAACCCTTTCCTGCAAAAAAATGTATACTTTTATCTAGATTAAATGAATAATGAAGAAGTTACGACAGTTTTACGGAGGCTGTACCTGAAGGTGCACAGCCCCCTTAACATTGAATATTGTATGCCATTTAAACAAACTAATCGAAGCATTGTAGGCACAATGTAAAAAATGTAGGTGGGGGGGGGGGGGGCTACTGTTGGATGCAACGTACATTCATGGATATGATACTACTAGACTTTCCACAAGTCCGCAACGGAACAAAGTAACAACATTATTTAGGCAACATTTGTATCTAGACTAGAATGTACACTATGTTGCATTTCACAGTTACACCGAGAATGAAAAGCACCAGTCCTTATATTATACAAATCTCAGGTTATATACCAATATACCATGTGGGGACAACCCCTCCCCCCCCCCCCCCCCCCCACCACCACCTGACGAACCACTAAAGCTGATAGCAATTCAAAATCAAATTTGGAAAAGGCATCAAGGCAAATAGTATGTTAAAGATGAAAGCAATGACACCTATTTCTTTCAAACTCAAAAAAAAATCACATCCAACAAAAAGTTATAATAAAAACATACACAATCTGCATCTATCAGAAAACGCAAGAGAAATAGACAAGATTACAGCCTGCTGAATTTCCCGTTTTGTGCCTGAAGGAAACGGAGAACATTTCTTTCTCAATCCATAAATTAATGTTTCCTGTATTGTACCTGGTGCAATTGTCAAACGATGTTGCCTCATCAAGCTGCTCTCTCCGACACAATCTACCCCCATATCGTCTCATCGTTATCACAACAACGCACAGTTTAGACGAGCTAAACCGATAATTAGTCCTGATCTTATGTAAGCAAAAACATTTTCTCAATGTATAGAATTCTAGATGCGCATCGCACTGTTTGGGTATCATATTACACGCTGAAAAAAGTTCTAGGAGCCATTACAGATGCGCTGTAAACGACTTGTGAAAGGGAATGGATTGTTTTTGCGCCGAAATGCAATAGAACGTTGGATTCTGATTATATTACCATAGGCTTGACTGTCAGCATTCCATGCTATGTAATCCTTGGTTACATTTAGGATAACAGCCGTCGAGCTATTGTCAAAATTTACGAAAATAACATCTTGAGTTGTTTCAAAATTTAAAAGTATATATAGAGTTTGGCACCGTAGGGATAAGTTGTGTGTTGAAATGGATCGATGTGAAGCTAAAAACATTGTTTGCTTGGTATAAAACCTATCCTCTCCCTCAAAATACCTGACCATATATATTCTCATGACTTTCTTTTTACTTGATTTGCATATTGAACTGTAATGACAAATTAGAAGAAAGGATCAAAATGATAGAGAGAAAAAATGACTGGCCCTACTTTTTACCTGGCCTATTACAACAAACAAATATATGTATTCCTAACTGACAATTAACCCACTTGCACCATGCAGATACCAAGAGAACCTTTGAGATTTTATTACCAGAATGGATTTTATTCACATTTTTAACCATGATTTATTGCAGAATTTGACTTTCAAGACATTTATTAGACAGCCAGTTAGTAATTCTTGACAATTGATTCACATATGTATGTGTATATAGGTATCATGACATGTTTAGATAACTGAGACCGTAATTCAAATTGAATCAATTCGTTTGTTTGCTCTGTTGCCCTTTTGAATTTTACAGTAAACTATACCACTATGACACATACAAAGGGGTCCTCAGCTGGTGGCTTTCTCGAAAATCCTTCCCTTTGAGCAATGATGACTGGCCCATACATAAGAAAAAGGGGTAATTTGGCTCCACAGACAGGTCTTTCGAAAATATGTATGGCTCTTAACGGCACTTAAAGGCATATTAAGCGATCTAATCCAGGGGGCGCCCTCTATCCTGGATTTTTTTTTGAAAGTAGATATCCTTGCAGATTTACATTTCTGATCATAAATCATGAATATATTTTGAGTTACAGAGCGATAGGATTCCTAATTACTTCAAAATCATGGTTTTTAGAGTGAAAATAGAGTGAAAATAAACTGTCCGCTAGCGGACAGTCTATTTTCAACCCTTATTATTTAGAACCCTGACATACATGTACACATACTTAGTAAACAACCAAAATTGTTGGGTACACAACAATATGGCCGACTTTTTAGTCAATTTTGAAAACAAGCCTCGCCATCACAAATACAAAAATAGCAGAGCAAAGCTAGTGAAGCTTTCATCCAAAATATTTTCACAGTGGAGCCACCAGCCGTAATCACAGATGTACCCGAACCACATCATCTTTTCTGTAAGTGCGACCACAGCTAGCGCAAAACCTGGTCTCGTTTAGATGATTGGGGGCGCCAGACTTGTCCGATGATGCCACAGTAACAAGGCACATTCTGCAGATGAGATGCATGCATGGAAGACGGTAGAGGATCACAGCTGGCTGAGTTTCACCACCGAGGGCAGTATTCGCTTCTACTTGACAGACAGTACAGGATGACGAGGGCATGTGACTGAAACCTGTTGGTGGTAAAAAAGCAGGTGAAACTTGAATTAACGAGTGTTACCTAAAGTTTTTGCAGTGTAGTGGTGGGACCAATCAAGGGCGCATACAGGATGGTCGCACCCCGGGGTGCTGTGAAAAGACGATCCCCCAAAATGCAATTGATCAGGCCCTTTTCTAGTTCTATAGCCCCAATATTGCCTTTCTTTTCCGTTTCCTTTTCTTCTCTTATCTTTCCTTTTTTGTCTCCTTTCCTTTTCCTCCTTTCCTTTTTCTTTCTCCCCTTTTTTTCTTTTTTTTTCTTCATACCCCGGGGTGCTGCAGCCACCGCAGCACCCCCTGGATCCGCCCCTAGGACCAATCAAGTCAGTGACTTGCTTTGTAAAAGTAACCATTTTTGGTCAATTGATTTGACTCCTTATTAGTAGGAGCCATTGTGTGTATTTTGTTAAAAAGCAAAGTTGGACTTAATAATTATCATTATGGTATAACGATTAGGAAGATATTGCTTTTTTTGCCCCCCCCCCCCCCCCCCCCCCCCCTGGCAAGGGGGTTCCTACTGAATTTAAACATGGCTGCCACTACAGGGATCATGAATAAATATAACTTCAATACACTAAAATGCATAACACCCCTTGAATTCTGACTCTTTTTGTCTGATGCATCACATTACACCCTCTCTTGACAAGCTGTTCAATGTGTGAGTGTGTCAATTTATCATCTAAAGAGGGCAGTATAATTGAGGTGTCGTTGAGGCAAATGCACACATTTTGACTTGAATGCACACATTTTGACTTGAATGGACAATGCCCCCCCCCCCCCCTTCCTCTCTGAGAGCTGTGGAGGACAATATTACTTAACAGCTAACAGCCAATCATCATAATAAGAATTTTCAATGACTATAAAACATGTAGTGCCCTCTATATCCACCCCCTGTATGCCAATAGTAATTAGTACATGAGTAAGTTGACTACCCGTAGATGTCATACTATTACTAGGGCTGTCATCGACATGGACGATGTCGACATTATGTCGATATCGGCTATTATCCCGACATGTCGATATCAACTTTGGGATGTCGATATAATTGACATTAAACCGTCCGTAATGTTTGACATTGTTTTAAAATGATTTTGTAATAAATGTAGAAAATCGGCAAATTAATGAACGTGTGGCGTATTATACTAAAGGATTTTTAACTTGTGTACATTGACTTAGCGATATTTTCAATCTGCGGTAATATTCTATACTATCGTGGACATTATTCGCGGGGACAATCAGCTTGGTATTTGGATCATAATATGTCGACATCATGTCGATATCGGCATCGAGATTCTAGAATAGCAACATGTCGACATGAAAAAAAGATCTCGATAACAGCACTAACTATTACACCTACCATTAGTAGAAGCCTTGGATGTGAGCGCCAGGCTTGTTCGACTACTGTACGATGGTAGACTACCGAGAGCTTGATTGAGGGCACTGTCCAAACTGTCTGTCAGTGAATCTTCATGGGACATGGAGCCTGAAATGGAGGATAAAAGTTTGGTTTACTAGTAATAGTATTATAAACGAACTGGAATAATTATGTAATCCATTTACATAGTACCTTCACACTCTACATTTTACAGAATAAAGTGTCTTATAATAGGAGTGGGCTATAAATGGGTCATTTTTTGTTTTACTTATGGTACAGGTTATTTGACCTACATGTATCAATTGATGCAGGGACCTTCGGAAACTACATTATTTTGAGCTACAGTGGCTAAAAAGATGGGCGCTTATTAGGTGTTATGTTTTGGTAGTCATTGGGAAAGGCGTGGGCGCTTATAAGGGCATGGGAGAATACGATAACTTGTTCTAAATTTTTCCTGGAGACCAAATTATTAATGGTTGCTCAACCCGATATTATCTGGCCAGCTACTACAAAATCAAAACTATCAAATATGTTGACATTCCTGGGAATAAACATTTTATTTCAAAAATTGACAACAAATTGAGAGTTACCTTTACTATTTGCAGCCGATTGTGAGGCGTCTGCTGGCAATATCGACAGACCAGCACGCTGATTCCCACGTCTGACACCAGTGGTAGAGAGTTTTGCTTTCTTGACCAATGGCTGTTGGTGCCTTGACTGATGATCTCTGGAATCTAGGTTTCTCTTTGGAAGACTTGAAATAGGTGTTCTCTGTATCCTGTGATTTGTCTCTTTTGGTGTGTTAACATTTAACAATGGTGATTTACCACATTTTAATTCTAGCTGCCTATTCACTTTAGTACGGTTACCCACTTGCTGCGGAATTACATGATTTGGCAAGACTTGACTAATTGGAATTTTTGACACAAGAGTTGATGCAGACGGTCCTGCCGCCCCTGCATCAGTTCTACCCACATCCCGTGCCAACCCTAAATGTTTATCGCCAGACATGAGCAGGTACTGATCAATCCTTGTTTTTAACTTAGCATTCGGGACGGGTTGAGATTTGCCGCTGAATGCAACCCCAGTGAACGGGTCATTCGCTGGGCGACCCCATACGGCTTCGATCTCGTTGTGTCTATCCAGAGTTGAACGGTCTACGGTATGACCGGATGGCAGGAGAACAGGTAGCATTATCATTTGGCAAGTAATAGGGTCCAAGAAATCCTCTGGGCATTCCTTGGTTTCTTCCTCCCTTTCGCTTGGAGATCTTACATTTTGAACAGAGGTTTTCTTCAATAGAGTTGATTTATTAGTGGATGAGGTTTGTTTGCTGGTACTGTCACCTGCTGCTGGAGCTTTTATCTTATACATATTTTCTATGATTTTGAGAGCCCATAATTGAGATGTTTTCGGTATCCGTAAAGATGGCTCTCCCCACACTTGTACGCTACGCATCGCTATGACAGAGCCACCATGGGTTCTGGTGATTCTTATAGTGATACGATTAACATTCTCAACAGCACCTGGAGATGCCATACGTAGGAATCTTTCCACGTCTTCTGGACCTTTGGCCTCCACTATCCGAGGCGATAATCTTCTTATATCCGGGAAACTGCCTCTGTACGAGTTATTGATGAAACGCAATATACATGTATTCTCAGACATATTAGACCAAGGTATCAAAGTATTTCCAATTCGTGTGATTATCGGTTCTGTTTTATCATCATCTTTCCCTGTCTTGTTCTCTAAAACACAGGCGGAGTAAATCTCAAATCCGCTGGATTTTTGACGTCCGACGCACGGATCAAGAACAATTTTTTCGATACAGATGTTGATGGGAAACTGGATGGTGATATCGACCGGTGGCTTGATAAAGCTCTCCGCCATGAAACCCTTCCAGCCCCCTTTGAAAGGGTTGAAATTGATCAGGTTTTGCTCTCCGTAGCCATCACTACACACTGTTGATGTGGTGACTTTGGGTTGTAGTTGGGGAAGACAAAAATTCACTGACATGATTGTGTAAATGCTCCTGCTGCTGTGTGTGATTGGCTGAAGGTCAAAAAGCCCAATCCAGTGTTGCTGGGTTCCAAAATCTTGATGCGCATCATCATCTGGACATGAATCCTATATTATAAAAAGAATATGAATTTGGATTAAATTAATTTATAAAGTGTTGTAATAACTTGTTTGTAGGCTTAGGAACTTAGGCCAAGTAACAAAAATAACATGTTTCTCGTCCGGACTTTTTTAAAAATCAGTGAGGGCAACATAGTACATGAAACCTATACGTTGGTGGGGTTTATTTTCTTCTTCCCCCGCCCCCCACCCCCCTACCAACGTATGGGGAAATTGTATTGCTAGAAACTGTCAATTTGATTTGCTGTACAAAGTGAATGGTGAGGCTCTCGAATAATTGGCGGGGGAATTACAACAAAACGGCATTCCCGTTGATTTTCATACTAGCTACGCACCTTCATAAAGTCCTCATCTTTCTTTTCAGCCACTTTTTAAAACATGAAAATGCTAAATTATTCCATATTTAATCATAATTCTCCGCCCTGTAAACGCAATGGCAGCATTCTTTTCAGACATTTAGCGAGTATCCCATTAGGCAACGCAGCCCAGATTTAGTCTCGTCCCCCATCGCAAAATAAAAAATGTCTATATACGCACATCACTTACGAACTTACGAATGTATTAAAACGAGTAATAAAACATGGCGCCGATTTCGATAAACATTGCTAGTGCGGTTAAGTGAATTGGCTTAGAATTTCACCTTAAATTTCAAGGGAATATTGCATTTTTACAAAATGTTAAACGAATGGCAAGATAGATGAGAAAGAGTAGATAAGAACAAGCACAAAGAAGTGTGTTTTTGAGCTCTGCTAAGCGATACAGAAATTACCACAAAAATCATATTTAGAAGGAGTCATACTTAGATGGGGACAGATAGTGAAACATGCAAAATACCCTATGATGAATAATACCAACTGATGACAAATAACAGTCTAAGTATGATTTGTTGTACTATTAAAGGGCGACAGTTTCTAGCAATACCATTTGCCCATACGTTGGTAGGGGGAAAAAAACCAAAAAAACCCACCAACGTATGGGTTTCCTGTACTACCCCCCCCCCCCCCACCCCCCTTGGGCACGCGCCTGATAATAGTGCATGATGCAAAATTGTTAACTTTATTTGTTGGGAGTGGCTGTTTTTAATAATAATTCAACCAGCATGCTTATATAATAGGCTTTTTAAGCCTGGCACGAGCAATTTGCTTGAGTCTGGTCCCTTCAGGACCCAAGCGTGTGTCTGTACGGACCGACCGTGTAAACAAACAAACAAACAAACAAACATTTGTACCCTTCATCCAGTATAGATATTTTTGAGACTAGAGTCTCGACCTGGTGCTGACTGGAAACCCAGACATTGTTCATTCAGTATACGTAGGGGAGAAACTAGGGGCCAGTGATCATCGTAGTGTTTCCATTAAACTCAGGATCCCGGTGCCTCGTATCGCCTTAACAGCCTGGAAAGTGTATCTCTATTCCAAGGGGGACTACTCATCCTTCGGTGAAGAAGTCAAAGCTACTGACTGGAACAAAGAATTTGCACAGCAAAAGGTGAATGGGAAGTGGAATTGCCTGCAAAAGAAGTACAGTGAGTGGATTGACAAGTATGTCCCAATAAAGACAGTTAAATCTGGTCAGCGTCATAAGCCACCTTGGGCTACTTTTAAGTCTGTCAAGCGTGCGAAGAAAAGGAAAAGAAAAATTGCAGTTAAATGTAAGTTGTTTGGTCTTAACGTTCACCAAGAACAGTTTTTAGACGCCAAAGCAGAAGTTGAAAGTACAATTTATGCCGCAAAGATTGACTACGAGACTAAGCTGATAAATCAAATCAAGACTAAGCCTAAGAAGTTTTATAATTATGCTAGACATTTCAGTAGATCATCAGCCACTGTTGAGGTCTTAGAGCATCAAGGGACAAAAGTTACTGAAGATAATCAGAAAGCTGAAATCCTTAACGACTTTTTCGCCAGTGTTTTGAAAACTGAGCCTGAAAATGAGCATCTCAACGAGCCACCTCCGGAGCGGTATCATACTACAAATATGTATGACTTCATTGTTACTCCGGAGATTGTTCGTGAGAAATTAAGGAAATTGCACCTAAATAAGGCATGTGGTCCAGATGGATTTCATGTAAACGTTCTCAAAGACGTTCTCGATTTTGACATTCCTTTGTGTATTCTGTTCAACCATTCTTTGCAGACTGGAGTCATTCCTCAGGATTGGAAAGATGCGAATATCACGCCACTTTTTAAGAAAGGTTCTCGTCTAAGCCCTAATAATTATAGACCTGTCTCATTGACAAGTCAGGTGATCAAATTATTGGAGAAAATTATTTATGACCAGCTGATGGAATACATCATTGACCACGGGCTAATCTCATGTCACCAGCATGGATTTCAAAAACAATGCTCATGTGTCACACAACTTCTTGAGTGTCTATTTGACTGGACCAAAGATTATGATGACAAAAATGGTGTTGATGCGATCTACCTAGATTTTCGCAAAGCGTTTGACACAGTTCCTCATGGCCGCCTGCTTTACAAGCTCAAACTTCTTGGCATCCGAGGCCGAGCTCTAAACTGGATCGAAAGCTTTCTACGAGGAAGGAGACAGAGGGTTGTCCTAAGAAATGGATCATCTAACTGGAGACCAGTCACTAGTGGTGTGCCACAAGGATCCATCCTTGGACCTATTCTTTTCCTCCTTTTTGTCAACGACATTCCTGACATGATTTCATCAACTGCAAAAATGTTTGCCGATGACACAAAAATGTACAATACGATTTTGACAAAAGCCGATTGCGACTATCTCCAAAATGACTTAAACGCACTTTCTGCATGGTCGAAGCTGTGGCTTCTAGAATTCAACGCAGCCAAATGTGTTGTTCTCAGGATAAGAGCAGCCATTAACTACCAATATTCGCTAAATGGTGTTTTCCTGCAGGAAGTGTCCAGCCAAAAGGACCTAGGTATTACAGTAAGTAATACACTCACCCCAAATTTACATGTAAATGATATTATTAAGAAGGCTCGGCAAAAGATTGCCATGTTCCGGCGCTGTTTTTCCAGACTAAACGAGGACAAATTAACGACGCTATATCGTTCCATTATTCGTCCAGGGCTGGAATATGCATCCACCGCTTGGAGCCCTCAAACAAAACAGAACATTGAGAAACTCGAGAAGGTGCAGGCAAAATGTTTACGTCTTTTTAAATCAGACATTCAAATGGAATCGCTTCAAGAGAGGAGAGAAAGGACAGATCTTATCGACACCTACAAATTTATGCATGGACATTATAAAACTGATGCGATTAAGTTCTTCTCACTCCCCCACACACAATTAAGAGGTCATTCCAAAAAGCTATTTAAAAGACGTACAAGGACACAGCTCGCAGGGCACTTCTACTCGAATAGAGTGGTTGACCCATGGAACCGTTTACCAGAGTCAACCGTGTCTGCACCAACTGTGGCTACCTTCAAAAAGAAGCTGAGAGTCCTTCCTTAAGGATCAAAGGACTTAACTACCAAGTATACCAAGTAAAGTAGACTGGTTCAAAATTTGGCAGCATTGCTTGGTGATTGTCAAGCTAAATAAATATAAAAAAAGTCCAAGTTAAGTTAGTCAAAATACATTGCACACTTCCGTGGGTAACTCTGCTCGGGTATTGCAAAATGTATCAAATAACTTACCAAATAAAATTACTTTTAGTAGTCGTCCTGTTGAGTACAGCAAATACCTACAGAAATATATTTAGCCAAAATTCCTGTTCTGTCATCTCAGATTCCATCTCAGATAAATAACAATAAACTCGAGTTTCAGTCTTGTTACGAGTTTGCCATGTACTACGGAGCGATTATTGACTTTCGCACATTTGCACGAGGTTAATTGTGGACTTTTATGTTTCTAGTGTTATTTTGCTTCATTTATTTTTTCTATATCCAATAATAACAATCTACAACTCAAAATGCCATTCCATCTTTAGAAAACTTCATGACGTTGCTATATAGCCATGTCAATAGGCTTTGAAAATTGCTTTATTTGGTCAAATATGCTATTTAGGGTGACGTCTTTATGAAAATGAAAATATTATTTCACGGAAAAGAACACATACGCTATTTGAGGCTGACATTACTATTAGTCTGGATGTATTTGCATAAAGGCGCCTAAACCCTGAAATATGCGTACGCCTGAAGTGTAAAGTGACGTTGATAGCAAGTTAAAACGGCTTAGCATCTACATTTTCTCGGGTCCCTTGAGCTAACTGTATATTGTGTCCCCTCGTTTCAAGCTAGCTACGTCACTTTTAAAGTGTAGGCCGACATGACATTGACAACCCATGACAAACTGGAATTGATGCAGGCCCTACTGACTAATGAGTTTGCTGCTCTTTATAAGTGTGCCAAAATATTAGGTTAAAGAAGAAACAAGGTATTTAAAAAAAACTGGACGGGGGAGATAGAAGACTGTTGAAAGTAGGCTTGAGTTATCCCGTGCTTTTTCTCTTACGTGACACGGGTCATTCTATACGTGCGTGTCACGGGTACCCGTATCCCGTAAGTCTCACTCTCCGTGAATTCCCAAACCCAACCCACAGTAGAGCCCAAGCCCCGTAATAACCTGCATAGTGCATACCACCACGCAGCGTTCGATTTAACCAATGTAGCATCACGAAATACGACACACTTTTGAACACTAATGCACAAATATGTAGCAAAAAGTGCTACGCCAAAAGATTCCCTACTTGATCTCTGATCACGTACCATCAAAGCCAAACCTAAAGATTGAGTGTCATCTTCAAATAACTAAAACAAAGTATGGTAAATCTTGAAATATCGGCGGTTCATTTTCACTTTCGTCCAGAGTTAAAAATCCCATTGGTTTACACGTACTTGCGCAGAATTTTTCTGTCGGTTTAAAATGTGTACAAAATGGCGGAGTTCTGCGCATCTCGGAGAAGTAATAATCATGACGTCACTTCTAGTCTTGTTTTCGTGTCGCATGGCAAAGGTCGAGGGGTTGTTGCCATATCATTGGGCTAATCATATTGAAGGGTTCACCTAAGACTGTAACTCTCAGCCGCCCTCTTATGTCGCTATCTTGCAGGCTCCGATATTTGTACAGCTTTAGCGTCCGTACGGTAATATTGATGACTGGGGGATGTAGCCTAGGGTTCGCCATAATCATTGGGCTAATTGCGAGACCAAGGCAACACGGAACAAAGAGGCCGTGGACTCAGTGACTCAGTATATTACTAAATCATATAATATAATACAAAATAGCATCCAAATAGCTTAGTATATTACTAAATGGCATCCAAATAGCTGAAATAACTTACTGTGTCCTCTTACCTTCATATTATAACAATATCAATTACATTTTACAACAAAATCGCTTCAGAAGATGATTAATGCAAGTTATTAATATTAGCAAATGCCGCGAATTTTAGGGGTTTGTGAAAAGGTTACGACTTAGAAACGTCGTTTCAAATGACGGGGTCGCTAATCTCCCCCGTCAAAAATCATCGAGAAAAGGCTTTGTTCTCACTCGTGCGGCCTTGCATGATCAGACCAATATTGCAAACCTCTATACAAGATTTTGTGGTAGCTTGAGAACCGTGGTTGGTGGTAAAACTAGCCGAATTCCAAGTTATGGCCTCATAATATGAATGAGTGGGCATAACTTTAATTGAAAACACTAACTAGTATAGAAAACACCAACTTAAGTTGTATTTAGTCAGTCGATAGTATTAGTATTTTATTTTTCTTGGAAACAGCTGTTCTTGCAGACATATCACAAATGCATAAGGCCAAACAAAGACGATTATCTGTCTCAGAAGCCCGCCCGTATTGGTATGTGAAATGAGCTACGGCGCGTAGGTCTACGCGCTGAGGCCTAAAAAAGGGTGGTTTTTTTGGTTTTCTTTTTGATTTTTTACAAAATATTTTAAAAAAAAAGGTTTCTGTAAGCTTGGATTAGCAACACAAAAAAAATCGCATACCTCATAGCCTTTTTTCTAAAAAAAATAAAAAATAAAATAAAAAATCGCACATCACTTTTTTGCCAAATGTTTCTGAGACGACTTCTTTGTTTGGCCTAAGTTATATGATTACATTTGTTGTTATAATAGCTGAGGCGACGAAACCCTCTTTACGGGCCCGACACCGACCGACTCAATTTTTAGAAATCTGTGAAATTTTTTTCGGCTAAACTTTAGAATACCCCACCATTTTTCAAGCTCCACCTTTAAAAAACGCTGGCAACGGCGACGGCGCGAAGATTAACCTTTTAAGAAATTACTTCGGCGACGGCGCGAAGCTTTACCTTTTTAAAAATGGGCTTCGGCGTGAAGGTGTTTTTTTTTCTGGCTTCGGCGGCTTCGGCGACGGCGTGAAGCTTCACCTTTTTAAAGAGGGCTTCGACGACGGCGCGAAGCTTTACCTTTTTAAAAATGGGCTTCGGCGGGAAGGTGGTTTTTTTTGCTGGCTTCGGCGGCGACGGCGTGAAGCTTCACATTTTTAAATATGGGCTTCGGCGGGAAGGTGTTTTTTTTCTGGCTTCGGTGGCTTCGGCGACGGCGTGAAGCTTCACCTTTTTAAAGAGGGCTTCGGCGACGGCGCGAAGCTTTACCTTTTTAAAAATGGGCTTCGGCGGGAAGGTGTGTTTTTTTCTGGCTTCGGCGGCTTCGGTGACGGCGTGAAGCTTCACCTTTTTAAAGAGGGCTTCGGCGACGGCGCGAAGCTTTACCTTTTTAAAAATGGGCTTCGGCGGGAAGGTGTTTTTTTTCTGGCTTCGGCGGCTTCGGCGACGGCGTGAAGCTTCACCTTTTTAAAGGGGGCTTCGGCGACGGCGTGAAGCTTCACCTTTTTAAAGAGGGCTTCGGCGACGGCGCGAAGCTTTACCTTTTTAAAAATGGGCTTCGGCGGGAAGGTGTTTTTTTTCTGGCTTCGGCGGCTTCGGCGACGGCGTGAAGCTTCACCTTTTTAAAGGGGGCTTCGGCGACGGCGCGAAGCTTTACCTTTTTAAAAATGGACTTCGGCGGGAAGGTGGTTTTTTTTCTGGCTTCGGCGGCTTCGGCGACGGCGTGAAGCTTCACCTTTTTAAAGAGGGCTTCGGCGACGGCGCGAAGCTTTACCTTTTTAAAAATGGGCTTCGGCGGGAAGGTGTGTTTTTTTCTGGCTTCGGCGGCTTCGGCGACGGCGAAACCAAAGAAGTTCGTAAATCGTTAATCAATCATTTAATCCCCATTTCCCGCATTTCCCTGTTGACATAGAATGATCATATCCCCGGATATATCATGAGAGATATAGACAATAGTAGAATTTCAAATCTAGAAATTCAACGTTGTTTGATTAATAACTCAAATAAGTACCACTGCTTAGAATGATCATTGATAATTATATCCCCGGATATATCATGTGAGATATAGACAATAGTAGAATTTCAAATCTAGAAATAGCAACCATCCAAACTGTTGATATGCAATCCCACAATGCAACAAATGACAGATTGCTCAAACCAAAGAAGTTCGTAAATCGTTATTGTTAAGGCATGCAACAGAAGTTCGTAAATCGTTGCATTGTGGGAGTGAATTTCAATAATATATGACAGGTTTGGTATAATAGATTATGGGTCGTTCTTTAAAAGCCCCATCCAAACTATTGAGCCCTCTAAAATGTATGATGGGTCGTTCTTTAAAAGCCCCGTCAAAAAACAACCATCCAAACTGTTGATATGCAATCCCACAATGCAACAAATGACAGATTGCTCAAACCAAAGAAGACTTGAAAATCTGCTAAATTTTGTCTATAGCTCACATGATATATCAATGATCATTCTATGTCAACAGGAAAATGCGCCTGATTGAAACTCGATAAAAGCCAACCTAGAAAAATATATCTTATTAAAATC
>CM069451.1:48532634-48834804 GCA_035610835.1 Ophiura sarsii | reverse complement strand
ATGATATTCTTTTATACTTGATCATGTTTGTATGGACCGGATGGAAGATTCTATTCATTTGTGCAAGCGTCCGACGCGTACAGTGCATCACCTGCTGGTCCGTATTTGGATAAAAGCTCATATCTCAGCTTTGAAATTTCGATATCCGTCGCAGCTAGCGAAGTATTGGTTGCAGTTTGCAAACAAATCTAATTTACCGGTGAATCATTAACCATTGCAAACAGAAAATGGAATCTCCACCATCACCATCATCATTCAAATTTAACTCGTATGTCTTTTTTGACCTAGAAACTAGTGGCTTAGACCCAGACCTCAATGCGATCACTGAGATATGCCTTATCGCCGTCAACCGTTCTGCTATCCAAGATGACCAAGCCTCGCTAACTCCTAGAGTTATGGATAAACTTGTTCTCTGTGTAGATCCAGAACAAGAGTTGTCCGCTACCGCTGAAAGGATGTCTGGGCTGAGTCAAGATATCCTGCAGGAATCCTGCAAGCCATTTGACAAGAGAACCGGGGAGCAGATTATACATCTTCTGGAGAGGCAGCAATCGCCAGTTTGCTTACTCGCTCACAATGGAGACAAGTTCGATTTTCAGTTTTTAAGGCGGTCTTTGAAAAAAGTGGGATTATCTCTTCCAAAGGGTGTCAGATGCGCGGACACTCTGAATGCTTTCGAGAAATCAAGCCACGTCTGAAATCACACAGCATGGCCAATTTGTACCTGGAAGCGTTTGGTGGTCCTATAGAGGATGCCCATCATGCAGAAGGTGATACGGCGGCTCTGATGCGACTCTTTCTGCGGAACGGGGAGGAGATGATGCGATGGTGCGACCTTAAGAGGAATTCAAATGTGTTTTAAGAACCGATGACATAGAATAACAAGCCTCCCCATCAATGATCAAGTAGACAGAGAACTAGAATATGACATTAAATTAAAATGTATCCGAGACTTTCTTCGTGTAATTTCAAATGATTGGTTTACATACATTTACCATTTATAAAGAGTCATCTGAAGACGATTCACACGCGTAGTTCAAAAAAGAAACTTTCGTTTTATGCTGAAAATTAAGGGTCTCAACCTCTAGTCTTCATGGTCTTGTGGACATCATGCAAACAAACCGTCGGCAGATTCACTACTGAGGCTCTCAATCACCACATCATGGCCCTTCAATCTAAATAAAGACTATAGTGTCATACTATAGTATAGTCTCCTCAGCCACCATCGATAAACTTCTGTGTAAATCCTGAACAAAAGTTGTCCGATTTAAGGGTGTCTTGGCTATACATCAAGATATCCTGCGGGAATCCTGCAAGCCACCGTTTGACAAGACAGCGCGCGCGGGGAGCAGATTGCGCATCTTCTGGAGAGACTGCAATCACATAGGCTTACTCTCGTTTGTAACAGAGAAATCTTTGATTTTTACCCGGGGATTTCTAGTATTTGAGAACCGATGACATAAAACCTTCTCAATCTATTCTCGCAGAGCTAATAGCCGCATGTGTTAGTTTCATGAATTGGTCGATTCACACTATTTAGACTTTAGAGAAAGCTAGAGAATAATGTCCGACAGATATTTCTGAGACTTTAAAACGCGTTGATCATTAATGATCGCCTTGGTGTCATGGCTGTCCTCACTCAATATTGAAATGTGAAGGCAAACCTGTCGGCAGATTTATGGACATACTCAATCGGCAACTGTTACCATCTATCGTTCAGATCATCAGTCCTCACCATATCAGTGATACTATTGGATTGCAAATATTATGGTTGTTCAAGTTACTTCAGGTCATGCTTTTACCACGCACGTTGTTTTAATAATTTGACAATTTCAAAAGTCGTCTCGACTTCCTTGGCTGCATGAGCTATTGCAACTTATTTTAGAAGCTAGAGCTATCATCTATATCAGACATGAAAGGAGTTATCATCTATCGACATGACACTATGCAGTAACAACGTCATTTAGATCCCATATTTGAATTATTAACGAAGATTATTTTTAGCGAAAGGAATTGCCTTTTGAGTGTGTATAAAAATCAAATTACAATTACGGATGCAAATGATCATGAATTATAATTTATCGTATGATGTTTTGAACTAGAACTGATGTATATTTTCCTTGTTAAGTTTCATTTAAAACCATAAAAATGGAGAAGATCAGGAAACATTCCTGGCTAGATGGAAGTAGATTGTATGCCATTATAAAATGGCAGTTCAAATTATATTATTTTGTTTTTCCAAAAATGTTAATCTAAAATCCTGAGCAATATTTTGCCACATGACCCGTTTGATACGTCATAAGCATAAGCTAAGGGTATGAAGCAGTTAAAATCAAGTTCATTCCGTTGTACAGGGTGTCCCAAAAGTCTATGCACGTTTTTGAAGAGTCATCTCATAAAATATAAATCATATGGTATAAATTTAACCAGATTTTGATAGACGAGATTTGAGAAATTATTTTGATATCCAAACACGAGCCTATACTAGTCAACCCTATTGGTGAACCCACAACATTATAAAACTGGTTGAAAGTTTTGGCCGTGTGCCAGACCCACCAGCAATTATATAATTATGGGATAAGTAACTCCCAAGATAAAACCCCGATTCTCTTGACCTTAATAGTTTGTCGCAACTGGTCTAGGTGGCGCGCTATCATTTCCAAATAGTTGGGGGGGGGGGGGGGGGCTAAGGGATTATTTGGTTCACATTCTTCTAAGAGCACCAAATTGGACCCATATGTTGCTCATACCATACTCTTTTGATTTTTGATGGATGCCAAAATTGGAGCCTTCTGGGACGGCCATATTGGCCAATTCCAATATGGCCGCCATACTGGGGGATCAAAAAAATCAAATTACTTCAATTATTAAGCTGACAAGAATACCAAATTGTTCGTCTGAGCACAAGGATTCTAAAAATGTATTGTTTGCTCCACTTCCGATGTGGGTTACTGAGATATTGAGCAAAACGTGAAAAGGTCGTTGAAAAGGTCGTTGACCTTTGCTTTTGGGGGTCAAAATGTGAACATGCTCCGATTTTGACAAATGATATCTCAAATTGTTCGTCAGATCACAAGGGTTCAGGAAATGGTAGTTGTTACCACCTGGAGTCGTTTTTGTCAAAAGGTCACAATCCCTATATACGCCCATATAGGCCTACGCCCAAAAGTAAAGGTCAAAAAAAACGACCTTTTCAAGTTTTGCTCAATATCTCAGTAACCACACATCATCTAATCATAAACCATGAATATATTCCGAGTTACGGAGCGATACGATTCCTAATTACTTCAAAATCATGGTTTTTAAGAGTGAAAATAGATTGTTCGCTAGCGAACAATCTATTTTTACTCTATTTTCATTTTAAAAACCATAATTTTGATTTATGATCAGAAATGTAAATCTGCAAGAAAATTTACTTTCAAAAACAAATCAAGCATAGAAGGCGCCCCCTGAAAAAGATCACATAGTATGCCTTTCAACCATGATTTTGAAGTAATTAGGATCGTATCGCTCAGAATATATTTATAATTTATGATCAGAAATGTAAATCTGCAAGAAAATCTACTTTCTAAAAAAAATCATGAATAGAGGCCCCTCCCCCTGGAAAAGATCACATAAAATGCCTTTAAATGAATTCATCCTGGATTGAAATATATGCACTGGGTAATCCTCTCGTAGTATTCTTCTTCTTCTTCTTCTTCTTGGATACTGCTTAACATCCCAGGTGGGATAAAACAAGCAGGGATTGGTGTGCGCGCTTTTTATTTAGTCTTCCTTTTGCTGTGCTTTGAATTGAGTGCTTAATGCTGTCTTAAATGTTGCTGGTTCCTTAATGTTCGTTACTGACTCGGGCAAGTCGTTCCAGTCTGTCCGTATGCACAAAAGAGTTAGACCGGGTCTAAAATTAGACCTGGTTTAAGTGAAATTTATTCATGCCTCAAAATCTGTTTTCCTCTGCATTTTCATGAGATATTTTGTGCTAATTTTGAACTTTGCATCCGAATCTTTACAATTTGTTAGCTTATTTGAGAAGAAAATGTAATTAAAGGTGTGCTTTCACCAAAAACTAAAATCCACTTAGACCAGGTCTAACTTTAGACCCGGTCTAACTCTTTTGTGCATACGGACCTAATTGTTCTTGGAATAAATGAATATTTGAAGCTGTCAATTCTGGACTGGACTTCGATGTAGTTGTTTGTATTTGAACGACGAGTGCGTCTTTGGGCTGGGTGTAGGTAGTTTTGTACTGGGATAGCTAGGTGCCCTCCTATGGCTTTGTGTAAGATAGCGATACGATTTATTTGTATTGATAACAATAGGTTTACCAGAGCGAATTAATAGCGCTTCTAAGCGGGCAATTTATGTCATGCCATATTCCAAGATGTGTATACCCAGGATAGCGTCCTTATTGTATACCACCTGACTAAATAGGAATGTCAACCAATTGCAAAACATGTTGTTTATGTTTCTATGCGACGGGACGCGAATTTCCGATTCTGGGCGACGGTAATCTACATATTTTTAAGGGTTCGTGTTACTTTAAATCCCTACAAAAATTTGCATTACACATTGAAACAACAGCAAAGGCATTCAGTTATTTTCTTATTGTTCGTGAAAAAGTGTAATTGTTTATCAAAGAGTCTGGTTTGATCTTTCTCCTGTCCTGCTGAGTGCTGGCCCAGCCAGTCAGCAACTAAACTGCTGAATTCGGCAGTTCATGACTGACACCTCATGACCACCTCATGACTTCGGGTATTTAATCTCGCAGCATGCATCAGGTGATCTCTGTTACATAATTTGCCGTAAACATTATATTGGATTGTGAGCAATATCATCAAAAATATATACAAAACCCTTAATGTAAAAACAGTTCTACATGTAATGTATGTACAGTACGTTTACGTTTACGTTGATACTTAGCAGGAAACACAAATAGGACGTAAATGCTAAGGGTGCTGGTGTTGATCTCGTGCAGTGCAGAAATACTGGTGCTAACACTAAAACTGGAACAAAATATTGACGAATAGAGGGTGCGTAGGCTAAGCCTACTTAGTACTTACTTAGTACAACAAATCATAGTGATATTTGTCATATCAGTTGGTATTATTCATCATAGGGTATTTTGCATGTTTCACTATCTGTCCCCATCCTAAGTATGACTCCTTCTAAATATGATTTTCGTGTTAATTTCTGTATCGCTTACCAGAGCTGAAAAACACACTTCTTTGTGCTTGTTCTTATCTACTCTTTCTCATCTATCTTGCCATTCGTTTAATATTTTGTACAAATGCAATATTCCCTTGAAATTTGAGGTGAAATTCTAAGCCAATTCACTTTAACGGCACTCGCGATGTTTATCGAAATCGGCGCCATGTTTTATTATAATAGACTCGTTTCAATACATTTGTAAGTTCGTAAAAAAGTGATGTGTGTATAAGATGTTGGCGATGGGAATGAGACTAAATTCACCCCGCAAATCATTTTGAGATGCACTCCATTCACTTCATACAGCAAATGAAATTGACAGTTTCTCGCAATACAATTTCCCCATACGTTGGTAGGGGAAAAAACAAAACAAAAAAAAACACCCACCAACGTATGGGTTTCCTGTACTAGTACTTACTGTGACTAGTCTTAATCAAAACAAAAATGTGTCGATCACAGCGTATGCAATAATGTAACATTTACGAGTTCCCATGCGATTGGTGCGTATCGCGCGTAACCGAGTCAATCGGGATGGCAAGGGCGCAGTAAAACCGGAAGATGTGACATACTTGTAAACAAATTGGTAATTGACCAATTGCAGGCCTTAATCAACAAGACCCCACATGGCGTTGCGACTGTTTTTGAACGCACTGCATGCAAGGACAAGCTTGAACCTTTGTAATGATCGCGAGTGCTCGGATCATGATGCTGTGATCGATACATTTTTGTTTTGCAAAATGGTATGCATTACATGTACTGTAAGGATTGCCCAGTTGCTAGTATTATAATCCAACTTTTATACGAGGGTCATTCAATAAGTTCTACCTCCTGCCTCATAACTTTTGTATTATACAAAATTACAAGCCAGTCGTATGAAATATTCCACAATTGAAGCTTTGAATCTCAGCTACAAAATAATAGTAGATTGGTCTGAATACTCATTGTACTTTTCTGGATATGCAGTAAAAACCAAACTTTCATAAAGTGCGACGGAAACGGGTAAAAAACAGCCAAATGTCTCCTAAGTGCTATTCATTTGGTCAATTCTAAGAGACAAAAGGTACCTATCGGTCAATTACAATCATTCTAAGTTACAAATATCTCTTGAACAGACTTTAAACAATACAAGTGACTGATTTCTTGGCGAAAAATGCCCTCTAATTAGCCAGAACCAGATCAGGACAGCCATAAATTTTAACCCTACCCTAGAGAACCGCTTTTCAAAGGAACTAAAAAATCTTCATTATACAGGACTAAATGGATATATTTCAAGTCTTTCGAAGATATATTTTTCTATCACTGACTACCTGAATAACTATTCTAAATGTTGCATATAACTTATAAGGAAAACTGATAAAGTTACTATCATGTTAACATTCGAGGCATCACTGTGGCATGACTTGTAACACCGAACATTTGACTGAATATCAGTATTCCAGTATGCTAAAGGCGTGTCAATACATTCAAGTTGATATTATACTATTTGCAAGCTGCAAGGGTTAATATTGCCTACAATCTGATTTATACATGAGAGTATAGCATTATATTCAGAAATCATCCATTGTTTTCTATGTTCAGTATTTACATCGGGCGGTTATACCTAATCAAACATTAATACGGAGAGAAAACGAAAAAACATGTATTTATCTTTGGGGTAATTTTCCTTGTCCGTTGTCCAAAATCTCTCTCTGGCTTTGATTGCATCATGACAAAAGTGAAATAGGTATCAATTAGCATTTACTATAAATGTGTAGCTATGATTCGGAGCTATGATCATGACAAATGTCATGAGGCTGACATTCATATTAGTGATGTTATGAGTGAGGAGGTAGAACTTATTGAATGACCCTCATAGTTCTAACTGAACCCTTTTCGTTCTCAAGGTAGAAGCAAAAAACCACGTTAAAAGATTCACCCTATTCTCGGACGCCCTATACCTATTCTCGGACATTTTCTCCTCCTATTCCCGGACGCTTGGTCTAATTTCCAATCTAAAAGCAATGGGTTGCTTTTAAAACCATGTTTATAATAGATTTATATGTTTGCTAACTGTCTGTTCATGAAAGAAAAAGTAAACAAATTCCATTTGCTTAAAAAATATGGCAAAATATCCTTAACTGCACCATTTTTTGTACTTTTCTGGATTTCCCCATTGAAACACTGTATAAAATTGATATGCCTATTCTTGGACACCCTTAAGCCTATTCTCGGATGCTTTGTTCTTGGGCTCATTTTGACCATTTTGATACCTGTAGATTGCGAGGAACTATTTCTGTACTTACAGTAATCATATTAGACACATGTTTAATTAAAGCAAATTAAGTATTGTTATGACAAATACACCCAAAATATTTTACTTTTGGACTTTGCTATGGGGCATACAAAGAATATAAAAGAATAAAATGGTCATCATTTAGACCCGGTCTAAAGTTAAATCCAGTCTTACCTGTTTTGTGCATACCGGCCTGAGAGTTTACCATGCCAAAGGTAAATAAATAATGATTTCTTTTCCTTTATACGGTTTGAGATGCAACGGGTCACCAACCCTATCATGCTGATACAAAATAATAATGTACATACACACCTGTTATTGGCCCCTGAAGATCGACCTTGGGTCCACACAGTTTACTTTGATCCATTGGGTTGTATAACCAATTTTCTTTACCTGTCAGAAACAGTAAGAAAAAAGGCGAACAAGAGGTGAAAATAAGGAAGAAAAACTTACACTAGTGAGCTCTGGGCATAAGGCTTATTATATCTGATTTCAAATGCCAACTTTTTTGTAAGTGTTATCAATTATACAGCCTGAATACATCCTTTTGTTTGTTTAAATTTCATAGTTTTGTGAGTAGCATCACACATCACCATGTCTCGGGCCCAGGCCGAGAGTGTCATCAAGAACATCATCCGTGAGATAGCCCAGGAGTGTGCCAGTAAAGGACAGGCAGTGTCAGAGACCCTGGTTGCCTTTATGGTCAAGGCTGTTGTACTGGATCCAGCAAATGAGTTCAACGTGGATCGGACACTGACAAAGGATGATGTACAGAAACTCATCAAGGTAAATTAGGTGGCATTTCGGTGCACATTCTAAAATCTAGTGGTCGCATCATAATATCGTGCAATCATTCATGTAATAGCATTTGCCCCCTCTTGATCAAAAATAATGTTGGTCTTGGCGTAGAAACGCTGCACTTCTGACAAGAACTACATGCCCTGGCGCCCCTTTCCAAATTGAGGTGATACAGAGTTTGAACAATATTTAAATAGCCTACCCTGCCCCTCAACATTATAATGGTAGACATGATTAGGTAAGAAAAATAGATATTTACCAAATATTGCATAAATAGCGAGCAAAATGGTTATGTCAAGTTCACAACTAATATGATGTTATTTCTCTTGAACAGATATGTGTGGACAGACTGTTGGATAGCAGATCGTCTGCTCTGGACACGGTCAAGATGCAGGTCTACTTTGATATGAATTATACCACTAGAGGTAATTTAGTCTTAGCATTATTATGCTTGTGTGTGCATGGAAATATGCCAAATTTCTTATAGCCCTCAGTAGGTTCAAGGACTTTGTCATGGGGGATGTGTAATAAAGCTTAGGGCCAAAAGTAAAACTCAGTTGGTTCTTATCAAATGTACTGAGCCATGCAATTGGCCTAGGCATTTTCTTAATCTGTAATCGTGGCTCTTTGAAACTAAATCTTCAAACACAAACCTAGATGAAAAATTGTAATTGAGCAAATCTAACTGCCAATATTTGACATTTGGAATCAACTGTGCTTAATGCAATACACAACCTTGCAAAATGACACATGACTTAAAACAAGTAAGGTGGAATAAAGGGAGCACATACCTAAATAGGTATCGCGACACGCTATCGTCGCGATCAATCAAAGTTGAGTACGACAATAGTTCCTATTTGGCGGGAAAGAGAGTTAGTTTTTGACGGTTTGTGATATAATTTTTCACTAATATGTTGTGTTTGAAATGTGTAGTTGATGTTCTGACATTTCATCTAGGTGATTTGAGGTCAATTTCAATTTCACGGACCGATTTACACATGCGGTAATATCCAGACCGGAGACCGAATTTAGGTAGGCATATCACTACGTTGTTATGCGGCGGCTTATATCAAAAAAAGTGCACGGTGATGTCTACTTCATATTGAGATATGTTGTAGAATACCCTTGTGAGTAAAACATATCAAAATGTCATTGAACCAAACGCACTAATATAGAAACTAGAGCCATTTAAGAAAGCCTTTCCTAACAGTAAAGTCTATGGAGAGCGTCTTTGTGCTGTGCTCCCTTATAGCACCAGGTTCCCGATCTCCTGCGTGCTCCGATCCAGTGTAGGTGTATTACACAATGCAATAAATAAAAGTCGGGTTTCACCCAAATCTTTGCGTTTTGATATCTACTGGGCAGTGTATTTATGGCATAGGCCAACTTTGTCCGCTTAAAAAACAGGGGGGGGGGGGCGTGTGGTTGCTCTTTTTTAAACAAAAACACGGCGTTATTTCAGTTGATGTGTTATAGGTGGGTTAGGTCGACATAATCAGAGACTGATCGAAATCAAAATCAGTTGGATTTGAGTCAAAAAGTTTGGATTTCGTGAGTGTAGGCCTAACAAGTCAAAGCGTGCCGCGTCTAGATTCAAAAAACGGAAAATAATAGTGATTTTACGGAAGATGCGGCCTCCGTGATCAGATCATATTTCAAAAACGGATTGTTCAATTGTAATTTTATTTGGCTAGTTTGTTCAAAATTTCACGCTGAAAAAGTTGATATCAATTTTGAATGATTTTGAGCAAATTTGTGCTCTATAAGGGAGCACATACCTAAATAGGTATCGCGACACGCTATCGTCGCGATCAATCAAAGTTGAGTACGACAATAGTTCCTATTTGGCGGGAAAGAGAGTTATTTTTTGACGGTTTGTGATATAATTTTTCACTAATATGTTGTGTTTGAAATGTGTAGTTGATGTTCTGACATTTCATCTAGGTGATTTGAGGTCAATTTCAATTTCACGGACCGATTTACACATGCGGTAATATCCAGACCGGAGACCGAATTTAGGTAGGCATATCACTACGTTGTTATGCGGCGGCTTATATCAAAAAAAGTGCACGGTGATTTCTACTTCATATTGAGATATGTTGTAGAATACCCTTGTGAGTAAAACATATCAAAATGTCATTGAACCAAACGCACTAATATAGAAACTAGAGCCATTTAAGAAAGCCTTTCCTAACAGTAAAGTCTATGGAGAGCGTCTTTGTGCTGTGCTCCCTTATAGCACCAGGTTCCCGATCTCCTGCGTGCTCCGATCCAGTGTAGGTGTATTACACAATGCAATAAATAAAAGTCGTGTTTCACCCAAATCTTTGCGTTTTGATATCTACTGGGCAGTGTATTTATGGCATAGGCCAACTTTGTCCGCTTAAAAAACAGGGGGGGGGGGGCGTGTGGTTGCTCTTTTTTAAACAAAAACACGGCGTTATTTCAGTTGATGTGTTATAGGTGGGTTAGGTCGACATAATCAGAGACTGATCGAAATCAAAATCAGTTGGATTTGAGTCAAAAAGTTTGGATTTCGTGAGTGTAGGCCTAACAAGTCAAAGCGTGCCGCGTCTAGAGTCAAAAAACGGAAAATAATAGTGATTTTACGGAAGATGCGGCCTCCGTGATCAGATCATATTTCAAAAACGGATTGTTCAATTGTAATTTTATTTGGCTAGTTTGTTCAAAATTTCACGCTGAAAAAGTTGATATCAATTTTGAATGATTTTGAGCAAATTTGTGCTCTATAAGGGAGCACATACCTAAATAGGTATCGCGACACGCTATCGTCGCGATCAATCAAAGTTGAGTACGACAATAGTTCCTATTTGGCGGGAAAGAGAGTTATTTTTTGACGGTTTGTGATATAATTTTTCACTAATATGTTGTGTTTGAAATGTGTAGTTGATGTTCTGACATTTCATCTAGGTGATTTGAGGTCAATTTCAATTTCACGGACCGATTTACACATGCGGTAATATCCAGACCGGAGACCGAATTTAGGTAGGCATATCACTACGTTGTTATGCGGCGGCTTATATCAAAAAAAGTGCACGGTGATGTCTACTTCATATTGAGATATGTTGTAGAATACCCTTGTGAGTAAAACATATCAAAATGTCATTGAACCAAACGCACTAATATAGAAACTAGAGCCATTTAAGAAAGCCTTTCCTAACAGTAAAGTCTATGGAGAGCGTCTTTGTGCTGTGCTCCCTAAAATGAAACAACACTATTTAAGCAAAACGATTTGGATAAGATTAGTTGCATATTGCGCCAGAATTTGCTTAAATGGATCTGTATTTCCAGACAAGTGACTTCTATTGATCTTATTCAACACACTGTCTTATCACCAACAGCTGATTTCCTTGATGAGCACAGAAGAGTATTAGACCAACGTTTACAGCCAGTCATCCGTGAGATTACAGACAGCAGAGCACGTACCAGGGAAGAGTTGGAGAGCCTGTACCGGAAGACTGTGTCAGCTGTGCTGTTGAGATCTGGTTTGGGATCACCCACTGATATTGCTGTTGTAAGGGAAGCTACTGGTAAGTAGGTACAGGGTTTATGGTTTGCCAATCTGGTTGGAGGTTGTGAGATCCGGTTTGGGATCACCCACTGATATTGCTGTTGTAAGGGAAGCTACTGGTAAGTAGGTACAGGGTTTATGGTTTGCCAATCTGGTTGGAGGTTGTGAGATCCGGTTTGGGATCACCCACTGATATTGCTGTTGTAAGGGAAGCTACTGGTAAGTAGGTACAGGGTTTATGGTTTGCCAATCTGGTTGGAGGTTGTGAGATCCGGTTTGGGATCACCCACTGATATTGCTGTTGTAAGGGAAGCTACTGGTAAGTAGGTACAGGCTTTATGGTTTGTCCAATCTGGTTGGAGGTTGTGAGATCCGGTTTGGGATCACCCACTGATATTGCTGTTGTAAGGGAAGCTACTGGTAAGTAGGTACAGGCTTTATGGTTTGTCCAATCTGGTTGGAGGTTGTGAGATTTGGTTTGGGATCACCCACTGATATTGCTGTTGTAAGGGAAGCTACTGGTAAGTAGGTACAGGCTTTATGGTTTGTCCAATCTGGTTGGAGGTTGTGAGATCTGGTTTGGGATCACCCACTGATATTGCTGTTGTAAGGGAAGCTACTGGTAAGTAGGTACAGGCTTTATGGTTTGTCCAATCTGGTTGGAGGTTGTGAGATTTGGTTTGGGATCACCCACTGATATTGCTGTTGTAAGGGAAGCTACTGGTAAGTAGGTACAGGCTTTATGGTTTGTCCAATCTGGTTGGAGGTTGTGAGATCCGGTTTGGGATCACCCACTGATATTGCTGTTGTAAGGGAAGCTACTGGTAAGTAGGTACAGGCTTTATGGTTTGTCCAATCTGGTTGGAGGTTGTGAGATCCGGTTTGGGATCACCCACTGATATTGCTGTTGTAAGGGAAGCTACTGGTAAGTAGGTACAGGGTTTATGGTTTGCCAATCTGGTTGGAGGTTGTGAGATCCGGTTTGGGATCACCCATTGATATTGCTGTTGTAAGGGAAGCTACTGGTAAGTAGGTACAGGGTTTATGGTTTGTCCAATCTGATTGGAGGTTGTAAGATCCTGGTTGGGATCACCGACAGATATTGTTGTTGTAAGGGAAACAACTGGCAAGTAGATACAGGCTTTTGGTTTATGTGATCTGATTGAAATATGAGAAGGTCTTGACATCCAGGATAGAAACCGCAACAGATATTGCTGTTGTAAGGAAAGCTACTGAGAAGGTTTGTAAAAGCTGCTGGTTTGCGGAATCTGATTTGATAATAGGGGAGGGGGAGGAGGTCTTGAGTACCAAGTATAGTTAGTTGGGCATTCTTGTTTTAAAGAGTTGAATTTTTTTAAAAGATTAGTAAATAAAAAATAGGGTTTCAGTCAGGTGACAGCTATAATTCATCAAGAACAATATTATTTAAGGCCAAATCCAAATGTGATGCAGAATTATCTTATTTCCATCAAATTGTGTAACATGTTATTTGCTTTTTTCCCCTAACCAACAGCTGCTCTCCAGAGTGTCTTCCCGCAAACAGAATTAGGCACCTTCATGTCTCTCATAAAGCGGGACAAAGAACGGCAACTCATAGAGCTTACCCAGATAGTGACCGGCATAAGACTCTTCAATAAGGAGTGCGGCAAAGGTGGTGAGGGCATAGACGATCTGCCAGCGATATTGAACGAAGCCGTGCCGGCGACCACGCAGAATGTGGACGGAGCCATACAGAAGGCTTGTAGTATTGCATTCAAATACACAGGTAGGATAGAATCCACTCATGCTACAGGGTGTGACTAGAATGATCTGCAACATGTTTGGAGGGGGAAAAAATCAATATCAATTTTCATACATGCAATTTAGTGATGAAGATGCGTACCACTTATTCTGTTAATTTCATTGAGATCGCCATTTGTTCTGGTGTGGGAAGACATTTATTTATTTAAAATTAGTGAAAATCATACACCTTTAGCACATTTGAAGTGATATTCTTCACACCATAAAAAAAAAAAAAGTTCCTGGAGTATTATGTTTATCATTGGGGAGTTAACTAAGACTTGGTTGTTTTAAGTTAGCTGGGATATTGTGGTGTTATGACATTGACATTAAATTGCAAGCTACCACACGTCCTTCCAAAATGGTTGGAAAACCAATAAAATTAATTGTGTTTTTTTCCCTGCTATTTTGTTACTCCCAGCTCTGATTGAGAGGATGATGACCGGTGAGGTACCAGAGGGACCATCCTTGCACGCCTTGAAAGAAGCACTGATTAATGTCAGACAGCATGAAGCTTTCCTCAGAATCATACTGGTGAGTACTTGGTCGTCCCAGGTGGGAGGGGTATATAGTATCCTAGGAAGGTCTTGAGGACCAGGGGCGTACCGACCGGGGGGGCAGGGGGGGCGCCTTGCCCCCCCTGGCTCCAAATATCGGGACGCTAAATTCGTCGCACCGGGTCGCTAAAAATTCGCATAATGAAAAAAAATAGTGCCTAGGCCGAAAACACTGAGGATTGGGCATTATTTGTTGATTGTTGTGCTTTTTGGGCTGCGAAATGTTGTGACCGTGCGAAAATGTTGTGACCGTGCGAAAATTTGTGACCGTGTGAATTTTTTTGACCCTACCCCCCCCCCCCCCCCCCGTGCGAAATTTTTTGACCCTACCCCCCCCCCCCCCCCCCCCCCCCACTTACGATTCACGAGGTGACTGACTGGGAAAAAATTTGGGGCAACCTTTTACGAAAATTTACCATCGGGACGTCGACGACATTATATTTCTGCCCCCCCTGGCTCACATGCCGCGGTACGCCCCTGTTGAGGACCATCCTTACACGCCTTGAAAGAAGCCCTGATTAATGAATGTCAGATAACATGAAGCGTTCCTCAGAATAATATTGGTAAGTCTTTGTTCTTCCCAGCTGTCCTAGGAAGGTCTAGATAGACTATTATCCTAACACGCTTTGAAAGAAGGTCTCATGAATATTAATAAGAATGAAGCCTTCCTCAGAATCAAGTTGGATAAGTCTATTGTGCTAAGCCCATCCGTGGCAGGTGGTAAGGGGGAAGCAAGGTAATGAAAGTCTTGAGAGGGTCCGGAGGGATCGTTCTTACAGTACACACCTTGAAAGAAGCACATGTTAGACAACATGAGGCCTTCCTCAGAACCATACTGGGTAAGTCAGTAGCCACCATGGTTGTGGAACTATGTCAGGAAAAGGAAAGGAGGGCCTGGGAGAGATTTAAGGACCATCCTTTCATACCTTGAAAGAAATGCTGATAAGTGTTAGCATAAAGCCACTCTCATATTCATACTCGAAAGTGTATCCTCACTCATAGGCCACTTTGAGCGGCGAACTATTAGGGAAGGTGAATCATGTCTTAGGAGGATCAGTTAAGATTGTGTTGTAATAGCAAAGTCATACTTAAAAGTTCCAATTAAGGGCAGTGTCAACCCTGCACTTGTTTCAAAATTTGAATTTCATATTTCTCTATTATTTTATACTTTTATATGTTTTCTATCATTACCATCATAAGTTACTAATCGGAAGCGATTATTTCCCGTTCTTTTGGGTGATTTAAAATTGTTGTTTTGGTAAGTTTGAGTCAGGAAAAGGCGCATGGTTATTTGGCGGGAAATTAAGCGGAGTTCCGCGCTTTTCAAATGCTGCGA
This sequence comes from Ophiura sarsii, assembly GCA_035610835.1. NCBI lineage: Eukaryota > Metazoa > Echinodermata > Ophiuroidea > Amphilepidida > Ophiuridae > Ophiura > Ophiura sarsii. The sequence goes on along the minus strand of CM069451.1, from coordinate 48,819,325 downwards.
CAGCTGTTCGATCATTGCGTCGCGCGCTGAATCTTCCCGTGCGTAATACTAGACGCGCCGCTTAATATCCGCGACGTAGACGCGAAAAACAAAAGAGCGCAAAACAATGTCTAAAAATGTAAACAAAGGCCAATCTTACAATCATTTAAATTTCCGTTTTCTTCCAATTTCTTCACATTGTGACAATACAAATTGAATCTGATAGTTTATTTTAATTGTTCATAATAGTATACTCGCCTTTCGGGTCACACGCTCGTGTATTCAAAAAACATATAGCTTTAAATGGTGGAAAATGTCAATATTTTTACTAAATCGCTGTTTTCTAGAAGTTCAAATTTGAAGGAATTTTACGAAGTTTCAGACAACATAACTAAAAATATATCAAACTATCAGGTAAGCTTTTACTACCATTGTGTAGAGGACTTTCAGCGCTAGGAGGCAATTTTTTATTTTTTCGATTATGGATTTTAAACTCGAGATATGCATCCATTTCTAGCGAAATGTATGCAAAAAAACACGACTTTTACACTTTTCCGATGTTTTTAGCAATATTTCCAAAACTAAGCCTTATTTTGGAAAAAGAAAAAATTGCCTCCTAGACAAAATTGTCTTGTTTACAAAAATGTATATTAGAACAAATTACCATTTTTTATTTTATAGTTATGCTGTCTGAAAAATTTGGGGTAAAAAAATAGCTTTTTGGTTCATTTCTCAAAATTTAGTTTATTTGGTATCACATTGATATCACCATCGGATTCCTTATTAAATTTCTTTTCTATAAATGTATACTTTTATGTTCTTTTATTAAATATTCTCAAACTTAGAAGCAAAAGTTGATCATCAAAATAATAGGGTTGACACTTCCCTTAAACCTAGAAACAAGAAGGTAAGTGAAAGCTCACAAGATGTCACATTGTTTCGCTGCTCTGTAAACATGGTAACTTCTCAAATGAGGTTGACATTGATACATTTGTGTTTTTAATTTGCCATTTCAGAATGACGTGATAAGCTGTGCACAACAGGTTGAGATGTTGGAATCTCAGTTGGCTACCAGACTGGAGCAATTGCAGACTACAGTGCAATCCAAGACAGCTGTGCCAACAGCGCAAGTATATGTGAGTGAAAGTAAAATGGATATACTATTCCGAATTCTTGATGAAACTATTTCCATGATTTATCATATGATACTAGATTTCAAATGACATATTATGTATGACTTACTTTAGTTCAATTGAACTTTTCAAAATATGATCAAGAGGAGGATTTAGTGCATTGCCTATTCTTAAGTCACCATCTGTCATATGTACATGAAACAGCTTTTATACGAGGGTCATTCAATAAGTTCTACCTCCTACCTCATAACTTTGCTATTATATAAGCCAGTCTTATGAAATATTACACAATTGTAGCTCGGAATCTCAGCTACAAATTCATAGTAAATTGGTCTGAGTAGTGGTTGTACTTTTCTAGAAATGCAGTGAAACCCAAACGTCCATTTAGTGCGACGGAAACGGCAAAAAGTAAGCCAAATGTCTCCCCAAGTGCTATTCACTTGACCAATTCTAATAGACAAAACGTCCCAATTGGTTAATTAAAACCGTTCTAAATTACAAATATCTCTTGAACAGACTATAAACAATAACAGTGACTGATTTCTTGGTGGAAAATGACCTCTAATTAGCCAGAACCAGACCAAGACAGCCATTAATTTTAACCCTACCCTAAGAGAACCGCTGCAAAAGTCATTATTTGCTTTTCATAAGAACTAATGGATTTTCATTATACAGGACTAATGGATAGATTTCAAGTCTCTCAAAGAGAAAATTTTCTATCACTGACTACCTGATTGATTATTCTAAAGGTTGTATATAAGGAAAACTCATAAAGTGAATGTCATGTTAAGATTTAACACTCGAGGCATCAATGTGGCTTGACATGTAACAACGAACAATTGACTGAATAGCAGCATTCCAGTTTGCTAAAGACGTAGCATTACATTCGAGTTGATATAATACTATGTTCAAGCCTACAAAGGTTGATATTGCCTACGATCTGATTTATACATGATAATACAGTATTATATTCAGAAAACATCCATTGTTTTCTATTTTCAGTATTTGAATAGGGCTGTTATATCTAATCATGTAATACGGAGAGAAAACGAAAAAACGTGTATTTATCTTTAGGGTAATTTTCCGTGTCCGTTGTCCAAAATCTCTCTCTGGCTTTGATGGCATTATGACAAAAGTAAAATAGGTATCAATTATCATTTACTATAAATGTGAAGCTATGATTTAGAGCTATCATCATGACAAATGTCATTAGGCTGACATTCATAATAGCGATGTTATGAGTTAGGAGGTAGAACTTATTGAATGACCCTCGTAGATTCTATTCCCTTTCTTGAGCTGTCTTCAAAATCCTTATGCTAAGTCTTAACCAAAAAAACCCATATTACATCAAACTATTTGCCTATGATCTTTTCAGCCACAATTTATCAATCTATCTCACATCTGGAGTGGTTTTCAAGACGAGATGGTGTTACTTAGCGTACTCAGTAACATATTGGCCAGTCTGGAACCGTTCACAAGGGTAAGTCTAACAATATCACTATTTTAGGCCAAATAAAGAAGGCTTCTTTTTTCAAAAGATCATTTTAAAATAGCAACTAATGTTTACAAACAATGTCTATGTTTGACCTAAAGAATGTATGTTATATTATGAGAAAGGGTGGATAAGCTATTTTCCTGGACCCATGCCATCTGATATGTCTTTTGGGGAAAAGTAATAGGAAATAAACCTGGTACCTAGTTTTGAACCTGGTACCTAGTTTTGTACATCTCTGCTATATATTACCCATACTATAATGATTCTTTCTCTTCAAATATCTAAATCTACCAAGGAAAATGATATTGTGTATGCAGGGCCCTTCAGCGTGAGTATACAATGTATTTGTGTGACCCTGTGCAACACACATACCAAAAAACCCTCTCCAAACTCTCAAGTGTATGATTGATCAGTATTTTACTGTATCTCCTTCTTGTATACCTGTATTCATGTGCTTATTTGCGATTGATGAACAGAGTGCAAGAAGTGCTTATGTCCATATTATGTTCTTGAATTTGGCATTTGAAGTTTTAAAAATGTTGTATGGTGTTAAAGAAACAAGATATAAACTGATAGTTTGTAAATTTATCAGAAATGTTTCAAAAGCTGATATAGGATTGTCAGCAAGCACCATCTGTTCATTTTCTGACTTTTAAACAGTTTCAACAACAAAAAACATCCCAAAAACATCCCAATTTTGCTAAAAAAGGGTCTTGTGCACTTCTTGCGCTCAGGTCTTTTAAGTATTGTTACACCACTTTCAGCTGAAGCTCTTATTAAGTTTGTATGTTGTGTAAATGTTATTGTCAAATTGGAATATATAGCCTCAAAATTGGGCATAAATTGTTCAACATTTTAAATTATTTTTTTCAGTTTATTGCTGGCATTTCTTACCCCACTTCCACCTTTAAGCCAATGGGAGTAGATTTATAAAGTTCTCTGTTGCTTATCTAGCTTTACCCCTATTTCATCTGTTTTAGCTTTGATTGTTTTTCTAAACAAATTATTTTGTTGACACAGTCTAACCTATATTGGCTTAAGTGATTTTTCATCATATAAGCGAGACAAATATGATGCGATCAAAAAAATCAAGTAGAAATGTTGAAAATATTGGTTTTTGAGATATTGCCAATCAAATGGGAAAATCACTGTGCATTATATTGTTTTGACAATCGTTTGAATGATTATCAATGGAACCGATGGGGAAAGGGTTCTAAGTTCCTAGCCATGCATCAATTTCATGGTAGAATAAAGATTCACTTTATTCCGTCATAGATATGGCTGGGAACGATCGTCCCGATGTAATAAAAATAAGTTTTACCTAGAATATGGTAGAGATTGTTAAATTCAATCAGATAGAAAACTAAAAATTGTTCATCATACCCATTTTTAAACTGACCTTGCTTGATTGCATCAGATCTCAGTCATAACCTATCATCAAAATGTTGGCATTATAAAACTTTACTGTCTTCGATTTCAGACCCATCTTGAGGTGTTTACAGATGAGATGATGGCTCCGTTCTTAGACGGTGTCCATATCAAGACGGATGAGGAGAGAATCAGAGAGGTAATTATCAATTTTTTAGAAAATCTCTCGCTGGTTACAATTATCTTATTTCTAAAATCTAGGCTGCTTACTCTGAGTCCAACCCAAGGCCAAAGAAAGACGGAACAACAACTTAGTGTATATATATGTTGATCAACTACATGGCAGCTCTTGATTGAGATTGAAAACTTTATGCAAGACGGTGCATAAACGGTGAACGAGCTTTCTCTGTTTCTGCGCCAAAGTTGTGGAACGGGTTGTCACAGCAGATTAGGAATGCCGAATCACTAGCCACATTCAAGAAACTTTTAAAAACTCATCTTTTCAATTATCCATCTGTATAATATGTGTTCTGCTGCATCACTCCATTTTATTCATGTTATTCAACTCTTTTACTTATTATTGTGTATTTATAAAACTTTTAGCATGTTTACATTTTTGTATAGATCTTGTTGAGTGCCGGTCCACTCATTTTTAAATTTTTAATGCTTTGTTTTAATTATCAATGTGCATTATTATGTCGGGTTTTTAAAGAGTAGTTGTTTTTTTATTGCTTGTTATTGCTTGTATCTGTTTTTTATTGTAAAGCGTCCTAGAGGCCTTAGCTGGTATTTCTGCGCTATATAAGAGCCTATTTATTATTATTATTATATAAGACAGCTGACTGACTGACTGACCAATTGACTGACTGAGAGGTCCCCTCAGATCTCATTGACAGAATACCATCATTGCACTCATTTAACAAGTTGAGATTTACAAGAATGAATGACCTGAATGCAATAAGGCCAACAACAAATTTGATATGTTGTCCTCGACCGTCCGCTCGATAGATTTTTTCTTTTCTTTTTCAGATTTTGTTACATTTTTAACAGTTTAAATAGCATTGAATATTAAACTAAGGGTTTATAACATATGCGACTCTTTGTGTGATTTTAACTTCTTGTTGGCTGAACTTGGTATAAGAAAAAAAGAAGAAGAAATAAAGCCGCCCGCCCGCCCTCCTCTCTGAGAGTTGTGGAGGACAACATAACTTTTCTTTTTGGCCTAAGGATGAGTGCCATTCCCTTTAGTCATACAGGTTTGCCAACCCCAGGCCAGAGAAAAATTTCCAAAAAGCTACTGCTCGTCGTTATGTAGGACTTATGAATTCAACTTGTTTGCTATTGGTTGCAGGCCAGTGGAGATAAAGTGGACCCTGACGACTTCCAAAAGCTACCAGTTGAATGGCTCTTCCCGGAAACCACCAAGAATTTTGAGAGGCTCCCATTGCAATACAGGGTAAGTAATGAATAGCCTGAAATTAAGAATATACAAAAAAGAGAGACACATACAATCAGGTTTTTTTTAAAATAACAATGAATCTCTATACATTTTTATTAAATAAAGTATTTGACAAGAAAATGTAAACTTGATTTTTGTTTTTATTCATAGGGTTATTGTGGCTGGGCATTGGCGAGGCTTGACAGATTGCTACTACCAGGTAATCCAGATATCGGTGTATTAAGATATCAGGATAGATACTATGTGTTCTCGTCTAAACAGGCAGCCTACGAGTTTGCTAGCGATCCAACATTGTAAGTCAGTGATTTGTTTTAAGCAATTTTATCCATTTGAATAACTAAATGGCGAACTTAATCTATTTAAAAGACTAACCTGTAGGTTTTATCCACATGAAAAGCATAATACTTACTCCATTTGATGGACTAAATGGTGAATTTTTTACAATTGAAGAACTAAAAATGGTAGATTCAACCCATTTGAAGGAGTAAATAGTGCTTATTCTGAATGGCAGCCTCATCTACTCAGAAGAAGTGAATTGTTTGTTACCATCAGAAAGGAACCTAATTTACTTCCAAATGTGCATACCTTTTCTTCTTATACCATTACAATTTTGGCAACAGTATCGACACAAAATGAGCTACATGCTCAAATTGAAACGATGATGCTAATTTGATAAAAACAGTTGATGGTCCCTGTTAGGGCTCTAATGCAATGACTACAAAAAATGCAAATTTGAAACTGCACCGATCAACTCTTGAATAATCATGATATAATCCACATACCACCAGCACACTGCTTGACATGTAATTGATGCATTAGTTTTCAGTTGGACCATTCGGGAACATGATGTATTCCTAGTCCCTCAAATTGATCCAATCAAAGACGTTACAGAGATATCCGTGGTCCAATAGAAGGACTGTTGGATCAAGTCTAGTCGACTGCCTCCATGCTTGCAACCATGAACCAATGCAATAATGCAATATCTATATTGTACAGTCGTTCTTATGAATAAGTCTAAATTCCTGATGGCCTGAAGCAGGTCCAAGCATTTTGCTGCAGAGAGGATAGGCTTTATTGTCTAGAGAAGTTTGATATCCCTATAGAAATCAGTTGCCCAAAGTAGATTATGTTGGCATTGGCCTGTGGTCGCTCCTCATTTCAAGCACTGTAATTCAGGCTATCCAAAAGTGTGTTAATTAATACAGTGGGTTGTTGATGTTAGGGTGTTTAGTGTGACTTGGGTAATCTAGTTGAGCAATTGCTTTTGAAAGGACAGCAGGCTTACCTTTTTGGGATGTTGTTTTGTTATCATTAACAGGTACATAGGAGGTGTAGCGGAGTGTGCTAAGTTTTCCCCTGAGCTGATACAGTTGCTGGAATTACACGCACAGTTTGCAACCATCACACCATACACACAGGTATGAATGAAATGCATTCTCAGTCAATTATAACTGATAGAAAGTCAAATTAGAGATTAGAGTATGTTGTAATACATTGATTTATAAGCTTATTTTGAAAACCTTCCCTCTCCCACCAATTTCCTTAAATGTGGAGAATTGGGAAAAACAATATTACTTAAAACAATGTTGAGCATCCGATGTAAGGGATGGGTAAAAAATGATGAGTGGCACGTTCATCCTCCTTGGTGGTGGTGGGAATGGGCTGACATTGAAGGATGTTGAGTAAGAGTGTCACAATAGCCAACTTTTATCTGTTACCATCGACAGATGCCAAATGACGACACTAAGAACAAATCGCCAGACTTCCTTACAAGATGCTCTTGCATTCGCTGATTAAAGGGATATTTTGAACTTCTCCCATCAGGTGCATCACCCAGTAGCCAGGGGTATTTTAAGTTTTGAATTGCAGTTTTTTGTAGCTTGTTACACTAAATAAATAAAAATTGATGACGACATGTCCAACATGTAATCTGGGCAAAAATTTAGTCAAATATATCACCACGTAAATGCTGTTCCCATTTCTCTTTTTGTAACAGGGCAAAGACCAAGGCAAGATGATAGAGAAACCAATCACCAAATGTGACATGGGAATGCAGACCGAAGTACATCCTATTGAATCCAACATAGTCAAATCTTATGAATGGAATGAATGGGAGCTGAGACGCAAGGCTATCAAATTGGTAGGTACCTCGTATATGGTTACCTATTGAAACTGTTCTATTTCCCATGTGCTCTTATTTATGAAATTTTGCAATATTATGCTACTAATGCTTATTTAAAACAAACATATCTGAAAATCAAGTGAGTATCATCTGTGTTGATATTTCAGTAAATGCTGCTCAAAATGGATGTACTGATTTCGACACCTAATTTCCCGTCAGACGCGGATGCACAACGGCAGTAAATTGGCAACTAAAATATTTAAAGAAGCTCAAATCAACCTGATTGTCTTTAAAAAGTTCATCTGTTCATGTACACATTCCAAATAACATACACATATATATAACAAAATTAAAGAGTTCAGACTTAATGTAATTTGTGTGGACTAAGATGCGAGACCGTGGAGACTGCTGTAGCGCCACCTACGCTCGATTAGCAGCATCAGCCTTTTTGTATGGGTTCTCTAACTGTATAATAATATCGGAACGAATTCGGTCCGACATCCGTTCAATACCTTTCTAACAGGTGGTAGGGGTGTACTGACTTATGGGCATATTTTCCATTTTGCACCGTAAGTGTTGGGGAATAAATTCTGCCCTATGGGCAGCGATCCAGCACAATCTCTGGTTTGATGGTTGAGTTTAATATTGTGCTGTGTAGAGCTTCGTAGGTCAACACAAATAACAACATTCGTTGGGATAACACCAGATATTGTGTCAATTTCTCGGACTTTGTTGTTTGATTGGAACGATTGTTTGTACTCAATTCTTTGTCGGAAGTGGATTTTGAAACTAAATTAGCTGTGAACAACAGATCAAAAAGACTCATGCAGCGCACATTTGAGTCTGGCCCGTAGAAGTGTTTGAACCAACTACAAACCAAATTAACCATAAACCAAATGAATAAATCTATAATTTGAGTGCCCCAATATTATATACTCACAGAACATAAAGCAAAGTGTTGCAGTGATAACAATGGATGCATGACAATAATATTTCTAGCATAACTTTTAAAACTGTTGACTAACTATTATAGTTATAATAATAACGGTGCTTATATAGCGCAATTCCAAAATTGATCATTGCGCTTTACATCAATTACATATATAAATGGATAACAATAATACAAAGCAAAATAAATTACACAGAATACAACATCAGCAAGAGGAATCACAAGAATAGATGCGTTTTGAGGCTGCGTTTGAAAGCATCAATACTAGGTGACAAGCGAATTGATTGTGGCAACTTGTTCCAGAGGGTTGGGCCACAGACTCCGAACGATCCATCCGCAATTTGTCTTTTAGTTTTTGGGATAATGAGACGGGTCTTGTCAAGGTTGGAGCGCAGACCTGTCCTTGATGAGACATGAATTGCAATGCAGTCGGACAGGTAAATCGGCGATAGACCATTCAGAGCCTTATAGATATAAAGGAGAGTTTTAAACTTGATACGTTTGTCAATTGGCAACCAGTGCAGTGAGTTCAACAGAGGAGATGAGGAATGACGACGTGGAACCTGAAATACAATGCGCGCTGCACGGTTTTGAAGGCGTTGTAGACGAACAATGTCTTTGCCTCTGCAACCAGATAACAAGGCATTGGCATAGTCTAATTTGGATAAAACAAGAGCCCGCATTGCATTAGAAGAAGCATCATGGTCAATAAATTTACGTATTCTGGCAAGGTTCCACAAGAGGAAATTAATAGATTAAGTGATGTAACATGATGCGACATGGTCATAATACTATCAAATGTAACCCCTAAGTTTTTTATACTGGGCGATGGACTGATTTCTGCTGAACCAACTTGCAATGTGATGTTGGACAGTCTTGGCATGTTGTGACGGGAAGCAGCGATAAAAAACTCAGTCTTGGAATCATTCAATTTTAGCATATTGTTTGTTAGCCAGGAACGGAGCTCTGTAACACAGGATATGAGTTTAAACATAGTACATGCAGCATCACCAGGAACTTTAGGGTTGAAAAACATGTATAACTGAACATCGTCAGCGTAAATGTGGAAGTTAAGGTTATGACGTCTAATTATACAAGCAACATGTTGAGCATACATAGTGAACACTTTAGGGCCAATGGTTGATCCTTGTGGAACACCACAGTTAAGATCAAATTTATCAGACATTACACCACCAGCAGAAACACAAAATTTACGACCAGTAATATAAGAATGAAACCATTTTAAGGCTGTGCCCTTGATACCAAAGCTATGATCCAGGCGGTTGAGTAGGATGTCATGGTCTATGGTATCAAAGGCCGCAGAAAGGTCCAGCATAATCAAGAAAGCAGCTTTATTATCATCAAGGGCCTGGACGATGTCATTCTTAACCTTGAGCAATGCAGTTTCAGTGCTGTGCTTTTGTTTGTAAGCGGACTGAGATAATTCTTCAAGGTCGTTAATTTGCAAGTGCTCGTTAACTTGATTAATATTTCTATCTATCTCTTGTATCGTAGGCTAATCTACGAGACAAAGTGACCCACTCTGCCCAGACCAACCTAAGCAATATGCGTAGAGATAACGTCACACAGGTCTACCTACCAAAGTAAGTCTTTACTACAATTATCATACTCATCCCAAGTAAATAATCGATTTGTAATATGGGTGTCCACATCCATTTGGGAACATGGTCCAAATTACTACCTCATTCTGCAATGTCACTGGTAGGTGTCATCTGATCTCATGCAGTATTAAATCAAGGACTATGATTTTAAGCTCTGTGTATACACAATCAAGCCTCGGATTACACACGATTACCAAAAGGTTTTATGTATGTATTTAGTAGGAACTCTTTGTTTTATGCTGCTTCCATTATGTGGTGCCACTGTGTGGAGGAAGGTAAATGGGTCATTGGAGAATTCACTACTGTTTAATTGTGACGATAGCAAGCAAGATCTGGTTTTCCCTTGATCAAAAATAAACTTTCAAAAGTAATCTTATTTGCCTGTGAGATTTGAATATGAGCTAGTCTAGCAGCACACTTTTCAGTGCAATTCAAGGCTTAAAAATCTTGGAAGCATATTTTGTATCAAGTTTTTGAAGAAAAAAAATAAAAATAAAATAAACTAGACATAGGCTGCGATCGGAGATCGCGGATATTAGTCTAGCGTATTACATTTTTCCCCTTGACCCCAAGTTCACGATCAGAGGAATCTTTTGACCTATTCTGACAATCATCAGTCATTTTCACTCGGACAAGTAGCATTTTGAGTAAATTGAGTGAAAATTTACATTTTGACCTCTAGTGACCCCAAACAAATTTCGATTCAAAAAACCAAACTATATTTTATGAAGACGGTCATGATAAATATGATGACCGATTTTGACGTTCCTGGGTCGTTTTAATAAAATGCAATGGCGTTTTTAGTGAAAATCACGTTTTTTGACACCTGTGTGACCTTTGACCTTTTGTGCTTTGAAACCTGAGTAGTGGTGCACACAAGTGTACTTGTGACCAAGTTTGATCAAAATCGGCCCAACGGTTACGGCGCAGGAGGTCAGAGGTCAGAAGGCCAAGAAGAAAGAAACAGGACGAATACAGTATATTAGTCGTTTCTCGACTAATATAATGATGTTCATATCATTTCAAGGACCTGTTTCAAGTTGTAGGGTGTAATTCACAAAGCTCAGGCTACAATGTAGTCTTAAGTTCTGTTCCAAAATCTATCTTAAAATTTCATAAATCAATATCAGAACAAACAAAACATTTAAGTTCTGTAAGAACATAAGGGCTGTTTGTAACTAGTAAGTGTACCTTAAGGATGCTTTTACAAAACTTTATCTTATCTTAACATTTTGCAAGAATAAGATCTAACTAAATTGTTCCTTTTTTTCCTTTTCAATTTTCAGGGATGTTGGTGTTCAGTCCAAACGCGACAGCAGTAGCAACGTGCCCAAACCGCAGACCTTCCTTGCCGGTCTGCGCGGTGGCATGACCAAAACCACCGTCATGACTAAAGTGGACCTGACCCTGGATGTAGATCAGACATAATGAGATGTCTACATGTGCATATAAGGACTGTGAATAGTTTGAGGATTATATTATTGTAAAAATGTATAGTTATATATTTGTGTACAGACAGGGTGGGTAAAAAAACCATTTTTTTTTTTTAGATTGACAAACCGTGATGCAAATTTGACTCCCTCACTGCATTTTCAACCTCTGCACAGTTACTTCAGAGTGTATTCAATTATTTAAAAGTGAGTGCCAGAATTTGTCTTTCATCATGTGGGTGACCTAGTCAGTACATTTGAATCACACACATACAAATAGGATGCAATTAGTGGAATACACTTCAACATCACTGTATGGAGGTAATTGGACACAGTATTGAAATGTCATACTTGAGGAGTTTTATTGAATACCAAATTTGTTGCATTTCGACTTCATATGTGCACAGTTGAATCAAAATGGGTATGTTTTTGGCCAACACAGTTTTGAGGCCAATCAAGTTGGTGTCAGGGGAAGAATGTTAGTAGGAAAAATGATACTTTTTGAAATATTTTTTTATGATTCAAGTCTGATTTGATCTTATATTTTGAGATTCAAAAAGTTTTGATTACTTGACTTGCGACCATGGGGTGGGGGATACTCATGTGTATAAGGTATACGGGTATGTGCCGCTCTAATGGGTCACTTTTTTGCCAACATTTACTTGTATGGGGTATGATTTGCACTGGATATCGCAAACAAAAACTAAACATGTGTTCCAAATTGTGGAAATCATGGGGGGAAAATGGGTCAGGATTTCAAACCTCCAGCGGCCACACCCATAATTTGACATGAAAACAGTGAAAAAAACACCCGTGCTGTACTTGACGACGTCGTATTTGTGCATGTGCATATTTGTTGATTGAGAAATTTTGTTTAGATTACAATTAAATTATTACATGTCCATTGCTATAATTTCCAGGCCAAATCACCCCTTTCCCATTTCGCTTATTGTGCCTTTGATTAATCCGTCCATAGAGTAAGACAACAATTGAAGCATTTCATCACATAATGTGATCCGCTATATCTCAAAGTTCCACACATAACAAACGATCTTAGTATATTATGAGGTGTAAAGCTCATAAGACTGATGTAAAAAGTAAACTGACTGCATGCATTTTGGAAAAGGTCGGTTTCTTGACTCCAGACAATGTATATATGTATATATACCTTCAAGATAGTTCATGTGGCTGTGGTTCGTGGTGGCAGTATACAGTATTGTTTACAAAATCTCGATTTAGACCATAAAATGAATAACTATGTCTGAAGGGCATATTTGTGGAATTTAGTGATGGTGTTATCCTGTTTTGGGATCAAACTCTTTGATGTTATTTATAAATATGTATTGAAGATTTCTGACATACCAAAGACCTATTCCAAAATATTTTAAATATTCACTATTATCCAACCATATAATTATAGGCTTCCAATGTTATTGCAATGAATTATTGTCCATTGTTTGAAAGTATATATATAATAATAAATATTTGCAACACAAATGTTTTTGTTTATTTTGTGTATTTTTTAAATTTGTAATCAACGTCTATCCTTTTCTTGTATACAAGTGTGAATGAGAATAATAATACAGGTAAAGTCTTGGGATGTTTGGAAAAACATCTATAATAAGGTTTATCGCAGATAGAAAAAAAGCCATTGATTTGCTCCATTTGCGAACCCACAATGCATCAGAATAGGATAATCAATGGCTTTTTTTCTATCTGCGATAAACCTTAAATATGCAACAACAAAAAGTTTGTTTCCTGTAGATTGACTGAAACCTAGCTGCGCAATGCATTTTAATTTTATAATTTTGTCACTCTGCTTCAAGTAATCTATGTGATGCGATCAAGCAAAACGAGTCTGAAGTCAACAAATATCAAATTTTCAGCTTTCTACTTGATTGTAAAATGTGATTTTCATGATTTTTGAGGTTAAAAAAAAAATCACATTTTTGGCACTTTTTGGTCTAAAACTCAAAAATAAATAAGATGTTAAAAAAAAGCACCCTGGGGATGTTATCAGAATTATCATAAAACTAGTATGACAAAATTTAACAAAATATATTTTGAGTTATCTTTGCAGAACCTAAAATGGGTCGAAAAACATGTTTTTTATAATTTTCTCCAAAATGGTCAATTTTATTATCATGGTTGGATTCATTGAACCCTTTTATGCAAAAAAACTGTATACTTATATAAAAGATTTAATGAATATTGAAGAAGTTACAGCAGTTTAACAGAGGCTGTACCTGAGAGTCCACACCCCCCTTAAAAACTAGAAGTTCGATTTGAGTGGGGTTTGGACCATACTGTAGCATTTTCACATGCTTTTAAATGATCGACAAATGTCAAAATTGCCGACATGTGACCAGGCTTCTCGTTAGGTACACATATTATGGGGTCCACTGGACCCCATAATTTACCAATTCTCAAAATTATGGGGTCCGAGAAGAAATTATGGGGTCCAAGTCAAAAATGTAATTTGCGAATTGTGAGTTGTGACTTCGGAATCGGATACGGAGTGGTTAAACGGGGACTATGTGGTTGTATGCATTCAACCACGACTACGGACACGACGAAAACATGTGTAGATGGGACGAAAACATGGACGATGGTCGAGAGTTGTACAAGGAAGACCGAGAATATTTAATATATTATTAATAAGTATACTTTGATTGGGATTGTCACGAAAACTGATATTTGCTAGCTTACACGTGTAAAATTATCTTGACACACGATTAAAAATTATTGCGTCTAGATGGACGCAATAAAGAGTCCAGTTTAAAATTTACCACGTTTTTATCAAAAATATTGCGTCCCCAGACGCGAAAACGCAATGTAACGAGAAGCCTGCATGTGACTCATTTCGCTTGATCACATCACATATGAGCAATTGAAGTGTTTTCAAAACAGTAGAAAACAAACAAAAATTATATAATTTTGTTTGGTTATATCTCAAAATCAATATTCCTGACTCTCAACGCATTTTGTTTGATCCCAACACAAATATGTGTAGGTGGTGAAATTAACAGCAAATTTTGTTTACGATAATGATCAATTCATTGACAATTGACAACCTCAAGACCAACATGTTTACTTCTCTTAACAACGTTGTGTCATTTTCTTTTTGGTAAAAAAACACATTCAAGCATTCTTCAATTCAAAATAGCATTCTAAAGGTTTTTACCAAGATTTTCAAATAAAGAAACAAAAATGCTGATAAAATTGCTTTCAAAATATGCGCTGCCTACAGGAAACTTTTTTTAAATACCTAATAGCAGTACTGTTTGGGGTCATGATAAACAAAAGCAAGCAATGAAAACGTCATTTCTGAAAACAATAGAAAATTATCAATTAATAGTCCAAAATGATACAAGTGTTCCACTCCACCTCTGATGTCATCTTTTGTCAATTTCTGCAACACTCTTGCCTAAACCATACTACCCTTAAATTTGACTATAATTCAGTTTTTGATAATTTGATACATCACGCCACACCTATACTAAAATAAAAGATGGATGGTAGTGCTCATCTGATATTGAGGTATTTTCTTCCCCGAATGATGGGTTACGTAGTCGCCATTTTCTTCTTTGCTATTTGATAGTTATGTTTATTTTGACTGATCAATTGTGGGGTTTTTTACTTTGTATCTTCTGCACTGTCAAGACCCATTTGAAACCATTTTGTGTGTGTAAATTACATTGAGAAAGAGATAGCCCTTACTTCCATCAATTGAACGAACTTGATTCAAACCTATCGTCTGTTGTTAACCCTAATGCCCTATTCCCCCGAGGGACTGGGACTCGAACCCCTACCACCAACACATAAAGCCCACGCTGCTTCATTATGTATCCCAAAATTAACTTTTTCAGTCACTACGTTATTATAGCTTCCAAGATTGCTAAACTAGGATAGACTGAAAAACGAGGGCTACCGGCATAGGTTTGCTGTAGTACAGAGTGTCTCAAAAGTATCAATACCTTTTTAAAGCCACGTACCTCTGGTAAAATAGTATAAATAATATAACACTGGAAACATATTGGGATAGAGAAGAAAACTGTGAGACTGCGCTTTCAGAAGTATAATGCCCTTGTGTAATGGTTTTAATTTTTTACACTTGCGATATTTGCTACGGAAAGTTTTAAAAAGTATCAACACTTTTGGAACACCTTGTATTTGGTAGTGCTTGGGGACATTATGCATTCCTAAAACTGGAATATGCCAAGGAAATTTAAAGTGTTCATCGCAATTCACTGGCTAACATGCTCTGCTCAAATTTTCACAGGGACGCCACTGTTGTCTGAAATAGAATGACTAGTCTCATCAGCCATGAGATGTTAATGGAATTTGATATAATCCAATAACTAAGTATGCTCTTTACTTTAGGTACGGCTGTACACTAATGTACTTTCTTCAAAGATGATGATTTTCTGCCACAAAACAACTAGTGCCATCAGCTGCTTGTTGTTGAGGGAAAAGTTGGGGATCTTGCTTCGTAAGCAAACACTCACAATTTCTTTGTAGTTGTCCTCTGGTTTCTTGATATGAAACAACTAGTGCCATGAGCTGCTTGTTGTTGAGGGAATCATTGGAGATCTTGCTTCATAAGCAACAATCATCAATTACTTTGCAGTAATGCATGTACTTTCTTCACAGATGATGATTTTCTGATACGAAATAACTAGTGCCATCAGCTGCTTGTTGCGGGAATCGTTGGAGATCTTGCTTCGTAAGCAACACTCATCAATTACTTTGCAGTAATGCATGTACTTTCTTCAGAGATGATGATTTTCTGACACGAGATAACTAGTGCCATTAGCTGCTTGTTGTTGCGGGAATCGTTGGAGATCTTGCTTCGTAAGCAACACTCATCAAGTTCTTTGTAGTAGTGCTAGTACTTTGTTTCTTCTCAGATGATGATGAAGCAGGATGGTCTCATTTCTTCTTCTTTCCCTCCTCCTCTGGTTTAGGCTTTGCTGACCTGGCAAATTGCTGTTAACATTTTTGGTCAAGGAAAACTTAAAAACTAGTGCACATTATTAGGCTACAATCTAAGCATGCATGACCACAAAAACATGAAATAGGGGTGTTTTACGAGATGGGATGCGTCACGCATGTAATGTGTTAAGGGGTCTAAAGAGGTCTAAAATAGACAGTTTTCAAAAAAAATTCTGTCGATATTTCACTCCTTGAGGGGGAAATTGGGGAGAAACACACACAAAAAACCTTATTTTGTGGTGAATTTTGGTGGCTTCAGACGAAATGTGTCTGGAAAATCTTTGGTCATGCATGCATGCATGATAGTTGACTAAAAATACACATCCCACAGCCTGCCGAGGCAAGCGTGCAAATGTAACACAAGTGAGCTTTTGCGGTCTTTTGCATCCCATGGTGTTTTTTTGTAAATATTAACCAATCACGCTCCAGAAATCATGCACATAAACTGCAAACTTAGGGTCTCTTTTCTGTGCTTTGAACTTGCCAAAAGTGACCATACCATAAAAAGTATGGTATTCTTTAAAGGTCGCAAACAAACATTTGGACAAAACAACTTTTTTTTATCTTTGAAATTATTGATTTTTTACACATTTACTTATAGTTAAAGAAAAATGCAGTTAGCCATCTGGCCACATTTAAAAGTCCTACTTTTCCAGTCAACATCCCCCAAAAACGATTTCATAATCATCCCTTTAGGCTACACCCAACGGACTAATAGATAGTCAGCTATAGTTGTACTGCAGTTTCAACAAACCAACAATATATTATTCCAATGATTAAAAATCAATTAAGGCTAAGGTTGACTTTCCTCTAAGTTTGGCAAATTAGCCCTCATAAAACAATTTGCCAGGTTGAAAATTCCATTTGACAACAATAGCCTTGCTGGTCGTGGTGTTTGCTTTTCTAATAAAGCAAGACAAAATAGCCCTCATACATTTAGATACAGAGGTGAATTAAAAAAGAAAATAGCCCCATATACAAAATATTTGGACCCCTGTGCCTATTACAAACAACAAGTCATATTTTGATATATAAAGGATACAACCACAATAGGTTTATCATACAGCAGATAGCCATTGGTATCCCTCAGTGCTTTCTTAGCTGCATATTCACTAGGTAGCCCGACAAAAGCCTGACCCTTCATACGACCCTGCTTCATCAACTGTATTGTAAACCTGTCAATATAAAGGATACAACCACAATAGGTTTATCATACAGCAGATAGCCATTGGTATCCCTCAGTGCTTTCTTAGCTGCATATTCACTAGGTAGCCCGACAAAAGCCTGACCCTTCATACGACCCTGCTTCATCAACTGGATTGTGAACCTGTCAATATAAAGGATACAACCACAATAGGTTTATCATACAGCAGATAGCCATTGGTATCCCTCAGTGCTTTCTTAGCTGCATATTCACTAGGTAGCCCGACAAAAGCCTGACCCTTCATACGACCCTGCTTCATCAACTGGATTGTGAACCTGTCAATATAAAGGATACAACCACAATAGGTTTATCATACAGCAGATAGCCATTGGTATCCCTCAGTGCTTTCTTAGCTGCATATTCACTAGGTAGCCCGACAAAAGCCTGACCCTTCATACGACCCTGCTTCATCAACTGGATTGTAAACCTGTCAATATAAAGGATACAACCACAATAGGTTTATCATACAGCAGGTAGCCATTGGTATCCCTCAGTGCTTTCTTAGCTGCATATTCACTAGGTAGCCCTACAAAAGCTTGACCCTTCATACGACCTTGCTTCATCAACTGTATTGTGAACCTGTCAATATAAAGGATACAACCACAATAGGTTTATCATACAGCAGATAGCCATTGGTATCCCTCAGTGCTTTCTTAGCTGCATATTCACTAGGTAGCCCTACAAAAGCCTGACCCTTCATACGACCCTGCTTCATCAACTGGCTTGTAAACCTGTCAATATAAAGGATACAACCACGATAGGTTTATCATACAGCAGATAGCCATTAGTATCCCTCAGTGCTTTCTTAGCTGCATATTCACTAGGTAGCCCGACAAAAGCCTGACCCTTCATACGACCCTGCTTCATCAACTGGATTGTAAACCTGTCAATATAAAGGATACAACCACAATAGGTTTATCATACAGCAGGTAGCCATTGGTATCCCTCAGTGCTTTCTTAGCTGCATATTCACTAGGTAGCCCGACAAAAGCCTGACCCTTCATACGACCCTGCTTCATCAACTGTATTGTGAACCTGTCAATATAAAGGATACAACCACAATAGGTTTATCATACAGCAGGTAACCATTGGTATCCCTCAGTGCTTTCTTAGCTGCATATTCACTAGGTAGCCCGACAAAAGCCTGACCCTTCATACGACCCTGCTTCATCAACTGTATTGTAAACCTGTCAATATAAAGGATACAACCACGATAGGTTTATCATACAGCAGATAGCCATTGGTATCCCTCAGTGCTTTCTTAGCTGCATATTCACTAGGTAGCCCGACGAAAGCCTGACCCTTCATACGACCCTGCTTCATCAACTGTATTGTGAACCTGTCAATATAAAGGATACAACCACAATAGGTTTATCATACAGCAGATAGCCATTGGTATCCCTCAGTGCTTTCTTAGCTGCATATTCACTAGGTAGCCCGACGAAAGCCTGACCCTTCATACGACCCTGCTTCATCAACTGTATTGTGAACCTGTCAATATAAAGGATACAACCACAATAGGTTTATCATACAGCAGGTAGCCATTGGTATCCCTCAGTGCTTTCTTAGCTGCATATTCACTAGGTAGCCCGACAAAAGCCTGACCCTTCATACGACCCTGCTTCATCAACTGTATTGTAAACCTGTCAATATAAAGGATACAACCACAATAGGTTTATCATACAGCAGATAGCCATTGGTATCCCTCAGTGCTTTCTTAGCTGCATATTCACTAGGTAGCCCGACAAAAGCCTGACCCTTCATACGACCCTGCTTCATCAACTGTATTGTAAACCTGTCAATATAAAGGATACAACCACAATAGGTTTATCATACAGCAGATAGCCATTGGTATCCCTCAGTGCTTTCTTAGCTGCATATTCACTAGGTAGCCCGATGAAAGCCTGACCCTTCATACGACCCTGCTTCATCAACTGGATTGTGAACCTGTCAATATAAAGGATACAACCACAATAGGTTTATCATACAGCAGATAGCCATTGGTATCCCTCAGTGCTTTCTTAGCTGCATATTCACTAGGTAGCCCGACAAAAGCCTGACCCTTCATACGACCTTGCTTCATCAACTGTATTGTAAACCTGTCAATATAAAGGATACAACCACAATAGGTTTATCATACAGCAGGTAGCCATTGGTATCCCTCAGTGCTTTCTTAGCTGCATATTCACTAGGTAGCCCGACGAAAGCCTGACCCTTCATACGACCCTGCTTCATCAACTGTATTGTAAACCTGTCAATATATAAAGCAATGGTGATGAGAAAAAAAGATATTCAGACACAACATTGTCATAGAAATAATAGGCATATACGACGGGTATTAAACAAATTATATAAATATTTTAACCAGGTTCGCCGTCGTGGGTAGAAAAGAGACAATAATGGGAAAACGATCTCGCCCGGGAATCGAACCCAGGATCTGTTGATTGCTTGTCAACCGCCTTGTCCATTGGGCCACGAGAGCTTGCATGGTAAAGCATCTGAAATTCAAACCTAAGCGATTTCGTTTCCCAGTCTCCTGCCACAAGTATTACCCGGAGTAGCTCGGGCCTATACAAGTGTAAATCAAGTGCCGTCCTCCCTGTAGAGGTGTAATACATAGAAATAATAGGCATATACGACGGGTATTAAACAAATTATATAAATATTTTAACCAGGTTCGCCGTCGTGGGTAGAAAAGAGACAATAATGGGAAACATTGTCAATTACGCATTGTATGTATCACTGCAATGCAAACCAGTTCAGTATTGATACCCTTTGGAGGAACTATTGGTGGGTGACAAATAGCATGTGCGTCTCAAAAATGTGAGATGTTCAAGAAAGAAGGGAAAACATTCCAATCAAATCACAAGGTATTGTCAACACAGATTAACATTTCAAGCAATTTATAAAGTTTGTTTGGAGGGTGACAGCAGGTCATCTTTGCTGATGAACATTTTGTTACAAAATCTGACTTATCAATGATATCATAAAAAAAAAAATTAAAAAAAATGAATATTGGGAATCACACCAGTGACAATTGACTTCAGTTGGATCTACAGATTGACGACCATGTTTTGTTAGTGCAAAATCTACCATATTACAGTTGTTTTCATACTCCTTTGCCAGAAGTATTTATGCACAGGTGACAACAGACAGCTCCTGGTAGATTTAGTTCCTAAGTTTGTTGTGTAGGTTCTCTTGATGCCCATCAGACGTACAGATATTATTATTTTGTCTTTTATTTATATTTTGATGTTTTTCTCTATGTTTGGGCTTTTATCTTATTTTTATGTCACTTTCATTGGCATTTTTAACCCCTACCCATTTGTGTTTCTTGTATTATACATATTTTCTGAGTTGCAGTGAACCAATTGATTGGCCTTACAGAGCTCTTTGTCGAGAGTTACCAGTTTGATTCCTAATCGCTCAGTTCATTAACCCTGTTAATGTCTGTTGGGCTATAATTGTTCACATTTGCTCTTTATATACAAAAAAAAAGAAGTAAGTGGGCAGCCACTGGAAGGTAACAATTGTGCATGTCACCAATTACACAATTGGCACACAGAATCACAAAAATGTCCTCTTTTGCAGTTCTACATCTTAAACTTACATATCCTTATCGATTTCTGATTCCCAGTCCACATAGCGGCCGTAGATAAACTTGAGATCCTGTGCAGATGCAAAGAACAATATTTACATTGTGATGAATACAGATGACAAAGTTAATAAACACCTGTTCCTTCTATTCAAGCCACTCTATTTAGACCAGTATGCAATCTGCATTGGGAAACTAAACACTTGCACCAAACTTAAAGGTAGGTGTTCCAACTGCTAGCTCGGTTTTCAATTTTATATTTTATATTCTGTAAGAAGGGTCATCCTTAAAACAGTCCTATTCCTGAGTTTGAGTTGCATAACTCCAATGGTTCTTATTTTAGAAGCACAAGGAGACATGACATTTGCCTATTGAGTAGTACACAAACTGGCCGGGTGGTTATAACTACCTTTGGTTAGTAATCCACTGCATTTGAGCCTGTAACGTCTAAATGGAACATATCTTGCACCAAACATTTTACAGAAATAATATGAAAAATATGGGGTTTCTTCTGATATCAAAATATGTTAATGGGCAAAAAAAGCTATAGTGATCAGAACATCCACCTTTATTGTACCTTTTGATGTGTAATAACACATTTTAAGGATAAATTCTACAAGGCAAAGTGACACAGAAACAGATACTTCAATTTGTTCATAAAATTTGTACCAAATGTTGCCAAAATATATAATTTTCTTCAACATATCACTCCTACCTTTTCCTCCACTTGCTTGCCTAGGTTCTTGAGGTACAACCTCAATGTCGGCTCACCGGAATCATACTTCTTGTACACAGACATAGAATCCATCTCTGAAACGCATACAGACATTCAAAAACATAATGTCTAAGCTTATGTTTAAAATATCTTTCCTTATTATTTCTAAATCATTGGCAAATTATATAAATCAAAGTGATCTTATAAAACCTTATGTTGGTCAGTATAGTGTTGAACCACAGCAGCCTAAGCATTTTTCCAAAGTACCAGAAAATATATAATAGATATGGGCTTTTCTTTTGTTCAGATCCGGTGAGGTAAACTATGAACGCTGCTGGAACGTGTGAGCGTTACAAACAAAATAAGCCATATATAATGATATAGGTTGGTTGTGGAATTGAACCCGGGATTCCCGTATGGGAGCGCTAGAGCGTAGCTACTATGCTACACTAGATTAACTGTTTTGGCAAAATTGTTGATAAAGATATATTTAGTATGGAGTTATTTAAGCATCACATTTCTTACGCGTTGCTGATCCTCATACTTCTATCAAAATTAAAATAATGGAGCTATATTAGCATTTTAAACAATGGGAATTGTTGGAACTGTTTATTAGGACACCAGCATCTTATGGGTGCTGTTCAATCTCTAATTGCTCCAGTATTAAGTGCGCTAGGGTTGTGATAATTGAGCGCAAAATGTCGCAAGTTGTATGGTGGTTCAATGTTTAAAATGTTAACAGGCCGAAATGCTATGCGATGCGGGAAGATCATCGAGGCTGATGTGGTGTCGAACAAATCTCTGGATATTTGATTATATTATTTGTTAAAGATAAAGTTTGAATTTAAAGTTTTCTCTCTTTGAGCCAGTGCTTTATTCATTTTTTAAGTCAATTCGCAATTAACTGGGCAGGGTGAAAACTAAAACAAACATCATCAAAAACAGTGCATATGCGACTTTTTATTTGTAACATTTGCGATGAAATAAGGGAAAATTGAATATTGTTGTAAGTCATACCGACTGAATCATAATGGAACAAAGACATTTTATATCATGTTTCATGTTGTTAAGCATCAAAAACATTCAAACCTGTCTCACATTTTTATTCAGTGGCGGCAGAATTTAGCAGCACAACTTAGGGGAGGGGGGACTGAAACAGGGACATATTCAATACACACATTCTATAACATAGGGCCTATGGCAAAATTTAGGGGGGGCAGGTGAAGCAGAGAGCAGTATCATAAAAAGGAAGAGGGGACACTGAAAAACATATGCTGGTTCCCTGGAATCCCTGCATCCTCGGGCCAACTCATCCATAGGTGCAGGTACAGGCTTCGCAATCCCCGGCCGTAAACGCCTCTTCACCACATATTACATTGTCGCTCTGTTATGGCATAAGGTAAATAACGATCAACACACTGTAGCTGAGATACTGCAACGCTGAATGCATTGTTGCGCTCAATTTTCTATGGCGCGATGGGGACCGCGATATGACATGCCTGTGAAGTCCGGTGCGGTGGTGAGCGCAGATACACGTGTAGTTTGTTCTCATCTTAAGCGTGAAGCTGGCTTGATCAAATTTATTTGTGGATCTATTTTTCGTCCTTCATGAATATGCATGCATAACTATTATGCCAGCAAATAACTGTGGTGGCATAATTGGTGCCTACCTGCATCTATGGATAAGTTATGTGGAGCCAATTGATGTAGGGAACCAGCATATGAAAAACATTGCATTGGAGCTATGTGTGCATTTTTAGGATGCAATCACTGAATATGTACTGATAACGAGTATATGACTTCCCATACTTACCTCTTGAGGACAATCTGTTCTTGGAAAGCTCTTTCCTGGAAATAAATTCTGTTCCTTCCTCTTCCTCTTCCACCTCTTCTTCTGATTCCTTCTCGTCTTCCGTTGGTTTGGGAGGTGGTTCAAATGTGCCAAATCCCGAGGTGTCTTCAGGGGGCTCCGTGGGTAATGGTGGCTGTGATGACGTGAACATATCATCGGTGGCAGCTGCAGGTTGTTCTGTGTAAGAGAAGAGATATTATTGCAACAATGGTATGACAGTTACACAAAATGAACAAGGAACTTCCATGGTTTTGGAAATGGTTCAAATGTGCCACATCCGGAGGTGTCTTGTAAACTCTAGTAGTGGTAGCTGTTATGATACATTTATAAGCTATTACCAAGAACATTCATAGGTATTTTGTGTTAGGAAAAGTTAGAAAAGATAAAGATAACAAAAGTTAAGTTAAGTAGTTTAGTGTAAAATCACTATTTAAACATCGAGGGCTCAGAAACACAAGGCCTCATCTCCATTTTGAGATTTTGGTATCAAAATTCAAAATTTTCAGAAAGAAATGTTCTTTTCAGTAACACACAGTATCTCGATAACGCAACTCCTTTCAAAGTTATAGCCAGTATCACAAGGCCTCATCTCAATCTCCCCAATGTGTTTAAAAATCTTCAATAGTCTTTTTCTCAAAATGGTCAAAATGGAGATAAGGCCTTGTGTTTCTAAGCCCTCATGATGATGATCACGGAAATTCTTTAGTTTGGGGAGGAGAAAGTGCTCCACAAATGCAGGCTTTGCCGTTTGAAATTGGAAGGGGAGCTTTTAATCGCTCTCCTGAAGTGCTCTAGGAGAGCATTTTAAAAGCTCCCCCGGAATAATCGAGGAGAGCAATTTATGACCAATGTGAAACGTCGGATTATGTCGCTGATCGGCTTTCCCTGTTTATAGCGGTCGCGGTAGCCTCCATTTTCATTTTGGTTATCCCCCACTGAAAACAGTGCCGCATTTATTTATCGACCGGTCAACTGATGCTGCTTTGATACGTCAAAAATAAAAAGAAATGTCACGCATTTTCATCACTAACTGTACGGTCAATGTATGCTGCTTGCACTTATCGACCGGTCAACTGATGCTGCTTTGATACGTCAAAAATAAAAATAAATGTTAGGCATTTTCATCATGAACTGTACGGTCAATTTATGCTGCTTGCACGTGCTAATACAGTGACAACCGCGCCCAATTGTGCTATCCTTGCCGGAATGAGATTCTACACTAGTACAGGGTGTGGTTGAATTTACGCAATTTCCAGGGGCAGATTTTTTTATAGCAACACTGACAATATTTTATTTATTTACATTTTTCGACTGTGTGTAAGGTATAGTAATAATATTAAGGAGCGCGATAAATCGCGCGACCAGAAATGGGTTAAGGAGCGCACTAGGCGCGCGATTGCTCTCGCGCGCCTCAAACGGCAAAGCCTGAATTGTTGTCACTATTCTGTCAAAACATTGACTGTTTTTCTAGCCCTTCAGCATGTATAAAATATGACTGCTCAACGAATATGCATAGGAAGTGTTGTTTTGTACATGTTCAGGAGCAAGAGCACTTACAAGGTTTAGATGGCAAAGCAAATATGGGGGGACCATGTTTCCTTCAATAGGTTGTAATAAAAAAATATATACCACTTACAGAAATTCCCTCTAACATTGTCTAGGGAAAAAGATCTAATTATGTTGACCCATCATATAATTGTAAAGTTTTCCCATTACTTGTCAGATGAATGGTTTATATTGGATGTGCTATTAGTATTATCTCCTTTAAAAGGGGTGTAACTCCCAACTTGGCATCAGTCTAGGTCTTGGTCGATAGGTCAGTACAAACGATATAATACCAATGAAACACATGATCCACAGATACCACACACACATACCGAATATGTTGTATTATTTGTTTACAAGGCAATGTTAAAGGATCATTTTGATGTGGTTGTGTTTTTAAAGATATCCTCTGCGCACCCATCATCATTTTGCTGACCTTTAACAATGGCAGCTATTTAGAGAGAGGAATAATGGGGATGCAGCCTGACTATAGTTTGATCATCTCCAAATTGGCAAAGCCTCCTTACAGCAGTGAATGGATACGCTGGCACCCATGATGGAAACATGTGCATCATTTCATATGCATGACCTGTGTGTGCAGCCAAAATCGTGTGCATTTAGGCATAATTGCGTGCATTCTTTTGATGACTTTTTTGCACAGACAGATAAAAACCAAATATTTGGAGCCAATTTAGAGCAGATTAAACTAAAGAGTAACTAGTGTGACAATATAAAAATCCTACCTTGTTCTTCTTGTTTCTCCAATGCAAATGCAATACTTTCAGCTATCTTAAATTCTGGTTTCTTGCCAAGATCTTGTTGGGGTTGCTCAAACATTTGAGCAGCGGTAGGCTGTGGCACCCCCATGACACCGGTAGCCACCTTGGGCGGGACGACCTGGGGGAGCATCTGCTGAAGACGAGGTCTCTTTCTTACTGATTTGGTCTTCTTTGCTGATCTTTTCACCCCAGGTATAACATTGTCTTTTCTAGGTACTCTGAAAAAAACAAAAATACATTAAAATTGAAAAATTGGAATAAACTTTTTTTGGTATTTTTAAAATATTATTTCCATTTTATTATGATGCGTCTCAACTTGATGAAGTAAGATTTCCATTTTTAGTTGGGTTTGTTTGTGGGTTTATTTAGGGGGGGGGGGGTTGGATTCTTTTTGATTTTGATTTTGATTGAGTTTTTTTTATGGAAAAGCCCACCAGAATTCTTTACTTCGATGTGTGCAAGAATAATGTTGTGTTCAAATATAAGCCACATCACAAATTGGTGTGATTCAAAGCACAAATGTCAAAAATGGTGCCTCACACTTACAGCTGGAGCACTGTAAAAGTGGAAATGTTCCCGCCTTGTACATTTACGCGCTTTTCTCTCTCGATTCAGCTACTGCAAATATAATAACACGCAAATGTAATTCTTTTGCGTATACATCTATTATGTGATGAAGCTACAAATGGCGATGATGGATGGCAACTAAATAATGGGTATACTGTGTCATGGTAGAATTGCCTGAATAAATAGAATTAATTGTTCCAACAAACCTCCTGTTCTAACCAGTGTCATAATGCTATGGACATAATTCCAACAATGCGTGCGTACCGTGCATGTTTGCGTACATGCATAAACTCGGAAGTGTGTAACCGGGCAATTTCAAAAGATGACCGCGCATAGTTGTTCCCGCAGTTCATACAACAAGCCACGCTGCATGAAATAACCAGAATTTCGTCCATAGCATTATGAAAGTGACTATAACAACCCCCATTTCCCCTACTACACCTTCTATACTTCCCGATACATGGTAAACAGTACAAACAATACAGCATAGCAAGTATTCTCTTCAATTAAATCTTGTGTTTCACGCTCATTTTGACACATGGGCGTCATTTAGAATAAGACTGTGATTATATTCTGTATAATTACATAATAAATAATATAACAGTAAATACCTTTGTTCTTTATCTTCCCCATCACTTTCTAACTCTGACCCTTCGCTGGAACTCGATACATCCATCTCAGCAGGATTGTTATCACCATATTCAAATGGCTCAAGTTGTTGCCGTTGCTGTATCCTTATTGGTTCATCTTCTCTCTACAAAAATAAAGATGACAAAATAGTCAAAGCTCCTTTTTAATGTTTTTTGTCGCTTAAAAGCTGGTCTATGGGCAAACAGGCCTCTCATGTAGGGTCAGTTGGTCTTGGATTTTTATGTTTTGTTTATTTATTATTCCATAAAATTCAGCGAAATTTTGGGTGAATTTTGGACAATTTTTGAAATTTTCCAAATGTTTTCTTTTTGTTGTTGAAAATTAAACAAAATATGGGTCAGGCCTGTACAACAGGGCGGGTTTTTGTTTTGTCCCCATAATTATGGGCATTTACAAAATCTGCAAATTGTTATTTAGTTAAAGCAATATTAAGGGATGTTTGTTGATTACACTAAGGTATTTTCTTATACCAAGCAGGAGGCAGTTAAGTCAAGAAGAATGGTGCACTGTACACATGCATACAGAATGCAGCATTAAAATGGTGGCCAATAATATAGAAAAAAGTACCATTTGAACTAAAAAAGCATCACTTATAGGCATAATTTTAATGTTTAATGGGTATTTTCTGAAAGGTAAAACTCCAAGCACTTAATTTCAGCGCCCCCCCCCCCCCCCCCCCCCCAGGATTTTCTTACCAAAGGAGGTGTCGGTGTAAGTATTCCAAATGGAGCCGGTAAGTTCATCTTATTCATGAGATGCAAGACTTGTGTGTAGAATCGCGTGCTGGAAGCCAATGCATTGATGATATTAGTGAGAACGCTAACCGTCGGCGGAGGATAACGATAGCACAATTTCGGGTTCACTGGATAAGCTAGTCTGAAATTATTAAAAAAGGGGAAAAACTTTGTGTCTTATTATCATCAGTTTGATGTCACATATTGAGTTTTAATTTAACTGTGTTTATTTGCATCCTGCTTGCAAGCTTACCATACTACTTGCATTATGATTTGTCATAAACTTAATGGACTTGACAGAGGACCCCCCCCCCCCCCCCCCACACACACACACCATATAATAATGCAAACAAGAAATGAAGACAGTATTTGATCCAATACACATTGTTTGTGGTAAACATGTTGAATGTAGCTTTTGAATTTGTTAACAAAATGTCAAAATTAAATCAAAGAAGGCCTAAATTGTACCAAATATATATATATATCTATTATATAATATATCTGTAATATATTTGATGTTACTTTAAAGCAAAGTCTCAATTCAAAGCAGGGATAATCCCAAA
Source organism: Ophiura sarsii (assembly GCA_035610835.1). Classification (NCBI taxonomy): domain Eukaryota; kingdom Metazoa; phylum Echinodermata; class Ophiuroidea; order Amphilepidida; family Ophiuridae; genus Ophiura; species Ophiura sarsii. The sequence continues at coordinate 48,790,568 of CM069451.1, read as the reverse complement.
TGTACGAGCAGTATAGGAGATTCCTGTCCACGGAAATGGGTGTAACAAAGCTCACTTTCCATAGGGGGAAATCATGGCTTTGTGTAAAATTTCTGGATCAGAAAATACACAAATTAATTAGAGCTAGATTGAGCAAGATAATTCAGACAGGAATTTGGATTTAAAAATCGAAATGATTTCAAACAATTTTCAACTTAGATTTGCACATTATTGAGAATAGGGGTTAGAATATTATCCTATTCCTGGACAATATAGTCACCCATGTTTAATGCCAGGATCTAAAAGGCCAAAGGGGGCATGTTTGGGGATTTTCTAGCACAAACCCCATGTTTTGGGATTTCATGCAAAAAATCTACCCATCAGACATTAGATTGACACATCCCCATATACCTTATATGTGAGTACACACCACCCCACCTGGGCATTTACCCAAATCAGAGGATAACAATTGCAAATTCAGTAAAATATTTCATTTTCTTCTTTTCTCGCTTAAAAGCTGGAGGCAGTCTGTCCCCTTCCCTCCCCTATCTTGGAATTACATCATTGAGTCATTGCGTATATCTTACATACCCCATGTTAGGAGCAATACCCTTGAGATTGTCCGCCATTTCCACCTCCAAGACTCTCCCATCTGTGACTCGATCTTTCTTCTTGATGTCCTTATTACCATCAGCATCGACATCTTCCAGATTGGTTTTGATTCTGAAGATAAATTGAAAAATACTGCAAGTCACAAATTGCAAATCTCCCTGGCTGGGAGATTCACCTAAATGGAGTCAAAGGTCACATAGGGGCCATTAGAGGTTAATCTGGGTACACCCCATGAGTCATCTCAAATCCTCTTACCCAAATATTATTGTCACCAAGAGAGAGAGAGCCTGAAGTGTTGACAAAATGGATTGAAGGTCATGTAGGGGTCATTACAGGTCAATCTGGGTACACCCATGTATCATCTCAAAGGTTATTGTCACCAAGTTTGGTTGATTGAAGTTTGACTTTTCATATGAGAGCCCTAGGTTATAGAGCAATAAGTGCAGTTTAAAATGTTGACAAATTGGGGTTAAACGTCATGTAGGGGTCATTTACATCTATGAGCACCTCAAGCCCCCTTACCTTAAAGAATATTGTCACTAAGTTTGGCTGGGATTTGAAGTCTCCCTTTACATGAGAGCCCTAAACAGCAGTCAATAAGTGCAGTTTAAAGTGTTGGCAAAATGGGGTCAAATGTCATGTAGGGGTCATTAGAGGTCAAGCTGTGTACACCCCATGAGCATCTCAAGTCCCCTCTTACCCAAAGGTTACCAAGTATGGTTGAGATTGAAATCTGACTTTTCATATGAGTGCACTGAACAGGACGAACCTAACCAAAAGGGAATATGTACATACACCCCCCCCCCCCCCCCCCCACACACACACCCCCACACACCGACATACAAACAAACAAAACAAACATGATCACAATATCCCCCTCCTGCTTTTCCGGGGGATACAAAGATACAAAGAGAGTCAAAATGGAGTTAAAATATTGCAATATACTGATTCTCGAAAGGAGATTATATAAAGGGTTCAAATAAAGTAAGCCCCCCCCCCCCTAAAATTAGATAAAGTTTACATAACTCCACACACAATTAGACGTTTTGAGAAATTGAAATATTTATGAAAAGGGAAAAACACTTGGCTACCCATAAAATGTTTTCCCTTTTCAATATCATATTTACTTTTTCCAAAACAATCACATTTCCCCAAAATGATGTTTTCAGAAAAATTGGCACTATTTCAAAATCCTAGGCAAGAAAGTTACAAAAATGAAAAAGTGCCACTTTTTATGAAAACATAATTTTTGGAAGTAATAAAGTGGACATTTATAATGCGCTGGTATCCGCCGCAAGCGACGCTCATGGCGCTGTAGCCTATATTATTACGCTACCGTTAGGAAATCGGCACAATCATTTCGCTTCATCTACGTGGGCTGCCGGCTAGGCGCACATCCATATCAGCACCTAGATTGTAATATCACCCTTTTTAACAGCTACCCAATCTCAGTCCCAGTCATGTAGGGGTCATTTTACACCCGTGAGCATCTCAAGCCCCCTTACCTTAAAGAATATTGTCACTAAGTTTGGCTGGGATTTGAAGTCTCCCTTTACATGAGAGCCCTAAACAGCAGTCAATAAGTGCAGTTAAAGTGTTGGCAAAATGGGGTCAAATGTCATGTAGGGGTCATTAGAGGTCAAGCTGTGTACACCCCATGAGCATCTCAAGTCCCCTCTTACCCAAAGGTTACCAAGTATGGTTGAGATTGAAATCTGACTTTTCATATGAGTGCACTGAACAGGACGAACCTAACCAAAAGGGAAAATGTACATACACCCCCCCCCCCCCCACACACACACCGACATACAAACAAACAAAACAAACATGATCACAATATCCCCCTCCTGCTTTTCCGGGGGATACAAAGATACAAAGAGAGTCAAAATGGAGTTAAAATATTGCAATATACTGTTTCTCGAAAGGAGATTATATAAAGGGTTCAAATAAAGTAAGCCCTCCCCCCCCCCCCTAAAATTAGATAAAGTTTACATAACTCCACACACAATTAGACGTTTTGAGAAATTGAAATATTTATGAAAAGGGAAAAACACTTGGCTACCCATAAAATGTTTTCCCTTTTCAATATCATATTTACTTTTTCCAAAACAATCACATTTCCCCAAAATGATGTTTTCAGAAAAATTGGCACTATTTCAAAATCCTAGGCAAGAAAGTTACAAAAATGAAAAAGTGCCACTTTTTATGAAAACATAATTTTTGGGAGTAATAAAGTGGACATTTATAATGCGCTGGTATCCGCCGCAAGCGACGCTCATGGCGCTGTAGCCTATATTATTACGCTACCGTTAGGAAATCGGCACAATCATTTCGCTTCATCTACGTGGGCTGCCGGCTAGGCGCACATCCATATCAGCACCTAGATTGTAATATCACCCTTTTTAACAGCTACCCAATCTCGCTTGGGTCAACGAGGCAATTGAGACTAAGAACATTGCCCAAGGACACAAACAAGTTGGCCACAGAGGGGTTAGAACTCACAACCTTATGATTATGAATCCTGCACTGTTCCACTGGACCACACATGCTCAACAATAATAAGTAATGATGATATTGAAAAAGGGACATTTTCTATGGGTAGCCAAGTGTTTTTCCTTTTCATAAGTATTTCAATCTCTCAAAACGTCCAAATTTTGTGAGTAAAGTTATGCAAACAAGTGTGATCTAATTTTAGGGGGCTTACTTTTTTTAACCCTATTACATGGAATGTATTGTGAAATTCCTTTTTGGACAGGTATATTGGATAAATGATTTTCACATCGCACCATTTTGGCCATGAGCCAAAGCAACTTATTTATTAATCATTATTAGTCAAACATTGTTCACCATCCCCTCCCCCTATTACCTGTCATCAATACTTGGTGCTACTTGTGCCCGCTGACTGCTACTTTTGGCAAACTCTACAACCAATGTGTGATCCAGAATTTGTAGCTGATGGAGTCTGTGCAATGCCTGTGATTATACAACAAAAAATCAAAATCTCTTCATTTATTGGTAAAATCATTACGGTATTTCAATGGTATTATATGCATTCGAAGAAAGGTGGGCGATCCTGTGTTCACAGGTGAAAAGGGCTTAGGCTAAAAAAAAATTAAAAATCGTTTGTCTCAAAGCTCCCGCGCGCGTTTGTTTATTGATGCGCATTAGAAAAACAAAAATCTTTATTTATTTTTATTTTTTATCTATTTTTTTCAACAACAAAAAAAATCCCCCAAAATCCCAAAATTTCAATGATTTTTCAGCTTTTCATTGATCACATAATTTTAAATACAAAAAGTCACTTTTACAAGGATTTCAATATTTAAAAAAAAAAAAAAAACCTGCAGAAAAGATTTTGTTTAATATAGCCTTATTTCTCTTTTTTAAATGTGACTGGTCCAAACTCACCTCTTATTGTGTGACGATTGCTAGACCTTCTCCACACTAAGTCTGTTAGCTTCTCATTCAGAGAAGGTAGACATTAAGTGCCTTGGTGCACACATTAATATACTAGCAAAATATGTCAAAGATATAGGAAAACTATGGGTCTCCGGTAAACATATGGGTCCATTTCACCCCCTTCTTACCGTCTTAGCGCTCCCATAACCCTCCAGGGTCGTAGGGGCACTGCATGACGGATTTCTTCACCACCTCCCTCCATCTGACTCTGTCATGTGAATTTCACCCCAAAAAAGTGGTAAATATTTGGGTCAATTTTCGTTTTGCTGGTGGCTTATCCCTACCAAAAAAAATGTCTGAGTACACCGCCCCCCCCCCCCCCCCCCCCAAAAAAAGGACTTAAAGGTCCCACAACACTAATCTTTGATGAAGAAAAATGTTTTATCCTTGGTGTAAGACAGCACAAAATTAACTTAGCACAAAAGCAAAATCCTCTCATGATGGAATAAAGGATTAAACAGCTTTCTTCTGTAATGGGGTCTTGACGTTAGACTAATTTATGAATATCTTACACCAGGGATACCTCAAAATCACAATCATTTGATTATTATCAGACACTAAATTTGAACATTTGATTGATGTATACATGGGACCTAAGATACATGTTATCCTATCTCTAGTCTTAATCATAGATGTCCACTTAAGTGACCAATATAACATCTCATTATCATCTTACCTTGGAGGCTTGTTGATGGTCATCGAAGGTTGCAAATGCAGTGTGTTTCTGAAATTAAATAAAAACATCACATTTACACAAAATACATAAAGTTCAAAAATATATCTATGCAAGTCAAATAAAATAAACCATGTCTTACTGTACGCCTGAGGGCCCATATCAACTAACTAATATTTTTAATTTTGGCGAGTCTGTTCCAGATTTGAGTTGTTTTTGAATTTTTTATACTTGCACGCCTTGGAAAATTTGAAGAGAAATTTGATATAAATAATTAGTATAATTATTCTTGGATCTTGGATTGGAATGATGAACCTCCAAGATACTTTAAAATAATAAGCTTACTTAGTTATAGTTTTGCACTGGACTGCTGGCAACTAGTACAACAAATCATACTTAGTGATATTTGTCATCAGTTGGTATTATTCATCATAGGGTATTTTGCATGTTTCACTATCTGTCCCCATCCTAAATCATACTTAGTGATATTTGTCATCAGTTGGTATTATTCATCATAGGGTATTTTGCATTTCACTATCTGTCCCCATCCTAAGTATGACTCCTTCTAAATATGATTTTTGTGGTAATTTCTGTATCGCTTACCAGAGTTCAAAAACACACTTCTTTGTGCTTGTTCTTATCTACTCTTTCTCATCTATCTTGCCATTCGCTTAACATTTTGTACAAATGCACTATTCCCTTGAAATTTAAGGTGCAATTCTAAGCCCATTCACTTAACGGCACTAGCGGTGTTTATCGAAATCGGCGCCATGTTTTATTAATAAATAGTCTCATTTAAATATTTTCGTTAGTTCGTATGTGGTGTGCGTAGCGTATATAGACGTTTGTTATTTTGCGATGGGGAATGAGACTAATCTGGACCGCGATCCTCGCGAAATGTCTAAAAAAAATTCTGCCATTGCGTTTACACCTGAGACTAGTATTACACGGCGGAGAATTACGATTAAATATGGAATAATTTAGCATTTTCATGTTTTAAAAAGTGGCTGGAAAGAAAGATGAGGACTTTATGAGAAGGTGCGTAGCTAGTATGAAAATCAACGGAAATGCGGTTTTGCTGTAATTCACCCGGCACTCATTCGAAAGCCACACCATTCACTTTATACAGCAAATCAAATTGACAGTTTCTCGCAATACAATTTCCCCATACGTTGGTAGGGGAAAGAAAAAAAAGAAAGAAAAAAAACACCAACGTATCATCGTATGGCTATGGGGACGGGTTTCCTGTATTAGCTGGCAACTAACAAACTTACCATGCGACCTTTATCACCCAGACAGCGAACATGCAAAGCTCCAAAATGTTTTAACAAGTCTTGCTTCTCTTCTAGTGTTAGAGAACTCGGCAAATGCCGAATAATTAACACATTACTCGGATTTTCATCCATTTTACTAGGCAAATTTTGTACAAAACGTCCAGATTGTAAATTTGTAGATGCCGCTCGCTACAGTTGGTCGTTCGCTGGTTCTTGAACATAAATCTAGCCGATTGCAAGTGTGTCCATAGATGAACCATCGGGAACTACTTCTGATCACTAGTATCCAAATAATTGGACGGGGATTTCCCAACTTCACAAAAAAATGTTGATTTGGTTGTAACTGCAGTTTCGGGAGTGAGGTCTGCTGACATAAACCGGAAAAAGAAACGGGAACAATCATCATAAAATTACTGGTTAAAAAAGCCTTCCAATCTTTATCTTATCGTGTAGCCAATTTTGCATTAGAATCTGAAGAGAGCTGAATGTGACTCTGAGCGAGGGTTTGTTGTTTATTTTATTTTCATTTTTAGGCTATGAGTATGAATATCATGATATTAATAAGCTTACAGTTTACACTATACAGCATATTTATTTATATTTATAAGCTTATCTGACATTTAATATATAACTATTTTTGGTTAAAAAAGATCATAAACTTATTTATTATTTCTGGGGCTCAGTGTGATCATAACTATTTTTATTTGTTCGTTTGTGTAAAGATGCAAGTATACACACCAGTACCACAAATTCTCATTTTACTTGAAACAGACAGACATGATCATGATGATCATCATCATGATGTACGTTAAAGATATATTATGTTATTTTTCAAGGGAACACCCTCAACATCAAAAAAAAATTGAAAGCAGATTTTCTTGCAGATTTTTTACATTTCTGATCATAAATCGTACATAGGCCTACATTCCAAGTTACAGGGCGATACGATTCTTAATTACTTCAAAATCATGGTTTTAGAGTGAAAATAAACTGTCGGATTACCAACAACTTATTTTACTAAGTCTAAATTCACTCTAAAACCATGATTTTGAGGTATTTAGGAATCGTATCGCTCTGTGCTTGGAATGTATACGATTTATGATCAGAAAAGTAAATCTGCAAGAAAATCTACTTTCTGAAAAAGAAAAAAAAATCATGAATAGAGGGCGCTTCCTGGAAAATATCACATAATTAGGCTTTAATGAAATAGAAGCACTTACTTAGACTGTGTGGAACAGACAGGTCTTTTCTCACTAGTAATACCATGGACTTATAGTCTAGTGGTATTACTAACTAGTACAAATCTTTAAGAAGATTCCATATTCCAACAGTTACACAGAGAAATCAGTAGATTTTCTTGCACTTGTTTTATAGCTTTATCTTTTTAAGAATGTTTCACAAATACAAATAAACACAAGATAATGGTCTAAAAGCTCAATTTTGTATCAAATAACTGGGCCATGCTAATGGAGTCTTACGTAAGAGTGATGCTGCGATTAAATGTATTGTATTCATGTGTACAATTTTGATGAGGCCTTTCAGTATGGTACATTGATATTACCAACCATATGGCATTCTGACCAACTTCATCATTGCAATGAATATCATTTCCGTTTTCCGAAAATACATTTGAACATTGTTAGGTTGCTTATATAAGTATATAATGGTCGTTATTTGCATACCACCTTGCAGGAATGAAAAGAAATACCACAGACAACAATGAATCCATCAGGCGGACACAGACTCTCCTACAATCATGAGCTTCTAGTAGATGATGTTGATTCCAGACAAGTGGTTAATAAGCTTATTGCAAGAGGAGTGTTAGATGTAGATGATGATGAAGAGATTAGAGCTGAGAAGACAAGAAAGGTACATAATCAATGCGCAAGAGAGTGAAACTGACCCCCATTTTTTTGTTATTTTGGGGTCATGACCTCCTTAGCGTGATACACAATCGCCTGGACTATGCATATTATATTAGGTATATTATGTGATCTTTTTCAGGGGACGCCCTCAATCCTCGAAAAAAATTGAAAGCAGATTTTCTTGCAGATTTACATTTCTGATCATAAATCATGAATGTATTCTGAGTTACAGAGCGATACGATTCCTAATTACTTCAAAATCATGTTTTTAGAGTGAAAATAAACTTTTCGCTAGCGAACAATCTATTTTCAACCCTAAAAATCATGATTTTGAAGTAATTAGGAAACGTATCGCTCTGTATAAACTCAGGATATGATATATTTATAATTTAAGATCAGAAATGTAAATCTGCAAGAAAATCTACTTTCTAAAAAAATCATGGATAGAGGGCGCTCCCTGGAAAAGATCACATAATATGACGCTTCTTTGTATATTTTCCAATCAATCAGTGGATGTCCTTCTTCAAACATGGGTCCAGTATTCAAGATGTGGTCTCATCCTGATGTAGGTCTTGTACAGGATTGTAAAGCTGTCTTTGTTGATGTGTTTGAAGGTGCATTTGATTACTCTCAGGCTGTCATGGCTTTCTGTGCAGCTTTGGTACATTAGATGCTAGGCTTGCAGTCATTTGTAATAAAAACACCCAAGTCCTTCTCCCGGTCACCATTCTGTACATGTAGGTTTTTGTCATTAATGTTAGACACCATTCAAATTGCTGATTCCTAAATGCATAGTTTTGCATTGAAGTGTAACAGCCAACAACCATTTCTTGGACCATTTTTGAAGTGCTGAATTATACTCCTCTTGGAATTTGGTCACTTGTGTTGACTGTAAGACTTTAGTGTCATCTGCATACATCTGAATATTAAATTTGACATGACTGGGTAGGTTATTGATGTAAACAATGAAAAGAAGAGGACCCAAAACTGATCCTTGAGGAACACCGCTCACATGTCAGCCTTAGAGGAGGAGGAATTTCTAGTTAAGAAACCCTTTATCCAGGTTAGAACTTTATCATCACATCCATACACCTCTAATTTGTTGAGAAGTCTCAGGTGTGGGAAGGAGTCAAAAGCTTCGGCATCATGATATTTACTGCATTCCTATGACTCCCACCGCTGCGGTTCGAGCTCCGTAACGTAGGACCCCATTTTTCTGTCAGTATTTGTCCCATGTTTCACCCTATTCGTACAAACAAAAATATGCACACAGACACCGCTAGCATTTAGTGTCATGCCTGCCTTTAAAGGCGCTTGCTGCGAGTGGACACCTTTGGCTTGGATTTGTGTTACCATCAGCTTGGCAGATAGCATGGGTCAGTAGTTTGGCACAAAACTATTCCTAGCCCACAGCTACACAGCGTACATTTTTTTATATCCTTATCCTCCAACAACCTTTCACTCCCCGTGATAGGTGGCAACAGCCACCACAGTGGTTGCCTTGAATTCGCTAAATGTGCACTTAAAAATGTTAAGGGGGGGGGGGGCATATGTATGTTTTTTGTGTGATTTAGGACCCATGTTTAGGGTGTTCCAGCATAAATCATACCCCATATCTAGGGAATGTTTGCAAAACAGCGACCCATTAGAGCAGCACATACCTATGTACATTATATACGGTACATGAGTACAACCCCTGCCCTGGATGTTAACCTTTAAACAATTTTGAAAGTATAACATGTTACCTTTGATTCCATACTTTTCAGGAGAAAACCGAGTTATTATTACACAAGATTGCAAACCGAGGCTCTGATGCCTATAAACATTTCAGAGAAGCGTTGGGAGAAAGCTATCAGCATATAGTTGTCAAGTTAGATGCGACGCCATTAGATGCAGGATCTCATAGAGGTGAGAAATTGTAAATGAGATGAAATACACCCCCTTCCCAATCCTCTACCACCTACTTCATAACATCACAGGACCCTGCCCTGATGCATACATTTACGCTGATGAATATACCCTTCAGTGAGGCACTGGCTATCAGCATGGATGTCAAACTAGATGCAACACTGATCGGATGCAGCTGCACAGTGGAAACTATGAAATTAACCTGACCCGATGCCTATAAATACTTCAGGGATACCTTGAGAGATGACGGCAGAACTAGGATACTTGGCGGCAGAACTAGGGAGGCCAGGGTGCTGCCCCCCTCCCCACATGCACACACAATGTTTGAGTTGGGGGCCATGCCCCCAATTTTGACAACCTTCAATACTTTGAAACATAACTGTGACAAAAGGTGGAAATTAGCAAGTAAAAAAATATTTTGCCTGATAACATGGCTTAAATATGCTTTGTGATACATGCCGCAAGCAGCACTTTTTTGACGGGGTAATGCATAATACTTGCAAATTTTGCAAGCCCTTCTTTTTTCCCCCACTTTCAAAAATGTTCCGCTGGTGTAAGTTAGATGCGACACTAATGGATCTTGTAGAGTTAAGAACCTGTAGAATGCACTCCTCAATTTTGATGGGTATTGTGTGCAGCCATAATTTTCGAATTGTGATAGGTGTGAACTTTTCTCATTGAACTTGAGGTCTATGAGAGTGATTAAATCTCAAATTATACCCTACTAAACTAAACCCTACTAAACTGATTGAGGAGTGAAAATAAACTGCACAAAAAAAGTTTGGAAATTTGTTTTTAATCATCAATTTCTCAAATATTTTGTGATCAATTCATATTGTGTGTCCTACCCATGAAAAGCTTATGTGTTCTTCTTTCCAACGATACCTCATTCGTAGCAATCCCTTGTTTCAGTGCTTAGCCACCTGCGTGTAAATGTCGGGAGGTCTCATTCAAAATGTGCCAAATTCACCACTATATCGTACTCAACAGAACAACTCTTCAATGAAGTGTTACATTAACAGCTACACTGTTAAATGCTGTTTAAAACCTTTAAACAACTGGCATTGTTCAAGTATCCTTTTTAGACGAATATTTAAATACGCAAAACTTGTTAAATTGACGAACCCTTTTGTTTAAAACTGTTAAACATCATTTTTTCTGTGTTATAGAGAGATGCTCTATTGACTTTTGAGAACAAATAGTGATGATTTTGGCATTCAGATTGACACCTCGATCCCCATATTTTCAAGCACGAGGCTGAGCTCTGAAACAAGTAATTGCTACAAATTTGGAATCACTGGAAAGATGAACAAATCAGATTTTAATTGATATGCAACACAATATGAACATGTCCCAGGGCTCAGCAAAGTGCTTGAGATTATGGGAAGGTCTCAATCTGAATGTGCCAAAATCATCGCTATTTTGTCCGCTAAAGTCAATAGAGCATCTCTCTACAGCACAGCAAAATGTTGTTTAACAGTTTTAAACAACGGTGGTTCTTAATGTACCCCGCTTAAACAAGTTTTGCGTATTTAAACATTCGTTTGAGCAGGATACTTGAACAACAGTAGTTGTTAAAAAGTGTTAAACAACATTTTTACGTAGCTCTCGATGTTACACTTCATTGAACAGATGACTGAGTTGTTCTTTTGAGCACGAAATAGTGGTGAATTTGGCACATTTTGAATGAGACCTCCCCACATTCACAAGCAGGTAGCTAACACTGACTCAGGTGATTGCTACGAATGAGGTATCCGAACTTTTTTTGAGCAGTTTATATACCATAGAAAACTGATGAAGCGGCATTATAGGGTGGAGGCCCTAAGTGCTGCATAATTTCTATTATTATGGACTGTAAATTAATAGATTTATGCACTAATCTCATCATCTTCTCCATCTTTTTTTTTTAATTAAAAATATTAAAATTCTGTTTATGGTTTTCAATTTGTTGTTGTTGTAAATTGTCAACATACCAAAACGATCTCAAAGTTACCAATATTATTATTTGGTTTGACCCGTAAGTGTTAATTTGTTTGGCCTTATATTTCTGCTTATCCCCCAGGTGATGCATTTCTCCACAGAGGAGGCAACGTGGACATGAAGTTTGCTGCAAGAGATAGAGAAAGTACCAGCTCGTGCGAAGTAATAGGAAACAAGAACATTGTAATCATGGGAAGCCAAGGAGCCAATATTAACTTTGCGGAAGGAAGAAAACCACAAGACTACATGTGATTGGTGTGGTCTCTTTGTGGTTATTGATATAGACAATCAACTGTTAGGAAAGTGGTGTAAACCAATAAAGGCTCGTTCATATCACTTAACAGATTTTATAAGCTATCACATCATCCATCTCTACTGACTTTGCTGATATTGGAAGACGCCAGGGATAGCACTGGATCAAAAATGTGAGAGGTCCCATGACATTTTTCAGGACCCCGTAGGACTTCAAAAAACAAATTTAAGGGGTCCCCCAAGAAATTGAGGGGTTCTTTTTGGGTATTTGAAAATCTTACTTTTTTACGGACAGTTTTAGTGAATTTATATTGTGAGCAAAGGATGGATATGTAATTTACAGAATTTCTTAAGGTTTCCATTTCCATACATCGTCAAATTTAAGGGGTCCCTTCAATTTTGATCAAGTCTTTCCAATTTGAAACCTGACGCGTACAAGAAAGTGAGAAGTCTAGGACGCGCAGACACGTCAGAATGCGACTCCTGGAAGACGCACCCTCCCCTCTGGCTTTGATGGTGACATGACCATTGCATTGATTGGACTAAATCTTATTTTGATAACATTTAGTCCAGATTTATTCCAGATTTAAAAATGATCATGTGATAGCCACAATGCAGTTGATTGTCTCTACATATCATATGAGTTCATATTATTTTGAATTTATCACTAATACACATTAAAATGTCACCACCATTACCTACATTTCCCAAATTATTTTTTGTTCCTTAAAGCCATGCTACCACTCTTGGTTGCTAGCCCCCTCCAGTTCTCTTGGGATTTGGACAATGTTACAATTTCTCCATTTTAGCTCTGTACTGTCTGTCACCAAGTGAACAGGTGTTTGACCAGGTCGTCTGTGGTGAACTGATAAAGTGGTAGGCCAGATTTAAGTATTTATTCATCCAAGTTGCTTTGAGTTATGACATTTTTTATTGTATGCATGTATTTTGTTGCTGTATCTATTTGTAAATCGCTTTGTTCTAGATATAAACTTGTGATATATAAAACCTCACAGGTACGTATGTATTGTATGTACAGGATGTCCCAAAATTGTTGATACCTTTTTTTGAAACTTTACATCTCTGGTAATAATACAATTAGCAGAATAAAACTGAAAACATTTAAGTACAGAAATGTTGATACTAAACTTATAATAATGTATTTTTATGATAGAGGCTATCTGTGTTGCCAAAGTACAGAAAAAAGTTCTCCAATCTGTAAACTGCCCTTTCATAAACTTGTAGTAAAATTAGCTTAATGGATAGACGGTAGCGAGAAAGGTTGTGAAGACGGAGGTTTTCCAGGGGATCTTTTTCAATTTCAGATTAAAATATTGCTTTTAATGAACACTATGAATGTTGCGGACAAAGATGAAAAACGTGAAAACCATTTTGTAATTCCATGTAAATGAAATGGGATGCGAGGAACCTGTAGCCTGTGATTACAGCTACACACACCTGGTGTCTTGCAAGCTGAACAAGTTGATGGTATTGTGAATTATGTGACCAAAACTTTCACCATGTGTTGTAATATTAAGGTGCTTTAGGAAAAGAGACAAGTTTGGTATTATATTTATTCTGCAAGTTTTCTCTATCTAAATATGTTGTCAGTGTCAGTGTGATTTTCTGAATTATTGTACTTTAGATATAAAGCTTGAAAAGGTATTGTCACTTTTGGGACACCCTATATTTAAAATATATTTCATATGATTGATAGGAAAGTATAAAGTAGGATATGATGCTCTGGGTGGAGATAAGTAAAGTAATTTTGTAGTTTTGATGATGCATCATTGGCATGTGTTGCCTCATATCAGGGCTTTTAATAACTACAGTACCAAGGTATGTCTTTTAATTTTATACCGACACTGCGTTTGTCTATAATTTTGTCCAGTCTCCCCCCCCCCCCCCCCGATGCCCCAAATGAAATCTGTTATGCCCCCCTGATCACAGGCCTGTCCTCCCTGACGCTCCCTCAAGTGAAAACCCTAGTAATGCCACTTATTTGGTCATAGGTGCATCTATGATGGTTCCCTACATCAATGGGCTCTACACAACTCATCCCTAGATGCAGGTATGCACAAATCATGTCATCACATTGATTTGCTTGCATAAAAGTCATGCATGCATACTATTATGTAAGTAAAGTAGAATAATCCACAAATAAATTTGGTCAATGCCACCAGTTTCATGCTTAGACCGTAACAAATTCGCTGATTGTTACAAAATGCATTGTGTCTGCGCCCACCGCAGTGTCGGATTTCACACGTATGGTGGCGCTACCCATTGCGCTGTAGCCATGGCAGCGCGACAATGCGTCCATTTTTTGATTCGTCACCTTAACTACAACTTTTGTTGATCGTTATTTCCTGTACGTGTTAACAATTTAATATAATTAAATATCACTGCTTCGGGATTTCTTTTATCGTTTCTTCACCCTGCTTTACTAAAGAGAATAATTTTAAAAATCAATTGCAGGAGAACAAAAGGCTCAATTTGTATGATTCTTGTTTTATTAGTATACAACTGAAAATAACACAAAAATCTTACTTCAAATGTCCTCAATTCAACAAATTGTTTCAATGCTTTTAATAAAGGGGTCAAAAAAGTAAGCCCCCCCCCCCCCCTAAAATTAGATTACTTTTGTTTACATAACTTCACACAATTAAACCTAAATTAAATTCACAATTAAACGTTTTGAAAAATTGAAACGAATATGAAATAGATAACGCTTGGCTACCTATAGAAAGTTTTACATTTTCGATATCATGTTTACTTTTCCCAAAAGAATCACATTTCCCCAAATTGATGTTTCCAGAAAAAGTGGCACTTGGTCTATACCAGTAGATTTAAAAACTCTCTCTCTTGATTTTTTTGTACGAACATTAGACCAAGTTTGTTTGCAGAACTCGATCCGCACAGGAGTAATCGTTTTGAGAAATTTAAAAACTTGTGAAAAGAAAAGTGCTTGGTTTCTCACAGAAAGTTTCTCCTGTTCAATATCATGTTTATTTTTCCCAAAAAAGTCAAATATCCCCAAAATGATGTTTCTGTAAACATGAAATTTGCCAAAATCCAATACAAGTAAGTGCCACTTTTTTTGAAAACATAATTTTGAGGAATTGTGACTGTTTGGGGAAAAGTAAACATGATATCGAAAATGTAAAATTTTCTATTGCATTTTCTCTTTTCATAATCCTTTAAATTGTTCAAAACATATAATTGTGAGGGAAGTTATGTAAACAAAAGAAATTTTATTTTAGGGGGGACCCTTTATATCTCTTTTTGTTAAAATAAGCAAACATACAAAATGGGAACAAACATAACTCAAAATCGTCATATTGTAACCAGAATTGGCACTGAAAAGGAGAACACACAGCTCTACAAAACCATGAAACCAGATTTTATTTTTCAAATTTAAATTATGATTTACCTGATTGGTCGATTTCTCGTTACCATGACAACTGTATCAAAAATCAAGCTTTGTGGTTTTGTTCGCACTGTGCCCACACTCCCACCCTCCAAGTATGGAGTGAGCACCATTTTTTGTTAAGCTGGTTCATGTGTTCCAGTGTTTAGCCAATCAGAGGTCTCGCTCGACTACCATGGCAACAAGAGTGAATTGACAGTTTTCCTGAAAAGTAGGTATTATGGGCAACAATATGGTATACAAATATTCCAAGCCTGAGCGTGTGATATAGTAAAAACTATATCACAAGGTCAACCAAGTTTTTCCATTACACAAGGCGAAGCTGAGTGCAATGGAATAATCCAAATTAGACTGAGTGATATAGTTTCACCACTTGCACAAACAAAAGGCATTCAATATTTGTTTTATATCATGATATTACACGATTCTTTTCCAGCCATAATGATAGTACAACCTATCACATGGTTGAAATCAGGCCTATCAAGAGCTATATTGCTCTATTTAAGGGCAAGGCTCAAGATAACAGGTTTTTAACCGGGAGCTACTTTTTTTCAAAAGTAGCGCCTGGATCATGGGATTTATTGAGAACCGGGAGCTACTTTCAGTCTACCGAGAGCTAACTTTTTATTAAATCCAGCATGGCAGCATTGTCAACTCGAAATTAAATGTCTTGGGCAAGCTTCCCGATCGTCAACGGGCGCTGGTTTGGACAAAATATCAGCGCCCGGTTGTTTATTTTTCAGCATTAACGGGGCGCTATGGCAGAAGAACCGAGGGGTAAAAATCGCCCAGTGCCCGCTTATCTTGAGCCTTGTTTAAGGGACAGATCCACGTCAACAATTTTCACATATTATAAGAGACAGAATCCACATCTGGGGAGCATTTCTACAAACTTACACCAAAAAAGATACATCAAACCTATAAATAGATCACCTGTTAAAATATGGCAGATGGGTATACATTATCTACTGACCAATGGAACATTGAGTTTGCAAAAATGATAATTACAATTCATAGTCCAACTATCATAGTGAAGTTTTCCATGTACTGTATTATCCATATTAAGCGCCCAGGGCGGTTAGCAAAGTCATTATGGGTGGGCGCTTATTATGTTACCTTTTTAAACTCATTTATCGTACTAATAAAATGTACAAGTGGTCATTTGAAGATGCTGACCATTTGATGGTCATTTGAAGATGCTGACCATTTGATGGTCATTTGAGGAGGCTGACCATTTCATGTACTAAATGAAATATATGTACAAGTGGTCATTTGAGGATGCTGACCATTTGAAAAGGTGGGCGCTTATAAGGGATTGTTTGTTGGTAGTCATTGAGAAAAACAGGGGTGGGCGCTTATAAGGTCCTGGGCCCTTAATAGGGATAATACGGTAGTCCATGACCCAGGTTTGATAGTAGTTAGTATTTGAATGCAACAAAAATATTGGAATGATTTTGTTTCACATAATTATATCCACTTATAAGGAAAAGAATGGTGACTTGACTTTAGTTTATGTGACTGTTGACCTCATATTAACACTCGGAGGTTACCATAATGCACCTTATGTTGGTTCCCTGCGCCAACTCATCCATAGGTGCAGTTACAGGCAACTCCATTACTTGTGAGACCAGGAGTTTTCTGTTTGGTATTTGCATATACCAGTGGCATTAACAGGAATTCGTAGATGTGGGTGTGGGGGGGGGGGGGGGGGGGGATGGGGGAGGGGGGGGGGGGGTATCTCCCCTGACGTTGTTGTGTTTAGCATGTCTAAATGGCCTAGAAATGCTCACCTTGCTATAACTTTGTTATAAAACTTCCCCATATCATTTTCCCCAAGTCAAAAAGACACTCTTATTGATCAATTTTAACATTGTCCCGAGTCTTTTCAACCGAATGAGTAGTTTTCAACAGAATAATAATTGAGGTGGTGGGGGCATGTCGTGCCCTTTGGACACGCTACTGGAATATATGCATAAACATGCTATTATTTTCAATTTTTCATACAGGCATCAACCGAGGATCAATGCACAATTCTGGGCCCATTTCGGCGATTACTGTTACCGTCTGTTTAGCCTTCTCCGAAGCTGGAATGCTGCAGAGGCTCATTGTCAAACATTCCTGAGCCCATCCGGTATGGGTCATCTGGCGTCTGTACACAGCGATGTAGAAAACCACTATCTATTTGAACTACAGAGAACATCGCTGCTTCGTCTGTCTAATGATGTCCGTCATATCCAGACTTGGATTGGCCTAGTGAAGGACGATGGCTGGAGTGACGGCAGTTCTTACAATTATCAGTACAAATGGCACGGGGTCCCATCTGCTCTTCCTTACACCTACATGATAGAATCAATCCAAGGGGAGAATGGATGGAATAGGATGGCATCTAATATTCAGCACGGCAGATCTTATATCTGCAAGATGCCTATAATCAACGATGGGATCAGGGGCGTAACCAGGGTTGGTGGGCAGGGTGAGCGAGGACTCGTCTACTCTGTGGCAATTTGGGGAGATGAAATATCGGGAGGGACGATAGAAAAGGAGGAAAATGAAATTGAACGCAGGATTAAAGAAAAGAAGAAAAGGAAATGGAAAAGGAAATGGGGGAGAAAAAAGGGTAAAGCTAAAAGAAAACGGAAAAGAATGAAGGGGAAGAAGGGGAAAAAGAAGGGGAATAGAAAATGGAAAAAGAAAAGCAAAAGCAAAACCATTTTAATTTTGCCTACCCAGATCACCAAAGGTAACGTCCCCGTCAACAATCAAATAACCATATTAAGCCAAACTAACACAACGGGTAAAATCCGTAAAAAGTAATAAAGACTTGGTAAAACCTGAGCACGATTAGGAAATCAAATTCAAATTCGTACAACATGCTGAAGTTATGAGTTTCGGCACATTCTGGGTGCTGGTAATAGTGGTTCTTTCTCTCCTCCTAATAATATAACTGGACTTAAATGCATATTATGCGCAGAAAATGGTGTACATGATTGGGTGTAAATTTTGAATGCCGATTGGTTTCAATGTAAGAATGGTTTTTATTATGATTCCGTAACGCCATTAAGAACACCAGCAAAAGGTAAATCCATGGCAATATAAAACCACTAAGGGAACGACAAAAACATATTTACGGGCCACCGGACCTTTCAGGTAGAGATCAATCGGGCGGGTTTTTTCCAAAATGTTTGTCAACATTTTGAACAATTTTCAACAACAACAACAACAACAAATCATAAAAAGTTAAAAAGTTTAAAAAAACAATATCAATTTTTGTTCACGATTTTAAAAGAAATTCAAACAAATTTCATAACATTTCAAGAGACTGCAACACAATTTTATTAGTTTTAAATTAATCGAAATGCTTATTCTTATTGAGTACAGGGGTTTGTTTTTCGCAATATCGTCAAATAAGTCCAACTAAGTTACGTACAAAGCAGCTGTCACCTACACAATGTAAATACGATCTAAAAAATGCATCATCATGCTTTGATTCCGTATATACGTGACAATTATTTGAGGATAATTCCTATTTTGTGACCCAGATGATCGACAAAGATCTCATTCAACAAAATTTTAGATACTGTTGCGATCTCGAGAGTAACGCAATAACTCTGTGGATGAAACATGCACCGAATCTTCCAGAATAGACCAAATAGTGAAGTCAGAGGATGTGATGTATTTTCGACTTCCGTTGATTAAAATTAACCCAAGTTACCCAATACTAATGCTTCATAACGGAAAAAGAAAACATTCACCCTTGAATATTTACGGATAATCTCACAGCATACATTCGAATACGATTGTTTTTTTCCGTAATTTTAACACAAATAAGTGGCATATCATTTAAGATATTTTTCGTTTATAAAAATCGAGATTAATTATATTATATCGTCGTTCAAAATGATACTCTACTAAAAACCTACACGCACTTATCTATGTAACGTATTCATACATAATTTACGTCTCATCGTTTGCAAGCACTGCTATTTTCAATTATACATGTACACGTAACACCAATATTTATACGATCGATTAAAGACATCTCTTTATACAATAATACACTTTTTCATTTGCTAAAGCTGTCATGCTTTTTTTTAAATTACGCAACCGTTTGCGATGATGCTGGCTTAGTATTCCCGCTAATATGGTTGAATGTCCGAGAAGTGGGTTTGATGTTTGCCTCTCGCTTCTTTTTCAATCTATAATCTGATATGACAGATGTCAATGTATACAAGAAAGGATTGAGTGATGAATTTATTGGTAGTATAAATACAACTGACCAGATATACATTACAAGCGGGACTACTACAAGACCTGTTTGAGACAAAACTCCCATGATTATAACCGGAAACCAGCAGAGAAAATCAGTACCAACTACGGCCGCCATTTTGATCGCCATTTTGATTTCATCTTTGTTACTTTGCTTACGCTGAACATTTTGTGCTGACTTTTTAACGCTGACAAAAATAATGATGTAACACAAGAGAATAACAACAAAACAGACCAAATTCACACCGAGAAATATCGCGATAGAGAAAAACCACGCTGGCTTTGAATCGTTTGGGATAGGTACGTCAAATGTGTTGTCTGATAGCTCGTTTCCAATGTTGCTTACGCCAATTTGGTAGCTAGTTGGACGGGTAATGAGTGGTAGCCCAACGCAAACATCTGACAGGTCATAAAAATCTGAATCTGGACCAGCAAGTAAAGTTGGCGCCAGTGCCAAACCGATTGATATCATCCATAATACTATAAGTGTCATTTTAGATGAATAAGATCGCAGTTGTACTGGACTAAATGGAAATGCAATGCTTAGACACCTATCCACGCTTATAATTGTAATGATAAACACTGATGCTTCACTAGACAAAAGCGCCAGAAAGCTAGCCAATTTACACACTGCACCAGTGCGCCACTCTTCTGAATGGGTGAAATAATCATCACCGTAGTACAAATCCGCTGATGCTATTATCAACATGTATATTCCCATACATGAATCGGACACGCCTAAGTTAGCAATGAACAATCGTTGTTTTATACCACATGGAGAAGAAGGATGTTCGGTTAGACGCATTGCAACAACAAAGACATTCCCAAAGACGGCACTAATGCCGAGTACCCACATACAGACGCGCAGGGTCGGGATCTGCATAAGACTTCCACATGTGAAGAGTGGCGGTTGTGGTTCAAGAGTGGTGCAATCAGTGGCGTGGTCAATATGACAGCAGATCCGATGGTCATCAACATACCTATATAAAGTACACCACAACAAGTTAAGACTGCCAATAATAAGGCTTTATGGTTTTGATATGTCTTTCATAAGTGCAATATTTTGTTTCATCATTCCTTGTTGTTTCTTATGAACTCAATCATTTTAAACTTTGTAAATATGGCATGTTATTTGATCTGTGGATTACGATTGAGATTTTAATAAACAATCATAGACAGTGGCGTAACAGCCGGGGGCAGGGGGGGCACAGTGCCCCCCTGAAGGTGCTCAACAGGAAATTCAAACCTACCCACCAGGAAAAATAGGGGGAAGGGAAAAGAGGAAAAGAAGGGGGAAAGGGAAAGGAAAGAGAGAGAGAACGGAAAAAAGGAGGAAAAAGAAAAAGGAAAAGGAGAAAAAAGGGGAAAGAAAGAAATGAAGAAAGGAATGAAAGAAAGAAAGAAAATTTCGCAGTACAAAAAGCACAACAGTCAACAAATTGTTGACTGTTGTGCTTTTTGTACTGCTAAACTTTGTGACCGTGCGAAATCTTTTGACCCCCCCCCCCCCCCCCCCCCCCCTACTTACGTGAAATTCACGAGGTGACTGACTGGGAAAAAATTTGGGCAACCTGTTACGAACAATTCCGGGACGGAATTATTCTAACCAGGATTTTTTTTTGGCTGTGCCCCCCTGACAACCAACCTCTGTTACGCCCCTGATCATAGAACAAGTACATTTTATAAGATATTTGGTTATAATTGAGAGTCTTGACAATGAGAATGAATCCTAAATGAGAATTAAACAGTTTGTGAAATTTGTATTATGAGAGACTTACATTGTTTGGATATTTTGGAGAGCCTGAAATACATTGTTTTCAATAAGCAATGTGTCGAGGTACTGTGCGTTATCCCCTCGAACAATCACTCTGCAAAATGAAATGCCAACGAATAATGTTTGTTTAAATGTGTACTCTTTACATAATCAGGATATATTAAGCCTATTATTATATTTCACGTTATAAAGGCATATTATGTGATCTATTCTTGATTCGTTTAAGAAAGTAGATTTTCTTGCAGATTTACATTTCTGATCATAAATGATGAATATATTCTTAGTTACAAAGTGATACGATTCCAAATTACTTCAAAATCATGGTTTAAAGAGTGAAAATAAACTGTCTTGCTAGCAGGACAGTTTATTTTTCACTCTAAATTCACTCTAAAACCATGGTTTTGAAGTAATTAGGAATCTGCAAGAGAATCTACTTGAAATCATGAATAGAGGGCGCCCCTGGAAAAGATCACATAATATGCCTTTAAAGTATGCACGTCAAACCTTTTCATAGTAAACATCTTATTATTCTCATGGTCAGACTGATGTCACATAACTTTGGCAAAAGGGACATTGCACTAGGAAAACAAGTGTACGCATGAGCAGAACGCGTCATACGTATATAGCGACGGGCAGTGAATCAAAATTAATCCTTGGTAATTTCTCGGCAAAGAGGACAGAAAACACGGTTGAACGACCAAATAATCGAGCGCTGGTATCTTATTCACTGCCGCATGTTATCTCGCGATCAAAGAAAACTTCTGGCAATGGCGCGTACTGTTGCGTCTATTGCTAATGCGCACTGACGTCACATTCTTTCTTCAAGTCCAATGAAGTATGCCTTGTTAATAGAAAACACAATTACAAATAATTGGGAAAAGTGCACTTTAGGTCCCAGACTCTGGACTGTAGTTCGATACTGGAACACCCAGTATCGTTCGATATTGGTACAAAGTCAGTGTTCCAGTATCGACCGACACTGGCACATATGTACCAGTATCGTTCAATACTGGGACAAATCTCACTGGTATCACGCGCACCAGTATCGCTCGATACTGGAACACAATTTGGTATTTGACCGATACTGGAACAGTAAGATCGTACCGGTATCGACCGATACTGGAAATGTTTATGTTCCCGTATTGAACGATACTGGTATACCAGTATCTGGGACCTAAAGTACACTTTTTACAAATAATTAAACAGAAGACATAACATAACGTAACAATTAATATTTATAAGGCGCTATTCCATCTAAATTACATATCAGATTGTTCTTCATGTATAATACATTCATTTGTAGTCATGCATATTCTCAACAGCAATATGCGTCCCACGCCTACATAATCAAAGGTCAATCACTATAGTAGGCTAAATGTTAGATTTGCAACAAGCACTCGTGATATAAATGTCAATAAGCATGATTCTATTAAGAGAATGGCTCTTTTCCTATATGTAACTTATAAATCGCGGTTTTACTTGGATACACACTATGGCCAATTGGTTCTATATCAAATTTCTGATGTTCAGGACCTAATTTATCTAGAGTACCTACAATGTTTTAAGATTGCTAAGTCCATAAAATGCATCCGCTTTTATCACTAGTAGGGGCAATTCCATAAGTAATCTGAAATCAAACACACAAAGAACATCTAAATCTACGGATCAATGGACCTCGTTAACTAAATCCCGATTTCTAATCAATTTTACGATATATTGGATATTGATCCTATGCACCCTCTGTGTGCAATCTATTTGCCGCTACTACAACCAAGAGGAGAGTCCTGCATACATTTTAGAGGAAGCAATGGAACAGGGAAACGTTTGTTGTCGAGTGATCGTTAAAGGAAGCTCTGGAATAGGGAAACGCGCGTTGTTGAGTGATATCTTAGAGGACGTGATGTACCACGGAAACGTAAGTTATCGAGTGGTCCTTTTAAAGTGGGACAGGGAAACACACACAAAATGTGATTTATTTATTTTTCCCCAAAAATGTGATTTTTCATGATTTTGGCGGTAAAAGAAAATCACATTTTTGACACTTTTGGGTCTGTAACTCACAAAATAAATAAGATATTAAAGAAAAAACCGAGCTGCTCCTGGGGAATGTTATCAGGATTATCATAAAACTAGTATGACAACATTTAACAAAATATATTTTGAGTTATCTTTTCCAAACCTAAAATGGGTCAAAAAACGTGTTTTTTATAATTTTTCCAAAATGGTCAATTTCATTATCATGGTTGGATTCATTGAACCCTTTTCTGCAAAAAACTGTATACGTTTATAAAGATTAAATGAATATTGAAGAAGTTACGGCAGTATTACGAAGGCTGTACCTGAGAGTCCATATCCCCCTTAAGGGAAGCCATGGAACAGGGAAACACACGTTATCAAGTGATATATATTTTAGAGGAAGACGTTGCTCAGGGAAACGTTTGTTATTGAGTGATATCTTAGATGAAGTGATGGACCACGGGAACATACGTTGTCGAGTGATCCTTAAGGGAAGCCATGGAGCAGGGAAACACACGTTATTAAGTGATATTTTAAAGGAAGCCGTTGCTCAGGGAAACGTTCGTTATTGAGTGATATCTTAGAGGAAGTGATGGACCATGGGAACGTATGTTATCGAGTGATGCTTAAGGGAAGCCCTGGAACAGGGAAACACGCGTTATCGAGTGATATTTTAAAGGAAGTCGTGGATCAGGGAAACTCTCGTTATTGAGTGATATCTTAGAGGACTTGATAGACCACGGAAACGTACGTTATCGAGTTACCTTAAGGGAAGCCCTGGAACAGGGAAACACACGTTATCGAGTGATATCTTAGATGAAGTGATGGACCACGGGAACGTACGTTATCGAGTGATTCTGAAGGGAAGCCCTGGAACAGGGAAACACACGTTGGGGAGTGATATTTCAGAGGAAGCCTAGGATCAGGTAAACGCTCGTTATTGGGTGGTATTTTAGAGGAAGTGATGGACCACGGGAACGTACGTTATCGAGTGATCCTGAAGGGAAGCCCTGGAACAGGGAAACACACGTTATCGAGTGATATTTCAGAGGAAGCCTAGGATCAGGTAAACGCTCGTTATTGGGTGGTATTTTAGAGGAAGTGATGGACCACGGGAACACACGTTATCGAGTGATCCTGAAGGGAAGCCCTGGAACAGGGAAACACACGTTATCGAGTGATATTTCAGAGGAAGCCTAGGATCAGGTAAACGCTCGTTATTGGGTGATATTTAGAGGAAGTGATAAGCTGAATTTAACATATCCGAGTAGATTTGCCATGATTTGATAACGAAAGCGGCAAAATGTATAGAAAAAAATCCGTATGAAACATTAAAGGTTGCTGAACATGATTATTTCTAATTCACATACAATTCGTATAAATGAATGAAAAAGTCAAATTTAATAGTGTCAAATGTTGCGATTATTACTTCAAATGTATTTTCAAAATATAAAAATAAAATAAAATGCTACACAAACCAAGTTTTACAACCACAAAGCCGTAATCGCCTGGTTTTAAAGACTATCTCTGTGCTCCCTTTAAGGGTGCATACCACTATTACGCGCTAACGTGTGTTTCTATGGGAAAGATGCCTCGGAAAACGGCAATATCTTGAGTTACCTTGCGACTCATTTAATGAAATCTTGGAATATTTATTAACACACATAGATCTTACCTGGGTCAAAAACTCAGATGGGGTGACCGTTTACAGTTTTTTATATTTCCCCGTTTATACGGAGTAGTATTTTTAACACGAATTAGACCTTGTAGCCCGTTGTGACCAATGTGTATCCCTCCGCCAATATTTTAAAATAAAACAGTAGATGTATACTCTTTTCATTCGAATTATCTCAGGTACACTTCAGTGAATAAATATAGACCAAATTCAATCATTTTGAATGACATATCATGTCAATATTCACCATTCTTTTCGTTATTTAGGAACTACATTCGTGATCGCGATCGACGGAAGCTGGGCGTTGGACTGTAATAGTGGTGTGCACCCTTAAAGAGACCCATTTTTATCCAATTTCAGAAATCATTATGACATATTAAAGAGCAGAAAATTTCAAATTAAATGGTAAATTTGTATTCGATTTGGATACTCCGTTTGGTAAATACAGCATGTACAAGAAGCTACATACCCACTTGAAATTCATAAAAACCCTTAATTTTTGTCATATTTTGGGATTCCCAGATATCAATTTTCACTTTTACAACGAAGGCCCGTGTTTCTTGATCTTATTGAATGTTAAAAGGATGCATGCTTCATCTTTTTTGATACACCACTCTTACTATAACATAGCAAAGCATGTTCATTCATTTGGTCATGATATACTTGCAATAATTGTCACCAATATACCGGGGAAAGGAAGTACATGTTTATGTAAATGCACGAAGCCACACATTATTGGTTAATATTCATGATCTTTAATTCAATCGTCGTGTAGTCGTACATGTATATTTAAATTTTTGATATCATAAGTATATTTGCAAAAATATTTGTATCATAAGATTGCTTACATTGGCTTGACCACTCCACAAAGATGTATTGATCAAAACTCTCACGAAATATGTCAGTAGGCCTAAGACCTACAGGTCAAAACGATGTCAATATTTTGATTTCTGGTGCGTTTTGCCCCGGTATCCCCTACCCCCCCCCCCCCCCCCCCCACGCCCATGGAACGAGTTTCTGAGTCATTATGCTTTTGTTTTGATGTCAATGGATGTTATATGTTATATGTTTTGTTTGTAAACTAAATAAAAATACTGAGTTTTCACACACAATCTCGCTCACTGGTATTTTTAAATATGATGGTCCGACAATAACAAATTGCAATTGTCTGAAATAGCAACGGCCAAGCGCGCACCCGACTGACTTTGCCCGTTTGGCCCGTATTTTGACAATTTCGCACTTTAACGTATATTTATCATAGCCAAAACAATCATGTTTCACACGGGACACTTTTTGACACACCCTGTATGTGTGCTCAATGTCGCAAATCAGTGTTTAGTCCTTACAAATTCCGATTTCACGATACTATTTAGATTAAAAGAAAGTCTTCAATGCTATGCGACTTTTTAACGTACAGTGTTTGAAGAAAGCGAAGTTCTTCGAAGACACGGCTCTCGATGAACGATAAATTGTTTGTTGATAAATCCCTGGAAGAAAAATAAATAACATTTTATGTCGACACTGTCATACATGTAAGGCCTGAAAGGTTGAGGCAAAAAGATAGTTTTCGCAGAACCTAAATAAACTCGTCGCTATAATTGGCAACACATACCGTAATATGCTTTTACTTTGAATACAGTGATCATTTTGTCAAAGTCTTTTTTGTATGACATAACCAATAACAAGAGCCTAAGCGCGCACGATATTATGTTAAAGGTAGATGTTCCGATTTTCAACTTGAAGTTTTCTATTCTACATGAAAGGTCATCCTTAAAAAAAGTCGTGTTCCAAAGTTTGAGTTGCATAGCTCTAATGGTTCTTATTTTAGACGCACAAGATGCTGTGAACTGTACCCATTGAGTAGTACACAAACTATATCGGTGGTTACCACCTTTCGCGGTAATTCGACGTTATTTCATCGATTTCTCCGTAATTATACCGATTTAGGCCGTCAAATTTCAGTATGATGATGAGAAAAATACGAGCTTTCATATGATATGAAAATCTCCGTATGTTTGAAATAATTCTGTGTTACGAAAATGTGATCGGGTCATCTACCTTTAAATATTACGCAACATTTTATTACGCAATACTTACAATGACGTCAAACTAAGAAGCCCGTCAAATGTCCTTTTTTCAAGCTTTGAAATTCCATTGTTTGAAAGTGAACTGGTTTTAGAAAATTGAAAAATTAATACGATATTAAAAATATATTCATAATAAATTATCTATTTAATTTTTGAATCCTGTTCAGAATCTTTTAGTCAAATGGACTAAGATGAGAAGACTACTGTGGACAAACCAACTTTGCACATGTTAACTTTAATGTTCCATATGTTATAAATGAAATGAGCTAGGTCTTAGATTTTTGGCCCAGTAATGCTTTTATAGCCTCTGCTTTGGTGGAATGTAAAAAGATTTACCAACATTTATTAGTAAGTAGCTAAAAATGGCCGCCAAAATGGGTTAACTATTTTGTGAACCACCCTGTATAATACCATTAATCCAATTATGAACAGCAAGCAGTAAGCCTTTATTTTGCAACCAAATGTCTAACATTACTTCGACCACAGTTCTGCTAATAAGCCAAGCTTTCACAATCATTATATAATCTAAATACTCTACATTTAATGTATACTCACAGAACTTTCAACTGTGGCAAACTCTTAAAAGATCCAGTTTCTATGCCTCGCTTTTTTCCACTAGATAATTTTCTGTTGGGAGAAATTATTCATATACAATTTATAGTAGCATAGTACTTCTAACGCTAGAACGGTGACGAGATCGACGACGACGACGACAACAACAACAACAACAACAACAACAACAACAACAACAACAACAAAAAGTAAACAACAACAACAACAACAACAACTACCACAACAACATCAACAACTACCGCATCAATAACAACAACAATTACCGCATCAACAACAACAACAACATCGACAACGACAACAACATCAATAGCAATAAGGATTACTACAGCAGTATCAACAGCAACGCGGATCGGAGGGAGGTAGTCACCAGTCATCCAACACCAAGGAACCAATCAAAAAAGAGGATACCTTATAAATATGCATGGGGTGTAATAACAATTACTACTACTACATTGTACAACAGCAGCAGTAGCAACATCGACAACGACACAACATCAACATTGACAACGACAAATTATACAAAGAAAACCCACACTAATATTGTAATAATCATACTTGTCAATAGAGGTTATCCATGTAACTGACTAGCTGCCATTTTGTCTTAACAGTGGCGGCACCAGCATTAATCAAAAAAATGGGGTGGGAGGCAAAAAAAGAATGTTGGGGAAAATGCGCGGGAAGTGCGCGAAATGTTTGGCCCTTATTGTAAAAATTGAATGAAATTAGCTAAATTTGTTCTAAATTAGACATTTCAGACATATTTTAGGCTAATTTGAAGTAATTTTGACATTAAAATTCAACATTTTTGATTGTTTCGGGGACAAAATGGGATGGGATTTGAGGTGACTGGGGGGAAACTGGGGGGGGGCAAAGGTCGCAATTGTGGGTCCCCCATGGCCTCATAGTGCCGCCACTGCTACGAAGACACATCTCTTTCATGATACGCAGGCCAATTTGGTAACACGATTCATGTAATGAATTAGACGTCATGCACCGATTCCATTGAATATGGAATAGGCCGGGTGCGATTCCCCTGTGTAGTCCGTTGCGTATGGCTACATGGATAACCTCGATGTAGAGCAAACATGCCAAAGGAAATGGTTTACTAACAATATGTGTGTAATTGGAGGAACGCCTTCAATAATACTAGGTGTCCATTCACCACAGGTTACGAGCAAAACCGACGCGGCGGTTTCGGAATATCGGCAGCTGCACCGTGGAGGGCAACGTTTATGATCTGCAAAAAAAATGGATTGATGTAAATACTACTGTATTATAATTAAGAGAAGCAGCCACCGTTGCTTCCTCTTTTTAGGACCAAAAAAAGAAAGAAAGATAATAGCTATGGTTCAATCAGTTCCAAATTGGCGAACCTCCTCAAACTGCAGCGAATTATTACAGAAGAGCGTGGCGCACATAGGCCTAAAAAAGGTTTGTTTGCCCAAACACGACCGACCCATGCCTTCTTTTTTTGAGATTATTTTTTGAGATCTTTTTTTAAAAATAATGTTTTATGTTGAAAAAATTATTGTATTAAATGATATTTTCATCTTAATTTGCCAAAACTTATCAACAAAACTGCCCTTTAAAACACCAAGGAGATGCAAATCCAAGATCCTACCACTATCTAGTGAAAAACAGAACATGTCAGACCATCCAGCATGGTCTGAAGGTTTGTACTACAGGCTGCCAGCTGCACTATTAAAACAAAATATATGTATTAGCCCTAACCAGCCAGGCTATGTTTTTACGGAGTTGAAACCGGGGGAGGGGGACAAAGTATGAATTTGTTAACCAAATAATCTCAGCGAAAACCCTGGGATTCGACCCCCGGACCCTCCAATCACCGTGCCGCGTCCCTAACCACTCGGCTAACTTGCCAACCCTCACCCGGGCATTGATTTTGTACACACATATCAGCTTGGTTGATGACGTCATCGAATCGAATGCTGTAGCATAGTTTTTTGCTGTAGTAAATCGTAGTGTAGGAAGGTTAGGGTTTTAAAGAACATTAAAGTGTATTAAAATCAAATTATACGCTCGTATAGTATTTTTCTTCATTAAATGTGTCTAAAGCCAAAAAAAACAAAAAAGAAAAAAAAGGTAATTGAACGACCGACCCACTTTTTTCAACTCTTGTTTGGGCAAACAAACCTCTTTTTAGGCCTAACGTTTGCATTACGCCAACAGGACGCACTTTGCATTATGTGCGTAACGCGTGCATATGCTAAAATTGCGAATGAACGCTTGGATTACTTTTGCGCGCGATGAGAGATAAAAAACGAATAGTTCCCGCCAATTTGGAACTGACTGAACTATGGAAAGGTACCAAGATACCAATTCACCGTTTAATATAATATTTTTTTAATTCAACTCTCCAACTCAAGATTGGATCATTATTACGTAGAATTACCAGATATTGCTCAAACTTTAATCGGTAATTAATGACTTGAACTAAAGATCGTAACCGTGACGTCAAAAAGCATTTCATAGACTCTTGTTAATCGGCATCAGTTACGTTTGCGTTCAGATTTGGCTTGTTGGATTGTTGGCTCTGGGATGTCTTCTGATCCTTAACACCTCCATCAAACCAGCACCACTGATCGGCAATGTCTTGCTAGACGTCCCGTAACTGATGTGCGCATGCTCATCAATTTAGATGTGTTGTAGTATACACGGTTTATTCCGTACGGGAAGTCTAGCAAGATATAGCCCACTGATCACGGGATGTCCCAGATATGTGTGTATGTTGGTATAGGCTCCCTCAGGTGATGTAGTTATGGAGTCTCGGAGTATGCAAATAGTTCAGTCAATTCCAATGGGCGAGAAATATGCGTTTTTATCTCTTCCCGCGTTAAAGTAATCCAAGCGATTTCGCCCATTCGCATGCAATTGGCTAAACGCATGCGTCACGCATTTGATTCATATTTATTTTTTATTTTTTTATTTATGCTTTCTTTATTGAGGGCAATATGCTTCAGTGACATGCACTGCTTTCCAAGCAGGCCCTCATTTCGATATACATGTTCATAAATACATACAAATAAAAAAAGTGTTTAAATATAATAATATAAATTATAATACAAATTATGATATTCTTCAATTATGATACTTTACAGTGGAGATAGAGGATTTGAATTGACCGAGTGACATATTTTCTAAATCAATACGAATAGATGGTGATAAATTGTTCCACAGATGGCCAGATCTGAAAAGAAAAGTGCGCATACCAGAATTTGAGTTGATTTTAGGAATGATTAAAGTATTACTTGAATGATTCCTGGTAGAATGATTGTGATAGTTATGTACAAATTCAAAATTGGATGATAAATAGGTTGGACTTATATCTTTTAAACATTTGAATAAAATAATAAGCTTTTTAAATTTTCCACCTATCACTTAGTTTTGTCCAATTAAGTAAGTTCATCATATCATTTATTGGTGTTCTTGAAGTCTTGAAGTCAGTGCGCTTGTTGCGTTTATGTGCGCCTACACCATTCTGTATTCTGCCCACACATGACAAAACGGCATAGCAGACAGTTTTGTCAAAATCGAGTTACCGTATTACCATTAGTAGGTCTAGGATTGGAATACCTACCCATTGCAAAATTTATATATTTGATGTACAAGTCTATGGTGGCTCAACACAGTCAGGACCTGCTGTAAGGAGGTTCACCAATTTGGAGATAATCAAGACTATACCCGACTCTTGAGTTTCTGACGTCAAGTTCCCGAAAGGTCTCTACTGTGAGGTCGAGTCATCTACTGATGAAAGTTGTAGCGACAGCTTGAATTCCCAAGGAATTTCTTAATTCGAGATGTTGTTGGAATTCAAACGTTTCTTTCAAAATCGACTTAATATCAAACTACAAAAGAAACTTGATAAGCAATTTATCTGTCATAATATTGTTCTTTAATAACGAGTAATCAACTCCAAAACAGAGAAACAGAGGGCAAGCACAATGATAATAAATCGTGTTTCACCCCCCCCCCCCCCCCCCCCCCACCCCACCCACACATATTACACATGTTCATTTACTCATTTCTATAAAAGCTAAACTCACCGCATCGTTCCTCATCATCTCCGAGGGGACAGTCCTTTTTACTATCGCAAACACTTTCACGGTATAGACATGTTTGATATTTACTCGTCAGTGTTGCTTCACACTTGTAAGCGTCTGGACATTCGACAGAAGCTGCAAAATAACATCGATATTAACTATAGGGGCAAACACTAACAATGTAATTATAGCGTGTGAACGTACTAGTAACGCAAACAGCAACTTGAACGCATTAAGAGTGTTTAAAGTGGGTGGAAGCGAAGCGCAGTGAAAGCCCGTGAAAATTAAAGTAGAAACACAATAGGTCGTAATAAAAGCGCCGTGAACATGTGTGAAGTGGGATAGGAGCGTACTAAGAGCTACCTTGTTTTAAAAAACGCTCTTCCTGCGTGTTACATGGGGACCCTCTCCCGCTCTAGCCAGTGTCCACTGCGTCCCCAATCGGTTCTTATGCGTTTGCTTGGCGCTTTGGTACTTTTCAGCGCAACACAAGCGCAGGGCCTGATCGCCGTATGTGTGACAAGGGTGCTACGCGATATGTAGGTGAACGTCTTGCTCTGCTTACTACAAAATCAATAACAAAATAGATGACTCTCTACAGTCCATTATGTATTCATATGTTCAAATATGTCACAATGTCATAATTCATCTATGACGATAAATTTAAAAAGTATACAATTCTTATACAGGGTGTATCAAAATGATCTATACCGGGGGAATTCAATTTGTTTCGGTATAAACTTTATTGATATTGTCCAAACCGTTTTCAAATATATCTTGCGCAAACGCCTAGCTTTCTTAGGAATTTTAGATTTTGAAAATCTGACATTTTTTATGGAAAATACAGACTTTTTGGTAAAGATAGTAGATTTCAAGTTTTTGTCGAAATGATCCATTATGAAAATCTATAAAGTCACTAACCCTTTTAAACATTAAATTATTTCTGAAATGTTATTCGCATTATTATTGCACCCTCTTCTTATTATTAATTATCTTTTTGATAACAATCAATTGTTGTGTGCATAGAAAACAAAGCTTTGATTGAATAGGGCAGGATTTATTTCGCTTGAGTGGTTTTAACCTTCCTTTCTTTGGCGGGAGTTTTGAATATAACTCATGAGGTGTGGGGCTCATTGTATGAAATGCTGGTAGTGCTAGGGAGAATAGCTGTAAAGATGAATTATGTAAGCCAAAATATGAAAATACGTTTTTCATCGATTTTCGATGATGTCGTGCCACAGCTGAACAAAAAGAAATATCTCAATGAAATTAACAGAATAAGTAGGAAAAATGTTCACCATCAAATCGCAAGTGTTTAAATTTGAAAAACTATTTGTTTCTATTTTGTATGTCTTTTTGAAACCCGGTATATATCATTCTGATACACCCTGTACTATACATATTTAGTCCCATGTCACACCGCCAAATGACCAAAGTAAAAATGTCAGAATTCGACACTCTTGCGCAAAGTTTAAAATGTCATAACATTGTTCTAAGCTAATGACAGATGCAAGACAAATTAGTGCTATTTACTGCATCTACAAGCTGTCTCAAAATGATATGTACTCATCGATGCCAATATCTTACACAATGGAGTAAAGAATGTTAAGGATACAGTATGTTAAAGATGATTTCCATGATGAAACAAAGAACATACGGCATCGATGGGCACTGATCATTTTGGGACAACCTGTATTGTGTAAATTTGGTCAACCTTGAGCAATCTTCCGCAACGTCAAACGTCATGCCCAACTTTCATCACTTTCGACAACTTTCTGTTATCTCATGCAATTTAGGGTAAAACACTTCGTATCATTCGGCTTTCTAATTCTGTTGAGGTCACATTTTAGAATTGTTCCCGTGTGACATGGTATCTCATTCTTAATCGTACATACTGCAGTTTTCTTCGTCGTAAAAGTTCAAGCAATCATTAAATCCGTCACAGCGTGCGCTGCCATCAGCACAAAATCCGTGTCCACAGTCAATTTCTTCGGGTGCACATGCATCTGTTTCAACCACAGAAGAGTAAAATATATTTACAGGGTTGTGAGTTTTAATTCACATGCAGTTACAACGGTGAAGGTAGGGCAAACTATACATTTATGTGATCAGTGAAAAGTGATATCGGCTGAATATAAGTCGAGTGATATCAGTCGTTATCTTAAAGCTTAAGCTTCACTCCCTCGTTGTTACTGTGATGTTACATGTGCAGAAATTATTACGCCCCATATTTCGAAGGGAATATAATAACATATGGGATTTATAAACTCTTTTTTTAAATTTAATCGCCAATTTTTCGTGATATTCTAGTCTTTGTCAAAGACACATCGCAAATTTACCCGTCGAGCGCCGAGCGAAGCGAGGTGGCGGCCGAGCTGCCGAACGGCAAGTGTAAAAGGGTCGAATGACCTATAAAGACCGGTTTTGACTGGCAAAATCGTTTGAAAAAGAGCGCTACTGAGCCGTTTTAGAAAGAAATATCCTGTGGTTCACATACCTTCCACGTTAGATATTTGTCGTAAATTCAAACTAAATCCACGCCCTGTTTCTGTGCGATCCGTTAGTAGCATTAGTTTCAATCCATGGGCGGATGACGTCACCGTATTGAGTTTCGGTGATCCCGTAAGCGTTGCTAATAGAACATAATCAGAACGTATACTGTCAAGAACCTTCAAAAAATCAAATCCCCGTTCCATCTGTAATTCAATGATTTCCATCATGATTCGGTATCCCATTGTAGTACTGATATACCAGCTCTGTGATATGTCGTTGCTGTAGACGGATGGGTATCCGGGAGAGAGCAGAGAAGAGCTATCGTAAGATGACACTGTACGGTATATATCACTGCCTGAAAATAAGATATTGTCATCGTTACCTTTTATCGTCATGATGTAAGAAAAAACATGTTATGAGACCTTTAACAGGTTGTTTATTAACATCGATTAGCTTACCCGGAAGACTGCACTGTCATGAAACACTTTGTTTAATACTGATAATTGTGTAAGATTTCTTTTACATACCATAGAGTTGTGAATTATGATTCACACACTATTTCCGACGTAATACATCTTATGGGAGCAGTTAATTTGAATTACGCTATCACTATCACATCAGTATTGATGTGGAATGAGAAGCAGAGAAATTACCATTCATTCTGACTAGTCTTCAATGTTATGAAACAATGGAATTTGTCACAGTGGCGTAGCCCCCCCCCCCCCCCCCATTCGAATTTGAGTCGTGTCGGTTGAGATTGGCATTGTCGGTTATCGAGCTCGATTGTTCGCGTCAGTTTGCCCAACCCCCTCTCAAGTTTATGACTCGACGGTACCACCCCACCCCCGCTCTCAAGTTTGCGATTCGATGGCACCCCACCCCCTCTCAAATGTATGACTCGGCCACTCGGCGGCAAGTTGACAGCCTGGAAGTCCTTGACGGTTCGCTTTTACACCCCCCCCCCCCCCCCTCCCCTCCCCTATGAAAAGCCTCTCAATCTCTTGTCTGCTATTGTTCCTTTCTATTTTAAACTGTTGTTTGTTATGGTTGTTCAAATCATATATTCATATTGATTCAATTTGAAGAGTAAAAATAGATCGTCAAACATGAGGGATCACTAAATAGAATGGAACAAAATAGTATTAGTAATGTATTCAAGAGATGAAGAGAACATTATTTGCTTCTTTCAAACAAGCTGTTTAACATACACATTTTCTTGCACGAAAAGGTGAAATCACCATGTCTTACATAATGGAGCGTATCTTGAGTTTGATAACTCCGATATTCATGATCTAAAATTCTAATAAAAGGATACAGTAGGACAAAGATGATCTGAAATTTCGGACCCGATCCATTGATTTTGATGATGGACAAAATTAATGGATTTTGGGCATCGATGAGTACTATTTAAATCATTGACGTCACATAAAGGGCTCAGATTATATATACACACAGGGTGAGTCAAAAACGTATACTCAACTTTGGGATTTTATTTCTAAAAGTCCGTGCACAAATTTCTCAAATTATATATTCAGGCAGAGAGGCTCATTAGCTTTCAAAATATTTTAAGTTGGTTAAAACTGGTTGAGGAAACATGCTTTATGCCCATTTAAATAAAAGTGTACATCTTAAAATCCGAAAAGATTTGTGATATTTCAAGCTCTTTTGAATTTCACTATTGAATAATGGCGTACACTCTAATCCGATCATCACAAAAGCCTAATTTTATCTTTGCTCTGCTGCATTCACGAAATAATGACATTGTTTTGTCATTATTCATTAAATGTATGAAAATAATATCTGCGCAAGTTTTTGTTTTGTCCAATTAATTAGCTATTGTGTCTCATGGAAGTAATAATAATAATAATAATAATAATGGCATTTATAATGCGCCGTCAATCTAGGTAAAACTATTCCGAGGCGCAACATATAAAACAAAAATACAAATTAACATGAAAAATACATAAACAAGGATGATTTGCATATACATGTACATGTATATAATACAGATAAATCAATTATAAACTGAGTCAAATAATCTTGTTTTTAACAAGTTCTTAAAAGAGTCAAGTGAATCACAGCATCTTAAATTATAAGGTAGTGAGTTCCAGAGAGTTGGTGCAGCAACCGAAAATGCGCGATCTCCAAATGAAGAAGTAGTCCGTAGACACGTAATCATAAATAGCATGCGTCATTAAGTAAAATACTCAATATTTTGTTCGGTTTCAAAATGCATTAACTTTACCAAAATAGTCATAACTGGATAACGGTACCATTAAATGTTGTGATTCTTTTTGCAGATAACAGTAAATAACTGCAGCTATTGATTAAAGCATAAATATTTAAATATTTATTTTACTCTGAGTACACCTTCTTTTTTACTCACCCTGAATATAGCATAATTGCGGCAAAAAAGGTTCTAAAGTGGTTTGAAGCTGTCCTCTCTATGGAACGTCTACCTGTTCTCCAACAAACCACTATAGTTCTAAACAGGTTGCTAAGGGTAATCTTTGGTTCTTTAAATATAATGTTGTTGGTTCTTACATTCATAATGTTTTCATAAACATTCATTCATACACATTTTTGAGGTGGGGGGGGGGGGTCTGGAGGGTTCCATACGAACGATGTTAATAAGACTAAGAGTAGGCATAGCACAAGTCATGCTGCAAAAACCTGCCACACACACTTCGTGAACAATTGAGAAATGTCAAATCTTCAAATCTAATTTATAAACAGTCAGTCAGTGAATCACTGATATTGCGGAAAATCAAACAATTTAGGAAAAAACCAAGCAATAAACCCATTTGGAAGATTCCATAGGATAGTTAACTAATTATCTAAACTTATTCACATGAAACTTACAAAAAATATGCGTATGCGCAGACGGCAGATAATTTTGAACTGGGCCAAAAATGGCTAAAATCATGAAATTTACCAGATAAAAGCTTACTGTGCCTTCAAATTTTAATCAGAAATATTGACAAATGCGTTTATCAATGTGTATAATTATTGTGCTAGTAAAAATGAAGATATACATGAATATATCAATCAAAGATGGCTGCCACAACCTCTCTTGTTACTGTTATCTTTGGAGCTATGTGTACTGTTAAAGTAATCGTCACATCATTTCAATGGTTTGAGGAAATTTTATGATCAGCTCCTTTTGAAATGCCCACTATTATTGCTTTACATCCCACAACAATTTACTCAATTATATATTATTATCCCTCCACTGTTCTTTATCCTTTGTTGTTTTCTAAGGTTTATTGTTGCGGATTTTGCTTAATAAAAGCGTATTTGAGATGGTCCCTTCTTATTTGTATTAAGGAATTCGGATCTAAAAAAGTGTGAAACAGAGATTATTGTGTGTTCTAACTATGCACCAATTGTTATCTGTTTCTATGCTTGCATTGCTGAGATACACGCAAATGTTTCAAACAACCCATATTTCAACCTATTACATATCCAGCCAAATATTGACCAATTTCAGGCAGTGTCCCAAGTGTACTTAGTTTACGCTAATGCTATGGCGTCATAGTTTAGAAATCCAAAAGTGTATTGTTTGAAAGACAAAGGTTCATAATTTGTATTGATTACATTATCCCTCAATAGATTCACCCATGCATCCCATACCATGATCACTTTCATTACTTACTGACTGACCCTCGTAGTTATGTTCTTTAAATTGTGGGGAAGTTTCAATGAATTAACCCTCCTAGAAATATTTTAAATCAAATATTGTATTTCAGTGGTTTTAATACAGCGCGTGAAATTTACTACTTTTCTCATTGAGTGCACACACAGAAATCAGCTGCCTCATTTTCTTATAAACACCCCTGTAAGAAATGCATTTTCCGCAAGTGTTTCATTCCATGTATGGGCATGCCCTTGGCATATATTGTAGCCCTGACCTTCAGCTACATCCCCAATTATGTACTATTCTAAATTTATTTCCATAACTCGAGATTGGACTGTTTGAACGAATCCACATATTTTGCTCAAAAAACCTCAGTTTTGGGCACATTAAAAAAAAGTAGATTCTATTGTGTACTACACATTTCTGGAAATTTATTGGTATAATTGGATTTCCAAAACACTGAGTGTAGCACACAAGCATTTATACATTTATCGGGATATCGGAATATATCGGAATGGTAACCATGGTTACAATTAAAAAGTAATGCAATATACTTTGGTTAAACATGGTGACACATATTGTGAATGTATTTAGGAATATAATCATGTCAAATATGGCGTAGAGTACCTAATTTGCATTTTTGAGATTAGAATAATTAATTAGCTAATTTGAAAATTTGATAAGATATTGAACTGATTGTCAGTTTAAAAGGTATATCTAGGCACATGTATCCATCATACCAAATGTAATTAAATTACTACCTTGAGATATTTAGTTACGCATATTTAATTAGCTAGACTTCGTAATTTATGTAAGATTTCCACATTACGGATTGAATTTTTGCAAATATAGTGGATTTTCAGGAACCTGATGTACAAAAATGGAATAAAAGACACTTCTGATTTTCTATCAGCGGGAAAACAAATGAGGAGTGTGATGATTAATGCGTTTTTTGGCTCAAAATGGCATTTCGAGGCAGGTTTTCGACTACTTTTGGAGAGTTTCAAATGACCATATCACTAGAACACATTACTCGATTAACATGATTCTTGCACCAAATTAGATCTGTTGCCAAGATCTTTACAATGACACCTGTTTTGTTGAATTCCAATATATTTGAAATTTGAGTGTGCTATACCTACTAATAGTGTACATTCATGCTATCGAACATTATTGCATAATAATGGCATACTAAAAACCGACCATTGTATTTGTTGTTGTTGTGAATGGATTTTATTTATTTATTTATTTATTTATTTATGCTCCATTATCATTTTTATAGTATAAAATATTCGGGGAGAATCTTTGAGAAAAATACAAATCAAATATCAAGTTGAGTGGTTAAGCTGGTTGTAACAAACCAATCAAATTAATTTACCCCTATATCATGACTCATATGCCTAACTAACCCTAACAACCTCAATACTTCTCTAAATATTGCGTTTATGAAACTGTGTTTTACCATCAATGGTTTAATTGTGTTCACCGGGAAGCAAAACTCTTTGCCCCCTCTGATAAGTGACCCCAGATATGCCACTCTTAAATATGCTATCATGCACTTTCATTTTGTAGCATTTATTGTGTTCATACATACTGCAAATCGAGAGCAATTCATCTGATTCGTCTCCACATAACCTAGAGTTATCACACACTTGATCTCTATCCAAACATCCGTATCCATCGTGGCAGCCGAATTCAGCTATTCTGCAAGGAACTTTACAATCATTATGTGGGGTCAGTCAATGTCTGAATAATCAAGTTATAGACTTATCTATTTTGAAATCCATACACCCCCTATAGAAGATACCTGCACGGGTGACTCCATTTTAAATCCATACACCCCCAAAGGAAGAAACCTGCACGGATGACTCCATTTAAAATCCATACACCCCCTATGGAAGATACCTGCACGGGTGACTCCATTTGAAATCCATACACCCCCAATGGAAGATACCTGCACGGATGACTCCATTTAAAATCGGCACTCTCTATTTTACATATGACAAAACAATACCAAGTTCGTTTTCATTTGCATTCTTCGTTATGAAACAGACCAGCATTTATTGAAAATGAGGCAAAATGAAGTAACCTTGGACCCATTATAAGAAATATGAACCATTTAAAACAATACAAAAATATCAAAATTTACAGACCCGATTTAATTTGTTAAAGCTTGGAAAGTTAAAAAAAGCAATATCACCACATATGATTAAATTGTTCATGTTATTTGAAATATGTACCTCTAATTGTTTGACATCTATCTAATCTGTAAAATTGCTATACAAGTATGTTGATGTTTTTAAAATACATAAATAAACCTTAAAACTGACTTGGGATATAAAGTTGTGTGGGCCAAAGTTTCCACCCATGTAGGGTAACTTTAGCCCTTCAAAGATTGGGGAAAGGTATCTAGAAATACTGTATTTTTAAAACAAACAAAATCATATGAGAGCCCAAGCTAAATGCTATCAACTAGTTTAGTTCACCAACAAAATATCTTCCATGCAATGAATACAAATATAAATGTAAGAAAATTGTTCCAAAATATCCCCATTCTACGGTATATACAAAATACACAGCCTTATTTCAGAGGAAGACATATCAGGTGTATAGTCCCAGAGAGCCCTATTAACAATAGCTGCTTGGTGTAATAATACTATGAATGAAGCATATGCTACTTAACCCATATTGTATTGAACATGAAGTAATAAACAGGGCAGCTATTAGATTTGGCTATTCTTTCATCTCATGTTGTGCAAAAAGGCCACATTACAATTAGCTACCGTGTGTTATTTAATCCTTATCTATCGTTTCCGAAAACATTTAAAAAGAATGGGAAATAGAAGCCATTGTAGTAAGCGCTTGATTTGATATTACATACTGAAGTATCTGCTCCATTGTATTGATATATTGAATCCAGTAAACGCCCGTATTTCATCCGTTACAAACGTCATCCACGCTTTGGTGCCGTTCAACGTCAAACTATTTGGAGCCGCATAGCCGTGCATTCTACAGAGAATGCACGATGCAGAAATGTTATGCCCACTTCCAATCTGGATGTAGTCATAATTCTTTTCCACGCGAAAGTGATAAAAGTTAAATATTATAAATCCTTCCCCAGGGGAAGTGAATAACCAGTCACAATTCAGCTCATCGGGGTAATGGTTTGGGAAGTAAGGACTTAGCAGATAGTGTTTGGTCTCCACCAAAGCGGTCATTATTGTCTCAGCACCACACATACCTAGGAGTCCAAAAGAGAAAGAGTAACTTAGCATAGATTTCAAATGTTTACGACCAATAAACAAACTATCTTAAAAACTAAAATGTACCCTTTTTCTGTGACTAGGTTGATATTTAGATATGACTGTTTGCACAAATCCATATTTCCATCATCTTTTAGTAACATCGTGTAAACTGTGAGACTCTTTTTTATTAAAAATGTATCAGAGTTATACCTCCAGAGTTTGATTAAAACACATCAAAATTGCTGCAGTTGATTAATACACAGTAAGACCTATCAACCATCAAAATAGCAGTATTAGAAACTCAGTCATTTTTAATTGAAGAAGAAAGAAAAACCGAAAAATGACCTTGTCCACACGTGAAGAGGAAAGGCTACGACAACAAATTATTACATACCACAATCTGATTCATCCAATCCGTCCATACATTGCTCTATTCCATCACATACAAGTGTATCATTGAAACACAGAGAGCCATTTTGGCAACTGTTTTCAAAGTCTTGGCATGGCACTGCAAAAGAACAAAATTATAATGATAATTAAATGTATGCATGAAAACGTACTATACAATTTAGATTCATTTTTCATCGTATATATAGGCCTCTGGCCCTTCATACTACATGGTACAAAAATATAAATACGCATACATTAAACAATCTTTACTTTGCTGTACTATCATCAAAGGATGCAATAAATACAAAACATATCAATTAAATTCAATATCTTCTCTTATCTTATCTTCATTGCAGTGAATACAAATTGAGCCCGATTTTTAATATCAGTGCTTATTGGAGAACTCTTGAGTTGGTTGAATTGAACATTATATAATATCATGATTATGTTTTATTCATGAGGTTTCAACATCACAAGTGTCCCGAACCAGTGGTGTGTCCAAAGGGGAGAGGGGGCACGGCCCAAACTCATGATGATTCGGGGTTGATCAATTAGAGTCCTCTTCACTTGGGGGAAAAGATGGAGAAGCTTTATAACAAAGTTATGTGATATGTATAGCAAGGAGAGCTTTTCTAGGCCAATCAGTTATCGAGAACCAAACAGCTTCAAGGGCCTCTGCTTCGCCTCTGGACCCCAAGACGTCATTCGGGGGAAATAACAGACTGCCCCGAATTCCTGCTAACGCCACTGCCTATCGAACATTTACGCGAATCGCTCAACTCATTATATCTGACACTACATGTATCTTTAGGAAGCACTGAAAAACTAGTACGTATGGCTCATACGTATTAGTTACTTGTACGTAAGACTTATACGATGGTCGCGAAAGTAATAGTTTGCATCACCAGACATATATACAAGCAACCTTCAAAGTTGAACTGACACCAATGTAATATTTATGTGTTAAGTTGGAAATAATTGCATTGGTTTATTTCTAGTTTCATTGGTGCTTGTACGAATGGTGATACAACATATTACTTAGCGACTATCGTATAAGTCTTACGTACAAATCACTTATACGTATGAGTCATACGTACTTGTTTTGCAGTGAGGCCTTACTCTATGTGTAGATGTTGCTCTATGGGTTGTCCTAAAATACCGGGTTTTTTACTGAACAGATAGGCCTAGCGTGATCATTCTGATTGTTCTTGAAAATGCAATTACAAAATATCAAAACATACAATATTTTGGCTGACATTACAAATAATTGTAGTTCCGTTGCAGCCCTTCTACTTTTTATAATTACGATAATTGCAATATAAAATAAAACACACCAAAATTATCTCTCATTTCCATATGTATTCTAAATCCCCCATAATTATAGTAGTCATCAGAGTTAAACTGAATCCATATACTGGTAGAATTGACGACAAACTTATTTGGTTCCTTCCGGGAATTAAGATGCAATACTCGGCTCTCAGAATCGACCGTATCTCCTGTTCCGACATCCAAATAATCGTCTTCATCATCAAGCTGGAAGCTCTCAAAGAAGAATACGATGTAGCCTTCTTTCACGTGTTGTACAAACCACGTGCAAAGCAAATTAGATGGATAAATACGTGGGTATCGGGGTGAGTCCAGAGTAAACCTATTGCCATCGTCAAGCAATATCATGTTATCACCACAGTATAAAAAATCTTTAAGATAGGAGAAAGAATAAGGTATAACTTTAATTTGAAAATTAAGCTTATGATCTCAACACAATGGTTTGACATACCTCGAATTTTCGACCGATCACATCGGCTGACGGCTGGTTTACTCGGATGTCAACATGGACGGGGGCCGATACAAGCGTCCAAGAGTGTTCGACCCGATTTCGGGATCACGTGTCCGAAAGGTCACTGACCCCAAATCTGGGTTGCCAGTCTCCAGATGAAGATCGATGTGATCGGTCGAAAATTCGAGGTATGTCAAACCATTGTGTTGAGATCATAAGCTTAATTGTCAAATTATTGTCTACCAACACAGATGAACTTTCACGCTAATAAGGTATAACTTTGATTATGAAGTGTGCCAAAAATGTTCAATAAGTGAACGACCTGTTAAACTGTTTTAAATTTGGCACCATTACGTGTAGTTTACATGATTTTTGTCTTCTTATACAGTTGGTTTTGTAATCATTTTTAATCAAAAGATTATCGTAGCTATAGAACAATACAAACCCTAATAAC
Source organism: Ophiura sarsii (assembly GCA_035610835.1). Taxonomy (NCBI): domain Eukaryota; kingdom Metazoa; phylum Echinodermata; class Ophiuroidea; order Amphilepidida; family Ophiuridae; genus Ophiura; species Ophiura sarsii. The sequence continues at coordinate 48,746,691 of CM069451.1, read as the reverse complement.
CATGGATTGTTTTTAACGGTTATTTAAAAGAAATTGATACATTTTGATTTTGTTATGAATATTAAATCATCTTACTAGTATCATTGCTAGTTGTGAGATGTTAACATTAAGTTGTCATTTGAATTGTACTCTTCATGTATGTAGGGCCTATACATAATACGTACCACATTTTTCGTCGGATTCATCCACGCATTGCGGCCGGTCATCACATCTTAACGATGGATCAAAACACCCATATCCAGAATCACATTGAAACTCCTCCATATGACACGGAACTGTAACATTACATTACAAATGCAAAATTCGCAATACTTCGTATGTCAGAAAAAAGTGTCCCAAGCCATGCCATAGGGGGTGAATAATAATTTTACAAAACAGGACTCTCTTTCAGCATGGATTAAATCCTTATTAGAACCGCTGAACCATGACCATTTTGATTTCATTGTAAAGTCCAACTAATAAATTTAAAATCCTGAAAAGATGAGAAAAATCCATCATCAATTAAGGAAAGTGTGACCAAATAGGCAAGTTAACCCATTTTGTAGTATGTACAATGGTAATTCACACAGTATAGGTATAACATGACAGTGGAAGATTATACGTGTTTAAATAAGCTGAAAGGGAAATTATTTGTATTTTATCATGCTAAAATATTCTTATTATTATCATGCTTATGGCAGAAATTGAAGTTGACTTACAAGTCCAATATCTAAGTCTAAATATCCTCTGTCGATGATTGGTATAAACACACTATTGACATGATTGGTGATTTCCTATCACAACTTTTCTACATGCTGAAGCTTTCTGATGAGAACACTGAGCAACATTGAACATTGCACAGAAATATTCATGCATCAAATTTGTGGTTTATGTAGCTATTAATGATTTGTGCCAGAATAAGAGGAATAACAAACTAATCTTTGCTATTAGTATTATTATTTATGAATGCAAAGTATTGAAATGTAAACCATGTCATTTTCTGGTTTGTATGCGTAAATCCCATTGTACAAAATAGTAAATGATATGGTATACGGAAATTCTGCTAGTGGTCTTATTTTTGATTGGATTAATCCCAGATTTTCAGAATATTATCAGTATGAATTGGGCTTTGCATTGACGGTAAATTGATAATGGTTCAATGGTTTTGAAAAAGTAAAAAACGCCATGAAACACAGTCCTATTTTTTGGATACACTCTGTATTACAAACGTGTCCCATTTGTCTTCTATCAAATACTTTTTATCCCATTGAATTTTACCACCTAACTACCGAGATATGATCAATTTAGTAACAAGCGTGCGAATCCCACTTTGGTCACTTTTGAACAAAAATATAACATTCAACAGAAAAAATGCCTTTGTAATCAATGATGATTATAGAATATGTCAATGTAATGTTTAAAATGCATCTAAAATTCAAATATTCTGTGGTTTGTCATGGATAATAATGGATGAAAATATATTTTACTGCTCAAATTCAACTAACTGTCAAGATTTAGAAGGTAATATAATGATTGATTTTAATGTCGATTCTAATAAAAGAGTTATCTGCACGTGAAAAATTGTCAAAGCGGAATTTGACATGCCTGAGTAGATTTGCCATAATTTGATAACGAAAGCTCCAAAAATTGTATGACACATTAAAGATTGCTGAACATGATTATTAGTACTTCACGTCCAACTTTTGTATTTTTCATGGCTTAAAATATCATGTTTCACATGGGTCCTTTTTTGACACGTCCTAAAATCATACTTTATTATTTATTTATTTATTATATGCCACGCCTATTTGGCACACATATATTAATTGTTACAGCTACAATTGATGTTTTAATGCAACTAAAAGTGTAATTGTAAAGATTAAATGACGAGGTCAAATTGGGACTTTTTCATTACAGGATTCGAAAATGAATTATCCAAATTGGACCGATTCATATATATATATATATATTTTTTTTTTTTTTTTTTTTTTTTTTTTCTTCCACCAAGCAAGAGGTGATTTTTTTTTTATTGACAACATCTCATCACTTCTCTTTACAGCATATACATATTATACATTATTTTACATGTTTATATATATACATAGTGTGTGCATTGCACACGTTTGCAAGTGTACCTGAAAAACACAGTCAAAGCAAGGTGTGAACAACTCCATATCAATATATTAAATAATCAAAACGGAAAAGAAACAAAACGAAACAAAATCAAAATCAAAATCCAACTATATACACAATCATATTTGTCATTCCTATTCAAACAAATAGACGATTCCAGTTAGCCCATTTTTTATCATATTGATTAAGTCTATTATTGCTTATTGCTACAGATTTTTCGGCCTTAAGATGGAAAAGAATTTCATGTTTAAAAGTTATTACGTTTGGTTTTGTATTTTGTACTCTCGCCCTATATATATGGAATTTAGCTAATAACAGTACAAGGTCAAGAGCGTCATCTTTCTGTGTGCCTAAAATAACAATTAGAGGCGTTATATTGATATTTCTTAGAGTTGGGGCAAATATACATCTAATATATAGCTGGATTTGTTTCCAGAAACTTGTAACAATATCACATTGGTATAGCAAGTGAAAAATAGTTTCTGTTTTGGAGTTGCAGAAGCTGCAGTGATCATTATATTTTATTTTCATTTTATAAAGCAAACGGTTTGTGCCCAATATGTTGTTTAGTATTCTGTACTGGAACCAATGAAGTTTTGCATCTTTTGTAATTTGCATTGGTCGATAGCATATTCGTTGCCATTCCTTTATGTCGATTGAAACTCCTAGTTCGTGTTGCCATTTCAACGGACTGTTACAAGATGTCTTAACATTCTTTAGCAATAGTTTATAGAACGGTTTACAACCTTTCTTCGCTCCTAAGAGCAGGTCATACGCCATAGGTGTAAAAGGTTCCAGGACTTTTGCTCTGCCTCTGCCAATACAAGGCCATTTACTTTTGATTGAATTCACAATACCAGAGTATTCGATAATATTTGAGCGTATATGATATTTGTTACAAAATTCACGGAAAGAAAGAAATTTACCATTACTTTTCAACAGATCATTTATGAACACTACGCCTTTAACATACCAATGTTTATATCTTACAGATTGATTACCAACCGTTATTTTATCATTCCACCATAGATAATTCCTTGCTATGGAGTTATAATCCAAATTTGGGTCACACATCTGGTTGTGAATAACATTAGCCCATGCATATAATACATCATACCAAAACTTATTTTTTATTTGATTCTTTATTTTTTTCCATCTATTTTCTCCAAATTCATAGATGTCATTTTTATTCAAGTTGGATAATAGGTGAAAGAGTTTAATCCATTTTTGATCACCTAGCTCAATACGTCTTAGCCAGCTTATTTTTAAAGCTTTCAGGTGGCAAATAATATGAGGAACTTTTACTCCTCCAAAATGATATTCCTGTATCATTTGAATACGTTTTATTCTGTCAGGTTTTCCATTCCATATGAATTTGAATATATACTCATTTACTTCTCGCAGAAATTCATCTGAAGGGTTTGGAAGCATTTGACCGATATAGTTAAATTTTGATAACATGAAACATTTAACCACGGTTACTCTTCCATACACTGTCAGGAAGCGTTTCGACCACATAGTAATTACGTTTTTAATAGAATCTAAGGCTTGTGTATAGTTCATATTAACCATATCTTTAAGGTTTGTACTAAACTTTACACCCAACATTTCGAAAACACCGTTTAATTTCCAATCTAAGTTTAGATTTGGACAAATCTGTTCTATATTGGTTCTGTTGCTACCAATCCATACTGCTGATGTTTTTTGTTTGTTAATCTTTAAACCACACATATGTCGAAATGTATCTAAAGTACTTATTACATGTTCTAGTGATTGTTTTGACCCATCCAGAATTACAGTTGTGTCATCTGCATATTGTGTTAATTTATAAACACTATCATCAATCTGAAATCCTTTAATACTTTCATTTTTTCTAATCATTATTGCTACCACTTCCACACAAAGAACAAAGAGATACGGAGAGAGACTATCGCCCTGTCTGCAACCTCTGTTGATGGAAAAAGACTTTGATATATGGCCATTTATGATAACTGATGAAGAAGCATTACTATAAAAAGAAGAGAACCATTGTATAATATCAGGTCCGAAATTGAAAAATTTCAAAGTTCGCAGGATAAAATCATGGGATATTGTGTCGAATGCTTTTTCAAAATCAATAAGCAGGAGCATTCCTGGTATATTTCTTAGTTCTGCATAATGCATTAGATCATATATTAACCTAATATTTTCACCAATATAGCGACCCGGTACAAAACCTGTCTGGTCTTCGTGTATAACGAACGGTAGCATGTTTTTAATTCTATTTGCAATCGAGGCGGAACCAATTTTATACGATACATTTAATAGAGATATTGGGCGCCAATTCCGAATGAATTTCCTGGGTTTGTTTCCTTTAGGTAGTAAAATTATAGATCCTTCTGTTCTTGGTTTTAAAAAAGTCCCAGTTGTGAAAGCCGTATTTACCGCACGTAAGAGAAACTGAGACAAAAGCAACCAGAAAGCTTTATAAAATTCGACGGTGAAACCGTCTGGGCCTGGTGATTTATCATTCTTCATGGTGTTTAATGAGGCTGTTAATTCTTCTAAAGTTAGAATGCCTTCAATTGACTGAGCTTGTTCATTTGTCAACTGTGTTCCATTTAAAGTATTCAGAGTTTCCGTATCACTGTTATCGACCTTAGAATATAATTGTTTATAAAAGCTTGTTATTTCTGCATCGATACTCTCTTGATTACGTAATATCCGTCCATTATCAGTTTCAATGACTCCGATTGTCTTATTAACAAATCTCTGCTTCTCAAGGTTCAAAAAATATTTTGTAGGTTTCTCCCCGTGTTCTATCCATTTTGCTTTAGACCTCACAAAACTACCATTTAGTTTTTTGCTTCTCATGAGTTCTAACTCTAATTGCTTTGTTTTCAAATTGGAAGCTATCTCAATGTATTTAATCGTATCGTTGGTGAAATTAGACAGCTGAAGCTCTAGATCCTTTATGGCTTTGTTTAATTCATTCTCTACATTTTCCATATTCTTTCTACGTTTTGAGGCATATGCAATTGTTTCACCACGTATTTCTAATAACAGCATTTCGAAAAAGAGCTGGTCATCTATCATTATATTTAAGGATTCGGACGAAATATTAGCAACCATGACTGGATTATATGGTGTTGCAGCATAGATCGACTTCACCTTATCGATCGAATTTCGAACGGTAGACACATATTCATCCTCTTTTAAAAGAGAATTATTAAATTTCCAAGTACCTTTTCCATGTTCAATATACTCATTTCTTAAATGTAGTACCACGCACGAGTGATCTGTGCGATATCCCAGCTGTATATCAACAAATTCAACAATATTAAGAAGTTCGGATGATATTAGAAAGAAATCTAGTCTAGCTTGTTTTAGTGGGTTCTGTCTACGCCATGTATACCGAGTAGTACCTGGAAAATGAACTCTCCATGGGTCACACATATTCAACTCCTCCATCATTTGTAATACATATTCTCTTGCTTTAGGATTGTTAATATTGTTATAGTTATAAGTGTCAATTATTGGATCTTGCACCAAGTTCCAATCACCACATAGAATACAAAGAGGATTATTAAAATCATTGACCACATCTTTCAAACGAGCATAGAAATCAGGTGTATCCTTGTTGGGACCATATAGGCACAACATAGTGATCTCCAACTGTTTGATATGTATATCCATCGCTATCCAGTTGCCATTATCATCTCGCTTAATCCTATTTACTTTGAAGTCAAAATTATTGTTAAATAGAATTGCTACTCCTCTCGAATTTGTATTATAGCCAGCGATATAGCTATCATATCCCCATTCAGATCTTATGAATTTTTCCCATTTATTATCCCAATGAACATCTTGCAAACAGTACATAGAAAACCCCTTGTCTCGTATGTAGTTAAATACATCTGTGCGCTTCCTTTTATCCCTTAATCCTCTGCAATTAAGGGTACATATCTTAATTTGGTTTGTCATGATAAGTTAACATAACAGTAATTGTTATTAAGGCCGTTAATAGAGCGATATAAAGTTTGACACACTTGCTTGGAGTTTTTTTTATATACAAGCCAAACAAATAGGCCTATATTAATAATATTAATGTTGAAAAGGATATCCGTTAGGATATACGTAATACGACTAAAACATAATAATGATGAACCATAACATCCTACATTTATACATGTACAAAAAGTATATAATATGTATGTTGACCATGAAATCATCATCATCATCATCATTTTATACATACACAGTTTTGAAAGAAAAACGTACGCACACGAGCGAATGTGCATTCAAAAACAACAAAAATTGGTTCGGGTGAAAATTCCCGATTAAGTTTTAAATAATGGTCAGTAAAGGAGCCAGGACCACCAAACATGCATATGGTAGTTTACTTGATAAGAGATATTTATTTTTAAAATAATTTCCCAAGACTAAAGTTAAAGTCTATAAAGTGAGTTATGTTGCGGAACCATTGTTTTTTCCCCTAAAGTCTCATATTTTGAAAGACCTTATTTATCACGAAAAAACAAAACAGAAAAGAAACATAGCCGATAAATTGATATATAATTATTCATTTTAACCTTAAAGAATTAGAGAAAGAAATAAACCGTCATTATTCATTTGTAAGGTTAAAATTACACCTTTTTATTTTAAATGGGAAAGGGAAAACCAGTTAAAATGTTAACTGTCAAAAGCTAGTTACTGTTGTCCTTTTTTCCAAAGATTTATAGGACATGCCATAATACATGACTCATCCCTTATTTTTCACACATATTTTTAATATTTTAATTTCATAATACATCACATTATATCATAAAATCAAGTGTATTTATTATACCTTGGTGTATTCTATATCACCATTGACTTTACTCTATTGGTGTTCAGACATCTCAAAAGATACCCTGTCATGATAAATACATATTTGGACCGATTCATATATATACACAAATAAAGGTATGCAATATCTGTTTCATGTTATGCTATCACAATATTTTTAAGCCATGCCATATTAAAAACGCTCACATGAATGAATATCTTATGCATGGACGAACTATTGATTGCAAATAAAACTCTGTTACTCTTATCTCTTCTTACCATAAACCTGAGTAGACCACAATCGAAGCATATAACCTTCATATTCGAATCCATAATCTGATTTGAAGGTTATCCAGATCGTAGAAGCATTCAATGTGACGCTATTCGGTGACTCTTTCCCTCTAAGATGCAAAACCCGTGTGTCTAGACTCACATTAGGGCCTACTCCAATATCTAATGTATCATATGCGCTTTCCATTTCCAATTCATCGATAATCATTACTATGAATATTTGGGTAGTGGTAACCAGATATTGACACGATAATCCTGGCGGGTATTTGGCGGGATAGAAGGGTGATGTCAGTGTCACAATCGCATTTTCTTCTAGGAACAGAGTCCTACTTTTACAATAATCTGTGACGAAGAAAACGCAAACAATAATTAGTGTTTTGAGGCGTGTAGGTTTCGTGTAGGCCCATTTGAATTAACGAGCCAAAGGATGTTTCAATATCAGTATATTATATAAGCTATATCACGGATTTACATAACCCTATTATTATAACTGTGTTTGTCTTTAGATTACACACTGGTAAATAATTTGAGTTCTAGCCGGCCTGAGCCGTTTTTTTGCCTTCTTTCAGAATCCTGTGGCCCGCCTAATCACAGAAGTAAAAATGGCACGTATATTGCCCACGAATGATCAAAATTGGAATCGAATCCTAAATCTAGGATTACTATCTATAATCATCAAAATGCAAAAAAGAAGTATATAGTTAATACGCGGATTTAGGGTTTCCCTAGTGTTGGGCGGTATCGCGCTGATGTTGGTACGCCCTACTTCTGGTTTTACGCTAACGTGTGGGTTTGCATTGAAATACGCTGATAACCAGCTAATAACGCTGATGAAAACAAACAAAACTACGCCGTATTCGATAGTTTTAACGAAAAAGAATAATTGTTTTACATTAGTTAACAGTTTCCCTCTATATTTTAGGACTTCAAACTCTCCAATAGGCTTGCACCTTGCCAGAAAAAGACCGACATTTTGCCGTGCCCAATAGCTCTAAATGTGCGTATTAGGCCATTACTAGTCTGGCGTAGTTTGCAACCAAGAGTTATTGTAGTATTAACTCCTTGGTTTGACCGTGTTTGCGGTAAGGCCTAGGATAGGCTAGAGAGCCAATCAAATCTGCTTATTTGATTTAAAAGGCCGAAATTCGGAGGAAAAGACAGTTTGAAAAATGGGGTTTGGGTGTTTTAGCACTGCAAATTACTCTGCAAATTTATAATATAAGCCTGTGGCTGAGACAAATATACAGGTATATTCGTCTCAGTATTGTGGTACAATAATTGTGTATGTATAAACTATAAAAACAACAACTACATAATTATGTACAGTGGCGTGCGCAGGATATTGTGAGTGGGAGGGGGGTACCTGACCATAAATGAAATTCCCCCGACTCAGATTCTTCTCAATTCCCCCGACGTGTACCAAACAAAAAATAGTAAAAGGTAGCCCCATTTATTTTGCAGTCACCTCGTGAATTTAACGTAAGTGTGGGGTGTGTGGGGGGGGGTCAACATTTTTTCACACGGTCAAAACAAATCGCACAGTCCAAAAACAGCACAGACAACAACGGTTTTCATAAGTTCTTTATAACATTTGTCTTTATTTAGCCGACTGCTGCATACATTTGTCGACTACATGTACAGATTCGCCGACTATTTGACTATTTGGTCACACCACCCCACACACACACCCAGGCGCGAATCCAGAAAAGTTTAAGGGGCCGGGGGGGGGCAATAAATGAAATTGATAATGTACCATCCAAGCGTGCTGCCTCCGAGCCATGCTCGGACAGGGCATGGGCGGACTGGCCACTGTGGCGTTGTGGCGATCTCCACATGGGCCGCTTGGTTTTGGGCCTCTCAGGGCCGGTTACTCACATTTTGTGGCCGTGCGAAAATTTCTGACTGTGCGAAATTTTGTGCCCGTGCGAAATGTTGTGACTGTGCGAAAATTTGTGACTGTGCGTGAAATTCACGAGGTGACTGACTGGGAAAAAAATTGGGGCAACCTTTTACGAAAATTTACTACCGGGACGACATACTTCTGCCTGACATGGTCAAAAAGGGCCGCTTTAATAATTTTGCCACGGCCGCTTTCAGGTCCCAGTCCGCCCCTGGGACAGGGGGTGTCTTAGGGGGGATGTGCCCCCCTCACCCCTCAGAAGTAGAAAAAAAAATTGGAAATCATTTGGTGCGATCTTGTGTATACTTTTGACCAATATTTTATCGAAAAGCCACCTCTTCATTTCCAACAAATATTTTTTTTATCAATGTAGTTTTTTTATCAATGCACCAATGCACGAAAGAAGTTGAGCATAAATTATACTGATATATTCTTGATTTAAGTAATAGATGGGTTAAAAGCTCGAACAGGGGGAATCTGAGGGAGGATGTGCCCCCTCAGAATTGGATTTTATTTTCTTCAATTTTTGAACTCATTTGGTGCGATCTTGTATACTTTTGACCAACATTTTATCGAAAAGCCACCTCTTCATTTCCAATCAATATTTTGTTTAAGAAAGAAGTTGAGCATATTTTCCTGATTTAGTATAGATTGTTTAAAAGCTCGAAAAGGGGGTGTCTGAGGTGTGATGTGCCCCGATTTTCGAACCCATTTGGTGTGTACTTTTGACTAATATTTTATTGAAAAGCAATCACTTTATTTCCGATCAATATTGGCTTTTTATATAGGCCTATGCCAGAAAGAAGTTATAGTTACACTCCAAAATATCAGATTTCTCGTCAATACGGCGCGTATGTATCCCGACCGACGTCCAATACTACTCCAAACGTTCTTAAGTCCCTCGCATGCCTCCCCGCTCGCCTTTTTGTACCGCCCCCTATTTCTTTTTCGTTTGTCCCCTCTTCTTCCTCCCTCTCTTTCTCCCCCCCCCCTTAGTTTTCCTTCCTTCCCCCTTTTTTTTGGTGGTCGGGGGGGGGGGGGCGTCGATCCCCCCCCCCCCCCACCCCTATATCCGCGCCTGGCCTGCACACACCCTCTAGCGACGGCCCTGCACCCGACTGTCAGTAGTTACAGAGATAAACTACAGAGATAAGGAAATAATAAGCCCCCGATATTTCACACAAAATTAATTATGTTCAGTCCCTTAAATAAATAATTAGACACAAAATACAACGTAAATAAACCTAAAATACTTCATTTTAGGACTCTGATGAGCTTTTACATTGCCTCTAGATTTAGTCCGTTATATCCAGTCCCCACTGGCATGACTGGCTCGGTAAATTACATGACGCCTAGACTGCCGAATTTTGCAACTTTTCGGCATTTTACGCGGAACTTTCAATGGATATTTCAACTTAATGTGCACTTTTTAATTCTGCCGAACCCCAAGGATAGTTTAGGTATACTATCTTTATTTTTAATTGTGAAAGACTTCTGTACTTTTGAGGGGTGCGTCGACCATGAAATCTTCTGAGTTTATTTTGACTGCTCGTCCCATTTCAATGCATTTTCCTATAGTAGCGTAAAACCAGAAGTCGGGCGTACCAACATCAGCGCGATACCGCCCAACACTAGGGAAACCCTAAATCCGCGTATTTCGAGGGATTTTAATTGTACATGTTCTGTCAACACTTTTGTATTATATTGAATTGGGGCGCAACACCATTTGTCAAATTTCAGAGGCTTATTTCTCGGAACTATCAATTGTGTACTTTAAAGATTAGACACATCATGAACTTTAAAAAAAAGGTAATCCTGGAGAGTCCAGATGCTGTATAAGCGCAAACTAGGGGACCTATTTACTGGTGTGCAATCTTTACCGGGCTGCTTGGACTGATAAACTCCCCTGAAATCTCATTCTACTTTGGTCATAATGCCAGACGGCGAGGTAACTGCCTAGAAAAGGCTATTATAGGGCATGATCGAGAGTGCATGTAGACCAGGCCGAAATAAATATGGTTTGACGGAATGAAATCCGTGGTCGGGTAACCTAACCTACTTATACCAACTGGGTGCAGTCAATATAACTAATGGCACTGCCCACGAGGATTCTTTCTTAACATCGCAGCGAGAACGTAACCGGTGAATAGTTGGATAAACCGGGTGCTATGAACCAGTTTAGCAGTAGCTAAATGCACAGTCTATTATAATATATGTAGTCGTGATACAAGTATTTTGGGAAACCTTAGCAAAAGATAATCTTACCACAATTCTTCTCGTCCGATCCATCCATGCAGATTTTGTTATTATCACATACGCCTGATTGAGGCAAGCAGCCATATCCAGAATCGCACTGAAACTCGTCGGGCTTGCATGAAGCTGTATAACATCAGAATACAGATCAATATACATTATGGATTGCCATCTGAAAAAAGCTATGTTCCACGATGGCCGAATGCTCATAATAATAATAATAATAAAACCATATTTTATAGCGCCTTACGTAAACTCTTACGTTAACACCTCAAGGCGCTGTACATAGAATAAAATGATAAAACTTACGGTACATATGAAAACCATCATAAAAATTAAAATACCAATATGAAATCAACAATATTAAAATGAATACAAGTGAAACATGATAAAAGCCTGCAGAATATAATACAGCGCAAGCAAATTACAGTATTTCAGAAGAGATGCCATCAGTGTAACATGATAAAAGCCTGCAGGATATAATACAGCACAAGCAAATTACAGTTTTTCAGAAAGATATCATCAGACTTCAGGCAATGTCAGGCAGGTTAAAAAGGTGTGTCGTCAGCATTCTCTTGAAGCTTTGAACAGATTTAGCAGCTCGAATGTCTGAGTGTAGAGAGTTCCACAACTTGGGTGCTGCTGCTGAAAATGAACGATCACCATAGGTGGCAGTTTTGATGGCTTTTGTAGAAGAATGCTTCAATAAGACGCTGTCCGCCGTCGATTACCTCAAGCTTCTAACAGGGCGATATATTGTCAACGTAAGCTCTATATAGCTAGGTGCTAATCCATTGATTGCTTTGAACGATAGTAGCATAATCTTGAACATAATTCTCTTGCAGATGGGTAACCAGTGCAGATTCCGGAGAATGGGTTTGATGTGTACACGACCCTTTACACTAGTAATAAGCCTTGCAGCCGCGTTTTGGATCCTTTGCCAAGTTCTGTCTGGGAATGTCCATACAGCACTCTGTTACAAGAGTCCAACCTGGAGCTTACAAAATGCGTGAACCAACGTTTCTGCAGAACCTCGGTCAAGATACAGTCTTAATTTACCTATGTTGTATAGAGCAAAAGACGCGCTTTTGCAGACACTGCTCACATGCTGTTTCATAGTGATGTGTTCATCGATGATGACGCCTAGATTGCGAACAGATGGTGACGGCAAGATGTCATCAGCACCCACGCGGAGAGATGTAGCTTCAGTTGGAGATGTGAACCGCGAAGTAAGATTGAAGATCTCATTCATACCGAAAGCTTAGTTTGAGTTCAATTAGAGAGAAAAATCGTCCACCATCAGTAACAGGGTAAACCGGGTGCTCAGAACCAGTTAGGTATCGGTTAGTTATTGGCATGCTTTGCCGGTATGTCAGTTACCAGAAATGTTCTCAGGGTAGACTGATTTCACTGTAATAATTATGTCGTGTATATTTTTATGTATGTGGGCCTATGACATTTGACTCATAATTAATCTTTAATATTGTAAGTGTTTTTAATCGATTGTCACATTTGTACATACTTGTTATTAATATCATTATAACCTACATTTTGTAAATATTGATGTTATTGTATAATTATATGTATTATTTAATAAAAAAGAGTGGGAAAAAAGAAAGAAAAGAAAGGTTCTCATCAGTGAAGCGTTGGAGGTCAGATCTTATTTTCCACCCTATCTCAACACTAGGTTACCAATATCACTTGCAACTCACCGTTCAGATAATCTGTTGTCAACAACAGCACATAACGACCGTTATAACGATCAGCAATCCAATGATAGCTTGACTTGAATTTCATCCAAGCCTTTGTGGTGCCTAAAATTACGCTATTTGGGCACTTTGCTTCAGTCAATTTGATCACCTCCGACATTCTCGTGACATTGGGGCCCACCCCAAAAGCAAGATAATCAAAACGGGCCATCTGCATTTCGACGCACATAATGACGACGGCCAGATCTTCTGATGACGTCGAAATAGTCCATGAACATTCAAGGTTACTCGGATAACTGTCGGGATTAAGCGGAGAATAGAACGTCAGATTCCTTTCCTTTGGTATTTGTAGGTCCCTTTTACCGCAAGCAATAGTAGGATCTTCATAATGGAAAGGCGAAATAATGAGAATTCGTAATACTAAATATGTAGAGTATAACTATGAAGTGTATCAGAATAACAGGGTCGCCCAGAAAACCTGCAACTTATTTTGACAGAGCTCTAGTTTGACTTTTACGCCATGGATTTTAATCATGTTCGGATATCCACATTTAAGTTGTGATTTACTAATTAAGACTGGTTAGCACGTTTTCAAATTGTGTGCATGTAAAGAAATGTATGTCGAAAACCACTTCAACCGATTTGACGGAAAATTACGGTTCTACTGTTTAGTCTACTAACATTTGCAACTAATTTTGACGGCATTTTAAATTTGTTATCTCACTATGGATTTTAATCATGTTTATACATTCTGGAAGCCTCGCAATATCCTAAATTCAATTGTGAATAAATAAGCAGCATTGTTTAAATGGTTTGAAAATTACGTGTGATCAAAGAGATATATCGAAAACAAGTTTTGAATACCGCTGCTTCTCTATGCATCTTTATGAATTTGAACCGTAGAAAATCTGCTCAACTGAATTTATGTAAATATAAGTGATGAAGTATCAACATCCAGTATTTTCTTTTAAATTCTTTTAAATATTGAAAATATTTAGATACCAAAAATATTAATAAAATTCATATCTATTGTTCAATATTGCACACAAACAAATATTAGTTGGTACCAATCATTAAGGGGTGAAGAAAAAAGCGATGCTGCGAGTCAATCGATATCGAGTGGGTAACAGCGCTGCACAGCTAATATTGACGGCATTTTAGTTCTGTTTTCTCACCATGGATTTTAATCATGTTTATTTTAATCATTATTTTATAAAATTTATAAAATTCATATCTGTTGTTCCATATTGCGCATAAACAAATATTAGTTGGTACCAGTTATAAAGGGATGAACGGAGCGATGCTGCGGGTCAAACGATATCGAGTGGGTAACAGCGCTGCACAGCTATAACACCGTCATTTTCCGTCAAATCGTTTGAACAGGTCTTCGACATACCTTTCCTTACTTGCGCATAATTTGAAAACCGATTAACAAATCTTAATTACTATTTCACCTCTAAATGTGGAGATCCTAAGGTTTCCAGAATGTACAAACATTATTATAATCCATGGAGTAAAAGTCAAACTAGAGCTCTGTCAAAATAATTCGTAGATTTTCTGGGGCACCCTGTATAAATCATGTTTGATATGGCGATACTCGATGTATCTCGTCGCGAGGTGCTTTTAAACATGTTTCAAAGGATCGTCTCTTCCGGATCAATTCAGGGCAATCAATAGTTAATAGTGAATTGTGTATTTTAGGTCAACTTAAAACGTATGATCTACGACAAAATAAAGGTTTCAGATATTCGAGGAATGGGTCATGCCCAATACATGTATGGATAATGGTCTTTAAAGGACGTGTCCGGCCGCAAGCATAACATTTTGCATTTTATGTTAGAAAAATAACTATCTAACCCAACTTTTGTAATTATATAGAATAAAACACCACACTTGTGACAAAAACAAATAAAAACCGCCATCTCTCAACATGCAATTTTTAAAATTTGCGGCGATTCAAAGTCCCGGTGTCGATGAAGTCATAGTTATACAATGCACATGCGCAAATTTGAGCACCAATACCCATGACGTCATCGACACCGGGACTTTCGATCGCCGCGAATTAAAAAAATTGCATGTTGAGTGATGGCAGTTTTTATTCATTTTTGTGACAAGTATGATGTTTTGTTCTATACAATTACGTAATTTCGGCTCGATAATTATTTTTCTAACAAATATGCTCAATGTTGTGCTTGCGGGACCCTTCCTTGAAGCAAATGTTTAAAAATCCTTAATAAAAGTAAAAAAACCGGAATAAGATGCGGTCGTTGTAATACGCAAGTACTTAGAACGTAGATAATTCGCTTGCACCCCTTAATGTTTTATTGAAGTTTTTGAAATGTTTTAAACTGTTGTTATATATATACTTTTTAATTTATTAAAATACATTTATTCATATGTTTTTTAAAAGACCTTTATATTTTGAATAATACATTTTTTTATGTAATTTTTAGTTGGGATTCAACTTCTTGTCATTTATGTAGCTAAGTTATACACTCGTATTTATCTGTACCATGTATAAGAAGGTGTTGGAAGTCAGACAACCTTCAGCTGTTAATTACTTCAACACGTATTTGGTACTCTTTGTTTTGGGGAAAAGCCCTGCACAAGAACTCTTCTTTGACTCACCGCAGTCTACTTCATCAGCTCCGTCACTACAGTGTTGGAAATTGTCACATACGAAACTGTGGTCGATACATCCATACCATAATGTGCATTGAAACTCCTCCATTAGGCACATCACTGGAAAATAATCAATGAATATCGACATGGAGTTATATGATATGGAATTATTTGACGTCACATAACTAATGTCAGTTTTCATATCGCCGTTGGAAGAGTGTGGGTTCAAGTCCGGCTTTGAATGTATGTGCGTCGTTTCTCTGGGATAAGATTAAAATAAACTCAATCTAGACGATTCGGAGAATGGTGTATATTTATATTAATGTGTCTCACGTTTGGCGATAAATGACCAGTCGATCGAACCTAAGACTATGGACGTGATACTCTAATGGTAATCAGCTTTCTCATATTATTTGCGCCTGTTCGGGTCAGGCTGAAGAGAGTACGGCTTTTTGATTCAGTCCTCTGAAGAAAGATCAAAATCAGTTTAATTCTTGTCTACCCATAGAAAGTACCGTAATCGTTATTTTGTATTAATGTGTCTTGGTCATCTAGTTCTACAAGTATTTGTGCAAAAAATGTGTTACGAATCATCTCTCAAATCCACACGACTTGAACAGGCGATAAACACTATAATGATAACCAACTTTTGAAACTCTTTGGCAAGAGCATGGGTTTGTATAGTTCCATAGTCACCGGTTCCAAGGTGTCAGGTGATCGGTTCGATATTCGGCTAAAACGCGTGTTTCGTACACCGTTTGAAGCCCTTAAACATGCATTTGTCGCAGTATCTATTAATATCAATTTATCCGTCTATAATTCACCCTTACCTGGTGTAAGCCTCCTTTCAATCGTGACAACAAATCCTGAAAATGTCACCCTACTGTCGGTTTTAAACAGCACCCATAACGATGTCACATTCAGCGAAATCGAATTGAAAAAATTGGATCCGTGAAACTCGTGGATTTTATTTTCCGATTTGTTGCTGCCTATGCCAATCTGAAGCACGTCATAATTTACCTCGGTAACGATTTGCAAGAAAGACACCACAAAGAAACCAAGATCACTCTCTGAGGAAAACGTCCATTGGCAATCAAGGTTGCTGGTGTAGTAGTTAGGGTAGTTTGGTGATGTCAGATATTTCAAGTCGTTAATCGAAATGTTAATATTTTTGGCGTCACAAGCATCTATAAATAAAACGTTAAACTAATTGCGGTGCATTTGAAAGGGAATTTGAATGTTACTGATTAAAAACATTAATGGGTATTTGCGAAATACGAAAATGGTCGAAATTGTCCTAGAAATGGATTGTTATATGTCCGGTATAGTTCCGAAGAGTTAAAAAGCGTTTCGAACCCATTTCTTTAAGTCAATAAGCTTGGACACCGTGTGAGCCGTTTCGGCTCATTTCTAATTATTCGGTCGAACTTGGGATGGCAATGACACTATTCTTGTTATTGAGTTTATTTAGCCAGGCAGCTTCTGATGCATATTACCGCAACACATATCGTGACAACAAACGCCAATACCTGGCGAGGAATTCCAAAAGCAAAATCTCAAATAGACCCCATCAATAAGCGAGTTTGAAAACCTACTACTGAAGAAGAAGAACAAGTCGGCTCCAGATGTTAATACCATCCCTTACTACCTAGTCTATAGGAAATATAGGACAGTCAATATCAGTAATACAGCGGATCATGAATAGAATCTGTAAGCTTTGTCGAGGAAAGTGGGAGAAGCTGTTCTTATGTACCGAAATAGAAAGACAAATCTATACCAGAGCTGTTTAGAAACATCACTTTAATTAATTTCAGTGGAAAGATTTGTTTCCAAGTCCTGTAACAGTAACAGAATATGACTATTATCTTAGTCTACCCAG
Organism: Ophiura sarsii; assembly: GCA_035610835.1. Taxonomy (NCBI): domain Eukaryota; kingdom Metazoa; phylum Echinodermata; class Ophiuroidea; order Amphilepidida; family Ophiuridae; genus Ophiura; species Ophiura sarsii. Next base: position 48,729,119 of record CM069451.1, on the reverse strand, counting down.
CCGAGAACATATTGAATGACCCTCGTATCCCATACATACAACAGTTGAATTCATCCGAGCCATCCAAACAATCTTGTTTCCCATTACACCGGTATGAGGCATCAATACATTCAATATCAGATTCACAGCGAAAGTCATCTTCAGTACATGTCTCTGTGTATTCAAATAAAGCAAGTGATGTACGGTTATAAAGAACTAAAAAAATTAAAACATGACATCAACACTCTTGTTTATTAAGTTATTAAGTTACCCTAGTCCATCGTCATCGGAAGGCCCGAAACAGGGGGCGGGAGGGACATGGTGCGCCCCCCCCCCCCCCCCCCCCCACACACACACACAAGACAAACATCCCACTAATCACGTCACAATAAACATAAACATGCCCGACCTCAAAATGCCGTTATATTTTTTGTACAGTGAAATATGAGCCAAAATTGAAATTTTCGCAAAATCAACAACATTTAGTTTAAAATAATATCGGTCTACCATTGTCTAATATTATAATATGATTTAGCTTACCACATCCTGATGGTTGGCAATCTGAATGACATAGCAGGCCGCCCCTATGGCAGAAATCATCCGAGTTACATACTGGATCATCAAAGCCACAATTCACTGATGCAACATAAATCAATAAACATAATAAAGATGTTGTAAGGCTTTAACAAGACAAGGATGAAGTGAAACGTATTAACAGTTTCAAACAAGAGTTTTGTTTAATTTGTAGTTTGAATTCAGTAGTTTGCATACAAATTCTACAAACCCATATCATCACCACATAGGGAAAACTAATTTGATATGGGAAGAAAAGATCAAAATAATGTAAGACGAACAGCGTTATAAATACGTTAAGTCCTAGTGTAAAAGTGATTTTTACTCTAGACTCTTAAGCATGTTAAAACATGCTTAAGATGACGCCAGATAACTATTTAGCGCTTGCATCATCCCCATCGTACAAATATTCTTGAAAGTTTTAAAGTTATCCTCCAAACCTGCCCCCCCCCCACCCCTGTCAGCTCAAGACCCTCCACACCCCCCCCCCCCCACCCCCCCCCCCAAAAAAACCAATCCCAAATGTTGACTTTCAACGTCAAAATTACCAAAACTTAGATTAAAATTGGTCTGAAATGTCTCAATCAAACTATTTTCAGGCAATTTGGACATTAAAGCTCAATATCTTCGCGTGCTTTACGCACATCTTACCCGTGATTTTTTTTCTTGCCCCCCCCCCCCCCCCCCACCTCGTTTGCCGCCCCCAATTTTCTTTAAAGCTGGCGCCGCTACTGCCCTCATCTGAATATGAGCAGCTATTACCTGATTCTGCAAGTCTTCGAATGTCGACATATACTCCGCGATGTCGGCGCGAGCCATCGGAACGGAACCGCATCCACATGTGATCGGCTTCTAAACGTAACGTAATGGAGTTAACAATATACTTCGATATGCTGAACATGTCGTTGCTTTCGTTAAAGACATCAGAGCCATAACCCACTTGAAGTACGTCGCCATCATTTGCAAAGATGAGACTGTTAATTAGAACATCGTAGCTTCCATTGGCAGAACTGTGGAACAGCCATGTGCAGTCGACGTCATTTGGGTAGAATGCTGGGTAGTCAGGTGTGGAAATGTTGACAACATCGCCTGTCTTTAAAGTGTGTTCATAACCACATGCTGCAATCAGTAAGATAGTTATAGCAATATTCAAGTTTTGTTGGTATTACAACAGAGAAGGCCTACAATGAAATCCGTCGTTTATCAGCTTTCATTGGGAGCAAATAATTATACAAAGCCTATACAGTAGTAGCGGTGGAAGCATCAGAATTTAGGGGGCGGGGACAATTTCGGGAGACGGAGACATATCTTATTACACATGTTCTATGGGTAGCTTGGCCGGCAAATTTTAGGACGCAGAGGAGGTCGTGAAATTTAGGGGGACAAGTCCCCACGTTACACCCCCCCCCCCCCCCACCCTCCCCTCACACCCGCTTCCGCCGCCCATAAAGGTAATAGTATTTCTGCCGCCTATAAACATATTATAGGAAATACATGAGCATGAATGATGAGTGTCATCCGGACTACATGTGGTAGGCAGTCGTGTTTGAAAGCTTACTGGTCTTGCTCAAGAAATCTTCTTTAACTTTGAGTACATAAATACCATGAGGTCACATTCACATGGGTGGTTGCAATAATGTTGAAATGAATGTTGATGCTATTCAGAATGTGACGAAATCGTTCCTACCTTTTACTTGGATGTTTATACAGACAAGTAGCAATAACAAGGGCCTCATCCAATCAATAATGTGCAGCCTTGCCATATCTCACGCAGGACCTTTAAAACAAAGACAGGCCATATAAATATATGAAAGACTCAACAGTTTGTAAATAAAGAAGTTATATACTGAAGCTTACAAATCCAAATATTACTCACATTAATCGGCGTAGCCATAGGGGGTGGGTGGATGGGTGGGGGAGGGCTGCGGCCGGTTTGGTAGATATCATCTCGCAACCCACCCCCCCCCCCCCCCCTCCGCTCTCAATTTTCTGACTCAGCGGAAAATCTCAACAAAAGTTGACAGTTTGGTAAAGTCCTTGTTTAACTTTATTTTTTTGCCGCCACGCCCCCCCCCCCCCCCCCCCCCCCACTGGACGTTTCACAACAGACTTGTCCAAACCATGTAGCGGATCGAAAATCATGTAATGTGATTGAGCGCGATGGAGCCAGATTTCTACACCGAATACAATAGATACACTAAGTGTATACGGGAATCCATTTGGATAAAAAGAAGAGGTGAAACAGTTGTGAACAATGACAGGGTCGGGGCTTATCAACTTAGTCATGCAACCGATCAGTTGATCCAGAAACATTCTGGAAACACCGTGGCGGCACCAGCATAAAAACACGGGGGGGGGGGGGGGGGGGGTTTGAGGAGCAATGAAGGAATTTTACCAGGCGTTCATGTAGCGCGCGAAAATGTGAACTTTTAATGTCAATTTTAAGCTAATTTTATGGCATTTTGAATTTTGACAATAAAAGTCAACATTTTCGATGGATTGGGGACAAAATGGGATGGGGCTTGAGCTGACTGGTGGAAAGTGTCGTGACTGGGAACATTTGCCACTCCTCCATACCCACACCATATAAAGTGATACTGGATTCAAAAATGATTCCTGAAGAAACAATCAAACAGGTCGGTTGTGAAACGTCGATAGATATTGTGGGTAACATTTGCATTTGTTTAAAGAATATCCAACTTTTTTTGACTAAAGCACTTTAATTTTAAACTGGGTTGGTGATGTTTGGGTGATGGTATTAATGCACAACTGTAAAGCCAATTGAGGCTTATTATCCGAAAACTGACATTTCTTAAGTAATTTCTAACGATGAACATTTTAATGGGCTAAAAAAAATTAAATCGTGTTTAAAAGGAGCACAGGGAGATTGGCGATAAAAATGAAATTTGAAAGACAAAAAATAGATTCAATAGATAAGGTATAATAGAACCATGAAACGTAAATTTCATGGGAAAAGGGTTCAAGTGATTGCACTGGGTCATTCATTCTTTATTTCCGATATGAATACATACATTTTATAGTATTTTATATTGCAATCTAAATTGATAAATTACATATTTTTGTCAATAAGATGTGTAGACTTTAACAATACAGTTCCACAGCTTCGATATTGTAATTGGAGGACGGGTACCGGCATCCTAAGATTTTGAAATCGAAGTTTGTGTGCGAAATATCTCGAAAAATACAGCTTGAATTAGTAAGATTTGTGGACACGATATTGGTACAGTATTTATCTCGGCTGAGTTCGAGTGACTGGTTATTTGGAGAATTATGAGGGATAATGTTCCCGCGATAGGGATATTTATTTTCTATTCCGACATCGTCACATCAAAGAAAATGGCGGCGATTCTAGTTATTGTACCCCCGTATATCACCATAATGTTTATATATACTCCATAACGCTCCGTCGCTGATCGCAAGCGTGGATCACCGTTTTTCCAATCAAGGGGCGTAATTTTGTTTTGTCGTAGTTTACTACTCATGTGTGTGGGCGGAAAGAGTTCAAGCGTAATAGAGCATGAAGCTAAAACCTACTGATATGAATCCCCCGAAACGCCACTACGCGCAATTGAGTTTGTTCACCGCTAGGCTAGGTACCACCCCTAGATATTGCCTCAGAAAAAAATTGTGTTTGCGATTTCGTCTTTATTAATCCATCAATGGATTCCAGATTTTGTGAGCATGTACAAATCGCAAATAACTTGGACGAGTTCAAAGTTGGGGTTAATCTGCCTCATAGGAGTAAAAATATTTTTTTGCCTTGAGAAGCATATTTTTCTTAGTAAAATACAACGATTCATGCTCGGGGTGGTACTCACGTATGTAAGGCATACGGGGACGTGCCGCTCCAGTTGGTCGTTTTTTCATGAGACATCCTTAGGCATGGGTAGGCTTTTCAACTGAAAAATCCTTAGACATTGGTCTATCCAAGATCACCATTAGAAATGGGTACGAGCTTTGAATCTCCAGCGGCACGCCCCCGACCAAACCAAATCTGAGTACCGCCCCCTCCCGGGGATGCATGAGCGTTGCTATTTTTGTTTGATGTTTACATTGTGTTGCCAACACCGCTGTTTGGCCGCGCAATTGGGCTACTTTTAACTAATGCGCCGCGGGTTGAAAAGGTGTGCCGCGGTTTGCTAAAAATTGGGCTACTTTCAGCAAATTTGGCCGCGGCACATAATCAAGCAGGTAATATCCTCCATTCATACTAAATTACACGGTCAATATTAATTTCAATAGACCAAGAGAGCTCAATAGGATTTTTTCACAGCTACATTCTTGCTAATTAAACGGTCAATATTAATTTCAATAGACTAAGAGGATGTTTTTCACAGCTTCAGTAGTACCTCCACAACTGAAGGGTGTATGAAGTGATCATCCAGGCGCATCAGTGAATAGAAAGTCTCCCGTTTGTGCCCCATGTGTATTGTTATTAAACTAATCGATCTCACGGCGATCTCAAGTACACAACACTTCTTTCAAGGCTTTGTTCTTGATAGATAAAGCACCGGATGTCTCCGGCATTGATGAAGACTAGACTGGAAGAACAAGACATAGATAGAATGGTAGTGGGATAATAAAAATGTACTTGCATGGATGTAATAGACCTATTTCTTTCTTTTGCATTATACGATTAAATAATATTAATAAATTATCCCGGTAAATTATTAATATCGGGCTAGCAATCAGAACACCTACCTGTAATTGACTAATGCGTCCTTAAACCAGGGAGGTGTAATACATCTATCTGCTTAAACATATTACACAATATTTTCAAATATAAAGGTAGAATATAATACAAATATTTACATGATAAAGATAGATCATGCAAGGTATTAAATTATGCTAATATTTATATGATAATTAAGAAAAGCAAAGAGTCATATATTGTCCCAGATACCAACACAAAATAACACCATTTAAAATACAAAATTAGTTGTAGGCCTTCTCAATATTTGATCATAAATATATTCTGAGTTACAGAGTGATACGATTCATAATTACCTCAAAATCATAGTTTTAGAGTGAAATTATTAGAGTGAAAGTATAAACTGTCGGGTTGTTTAGAGTAAAAATATAGTGCATGTCGGGATAACCCAACAGTTTATTTTCTCTCTAAAACCATGATTTTGAAGTAATTTAGAAATTGTATCGCCATGTCATTTGGAATGTAATATTTATATGATAATAAAAAAAATGATAGCAAAGAGTCATTGTCCCAGATCCCGACACAAAATAACATCATTTTAAAATACAAAATTAGTTGTAGGCCTTCTCAATATTTGATTAATTTTTAAAAATCCAATAAAAAGGCAATTTTTCTTCAGTCCTGCCTTGATTGTCACGGTCACGTTTGTGCAGTCATACATAACGTTAGCAAACACATTTTAGCCCAATTGGGTGTTTTTAAAGGAAATAAGGACAAATTGGGCTAAATTTACCAAAATTGGGTGTATTTTGGGGCAACTCGGCGCTTTGAAAAATTGGGCTACCTTTGGTCGTGGGCCGCGGTTTGAGCGGCGCTTGCGCCGCGCTTTGGCACCTCAAATAGTTGGCAACAGTTGGAATAATATTCCTGGGGACAGTCTGTCCCCAGGAATATTATTCCTGGGGACTCTGTTTGTTATGTATAATACATAACAAACAGAATCCCCGACTTTACAACAACGATGCATGAGCGTTGCTATTTTTGTTTTATGTTGACATAACAAACAGAGTCGCGCGATCATGTTCATGAATGTCGACGCTATTTCGAACATAGAGTGCATTTTGAAAATAAAATTATCTCTTTGAAAATGGAATACATGGAAGCAAAGTACTTTACAATAAAGAATGATGGTTCAACCATGTCTGCAGGCTGAATAATAAACAAGTTATAACCAAAAGTAGTTTGCCTCATATTGCTGAAAACTGGGCAAATCATGCACATTTTAAACCATTTTAGGTAAACAAAGGTTTACTTTCATGATGTCTAGTTGCTTGTGCGGGGTTATATAGACATCAGTGAATACATCCGAGCCACATCGTACTACATCGCTGTATTCATCTAGGTAAACATGGAATTTTCTACATATTTTGGTCAACTAATTTTCAAAAAAATGTCGCCCTCTGTAGTCAATGATATGAACATCCCTCCCCTAGCATAGGCTATACCTTTTAATTGAAAAAATATCTATATTATCGACTCGCACATAGAAACGATCGGTTCTTTAAAAAAAAAAAATATTTATCCAAACATTAATAATGATATTTGCGTCCATTTTCCAAATTTTGACATTTGTCGGTCAGACTCAGGCCTACTTAATTTTTTTTTTTTAAATGCTCATGATTTCTATACGAAAGACATTTTTGTCATGAAATTGATTGCGACTTGACTTTTTTGTATCATCGATCTCATATGTACCCCCAAAAAATGAATTATTTAACCAAATAATGGTATTTGTGCTAATTTATCAAATTTTGATATTTGTCGGTCAAGCCGAGAATTTAAAAAAAAATCGTTATGATTTCTATGCAAATGACTTTTTTGTCGTCAAATTGATGGCGGCTTGACTTTTTTGTATCATTGATCTCATACGAACCAACAAAAATTGAATTATTTAACCAAATAATGGTATTTGGGCTATTTTTTCAAATTTTGATATTTGTCGGTCAAGCCTAGAATTAAAAAAAAATTCATTAGGCCTATGATTTCTATGCAAACAACTTTTTGTCGTCAAATTGATTGCGACTTGACTTTTTTGTATCATCGATCTCATATGTACCCCCAAAAAATGAATTATTTAACCAAATAATGGTATTTGTGCTAATTTATCAAATTTTGGTATTTGTCGGTCAAGCCGAGAATTTTAAAAAAAATCGTTATGATTTCTATGCGAATGACTTTTTTTTGTCGTCAAATTGATTGCGGCTTGCCTTTTTTGTATCATTGATCTCATTCGTACCAAAACAAATTGAACTATTTAACCAAATAATGGTATTTGGGCTATTTTTTCAAATTTTGATATTTGTCGGTCAAGTCTAGAATTTAAAAAAAAATCATTTGGCCTATGATTTCTATGCAAACAACTTTTTAGTCGTCAAATTGATTGGGACTTGACTTTTTTGTATCATCGATCTCAAATGTACCAAAACAAAATTGAATTATTTAACCAAATAATAATATTTGGGCTAATTTTTCAATTTTGATATTTGTCGGTCAAGCCTAGAATTAAAAAAAAAAAATCTATGCGAATGACTTTTTTTGTCCCCAAATTGATTGCGGCTTGAGTTTTTTGTATCATCGATCTCATATGTACCCCCAAAAATTGAATTACTTAACCAAATAATGGTATTTAGGCTAATTTTTCACATTTTGATATTTGTCGGTCAAGCCTAGAATTTAAAAATAAATAAATTATGATTTCTATGCGAATGACTTTTTTGTTGCCGAATTGATTGCGGCTTGACTTTTTTGCATCATCGATCTCATATGTACCAACAACAAAAAATGTAACCAAATAATGGTCTAATTTTTTCAAATTTTGATATTTGTCGGTCAAGCCTAGAATTTGTAAAAAAATTGTTATGATTTCTATGCGAATTACTTTTTTGTGGTCAAATTTATTGCGGCTTGACTTTTTTGTATCATCGATCTCATACATACCAAAAAATGTTTGAATTATTTAACCAAATAATGGTATTTGGGCAAATTTTGATATTTGTCGGTCGAGCCTAGAATTTTAAAAAAATTGTTATGATTTCTATGCGAACAACTTTTTTGTCGTCAAATTGATTGCGACTTGACTTTTTTGTATCATCGATCTCATATGTACCAACAAAAATTGAATTACTTAACCAAATAATGGTATTTGGGCTAATTTTTCAAATTTTGATATTTGTCGGTCAAGCTAGAATTTAAAAAAAAATGTTATGATTTCTATGCGAATTACTTTTTTGTTGTCAAATTGATTGCAGCTTAACTTTTTTGTATCATTGATCTCATACGTACCCAAACAAAATTGAATTATTTAACCAAATAATGGTATTTTGGCTAATTTGTCAAATTTTGAAATTTGTCGGTCAAGCTAGAATTTTAAAAAAAATGTTATGATTTCTATGCGAATTACTTTTTTGTCGTCAAATTGATTGCAGCTTAACTTTTTTGTATCATTGATCTCATACGTACCAAACAAAATTGAATTATTTAACCAAATAATGGTATTTTGGCTAATTTGTCAAATTTTGATATCTGTCGGTCAAGCCTAGAATTTAAAAAAATAACCAAATAATGGTATTTGGGCTAATTTGGTCAAATTTTGATATTTGTCGGTCAAGCCTAGAATTAAAAAAAAAATTGTTATGATTTCTATGCGAATTACTTTTTTGTGGTCAAATTTATTGCGGCTTGACTTTTTTGTATCATCGATCTCATACGTTCCAAAAAATGTTTGAATTATTTAACCAAATAATGGTATTTGGGCTAATTTTTCAAATTTTGATATTTGTCGGTCGAGCCTAGAATTTAAAACAAATTGTTATGGTTTCTATGTGAACAACTTTTTTGTCGTCAAATTGATTGCGACTTGACTTTTTTGTATCATCGATCTCATACGTACCCAAACAAAATTGAATTATTTAACCAAATAATGGTATTTGGGCTAATTTTCAAATTTTGATATTTGTCGGTCAAGCCTAGAATTAAAAAAAAAATCATTATGATTTCTATGCGAATGACTTTTTTGTCGCCAAATTGATTGCGGCTTGAGTTTTTTGTATCATCGATCTCATATGTACCAACAAAAATTGAATTACTTAACCAAATAATAGTATTTGGGCTAATTTTTCAAATTTTGATATTTGTCGGTCAAGCTTAGAATTTTTAAAAAAATGTTATGATTTCTATGCGAATTACTTTTTTGTCGTCAAATTGATTGCAGCTTAACTTTTTTGTATCATTGATCTCATACGTACCCAAACAAAATTGAATTATTTAACCAAAAAATGGCATTTTGGTTAATTTGTCAAATTTTGATATTTGTCGGTCAAGCCTAGAATTAAAAAAAAAAATTATGATTTCTATGCGAATGACTTTTTTTTGTCACCAAATTGATTGCGGCTTGACTTTTTTGCATCATAGATCTCATACGTACCCAGACAAAATTGAATTATTTAACCAAATAATGGTATTTGGGCTAATTTTTCAAATTTTGATATTTTAGAATTTAAAAAATAAAAATAAATCTATGAGAATGACTCTTTTGTCGCCAAATTGATTGCGGCTTGACTTTTTTGTATCATGGATCTCATACTTATCAACAACAACAACAAAAAATCATATAATGATATTTGGGTCCATTTTCCAAATTTCGACATTTGGCGGTCAGGCAAATTAAAATAATCCTTATGATTTCTATGCGAATATAATATTATATATAATTGTTGTCGTCAAATTGATCTCATAGGTAACTAAAAAGGTGATAAAACAACAAAATGCAACAATGAATGGACATTTTAGAGCCAACTACTGGCATTTTTTTAACTGTATGTAAAGTGCAAGTGAATTGCAGTAACAAAACAAGTAAATAAAGATGAATGATCGAATCTTTGACAAAAATAAATAATCACACTAGAGTTAAGATTACATTATGTTGATATCCATGCTGATCAAATTACGGGCGAAATATCTGTTTTCAATCGACTAGGAAAACTAATCTCAGTCATTCAATACATCGCGAGACTGCCGAATTATGCGTATTCGCTGTCAATCGAAAGCAAAATCCATTTTACCGCAAAGCTTTTAATTGCCTCTTTATTCAGTTTAAAGAAATTTTAAGCCAAGTTTTCAATTAGCGTTTGCCTGGACTGTCGGTATACAAAGACGAATTTACAAAATTATTAACTTTAATCGATTCCGTTCAAAAAGCGCATGTGTGTCGGGATGTGTGTAATGCCTTGTTTTACGATGTAAACAATAATATCATATGCCGCCGGGCGATCAGCTGATCGATGTTGAGAGAACACAATGCGCATGCTCTAATCAGTTTCGTTCATCTCTCGTCGGTGATGGCGTAACGAATAAGATAGCCCCAGGCAGACGACGATGGACATGCGGAAACCTAAATTTTGAATTCGTATTAAAATAACACGTAATCGCGAATGTTGATCTAATCATTTTGAAAAATTCATCATAGGTTAGAAGAAAAATGTTCCAATCCAAAACCGTTCTGGGTGGCTAATCACCCCAATTGTAAATGCTATTTTTTCAATTATTTTCATCGTTAACCGGGCGATGACTGTTAAAAATATTTCAAAATGGTGCACTACCGTTGCCATATTGGATCGTCCGAGACGCGTGGCCAGCGTCGTCTGGCCCCAGGGGTGTGCCACTGAGCTTGCCGATCGGAGGCCACTTTTAAATTAAAATTTGGTCGGCATAGAACTGGTGGCGCTATACCGATCAGGCGTGATTGTAGCAGACGACACGACGCTGGCCACGCGTCTCTCAGACGACCCAATATGTCAACGGGAGTGCACTATTTTGAATTATTTTTAACAGTCATCGCCCGGTTAACGATGACAATTCTTCTAATTACGATGAATTTGTAAAAATGATAAGATTTACATTCGCGATTACGTGTTATTCATTACGTATTCAACATTTCGGTTTCGCGTGGCCACCGTCGTCTGTGTAAATCCACAGCGCCCTCAAACCTATGCCGACCAAATATTACGTTAAACCTGGTTAAACATTGTTAAACGCGTTAAACGCTGGTCACCGACACATTCCGATGATTACCATAATTTATGTAAATATGCAAAAGAGACCGTTTTCGCTACGTACGCTAGTATAGGACTTTCCTATCCCAAAATTAATAGTATCCCTGATAGCCCCTCGGCCCTCGTGTTTGTGAGGATTGTTTGTTTATTTTGTTTTAACATTATGCATACATTAGGAAGTTCAAAATGATGTTTTGGAATTCAATCAGGCAACTTTCAAATTTGACTATCATGTCACACTTTGTGTACGCAACTTCGTGGAAAGACCCATGTTCATCTTAATAAACTGTTTATGTAAAGATAATTACATTACTATTTCTGTCTATTCTTCTTTGTGCATTTTGTGTACAAGTGTGTTTAAATGTGCACTTCACTCAAACTTTCACCAGCCCCATTCCATTTAAATGGAATTTGCATTTCAACTCTTGCTAATTAATAGACAAGCATGTCTATATAAATTACATGCTACAATTGTATTGGTGACAAAACGTAATGATATACCACTAATGAGTACTGACTCTTGTCCCTGCGTAGAAAGGCAACATTTTTCTTGCCCGCATGGTCCCCGCTAAGTCCTAGGTCCCCCAGGGCCAAGGTTGCAACCGGAAAGTACATTAATCAAATCAAACTTTTTACCTTCACACCTGAATACACTCTCCAGGCCACATCAAACACCAACAGCAACTCTGTCAGCAATTCATTATTATGGTTGAATCAAATACAAAGCAAAGCAAACCCTTTAGAACAAACGAACGGGTTTCAAATATTATCTCCCACACAATAAATCCAAACCACTTCATAATCATTTCATTTTCATACCATCACTCTCCGCCCGTTCTCCATGGTTCTGGTCAGATCCTAACATATCATGTTAAAACCAATACAATGTCAATAACCGCCCTATTGATAACCACTAAATCTGACACTGCTAAACCCCATCAACCGCGAAACTCGAAAACCGCGAAACCCGAGAACCGCTTTAGTTGTTTCATTGCATTTCACTGACAATTTATAGGGTTTTGTCGAAAATCTGATGATCATAACTTACAACAAACATGAATTTATGAAGAAGAACTATATAATACAGACATACAATGTCGTTACTAGTGAAAATAACCTATAGCTTGTTCATAGAAATGGAATCTCTAGGATATATTCACTGCGCTAATAGTAATACTTTCCGATACAAGTACTCGTTCTCCCCGAGTGTTTGTTAGGTCTCCTCGCTCAAGGTTGCATCGTTCATTGCGTCCAAATTCGAAAGAAAGACTTAATTTGAGTGTTTGTTAGGTCTCCTCGCTCAAGGTTGCAATGTTCATTGTGTCCAAATTCGAAAGAAAGACTTAATTTGAGTGTTTGTTAGGTCTCCTCGCTCCAGGTTGCAATGTTCATTGTGTCCAAATTCGAAAGAAAGACTTAATTTGATCAAATTCGCAGTCGCATCTCTCGTTGCAATGATGTGGGATTTTTAAATTTAATACTAATACTAATTGTTATGTGGCCGATTGGGTGCTGAGTGACATTATATGCGACCTTGCCTCCTATCGATGATTTGCACCAGCTCATAGTATACGGACTGTAGGTAATTGGCAGTTGTGTTCTGACCTGAAACACAGATCGGCCGATGCTCAACGACGGGAGTATGAACGCGCCTTAAGATGTAGGAGGATTGGGCCGCATCGGCGCCGGGTCGCCCGCGTGGAAGTCAGGCGCCTATCTGACCGCGCCAACAACGTTGTTTAACAACAAAAATGCAACGCGTGTGCGCGCGTTCCTTGTGATCGAAATAGTAACAGTAACTAGACACAAACAAAATGATGAAAATCTTTATTTGGTTCCAAGCAGTTACATCATACATCAGCAATTTGATAGACTCATCATGGTCATTATAGTCAGAGTTGCTTTCTTTCTTCGCATAGGTGAATTTTTAATTTCTGAAGTAGATAGAGAAAATTGTAAATGCTTAATTTGCGAAACAAGCTAGTTTACATTCTTTTTCATCAGGACTGAGCGGGACTGTTATTATTCAATGCGCTATTTAGGCAAGTGTTAGGCAAGAAACACATTACAGAAATACAGTGATAATTTTCATGAAGCACTTTCTATTTAAAGTGGGTTAGTGTAGGTTTAACAATACATTTCCACAGCTTCGATATTGTAAATGTATATTATATGTTACAGATTTCTAACAATTGTGTGTTCCCCTGGCTACGTACATATTACTTTCACTCACACGATAACACACATCATTATGGATATAACACTTGATCATATTAGATACCCAACTAGAAATTAAACTCACTGCATTAGAGTGAATATAACTTAATTTCCGATACAAGTACTCGCTCTCCCCGAGTGTTTGTTGTCTCCTCGCTCAAGGTTGCATCATTCATTGTGTCCAAATTCAAAAGGCTTAATTTGATCAAATTCGCAGTCGCATCTCTCGTTGCAAGGATGTGGGGTTTTTAATTTAAAGAAATACTAATTTGTATGTGGTATAGGCTGCTGAAATGACAACGTATGCGACCTTGCCTCCTCTTATCGATGATTTGCACCAGCTCATAGTATACGAACTGTAGGGAATTATTCTGACCTGAATCACAGATACACAGTAAAGTATAAGGACTTTATGTTAATTTGCATTTATGATTCGTTCGCACAGAAGGAAATATATACGCGACTGGTATCGCGACCATATCGAGAACTCGATACGACGGGACAGTAATTAAAATAAATCACCCGAAGCTCTATTTACATACCGCACCACTTCGTTATGTTAGACAAGATCCATTCATTATACTATTCGATAACTCATGACTTCGAGTCACGATACAGTCGTGATAATTCTATCGAGTGTAAAAGGAAACGGTCGATAGATAGACGTACGTAATCTTAAAGGTTGATGTTCTGATTGCTGGCCCATTTTTCAACTTGATGTTTTCTTTTTTACATGGAAGGTCATCCTTAAATTTGTCACATTCCAAAGTTTGAGTTGCATAACTCCAATGGTTCTTATTTTAGAAGCCCACGGTCACAAAAAGTGTGCCCATTGAGTAGTACACAAATTGACTGGTGGTTAACTACCTTTGGCAGTAATCCATCACATTTCAGCCTGTAATTTCTATATAAATGGAACATTTCTGGTCCCCAAGATTTTATAGACATATTGAGAAAAATATGGGGATTCTTCTGATATCAAAATATCTTGATGTGAAAAAAAAATCATAGCCCCAAAATAGTGAACGAAACTTACACCTTTAAAAGGGATTGTGGGAACAGGAAAGCGAACGTTGTTTATTTTTCTTGAAGGGAGCGCTAGAATAGCGAAACCTGGATTATTGAATATTGAGTGTTATTAAAATTTCACACGGGTAAATAGGATCCCTACTTTTACATGTTAAAGGGTTGTTACAAAAAGTCTAGTTTCTCGCTTATAAAGCGACTGAATTCGTCAACATTACATTTTTCTTCAAGTTCATGATATGTGTGATCATTGAAGTACAAAATATATATATGGGTAACCCTGACAGTTCCGAGAAATAAGCGCCCAAAATTGGACAGCTGGTGTATCGCTCTCATTATCATCAAACAAATTGAGCAGTGTTGACAGAACATGTACAGTCACCCAGAAACATGCAGAATGGACTGAAAAGATCTCTTTTTGCCCTGATTACTCATGATTAGGGCCACCGGATTCTAAAGTAGTCGTCGGCAAGGACTTCAATCATTTGTGCAACCTTAAATGAGCGTAGGGGAACGTACGTAACTGAAACAAGGAGGTATACGATATTGATTGATATCTAACACAAATGCTAGACAAGCCAAACTAAGTCATTGAGTGATCTTTGAAAGGAGCGCTGGAACAGGGAAACGTACGACATTTGGTAATCTTTGAAGGGAGCGCTGGAACAGGGAAACGTACGTCATTTGGTAATCTTTGAAGGGAGCGCTGGAACAGGGAAATATACGACATTTGGTCATCTTTGAAGGGAGCGCTGGAACAGGGAAACGTACGTCATTTGGTAATCTTTGAAGGGAGCGCTGGAACAGGGAAATGTACGTAATTTGGTAATCTTTGAAGGGAGCGCTGAAACAGGGAAATGTACGTCATTTGGTAATCTTTTAAGAAAGCGCTGAAGAAAAAAAAACATCATTTTTAGGAATCTTAATTAGGAACCGGACGTACAGGGAAACGATATTTATCAGAATCTCTAACAGAAATGCTGAATAAGGGATTGTTTGGACACGAAAACGTGCGTTGTTGTGTGGTCTTTGAGGGGACACTGACGAGAGTGCAATACATAATTTTGTGATCTTTGCTGGGAGCACTGAAACAAGGAATTGTATGATATTGAGTGATATCACCATGCAAAAGTATATTGGTTCTTGAAGCCCAAATCTGGCTTACTTTAAGTGATATGATAAGGTACCAAGAAGTAATTACTAATTTTGTCTTAACCCTCATTGTGAACTCTATTCTTTATCATTTATTATTCAATCCACCTTTTATGTGTGTGTTATACGCACATAATTATGGAATTTACACGACTAGATGATTAGACCTATGCTGCATTATGCTTTCATCAAAACATTCTATTGTCACCGTTTGTTGCTAAATATATATGGGCTTGAACCCCTACCCAATATTAATGGGTCACCCTATCCCTGTATACATGTAAGGTGGGTGTAAAATTCTGATGCGTCGTGACATAAGCTACATCTTGTTTACTAGGTTTACCTTGAGATAGAGGGCAAAACACTTGATAAACGCATCACTTTATTTAATATTATTTAAATAGAAAAGGTATAATTGAAAAGCTATAGGTATAATTGAAAAGCTATGTTCTATCAGATATTGTCAAAATATCATATTTTCAGCAAAGTAAACAAGTTGTCGTCCTTTCATGTGACACATAATATGTCACAATTTCTCTTGGACAACTAACAAATCTTAGATTGGGGCATCCCCTGGTTAGGCTCTGGTTAAATTGAAAATAAAGTAACAGGTGACATCGTCTATACGAGCAGAACAATACAAATGTCTGTTATTTATTGGAGCTGGAGGGGATAGATTGCACACGAATAGTAATATATAAGCGTTGGGTGACGCATTCACAATGAGGCGACACTGACTCAGAACCTTCAATAATTGTAATATTCTTTATATAAACACTTAATTTGATAACATTTTGAGCTAGACATTTATCGTGAAAACAACGTCCTATCTGGTTACCATTGTAATATTAAATTAATAAATTTCTGTTCAACATTTAATTTAGATTCCACTGTATCAAAATATTTCTCAACTTATTAGTTTTTGTTATAACGAGCTTGATTTGAATTACTCCTTTGTTTATCTGAAGCTAATGTCAATATCAACTGTATAACGAAACAATTCTATTGAACCAGTGCAATATTTGTCAAAAACTTCGTCGATATGGATGGAATCGCGAAAAATGTTCTACGTTTAATATATGAAAATACTGATAATTTTTTTTGATAATACTTGATTCAAGGACAGTTCTTGACGTGTGCATTTAATTCGTAGATCAATATGAAATGTATGAGGCCGTATGCCAAAGATCAAAATGCCTACAGTTGTGCGAAATCGAATTTTTTTTCAAAGTTATAGGCTGCTGTCAATGTTAAAATAGCCTATAACAGCGTATGCTGCATTACATTTACCAAATAATATGTTCTTAACTGCTAAGCTAATGCTTTTAGAGACAGTTTTGATGATTTACCACTTTCCAAAATGGCCACCAGATGGTTAAAGTTAATGTTAAATAACCTAAAACAATATAAATAACCATACTATATAATACTACGAGCGTATAACCCAAAATCTTATAGGATAGCATTCACTATATTCCTATGATAGAACCTAGGGGAGATGTCCACTAAAGGTTAAAATAACAAAATGCAATTATAACGTATAGTGTAAAATTGATAATAACCAAATAACTATATAGCTTGTAATCTACTTAGTCCCATAAACTAGTTTTTATGTGTCAATGTCTGATTGGATGGTGCAGATTTTATTTGGACAATTAAAAGGTTACTATGATGGCCATCTTGATGACCTAATTAATTCCAAATGGTCAATAAAGTTTACCAATATGGCAACCAATCGATTGAAATGTGGTGAGCAGTTATGTTTATGATATGTTATGGGGATAATAATAATGGGCTTGGAAACATTCTCATTAACTAAAATATTCTTACTAGTCATGGTTTAAAATCTTTATTTGTATATACTGGAACATTGTCAATGACCATATTAGTAGGTCTATGCCATATGAAATTTAAGGGGCTACATAAATCAATTTTTCGCATGTATATTACTAGTATCCTAAATGATCACTGAATTTTCAAAATAGTTACAGTGGTTGTTTTGGCATATCAATAATTGTAAAATGTAATCTTGACAACCAACTTTGTGTAACAAAATAGTACATTTACAAAAGCTATTTCAATGTAAATACAGGTTGTTTTTTTTACTTTTTGGGGCCATCGCCGACCTTGTTGTACATTTCGTATGTTCTGACATGATTTCTCTCTAGCCTCTACAGAGATAGAACGACTTACAGTTACAGTTATTATAGAAGCTTATACACGCTTATACACGATGTCACCTGTAACGTCACAGCAAGCAATCAAAAGCTTGCCTGCCGATGTGCGCGCGAATTGCCTGCCACACAAAGGCTTGCCTGCCGGTATGCGCGCGAATTCGAAGGAGGTTTCCATTAGGTTAATGAAATATGATTCCATGTTTCCCGTATCATACTTTTTCATGACTGGGTTGGGGACCATTTCATTATTCATTATTCATTATTTTCAAACTTTTATTATCGGCTCAAAGTTAAGTGGGGAATGCTATATTTTGTGCCCCGAAACAAGTAAATAATGACCAGGCTTCATTTGAATATCACTTAGGTACATGTACATTAAAGTGTTTATAAAGCACATCTTTGGAAGGTAGCTTTAGAATACCCAACCATTTTATTCCTCACTGTGTTAGTGTATGGGTCGTTCTTTAAAAGTCCCCATTTAAGGCATGCAGTGGTAGGGTATACTAAAGGTACTCCTTTTATTCATGCATACAGAGCTTTTGCCAACATAGGTTGCACACCAAATGAAAGCACCATATTGTCTTTGGATGTGTACTTGGCATAGAAATATACTCTTTAAAAAAAAAGTACCACACACAATTATAAAGCACATCTTTGGAAGCAAATTTCTATACAAAGAAATTGTTTGTTTTATTGCATACAGGTTTTTCCAACTTAACAAATGAAAGCACCATATTCAGTGTGGAGGTGTACTTCAGATAGAAATATACTTCGGGTTCGCTTAAAAACATATTAAAAAAATTATAAAGCTTATCTTTGGAAGCAAATTTGTTGTGAAACTTTGTTGTCCCCTACTGAAGATCTGACTATTTGATACTCGCCGCGGCTGACACCATCGAGTCCAGCAAACAAGGACTGAAACGATCAGGCCCGTAGCCAGGGGGGGTTCGAGGGGTTCGATCGAACCCCCTAATTTTTTCAAAGGTAAAAAAAAAGGGTAAGAAAAGAGAAGAGAAGAGGGGAGAGGTACGTGCTTTACTTGTATCTATTCACTTAAGAATCTCATATACATGCAAGCCCTATATATGTTTGAATGAGGCTGACGTGGGACATAAGTCCCGGACCTCGAAGTGAGAGTAGTTTGGACTCACTTTTCAAAACTAAATAATGCCTGATTGTGAAAAGCAGTGGCGTCGCCAGAGGGGGGGGGGCGAGGGGGGCTCCCAACCCCAATATTGACGTCGTGTCGGTTGAGATTGGCACTGTCGGTTCATTTGACCACAGGAATCATGGAATTATGATGGTCAAAAGTACACAGATGAAAGATTTTCGCGCGCTGTATTTAGTACCAAAATGTACCTCGATCGTGCCAAAAATAGGTGTCAAGTCGAAAAATTTCCCAAAAGTCTTATCGGTTCATTTTCATTTCTCGCCCCCCCCCCCCCCCCGAATATTAATAACCTAGCTACGCCATGCCACTGGTGAAAAGTATGCCTATTTCAACAGGTTTATCAAGGCAAGAAACGATTCGCATTAAATTACATTTTGTTTTTACCAAAATAGACCAGAACACGGTATTTCTGAATTTCACAATTATTTGCGCTTAGGCAGAAAATAATTGAGTTTTCAAGGCCTATCAACAAATTTTGCAATTCAAAATAGTGCACCAAATGCTTTCAATTCAGGCTCTATTTTAGAATTGGTAAAAAGAAAATTATTGATATTAAAACAAAACTGCGCGAATTTGCCTATTTGCAATACATATATTGAACACAAAAAATCGTAATTATATGAAAAATGGTGCACCAAATGCCTTCGTTAAAGGTTGTATTTTTAAAATTTCTTCAACTTTTGCGGGGGACACATCCCCCCTCAAACACCCCCCTGCGCCGCTTTACGCGGCGCGATGGTCGCTGCGCGACCATTGAGTCTTTAATTGCATTCAGTAAATCCAACCCCCTAACTGAAAAGGCTGGTTACGGGCCTGACGATTGACTATCAGAAGTCGACAATATAGTCCAGGGAAGGATAACCTTCCCTTCCTCTTCAACTTTTACATAAATCAACATGATATATTGAATAAACAATCCTTGAATAAAATGAAAACGAAATGTTGACATTGACAAGTTGAAAAAACAACAACAGACAACAAATGACGGGACCTACAAATGACAGGTATAAATAAATTCGAACGTATACGTGGTGTTTGGTCGTTTCATAGCAGGGTTCACGTGTACAGAACAAAATAATGACACAAAGATTTAACAAATAAACCATTTTATCATAAATTGAATATTTAAGGCCAATTCCATGCCAAATGTGAAAAACATCCAAAATTTCAAATTGGTTTTACAAGTTTTTCTCCTCTATTGTTGGTAAGGGGTATATCTCTATTTATCAAGTCTGATATGATCTCACCTCAATTTGTTCGTTTTGGTCATTACATCATCGTTTGAAAATAGGTGCGCAAAAAGGATAATGCTTTTTTAATTTGGCTTGAAAAAAGCTAGTTAAGAAAGTGTATTATTTTTGTAATATAAAGTATTGCTTTTTAAATGCTATTTGTGATTTAGTTATTCTAAATGAAGCTTCCAATGAAAGTAAAAAGCAAAAAAGTGATATCACTTGCGAAAGGCGCAATGCGAGTTATCATTTTTACGTTCATTTTTTCCATTGGATCGTGTAACGTCCGTAACATTTTTTATCTTTTTTTCCCTCTGGGAGAAAACTAATTGGCTGATTTTAATAACATCACACATTCACTGTTAGTTTGTGATGGGTTCAATCATTGAGCAAAAAAATAAATAAATCTATAATTAGAAACACCTTAACGAGCGTTACGGACATTACATAAATCGTTACGGACGTTACATAAATCGTTACGGACGTTACAGCTTTTACTCAAGGCTTTGAAGAGCTTCTAAATGACACACCTTTGTGAGCTGTAACACTGAAAATATTAATTTGTCAAAAATGTGGTCCAATTTGACAAATTAGACCACACTTTCTTCAACAATGGCTTAGACTTGTGTACTGCTACATAGTCAGTGTAGCCCAATTGAGGAAAAAGTACTGTTGACATTTGCAAAGTTGACAATTTAGGAGTGTAACACTATGTAATTCTTTGATACTGTGTTGTCTTGCCACATATTATGCTATGAACTTGAAACTTCCAGAGTAGTTTCTGATAAGCATTGTTTAAAATATGTTAAACAGTTCTGTGACAGTTACATCTTTTGTGTATGAAAACTTTTGCCCTCTACGAAAAACAAGTGTTTTTCAAAAGAAAAATTACATTTTTTCCATTTTCAGTAGTAGAGATATACTTGATAGTGTTAGAGTGGGTAGTGTTAATAACCTTTAATATAGATATCTAAAACACAAACAAGGTTTGTGTGAATGAAAAAAATTGGCATACTCTGTAGTAAATATGCCATAAAACAAAAATAGATGTTTTCAGACTAGCCCTTCCATTATTTTACAACTTTAACCAACTAAGGGACCGTTCATTATTATTATTATTACAAATTCGAGACTCGTATGTTAAAATTACCACCCCCCTACAGCTGAAACTGAAAATTACATGACCCCCCCCCCCCCTGCTAACCAGTAGCTTTATACACACCCCCCCCCCCCCCCCCCCCCCCCCCCCTCCCCGAATAAAATCAACTTGTCACATACTTAAGGGGCTGTCTTTAACTTTGGAATTTTGTTCATGCATAACCTACGTTGTCAAATTTTGTTTGTGCCCTATCTGAACAGCCAATAATTTTATGATGCCCCTTCTTTTTATTGTGTGAAATTAGTAATGGCGAGCGTAGCGAGTTGGAATTTTGTTTCTCATATTTATACATTTTGGATGGTTTTGTGAGTCTTTATAACCCGAACAAGTTAGAACATTCTGAGCAGAAACGTATAATCCAGTGAAACGTTCTACTTTTGTGAGCATTGGTGCAAAGCAGAAATGAGGTGAAAAGCATGCAACAAATCACATTTTTCACACCACTAAATAGAGCTCCATAGGGATATGTACAAAAACACCGATATAAAACTCTGTTTTAGACCACTAAATTACGAAATTAGACCTTATAGAGTAATTTTTTCTCAAAGATTATCACATTTCCCCACCAAAAAGTGAAGAAAAAAAATAGGTAGGTTGACCTGCTCGATTTTCCAAAATATGCCCATGGAGTTAACTACCTCTCTGACGAGCTTGGAAATGTCGCCGTAATCGCCAATGTTTCCGGTAAAAAGCACAAATTTGAAAGATCTCTCAACATTTACCTAGATGATATTCACAGTTTATAGTCAGGGTGCATGTAGGTGATGTCCCATTAATCACAATTAATCAAAAATCATAGGCATTTACGCAATTGTATTACTGTCAAGTATTTTTAAATCGAGGATTTTGTGATGCATACTTTCCGATTCTATATAGCTTTAAACACCGTCCTTAAGAGTAGGGGATACCCCATTTAGTGTAGTGCACCCTGAAATTGGATTTTGTAACATTATACACCCTGTGGCTCTAATGTCTCGACCGTTGATGATTATATAGATGTTTTTTCCACCATATCGTCGATTTGCTGTCCAGAAGTCGTCTGATAGTAAAGCTTTTGAAGTCGATAGGTTTTAAGAAAATATGCGCAAAGCCCCTCCCCCCTGTTCAAGAATAAAAAGTTACATAACCCCCCCCCCTTTTTATATATGAAAGTTACATGACTCCCCCCCCCCCCCTATAGTTTACCCCCCTCCACCATAAATAATGAACGGTCACTAACATCAAAGTAACACAAGAAAAACACATGGATTTTATGACAAATTAGGGACAAAATGTCCCATTTTGATATTATAAATCTTGTTTTATTATTGATTTTAATACCTGTAACGTCCGTAACGCTTAAAAATGTAACGTCCGTAACACTAAATCAACAGCGTTGGACAATACGGGAGTACTAATTTCAAACTTGCTTTTCATGTTAACATAGAATGGAGTCAGGGCTTGCTCAATATAGTTGACAGACAAAAATAAAACAGGGAACTGAACAGAGATTTAAGGATATGTACCATAGACAAAAAGGCACTTCCTTTCAAGGTAACGTCCGTAACGCTCGTTTCTAATTTTTGTTGCTAATTAACTAAGAAAGCTAAAACAAAATTGCTTCATTATATTGAACATTAGAGTGTTTACTACTAGCATACTAAGAAATAAAGTGTTATCTTATCAGCAAACAGATGTGCTATTCAATTAAATGTTGCAAGTTGCATGTATCTGTAACGTCCGTAACGGTGGAATTGGCCTTAACTAAATATATTTATGAAAAAACGCGAATTAAATGGACCGTAAATGTCTTACTTTATTTATTTTGAAGTTGTTGTGCTACCCATGCACGGTAGAAATATCCATTTAAAACCTAGTCTTTAAATCAATGCGCCGCGCAGTGTGGTATTTCTACCCAATAGTATACCCAACGCAGCGTTTTCGATGCTTTGAGGCTTTCGCGTACCGGCCGTGTCATCGTAAGAAGTGCTAAAATATGCGGAAATAATGAAATATTTGATCGGCATTTTTTTCTGACCGGAGTCGGGAAACGGGAAACTGGGACTTTCATTATAGCCTAATAAAGCATTTGATGCATCGCATTGTCCCAGACTTTAGCCTGAGTGTTGCTACTTTTCTTCCCAAAACATATACATAAGGAGATCGGGGTTGTGTATGTCATAGAAATATTATAAGCAAAGTTTGTGAACAACACTTCAGGCCTCGTCACAGTAAAGTCTGCAGATGTTTGAACATGTACAAATGATAATTCCTCCTAATTTGAAAAACCTTTACTTAATGTTAGTGGCGGGGTAACCCATGTTAATGTATTTTACTTAGAAAAGAAATGAAATTACAATGTGAGAAGTTACGTCATACCATAAATACTTTCAAAATTGACTATCCGCATTTGTGTTGAAAAAGGTCCATATGTTTGTAAAAAGATTACAACCTTTGTCAAAATGCCCCCTCCCCCGTGACATTAGGGGGAAAAGGTCCGCTTTTGACAACATTTGCCCTAGAACCGGGACGCCCTGTCCTTATTTGTGCCTTAATTAATAAGAGTTAAGATGCAAATCAGTTTGAACTTACCAGTCATATCCATCAACCCAATTGTATCTGGTGAGTATTCTATGTGCGACTGCTCCCCTATGACACTTTGATGTATTTTTGGCGCGGTGATATAGTGCAGAATGTTCAAGTATGTATCTCCGGTATGTAATGTACATACATGTACATCGGTGATGTTCCAATCGCAATGAGCTTGCGCAAAATGATTGTACGAAACTTAACGAAAGCATCAGAACAAAGTTACGGCAATTGTTTTCGCTCGCGGTCGAGACCGTGAGCCTTTAAACACGGACTCAACATTTCTTTTTCAAAAATGGGATATGCAAATTATCATTGACGTTTTTTGTTGAAACAAAAGAATAAGCAACAGTTTTAATTTGTTGATGACATACCTATAGCGCCTTTAAATCTTCGATGACTTCTGTTGTGTTGTAGAGTCGGTAATATTTAAGATGAGTAAGACAACTTTGCACAATGCTGCACGAGACTGTTGATTTTAATGAGGGGGAGGGGAATGATTGAAGCCACATTTTGAGTTCTGACTCAGAGTACTGTTTTTTTTCGCAACATTTTCCATTTTTTGTGTGCAGATTTAACCTAATTATTTGTATGATTTAAAAGCGGCCGGGGAGCGAGCCGCGATTATAGATTGTTGATTATTTATAGGCTATATTCTGGCATTTCATTTCGAATCAAACATCCCTTATAAACTTGACATCAAGGGTAAAACACTTGCTTATGAGTGGTAAATATTACTAAAACAAACCAATTTCCTTCTCCATATCATGGTTTCGTTTTATTAATTACTTTTTTTACTTTTTGGCGTCCACTCCAACTTGGTTGAGTGATGCCATCCTTCGAAGATTTTGCGCCATTCGCTTCTGTCTTGAGCCTTTCTGCTTGCTTCTGATAAGGATGTCAGACGAAGTCTGTTGCAGTCTGACCAAATACTATCCATCCACCTCTTAGCTGGATTACCTATGGGCCTTTCACCATTTACAGTGCCAACAATTGCAACTTTTGGGTATCTTTGAGGGTTCATACGCTGAACGTGTCCATAATACCGCAGTCTTTTGATGGAAATCTTCTCAATGATGGTATGCTTGAGTCCCAGTGTTTGTCTGATGGTGGTGTTTCTGATTTTTTATCTAGCTTGGTTATGACTAGTATTTTTCTCAGGCAGGTCATCTCAAACACAAGTAGCCTGTTCTCGTCATCTTTCTTTAGAGTCCATGTTTTAGACCCCTATAACAGGATGAACATTATAAGAGTTGAATATAGCTCCATTTTAGTTGGGCGTGAAATCTCTTTGGAGTTGAATATGTCATTCAGATTTTTTTTTATATTTTAATTTTTTTTGAAATTATATACTTGAAATTCTATTGTAGTTTTAAAGAGTCGCGAAACCAGTAGAAAAGAATGTGCTTATTTATCTCAATCCTTTAAAAATAATGGAGTATACCTTGTGAATTATAAATGGGAGGTGGTCACTAATTGAGTGTAAATTTGTATGTCTTGTTGAGGGGCTCTCAGTATTTCTGACACCACGGTTTTGCCGCGCGATTTCAGCTACTTTTGACCCCTGCGCCGCGGGCAAATAAACCCGGTGCCGCGGTTTGGAAAAACTACGAATGTATTTTCTATAGGCAAACCAAAATTGGGCTACTTTTTGTTGTGGCCGGCGGTTTAGAGGAGATACCTACCTGTGCGGGCATTATATGTCAGATTAGGTAATATATTATAAACTTGTACAGTATTACGAACTGATAAAGCAAACAAACAAGATGTTCAGGAACTGCAATGTTTTGTAATACCTATTCAATAACCTTTGTTTCAAATTGTGTAGTACCTGTATTTTATCCTTTAAAGCAAGCGTGTGCAACCTGCGGCCCGCGGGCCACATGCGGCCCGCCGACCTCTAATCTGCGGCCCGCGAAGCAATCCTAGAATTCCATTGATGCGGCCCGTTTTAACCGGAACTCCCTAGTTTTACACAAATGGCGGATTACTTTAGTGGTGTGCTCCCTTATAATTAGTAGGGTGACGCGCTGCGTTTAGTAAATATAACTCAAGGCGTGATTGCGTGATAAAATCCCTGGTTAAAATGGCGCTTGCAGCAGTAACAGCGAGTATAAAGAGGAAATTACACGAAGAGAAGCGGGTATTCCATGAGCAATGGACTTTCCCTCTTCCTATTACTCCTCCTCCGGACGTGTTTTGGAATGTTTGACAATCACTGCGGCCCGTGAATAGATCTAAAAATCACAATGCGGCCCGTGTGGTAGAAAAGGTTGCACATGCTTGCTTTAAAGAGTTACCAGATATTATTCAAATCCTTTCAATTGACGTACAAATTAACTCATAAAAGCCTAAATGCTACATTCTACAAATACATGTCCTCAAGTACAAACATGCGTAACCTCAAAAACTTTCATACAGTCATAGTCATACAGAATCGGTACAATCCATAATTACAAAATGGTTAAAATGTTCCTACTCTTTCCACATACTATAATGATATTTATAAATGTGAATACAATGTTTGTATCCCCAACAGCTGGGTCTCACAAGTCATTTGCGTTACATTTTCACAAATAACAATAACAACCACATGGGCCATCCTGAGAACGCAATGTTTTGTTCATAAATATACTATTAAGTTTGTGTTCTTATATAAATACGGTAGCTAGTTATTCAGTATAGTTTGTCGTATAGTATGTGTACTACAGGGTGTATCAAAAAATTAGGATTCTCTTTCAGCATGAATTTAATACTTATTAAAACCACTGAACCATGACCATTTTGATTTCATTGTAAAGTACAACTAATAAGGTTAAAATCCTGAACATCTAAGATTAATCCAATGAAAAATAAGACCGCTAGCATAATTTGTAAACTATGTCATTTACTAGTATGTACAATGGGATTTACACAACAAACCAGAAAATGACATGTTTTACATTTCAATACTTTGCATTCATAAACATTGTTAATCATCTATCAATAACAATAGCAAAGATTATTTTGGTATTCCTCTTATTTTTGGCACAAATCATTAATAGCTACATAATCCACAAAATTGATGCATGGATATTTCTGTGCAATGTTCAATGTTGTTCAGTGTTCTCATGAGAAAGCCTCAACATGTAGGAAAGTTGTGGTAGGAAAGCACCAATCATGTCAATAGTGCGTATATTCCAATCATTGACAGAGAAAGACATTTAGACTTGAAAGTCAACTTTAATTTCTGCCATAAGCATGATGAAAATAAGAATAATTTGGCATGATAAGAATACAAATAATTTTCCTTTTACTTAGCCTTTTAAATATGCAATCTTCCACTGTCATGTTACTCTACCTTTAATGTGTGAATTACCATTGTCCATACTACAATATAGGCTGACTTGCCTAGTTGATCACACTTTCCTTAATCGATGATGGATTTTTCTCATCTTTTCAGGATTTTAACTTTATTAGTTGTACTTTACAATTAAATGAAATTGGTCATGGTTCAGCGGTTTTAATAAGGATTAAATCCATGCTGACAGAGAGTCCTATTTTTGTGATACACCCTGTACAGTAGTTCTATCAATGGTTTGTATCACCAATTCATTTCAATTTACAGTAGCATGCAAGTCAAGTGAATGCAGCAGCACGACATTCTTAAGCAAACACACATCACACGCCATATCTCAAGGCATTCATGTACACGCTCTATACCAAGTTATTCAAAATGACTTCGAGAATACCTATTACGTATTAACTTTTAATAACATTCAGTGTACCATCTAGCGTATTTTTAGATTTTAATAATTGTGTCTTGCTTATCACCTACATGTCTTTGCATTGCAAACATATGCACTTAATTTAACATGTATATACTAACAACACTTTCCTCACCTTCTGTACATACACTTCTTGTTAACATTTCATTTTATAACCGACAGTTCTAAGTCTACAATCACTCAATTAGATCCATTAGTTTGCCTTCCATTTTGCTTTTCTTTTTATATTTTAATGGCATATTATGTGATCATTTCCAGGGAGCGCCCTCTTTTCTTGTTTTTCTTTGTAGAAAGTATATTTTCTTGCAGATTTACATTTCTGATCATAAATCATGAATAAATTCTGAGTTACAGAGCGATACGATTCCTAATTACTAATTACAAAATCATGGTTTAAAAAATGAAAATAAACTGTCAGGTCTGCGCGACAACTTATTTTTCACTCTAAATTCACTCAAAAACCATGCTACTCTTATCAAAACAAATTATAGACAATTTGTGCTTAATGTGTCTCTTATAAATAAAATTACAGTCACATACGAAAATCTGTATTGCCTTCCTTACTTTGCTTTAGTATGACCTCCATGTTTTTCGTTTTACATCATATGCAGGTGTGTGCCTGTGAAATGCAATTTGTAAAGTTGTTTTTGAGGGGGGGGGAATGGTGTGTGTTTTTGTATCTGGTGAGTACTTCTACGTATTAAGTATTCAACATGCGACTGCTCTCGTATACACTTTGCTGCATAGCTGCGTTTATAGCTATTTTTCAAATTACTGAGTCTCAGGCCTTTTGTTTCTTTACTCTTAAACAAGCATTTTCTTTTAATCTCATTTTCAATCAATAACACTTAAAAATGAAAGTGATCGTTTCGACTCATTTTTGTACTTTTGTTTGGTAATGTTATCATATGTAAATCATTTTTATCATATCATAAAAAAGCTTATTGTTTGTGTGTTTTCTTGTTATTTTTTACAAATCTAGTCGAACTGAAGTTGTTGGTCAAGGGACGGGGTTGCAAGGGAGCATAGCCCCCGTGCGGTGGGAAATCGTGAGAAAAGAAATTGGTTCGCTAAAACATGATTTTTAGTTGAATTTCAGATTATTGAGTCTCATGCTTTTTTTTCTTTGCCATGCCACAAGCATTTGCTTTACATGTAATGTAAATCAATAACGCGGGAGGTGATCATTTTGACACATGCATGATTGTACTTTTGTTTTATAATGTTATGGTATGTAGTTAAAAAGAAAGAATACAAGTCTAGTCGAACTAAAGTTGCTGGGTATGGGGCGGGGGTTGCAAGGTGTCAGAGCCCCCTTGCCTTTGGAAATTTTGTGAATTTAGTCTACTAAAAACATGATTCTTAGCTGTATTCTTAGATATTTTTCCTTGAAATTACTGACTCTGAAGCTTTTTGTTTCTTTACTATTAAAGCACTTTCTTTGAAATCAATAACACTAAAAAATGAAAGTGATACTTTTGACTCATTGTTGTACTTTTAGTGGTAATAATGTTATCATAATATGTATAGTTACAAATAGCAAGGAAAAAATGCATTTGGGGGTCAATGGGCGTGGGTTGCAAGGGGGCAAGGCAAAACACGATCATAGCGTCATTTTTAGCTATTTTCCCTTCAAATTACTCAGGTCTTTCGTTTCTTTGCTTTTATTAAATAATAATAGAGCGGCGGCTCCCATAGACACTGTACTTAAGCGTGGCACTCCCTCTTGCTCACGCCGTAAAAGTAACCAAAATAAATTCATTGGATCTTATAATTATTATCAAGAATCACTAGGGGTGTGAGATTTGTTGTAGTGTCATATTTTAAAAGAAATAATTAATCTCAGCCCGTGATTATGTAAGGGGCCATATCCAAACTCTCAAGTGATTTTATAGCGTTTTTCTACCGATTTTATCCCGGTATTACAACGGTATTTGTTTCTATAGTTAAAAGCATCGGAAAAAGATCGGTGATTAACTAGAGCCTCTCTACTTATCTGGCGTTAACAATAGAACTATTGTAGTACTCTCGATGGCTCAATTAGTGAAGCAGACAGATGAAAGCGCGAGGAAGGTTGTGTTATTAAGCTTGACCAGTGTTCACCCGACCCCCGTTGTGACGTAAAGAGCGACCCATTTGCCAGATTGTACACCTATCGGGTTTCTAGTACAAGTGCCAGGTTTTATCATGGCAGGTGATAGAGGCTAATCGCGACACTCCTCAAACCCCGACTCAAACGAGATATGTTTGTAGCCGCCTATTCATTGCTAGGCTTATCGTAATCCACTCGTTAACGTCATAAGAATAATCCTCCTTGAAGTGGCCTTTAAAGACTATTGTTCAGCCGTGGATGATTTTTGAGTAAGCAGTACAAGCATGGATAGTGTTATCATTGAATACTAAACAATATGGGAGCCATTAAACATACAACGTGTTATTGTTTTCTGGTTTAGGCATAATGTGTGTAATCAAGTAGCATTATGAATCTTACTCCCCTAAATGGTGTCATTTTCCTGCGTTTTTAGACTATTTAAGAATGTTGCATACACTCTGAACTTGACCTAATAAATAATAAATATGAAGAAATTAAGTAATTAATGTAAATAAATAATATATAAATTAATAATTATATCAATAAAATTTAGGCCTATTTATAACAAAATAAATAAATAACGTTAAAATTATGTCAATATAAATGAAAACCCCGAACGGACGTATAATGAGAGAACAATAATAAATATTATATTTCGGCATACTTAAAACCCTAACCGACCTCTACCCAGACTCAACCGCTCTAAGTATAGAGCACAAGTAATATAAACCGCCACGAAGATTCGAACGTACGGCCTGCTGATTGAGAGTCCTAATCTTTACCAACTGAGCTATTTTGATTTTCCTGAAATCCTCAGCGCTTTATACCCAAATATAGTTCTCATTCAACTATTCCCTAAATACACACTGATTTTTCAACACGGTGTTGTTGTCTGTAAAATGAGTCTATGATTTATTAGATTTAACGAATCACTGGTAAAATAAGCTTATTATTGAGAAATCTCAAAATTCTTGGTATATTTTTGCTGGCTGTTTGAGCTGTATTCTTCAATAAAGTGAAGTCAGAAAAGTTTGTCAGTTCGGGTGTAATTGCTACATGTGCTATGTAAAATTGTTACCAGAGTCAGATGCTGTGTTTTCCCATGGACTTATTAAATCCATGGTTTATTTTATCCGCCCACAATTGTAAGAAGCGACCATGTTGTCACGTTTTAGTCCGATACATTCACACAACCATTAGTTAGTTCAGGTCCTTGTAAATCAGAGGACAGGACATTACAAAACCCTTGAGTACCTTTGAGGTTTAAAATTGAAAAGTAAAAACCATACGGAGTTTTGGTTTGCCAGGGATTCGTTGACCCTTGTTGGTGCAATTCAAGGCGAATCGAAAACCTGTTTTGAGGGAGGTTGGTTTTCCGGCGTGAATTCTCGTTCAATAGAAATGGTACCAAGTGCAGGATTTTAGGTAGAAAAATTTGTGGGAATGTAAAAGACAAGAACTGACTGTGTAGGGTCGCTCCTTTAAAATGTTTACCCAATGTTGGTCACCCCCCCCCCCCCCCCCCCACGTCCACATAGATTAGAAGTATCAATTGTGCCCCCTGCCCTCTATCGCCCTTAAAAAGTTATTGGAAGTCTCCAACATATTGGATTGACACCAAGGTTATATAACCACTTGCCAACAACATACCAACCGTAGTCACCAAAGGTTCACCTCTATGTTAATGAGTTGCTCACGGAGGTATTGATTCTGTAAGATTGTGTACATGCTATTGTAAATATCAGCCAATCGATATGCCAATTGGACCCTTGCACGCGCTATTAAATCCTGCTGCTTAGCAGACTAAATATGCGCGCCAAATAGAAATACATATGGAGTGCCTAGTAATGTATATGCCCCTATAGTTTACCGTGAGACTGTGCATAGCTGTACATAGCTGTACATCAACCTACCTTTTCACGCCTAAGGTCAACTCAAAAGGTATACCTTGGTGTACATTTTTAACACATTGTTAGGCTGGTAAATACCACAGATTTGATATAAATGAAAAGCACATTTTATCAGCTACCACAACTTATTCTGTAATTAAAACTACTCTCTTTGAGAAATTTAGCCTGAAAGTACGAAGTTTCACTTAATTAGCATGTCATCGCTGTTCTTTTGCTCACTGTCTTACATTGCAAATCTATGTGTTTCCACAAATTACGCCAGCCGGTAGCCTGTATCCCACTCTTAAAAGAATTGTGTACTTTTATGGATGAATTATACTTTATTCATTCATAAAATAGCCACCAAAAAAATTGTAATTTCCCTATAGCGTTACACTCACAGTGCCAGATGTGGACCTCATCGGCTATTATTACCCCTAATATTTACCGCTTCTCTACCAAAGAGGGCAGTACGTATAAATATAGTAATTATGCATGTGCGTCTCTAGGGGGGTTGGGGTACCGCGCCATTTTGCGATATTTTGCGAAAACGATCGTGGTTATCACGTGATACGTATCGTTGAAAAATAATTTACACTGTTTTAACGAAATGCACTGTGGGATTGTGTTACCAGCCTAAAATCAAAGAGTTCGCAAACCCGGTCGCAAACTTGCTTTTAATTGAGCCTAGCTATAACCATGGAAGTAACTACTTCCATGCTATAACCAAGTCCATGCTATAACAAGCACGACAAGCTAAAGTGACCTCTTTGAATGTATAAATAAAGTGTGCAAAGGAAAAATTGTTGGGCACACTGTACTGGTAAAATGGTTTTACAACAAGTTTTGCTATCATTAATCAAACTGAACTCAAGTTAAATCACTTATTTATCGAGCAATAATATAATTGTTTACGCATTTATTGTTTTAATAGATACAAAGTTAAATAAATCAAGGATACATTTATGATAGATAAATAAATAAAAAAGAAAACTATAAACGCATGGGCGGCCTTTATAATTGATAAAAATTGACATAACAATGATGTTACATTAATCTACCATCAAGTTTAAAAAATAGAAAAATAAAAGGATAACAAGGAATATTCGAAAATCGAACCCGTGATTTCCGATTGCCAACGACATGGCCAACCTATGCACGCCACAGAGATCCACGACTATTATTGTGATAGTTTTATTATTTAACCATATCGATTTATTTATGACGAACGGATTTTTATTGTGCCAATTTTGCCAAATGTGTGTGTTTCTCTCGCACAAAATGTGTTTGTAATGTGATTATACTCCTTATTTTTAAAAGAACGGTACATTTTTTTGACATTTTCGAGAGAAAAAAATGGCGTAATTTACACGGTAAACGCCAGCAGTGATGTCCGCGTGGTCAAGCATACAGATGATGCCGGCAGGCTAAGCAAATCCAGCATATAAAACAAAAGTGCTCCTAATGGGGCTCGAACCCACAACCTTTCGCTCCTAAGACGAGGATCTATCCACTACACTAACCGTGCTAATTGAAGAGAATATTTGTAAATAATTTATTTATATCATGGGTCATGGGTTAATGCACTGTGTTAAATTCTCGTTCCCACGCGTCCCGGCCGCCACTCTGTTCAAAGGCACAAAAAAGTTGATTTGTTTTATGCTTTTTTTTGCAATTCTGAGGTGTGCAGTTCGATTTTCTTTCCCGAATTCTTTAGAAAACCATCCATTTTAGAACATCTGAAATTTAAAATGAACTGCACACCTGGGAAAGTATGATGCCAAGGGCATATTTTGTGCACGTAAATCCAATACAAGAGTTCTAAAAATCGACAAAAACATGACGTCATAACCATTGCTTAGGGACAAAATTGCGCGGTACCCCCCCCCCCCCCCCCCCCCCCCCCCCCTCCCCCTAGTGCGTCTCTGAGATAAAACGTCTGAGAATTGAGGTGCTTTTGGTTAAAATTGCTTGTAGGCAGTCCGTCAACTGTAATATATGGTATTATTTTTCACCAAAGCCTTACTGTGTATTTATAGTGTATAGGCCTAGAGAGTGTATTTAAATTTTGTCCATCCCGTAAAATTTGATTTTGAGTTTCCATACAGAAGTTATGTGTATTTAAATGTTGTCCATCCCGTAGAATTTGAATTTGAGTCTCGATACAGAATTTGAAAGTGTATTTCAACTTTGTCTATTCAGAAGGACTACACTATTTTAATTTGAGTCTCATACAGAAGTTATGTGTATTTAATTTTTGTCCATCCCGTAGAATTTTAATTTGAGTCTCGATACAGAATCTAAAAGGTGTATTTTTAAATACACCTTTTAAAAATTTAAAATTGTGTCCATTCAGAAGTACTACACTATTTAAATTTGAGTCTCTATACAGAATTTAACAGGTGTATTCAAATTGTGTCCATTCAGAAGGACTGCACTATTTGAATTTGAGTTTCGAAACAAAATGAACCTTTGCATATGGGTGTGCAAGGTTCTCCAGAAAAAAACACTGGGTGAAAGCACCATCACCAATGTTCGACAACACATAGGATCTCAGGGAGAAAGACTATGGCGGTCTGAAAAGAACTCTAGTCATAAAGAGACAACTCAGACACTGCCATTAGTAAGCCTTCCTGAATGCGAAGGCCACCCCGATAATTGCAAGATTACGAACTAGGAACGTGAAGAGAGGTAGAGACCTCTCCTTTGTTTTAGTTGAACTGTATCAAACTAATCATGGCTGCAGCTTTAAATATTCATGGTTAGTGGCAGCTGCCTATTAAGCATTGAGTCACTTACACATACGCGGGACGAAAAGACAACCACATGTTACCTGTTCATAATCAAATAGCCCGCTCGCTCAGCACTTATAAAACTCGCCCATTGCTTGTGTGGTAGATTTCGATCACGACAGGAGCATGCGCAGATGCGATTTTTGTGTAAGTGGTCTGTGATTTTGTCAATATTATATTTTTACTGTGATTTGTTTGTCAATCTGCATTAAATGCAAAAAGTAACAACGCCCCCGGCTGGACTCGAACCACCAACCTTTCGGTTAACAGCCGAACGCGCTAACCAATTGCGCCACAGAGGTGATTAGTTACTAGGCTGTTTTGGTTTGTCATGTTCACCCGTACACTTCTCCGTACACTTTCTTGCAAAGTCGGGCATCGTTTTTTCTCAAATGGTGCTTGCATATTGCCGTTGCTGTCGCCTTTAATACATGTGCTGTCAGTTGAACTTGGAACCAACGTTTACTTTGAACTGTCTATTTTCAATAAACAAATATTCCAATCCGGGAAAAAAATCAGAAAGCTCACAGACAACAAATAAGAACATCATTTTACTCGACCTAAAATTTCAATCAACGTATTTCAATCATCGGGAAAACCCGATGATGCGAGTGACGTCATTTAATGAGCTCATTAGCATAATTTATGTCCGTGAAATGTACAATAGGGTTTTATTAGTGCTCAGGCACAACCCAACGCAGTCATCCATTTCATTCCCGGCCATTCAAAGTGCCACGCACAGCATTTTCTCGCGGCTTGCGTGCGTTGAAAATGTGACTTTTGAAAAGTGACCAATTTTCTTTAAATGGTGATAATCATGGTTTATCTTTGTTGTTAGGGGGCAATTTTGGTATCAAATTATGCCTACAAGATTCATCTAAATGCCTATCTAGCCTGTTTGGTAAAAAAAATTGAATGTTACTCAAAATGACATAAACAAAGTGGTATACTTTCTTTTGTTGAACCCTTTATTAACATTGGCCTAGGCCTATAGCCTACAACATACATTATACGGAAAATAAAAAGGGATTTTGTGTACAGCTAGCTAAGCATGGTGAGGCCTAAAAAAAGAAGAAGTTTGTTTGCCCAAACACGACCGACCCATAATATCTCAAAACCCCATGCCTTTTCTTTCTTTTTGTTTAGATTTTTTTTTTTTTAATAATGTTTATGTTGAAAAATCTATGTATTAAGTGATATTTTCATCTTAATTTGCCAAACATATCAACAAAACTGCCCTTTAAAACACCAAGGAGATGCAAATCCAAGATCCTACCACTATCTAGTAAAAACAGGGGGACTACTCGTTATTCCGAAGGGTCGTTATTCCGAAGGGTCATTATTCCGAAGGGTCGTTATTCCGAAGGGTCATTATTCCGAAATAACTGTTAGGGTCATTATTCCGAAGGGTCGTAATTCCGAATTGGCAATAAGGGTCGTTATTCCGAAAATACAATGAGGGTCGTTATTCCGAATATAAAATAAGGGTCATAATTCCGAATATAAAATAAGGGTCGTTATTCCGAAATAAGCAGGAGGATCGTTATTCCGAAGGGTCGTTATTCCGAAAATACAATAAGGGTCGTTATTCCGAAGGGTCATTATTCCGAAATAACTGTAAGGGTCATTATTCCGAAGGGTCATAATTCCGAATTGGCAATAAGGGTCGTTATTCCGAAAATACAATGAGGGTCGTTATTCCGAAGGGTCATTATTCCGAATTAACTGCAAGGGTCGTTATTCCGAAATATGCAAGAGGGTCGTTATTCCGAAGGGTCGTTATTCCGAAAATACAATAAGGGTCGTTATTCCGAAGGGTCGTTATTCCGAAAATACAATAAGGGTCGTTATTCCGAAGGGTCGTTATTCCGAAAATACAATAAGGGTCGTTATTCCGAAGGGTCGTTATTCCGAAAATACAATAAGGGTCGTTATTCCGAAGGGTCGTTATTCCGAAAATACAATAAGGGTCGTTATTCCGAAGGGTCGTTATTCCGAAAATACAATAAGGGTCGTTATTCCGAAGGGTCGTTATTCCGAAAATACAATAAGGGTCGTTATTCCGAAGGGTCGTTATTCCGAAAATACAATAAGGGTCATTATTCCGAATATAAAATAAGGGTCGTTATTCCGAATATAAAATAAGGGCCGTAATTCCGAATATAAAATAAGGGTCGTTATTCCGAATATAAAATAAGGGTCGTAATTCCGAAATATGAGGGTCATTCAATAAGTTCTACCTCCTACCTTATAACTTTGTTATCATATAAGCCAGTTTTATGAAATATTACACAATTGTATCTTGGAATCTCAGCTACAGATTTATTGTAAATTGATCCGAGTAATGGTTGTACTATTCTGGAGATGCATTGAAAACCGAACATCATTTATTGTGACGGAAACGTATGAAAAAAGCAAAATATCGCCGAAGTATTATTGATTTGGCCTATGTTAAGAGATGAAACGTACCTATTGGTCAATCAGTTTATGGTGGGGGGTGGGGGGGGGGGGGGGGGGGGGGGTTTGAGACTCGTATGTTAATATTACCTACCCCCCCCCCCCCCCCCCCCCTACGGCTGAAACTGAAAAGTACATGACCCCCCTGCTAACCAGTAGCCTTTTTCTCATACTAAGTGGCTGTCTTTACCTTTGGAATTTTGTTCATGGATACGTTGGAAAATGTTGTTTGTGCCCTATCTGAACGAACGGCCAATATTGTTATGATGCTCCTTCATATTTATACATTTTGGATGGTTTTGTGAGTCTTTATAACCCGAACAAGTTAGAACATTCTGAGCAGAAACGTATAATCCAGTGAAACGTTCTACTTTTGTGAGCAATTGGGGCAAAGCAGAGATGAGGTGAAAAGTATGCAATAAATAACATTTTTAAATCATGATATTGGATTTTGTAACATTATACACCCTGTGGTTCCAATGTCTCGACCGTTGATGATATAGATGTTTTTTCCACCATATCGTCGATTTGCTGTCCAGAAGTCGTCTCAAAGTAAAAGTTTCTTAAGTCGATAGGTTTTTCGAAAATATGCGCGAAGCGCAGAAAAAAATGCCATTTACACTCCAAAATAGTCTCTAAAATCAATCCAATCACCACCATCTTTTCTTTTAAACAAATGTACACGTGTTTAAACGAAAAGATGGTGGTGATTGGATTGATTTTAGCCCGCGTGCTGCAGGGGGACACTATCTACGGTAAAATGCTGGTTACGGCTCTATCAAAATAAAATAAAACAAATCGACGTTTTGCTGTTCAAAGAGGGCTGATTTTTCTTATTCCTTA
The DNA here is from genome assembly GCA_035610835.1 of Ophiura sarsii. NCBI lineage: Eukaryota > Metazoa > Echinodermata > Ophiuroidea > Amphilepidida > Ophiuridae > Ophiura > Ophiura sarsii. The sequence goes on along the minus strand of CM069451.1, from coordinate 48,691,243 downwards.
TATACACCTAGCACATAAAGTCCCTGACCAAGGGCTTTGAGGTTTCGCTAATTCAAAATATATAATCGGTACAAAAAATCTGAGATATACATTAAATGAGCAAATTTCTTTTTCTGTTTGATACCTCATTCAACAAAATCGAATGGATACTTTTAAAGTTATGGCGATTTCAATGACCGCGCATGCAACAGAAAAGTTGCACTAGGTATAGGAATCATTGATTTGTGTGTGATTACTGTCATAACTGTTATGTGTGCTATCTGAACGAGACAGATGAATGGGTCTGGAGTGATAACCGCAATGTGCGGGACAAAGGGTGTATCTGGCTGTGAAGAATACAAGTCTTAGCTGATTAGCTGTGAGTTTTTTCAGTGCGTATTCACATTGTGTTCCCTTAACAACCTGCTAATGCAGAATGAATCATTTTTCTTTAGGTATGGGCCATTGAAGCAATACTCACATAATTATCCTATGTGACAATATCCTGGGTGTGACTGATAACCTCTTTCACCCCTGTTAAGTTCCTCTTAATTCAAATTTACACCTTCTGAGCACTGTTTGTCTTTTTTAAGACTCTTCTTGTTTATTTTTCTACCACATGGATCCGTCACTGACCGGTCACGCACGTTAGTTTAGTTAAAGAAAGTCTCTCCGAGAATGTTCTTTTCTCCAATACACTCACACTCTCACGAGTGTTATTAGACCATTTGGATGTTAGCTCACTTGGATGTTTAATGGGTATTATAGACAAAATGGGTCAGACTATATATTTCAACCAATTTTGGATAGAACAACTGGACCTAGGCCAAGTGGTTTAGGCCAACTGGCAATAGACCTAAATGCAATGAGACGATTAAAACAATTGTTTGTCAACAGCTAATTGGTTTTTTATTGAATATAAACATATTTCTTTTTCAGCGACCATAATCATGATACTTAGTAATGGTTCATGCACGTACCTGTACGTTCAGTGTAAATAGAAAACTCAACATAGAGTACATAACTCTCAATCAATAAATAACTGTTCAAATATATGGGCTGATCCTAACCCACCTTAAAGGTAAAATAATTGTGTGACTTTTTCATGTTTCAATACCACAATTTATAACCTTACAACCATTGCAACGAGGTTTCTGTGTATAAAAATACGCTTGCTTGTTGCTTGTTGTAGGCCTATATCAGATCCTTGGGCTCCAAGGAAAAATGAATTGAAGGAAATACCCTTCCCACTCCCATCAAATCACGAAATAGGGCTTCCAGACTCCTATCTCTATCGATCGCGTGCTTTCCGACTTACAGGCTAGATAGACATTTGGATCTTTAAAAAATGGCACATTTCGTAACCATTTTGCTACCAACAAATAACATCAGCCCATTATTAGCGCCCTTTAATGATAATCCGTGACATTACAAAATCCACATTTTCGTCAAAATCTGCGGTAAATCACAGAGTAACTGCGTTGATCTTTTCTTCAATCGTAGTTTATAGAAACATGAGAATTTGGAACTGCACAGATTGTCCGTACTACTATCATGGCTTATTATTTGTTTTGAGGGCAGATTTGGTTCCCAAATCGTATCATACAGATTTAACCAAATGTTTAACCTTTTTGGTTCAGCATTAAAAAGCACAGGGTAAAATTAAAGTGTTCGACTTTCTTTTGTTGAACACTTTACAATTAAGATGAGAAAAGGCTTTGTCTCAAACTGTAATAAGTTTGTCGTTTGATGTTCGTAGTTTCATCAATTGCATTTGGCTTTTTCGACCCATTTCTTATGACATTACAAACATGCGAAATGATCAAAGGCACGTGTTTTCCGGTAAACACGCTTTTATTATATGCTTGCACAGAAACATATCAGACCTATGATTGACCGATTAGTGTTCACTGGATGGACTGGAAGGAAGATAATCCCATGGTCGCCGCTTAGTGTTATATCATGCTAGGCTTGATTTCAACCATGTTATAGTTTTTATTATATACCGCATACATATAATTCCTGTTGTTTGATTGGTTAAAAGTGGGGGATTGTTCCCGGTCAAACTATGTCTTCAATTTCAAGATGACGCCATGAAAACAACTATGCCCGAGCTTAGTCGCGACTATGCGCGTTTCGTGTTGTTTTACCGTTTTAAGAAATGACTAAAAGCAAATAGCTCTGCGCTTGTTGACGAAGAAGGTATCGAAGATATCATGGATTCAGTTAGCCTAAATGCAAAGTGTTCAGTGAAATACGCCTAGAATCGCTACCTCTAGCAGTTTAGCAGTAATAATATACAATTACAAACCTTCCACATTCAGAAATCTATATTTTTGTCCGATTCTGCTTTTTTCTTAGGCGACAGAACAATTAATTTGGTCTAGTGTATATTAATTTCATGGAACTTTGGTTGGCCTAAGGTGAATAAGTCTATAGGAAATGTTCTTTGAACCAATCAAAGACAACAATCTATATAATTGTTGGTATATAAATCAAATATTGATTGCTTTCATTCGGTACAAATGATAGGCCCGCGGTGATCTCCAGACCAGATCACCTTGGGAATATAATTTGTACCATGCCACTCATTGCAGTCAATATCCTTATGGCTGGAAAAGTATGATGTGGTATCATGATATAAAACAAATACTGAACGTTTTTTTTGTAATAGTAAAACTGTATCAGTTCCATTACACTCGGTCGCGCCTCATGCAATGTAAAATCCAACGGTCATTGGTTCGTAGATCCATTATTTTTGGTTGAAATGTATAAATTGGTAGCCTATAACCACTACAAATACTTTGCCATACATTAGCACGGGATTAAGGATATTACTTTCACTCAGGCAACCTGAACGGGAAATCGGCCCGGACTGTTCAATATGAATAGACTGGGTGTATGTGAATAAATTATATTATTCCTCAAGGGTCAAACTACACATAAGGCACCTGAACAATGCTAATGTTAGCAACAGCAATTACGTGTTATACATTTTGAACATGAAATACACGTTCTTTATGGATACAAATTGTAAATTGCAATACAATAATACCAACATACAGTTATCAAACAACAGTCACGAACTGTTTTTCGGCTCTTTGCACGGATTAACAGTATACGAGGAGAGGAGAGCTGGAACTGATACTAATTGAATGGGACTATTTCATAACATTATGTATACCCCGGTATACGTATACAGTCATCACAATAAGTAACTGACCAGGTAATACATATGCTGATAACTCTAAAAGTATAACTCTAATACATAAACATATTTAAATATAAGGTTGTTTACAAATGTATCTTCTTGAATTTGAGATAGTACACGCTAAGAATGGTTGATTAATGAGGTAGTTACAATCCCAAACGTGAGGTTAAGTCTGATTTTCAATTTAAAATTTTTCTTTTCAACACGGGGAGAGTACGACAGGTAAAGCGTGTGTGCCGTATTGATCAACCGTAACAATGCCACCGGCCGACTATCCAACAACCAGGGCATCGACGGCTGAATTGGAAGCTACCACTACCAGTAATCAATAATTTGCGGGTCTGAGTTCCCGTGTTGAAATTGTAAAATGTGAAAATGAAAATCAGACTTGACAGTACTTGGGATTGTAACATCTTTAATAATCAGCTATTCTTAGTGTGTAATATCTCAAATTCAAGAGGAGAAATTGCTCAACATGTTTATAATTTAATGTGTTTATGTAGGAGTTATACTATTAGAGTTATCAGCCCATTTATTACCTGGTCAGTTATTTATTTGTGATGACTGTACAAGTATAGTTCGCCTTCCTCAACAGAAAATGATTGGTCATGCAGTGAGTTTGTGAGTTGCATCACGCCAATCTGATTCCAGTTCGGCTTTTCTCGCAATTGGCGAATCCATGCAACGAGCGAATATCAACACAAATCATGCATGTCATGCACAACGTGGTTGAAGGAATAACATAAATATATCCCTTAATGACTGAAAAAGTGCAAAACTATTTTAAAACCTAACAATATAAACATGGCATACAACATATAAATAAATATGGTTACTCACGTCGCTAATTAAAAGGAAAAAGTGAGATGCTGTTTATTTCCATAAGTTTCTAAGATGTTTCCTGTTAAGAAACTGTGTCAAGGAAACTATATGATTATGGAACTGCAAGATGATGAAAAAAGTTTAAACTATTGTCAAATCACGCAGTCATTGCATGCCATACAATGTCAATTACATTTACTCATAGATCCTCTCAAGGATCTATGCTTACTCAAATTCAAATACAAGAAAGGAGTCAATGCGAGGGAGTATCAACAGGTTGTATAAATAATCCAGAAATGAAGGAGCCACAATTTTTTATTTTGATGTGATCCATCAGACATCTTTACAAAGTCCACAGACCGCCATTGGGCCATATGAAATAATATGATACCAAGTTTCCCGTTTCATATTTTTAAAGGAGTGGGTAGGTGTCTATTTCATTATTCATTATTCTTTATTTCACTCAATTTATTATTGCATCTGTATTAAGGGGTGTTAACTAATAACTATTGATTCGTATATTATATACACCTTAATTAACACTTTAACACTTTGAAAAACAATTAAGGAACCATTTGTAGATGTGTTATTGAAAATGTTAACAAATCTGTCTGAAATCTGAGTAGGTAATGCAAACAATATCATTATTATTATTAATAACCATATATGCCATGACACCACTGCCATTAAAATCCTTTAAACAGGAAGATATGTCTGGTATTTTGAGCATCTAAAAGTTTTGATTTTATTCAAGTTTGTCAGAAAATAATGAAAGTTTTGGTACAACTGAACGGTTAAGTCGGTAGAGAAACGGGAAACTGGAACTTTCATTATATTAGCCTATAGACATCCTCAGATTGACCGCCATTGATTGCAGCCTTTCCTCAGATTGCGTTATTTCCAAAACAGCAATAAATTAAAGTTTTGACAAAGGGGTTAAAGGTCATGTAGGGGTCATTTATTAGAGGTCAATATGTGTACACCCGATGTTACCCATAAGATCATTGTCACCAAGCTTGTTTATAAATTATAATGACCTTTGACCCCCTTTTTATAAAAAAAAACTTAACTGTTTATTCCTGTTTTGGTAATATCGCAATCTGAGGCAATCTGAGCCTCAATCAATGACGGTCAACCTGAGGATCTCTACAATGGCGGTCTGAGCTGTGGACAGGTAATAGTGAAAGGCATGTGTGATTTTGCACAGTGACTTTGTAAAGATGTCTGAAGGATCACATATCACAGTTTTCTGGCTCCTTTAGCGATAAAGGTTTCAATTTATTTTCCAGGATTAAAGGTTTATTATGTGATCTTTTCCAGGGGATGCCCTCAATCCTCGAAAATAAATTGGAAGCATATTGTATTGCCATGATTGCATATTTAAAAATGTCATCATCATTGAATTGACAGTCCCCGCAGAGGAAAACCTTGCAAATGAATTCGCCAGGAAGAAATGTACATATAAATACCAATACCTTGTAGCAGAATGTGAAAATAACGGATGGTCTGTAAACTTCCCGGGAAGCAGGGGGATTTATAATACCACGATCAGTAAATGCCTGACCTAACTAGGAAAAAACCAATATTAGACACAGCAGCCAAAACCCGCTACATGGCTTTGCAGAAGCACCAAGGCTTTCAGACAAGCGGAGTTAATTCCACTTCCAACAATATGCCATGAGGGAAGGGGACGGCTTAGCGCTCACAAAACCGGTTTAACCCGCCAGAGTCTGGTCCGCAGCCCAGAGACCTCAGAGCATAGAAATTATATATACAGATGAAGATGATAAAGAAAAGTTATAGGAGGGGGTATCAAAAAGTGTTTGAAATCACCCAGAAGTGAAGGAGCTATATCGATGAAATTTTGTCAGTGTAATCACTGGTCCTTAAAACATTATGGTGCAATAATGGTATCATAAGTAGGCCTATGTTCACTTTTTATACAGGTGGCGCTAGATGCCAAAGCCATGTAAATCAATGACGTCTTCCAACGGTGATGTGTACATGGACAATTATAATGGTCCAATAACTGATTCTTGTGGGACGCCTTCCAGAAGAATATTAGGCTCAGATTTGTTTTTAAATGTTGTCATTTGTCACTCGTAGGTCTCAATTCATTTCTGTAAATGACAATTTTAAGCCTCGTACTCCTCTGGAAGGCTACTCACAAGGATCAGTTTTTGGACCATTATCATTTACCATGTACACAGCATCGTTGGGAGACGTCATTGATTCACATGGCCTTGGCATCTAGCGCCACCTGTATAAAAAGTAAACACACTTGTGAGACCATTTTTGCACCATAATGTTTGTAAGGACCAGTGATTACACTGGCAAGATTTCATCGATATAACTCCTTCACTTCTGGATGGGTGATTTCAAAAACCCTTTTGATACCCCCTCGTATTAGCAACGCGGTGATTTTTTGGTTCAGCATGGTTCAGAGTGAATTTAGAGTAAAAATAAGTTGTCGACGCAGACTCCGACAGTTTATTTTCACTCTAAAACATGATTTTGAAAGAATCGTGTCGTCCTGTATCTTGGAATGTATGTATGCCTACGATTCATGATCAGAAATGTGAATCTGCAAGAATATCTGTTTTCAAATTATTTTTCGAGGATTGAGGGCGTCAGATAATATACCGTAAGTCACATAAATGATCAATACACATACCATTTAGAAATGTCTCAAAACGCCTTACACTGAAATAAACATGTTTATATGTGAACCATAATCATATTTCGTTGTAATCTTTACATTAACAATCGTAAAACATATTTACAGTGAAAAACGCTAGTAACAAAAGTTGTACCGGAATGCCTTTTATCATTAGTATTAAACGATGTTAACAACAGGGTGATTGAAAACAAGTGTACTTAAAGTAAATTAAGGTTTTAGTAAAGTTACTGCGTTTTGAAACGTAACACAATATTGAATATTTTATTCAATAGTACTTGTTATTAATGAACAAGTGGATCATGTATAAGGTACATAAGACCTAACTAATACAGACAAAGACAATATTCTCAGTGGTATTTTCGCACATTAAATACGAAATAATGAAAGTAATCATTAAAAAGAAATTGTTACACGGTTTCAGCAACAGAAGTAAACAATATGGATTTGTGGTATTCTGACTAAGCTCGTACTGGACTGTTTTAAATAGTAGAATTCAATACATCTTATAGAGAAAATATTTGCAAAGAGTGTTCGGTGTACCAAATCAGCTAAAATTCTTTAAATTTCTTTAAGTTCAGTACACTTTTTTAATCACCCTTAAAGGCGTATTTTATTGAAAAGAAGCCCATCTAAATTGTACTATTGCAAAAACAAAATTATATGTTTTTGGCGGCACCTGTGACCGTTCGTGTCATGTGTTTGAACCCCAAAATCCAAGTTCTTTCAAATAAAATAAAAATAGAATTGTCGTAACCACACGAACCAAAGGATGACCCTGACAACATCTAAGGTAATGAGATATCTATACTCCTCTTAAAATTGTAAGTATCAAGAAACATTGTCTTTCTCCTTAATTGACTACAATATGCCATCCTGACATTCATAGTGTATGCATATGCAATTTTTTTTTAAGTAAAAAAAATCAAGGGCCACCACTAGTATTCAAATGAGATTGCATTTGACTGACATTTTCTTCTTTTCGTCTTCAATTCTCTTATGTGTTCATAAACGTCAACATATCTAAATATCAACTTTTTAGGACTACAAATTAAAATAACAACAAATATGAAAGAAATCATTTTAACTGTTAAATTAACATAAATTCACGTAAATGGCGAGTTAAACGCTATCCACGAAACAAACATGATGTATACATGTAAAAAATACAGCGGATAAGGCGTAGTCTGCAATAACACCTTTAGTGTTTCAGCATTAATAAATATTTCTATTGACGTAATTCTCACTTTTAGCGCATTTACGTTACGCCGAATAGGAATTTAAGTGAGCTATCATGCTGTTGGCTATATTATGGAGAATTTTGCCGTACTAAATATTAAAAAAAATATCTTCATACTTCTAAACTGTTCATTATTTGACTTTACTATATATTCTTGAAATTAACTTGAACAAACTATTTACAAGTTCACAGTTCAGAAAAAGAAGAATATTGTAATGTTTTTGACGAGAAATAATTGCTCTGAGCCTGCGCCGATTTAGAATAAGTCAAAATAACGTGGATAGTGAATTCTTTGTTTCATGTTTCTTTTTATAGTAAATGATACACACATCACAATAAAGTCTACCGTCGTTAGAGACGTCATGGTTTTGAGCATATTGTTATCAATCCGACGGCTAGTTTGAAGCCAAATGTTCATTTAAATCAGGGACCATTTCAGAATTTAAGCTCTGTATTGTAACGTATTTGAGGAATAAATGTGACCTCTGACCTATCCTGCCATTAGACGAAAACTTATTATCTGGTGCTTTAACTGTTTAGATGTTTGCTGCTTTAACTGTTAAATTGTTTGCTGCTTTTAAGCAGATCTAGGAACAATCTGATATGTACAGCGCAGTATCTGAGTATTTTTGCAATTTGAACTCTATTTGCCTACATTAAAAAATAAACGTTGATTAACGATACAAATTTGTAATAACCTTTTTGTTCGAAACACTTAGTCCAACAACATGATACTCTTTGGGTCAATAACCTTTTTTAAGATTCATTTTTAAGGTCCCATTGAAACACATGTGACCTTTGACGTTGAATGCGAATAACTCCAGTTTTATCGGACCGGGACCGAACTATCGGCATTTTGTGTGCTTTCAAGCCTCGCCTCCAGCCTCATGGATATCGAGTAAGCACAAATCGGCACATTCTTCTGCGCACCAATCACATAGTTGCGCGTATTTATCAAAACGAGCATAGGATAGGCCTATATGAAACGTTGTCAAACGTTTGAAGCAAAAAGGGTATCATCATAAGTACCTATAAGAAATGGTTTCTTATGTCTATGTTTAAAATAAAATAGCCTACGATTAAAAGATTCAAAAATTTCTTGATGGTAAGTGCTTTATTTCATAACCTATGTCAATATGTTTTTTCTTCCAGAATGTCCTTTATATTCATTTTGGCACAGCGTGCCGTATATATAGATGAATGTACTTGATTTGATCAATTTCGCAAAATCGACATTTAAAACATGTAAAGCGTTTCAGGATTATTTTTCGGATCTTTAAAAGAATTTTAATATACAGCGTGTCCCCAAAACTGTGTTCAAACACTTGAGAGCGTATAACTTTAAGATATACATGATAAAAAGCCAAATCAATCTGACCTTAACTGGTGAAATAGTGCGATCCATCTGATGTCAAATGTGTAAATAGAGCGTGTTCAGAACCCACTTTTTCCAATTTAGGAATAAAGCACCCATGTGTATAGACACCGTTGCGACGACCACCACTTATGTGGGAACAATGGGTCTTGGTCCGGACTAGTCCAGATCGGGACAACTTCTACTTATGTGGGAACACGGCCTAAGTTCATCTAAAATCTCTGTCTTAGGCCTACATTTGGATTTTCTTTCTTCACTTATTTCTACAATAAATACATCTTTGCAAAGAACGCTGTTTTAATCTGTATGTGTAAATAATAAACTTATTTTATTGCAACAACTATTTTCAATTATGCTCGAAATCGGAGAAATTGTCGCAGATTCTAAAATATTTGATATTTATATACACATGGAAAAAAGTATCGCACCACTTTTTTGTTGTTGAAAAGTGCAAATGTGGCCTCGAATTTTGCCACCATGGTGTGATATTAAGGATCATTTGTTTGCGTAAGCTGTCCAACAAAATACTATGCAATAAAAGGGCTACATTTTAGTTTGTGACGTAATCGATGTGATGTTTTTCAAGGCCAAGGGGAAATGCATGCTTTTGTCCAAAAAAACATGCATGAAACAAGTTTGGGTATAACTCGATATTGAATAGACTTCAACAACTTAAAATAGTTATTATATTAGTTCATTATTTGGCGCAAGAAATGTTTCATTAGACGTTATAGGCTACAATACAGTGAATGAGTCCAAACATGCCAAAACATACGATGATGTCACCGTTGATTTTTTAAAATTTATTTGACCTAGGTCAACACTTCCGCAATATTGCTTTTGTCATTTGAACTTATTTAAAATTTGACCTATTTTGACCTTCGACCCCATAACCATTGGGCGTACGAAAAAGGGAGTTTTTTCACGTTTGAGAACAATCGGGCAACTTTTGAAATTTGACCCCAGATGACCTTTGACCTTGGAAGACTTGAATGTGTTACCAAGGATTGCAACTATAGAGATTAATCATTGGGCCTCTCAATATCGCGTTTTACCCAAACTTGTTTTATGCATTTTCACTTTGGCCTTGAAAATCATTACATCGATTACATCACAAACTAAAATGTGGCCCTTTTATTGCATAACATTTTGTTGGACAGCTTACGCAAACAAATGATCCTTAATATCACACCATGGTGGCAAAATTCGAGGCCACATTTGCACTTTTCAACAAGTGGTGCGATACTTTTTTCCATGTGTATATATAAAGCAATAAATTAAACCCCTTTCTTCTTGTTTTTCTGAAGTAATAAAATGAATACATAATTGCCCTTTTCGTTAAATGTGTTGTCTTTGAATAGGCCCTCACCGTATTTCCCAATTTGAAAAGGTTAAATTGCAGGTTTCTTAATGGTACCTGAGTGTTTAGGAAATGAATGGCAAACTCTATAGTGACTTCTGCTGGACATCTCGTTTCATGATATTTTAAGACCTTGAACACCCTTTTCTAATGGAAATCGAGGCCTCACCCAGCCATATGGACTTCTGTCTTGTTTTGAAAATGTAAGCCCAATAAACATTTTGTGAAACCTCGTCAAAAGGACTGGTTCGAATCATGTAACAAACATCTTTATATTCAGTTCTGCTTGGATACACAGGCACTCATTATATTATTTAAACCTATTCAATCTCAATACAAAATGTTATTTTGCATAACACTGGTGAAGGGCAAAGAGTTGTATCTTATTCTTAGGATTAAACCTTTGAAACTGTAAAGTGGCACAACGTAGATTTTAGGTAGCTTTAATAAACTGGTATATCTCTAGATTGACAAATCCAAATGAAATAAAATAAACGGCATCTGAAAGTTGAGTGTTTTTCCTTTCCGGGTGTATAAATATATTGCACTAAACTGTAGGACTTCATGGTCAACAGGTTGCGCAAACATGTGCACACTTTTTTAGGGACACCCGGTAATTTGCTAAATTAAATACCCTCCCCGCCTCATTAAGTTCGAACATCCATTGTCAATTTCTTACAAAATCAAACACTACTCTGTGAAGACGAAATGCCCGGAAGCAATGTGTGTTAACTTTTGATGACAAGGAAAGATAAAGACAATGATGATAGTGAATTGATACTATTGAGTGAATTTTGACTTGACTTTTAAGCAACCCAATAGCACAGCTTTATTTATTTATTGGTATTATAAATGAAAGGCAGTTTGAATCATTGCATTTCAATAATGAAAAATTGAAAACTTATCCAAGCGCTTTACAAACAGTAGCAGTAAACATGCCCCGAATATAAAATGATGTGCCATGTAAATTCATGCTTATAAACATTAAGGGGGAAGTATGGGTTCAGAGCACATTTTACTAAAACTAATTTTTCTGTTATTGTTAAGGTACTGTTATTGTTATTTAATTGGGTATGTGTTGTAGGTTCAAAAAATATCGCTACTTGGTCGGTTATGTGACCCGTTGTCATTGAACCGCCATCTTGGATCATCCTTTACTACACCTTGCGCGCAAGTTATCTAAAAACTATTTATCGTAGAGTATTGGGACAAAAATCAAATGACAACTGATTGATAAGGCTGTAATGAACTAGGATCTAAGCAATTGGACACTATTAACTAGGGAAAGTATTTGAATTTAAAAATGAAGTTTTCACTTATTTTTTAGGCAACTTAGAACACTAAATGCATCACTTATTGGGTCAATCAAATAAAATATGACATTTTTGACCAGAAATGAGATACTTAAAACATTAGAATACATAAGAACTAAATACATGCGTTAATAAACGAAATTTTCGACTTCGCGACAGACTTGGACGCGCAAAATGTATCATAACGTTGCAGAGGAATATCCGATTGTGTTCATTTTTGAAGCAAAAGAAAGCTAATTCTCTGGGCTGCAATTGCAAACCACAGAAAATCCATATTATAAAACCTCTTAACCCCTACTTCCCCTTAAACATGCATAGGGCAATGCACGCCTAAACACGCCTACAATGTTAGAAAAAAGTGTTCGAACACTTAGTAGGCCTAATGTAAAGTCATCCCCCTTTCCCCCCTGATCAATGTTGAGTCGCCCAACTTGGCAAACATCAGCCCGTGGCCTAGCAACATTGATTGGTGGGGGGAGGGGAGGGGTATATTGAAGGGGGGCTTTCAGGCTAGCAGATGCAAATTGGTATTTTCACATGACTCTAAAAATGCGTACTATAGGGTAATTAAACGGTGCAAACAATGGTCAGTGTTCGAACACCTTTTTTCTATGATTGTGTATAAAATCGCTTAAGGAAATCATCTAAATTTGGTTTTTGGCATGTATCTCCAAAAGTATATAAGCTATTCTTCTGAGATTTGGCATGATTATCAGGATGGTTTAGGCCCGTTATCGTGTGCAATATGAATGGGAACGGTGAATGTTAAGGAATTGTCCGTACGATTGAATTGTTGAATATATTTAAATGTGTGTAAATGTAAAGGTCATTATGATTATGTATCTTGTCATATACTTGAAATGTATAGCATTACCGACACCAAATATATAGTGAATAAATTATTGTGACTTTTAAATTCTGAGGTGTTTGTATTTAATTTAATTAATGTGACGACTTAATCCAAACACATTTCAACTCTGAAGAGGGACGATTTAAGCAGATTTTTCAAAAACATTTTAACTTTCAAAGTCTATCTCAAGGATTACTGGACCAATACTTATTTTAATGCATTTCAGTAAAGTAGGGCATGATCTAACTAATAAAGGTCAAGAACATTGTTCATGTCAAGTGCTAACTATAACAAATTGATGGATTTCTAAACATTCAATTGATGTTTTACTATGTGTTAATTATTATATGGTTTTATCATGAGTTAGGCCTAATCGAACTTTTATTAATATGCGTAATAATTGAGCGTGTCACTACGTCTTTTCTGCAATACTATTTTCCCGACAACAAATTATGGTCAGTAATCATCTCTTACATTATTAAAATAATGTTCTCTCAGACTGATGACGCAAAACTATAGCCTACATTGATCAAACGGGTTCTATTGATGATTTTGGTAAATGGTCAACCGTTAACGTTTTACCATCATCATGCTCATAGACAAACACGCACTTTGAACGATTCACCAACAAGTAAAATTATATACTATAGTTTCTTTTTTTAAAAGACGGAGAATCGTTGCAGTGTGTGTTATGCCAATGAGAAATCGCCAACGTTTTACCTTTACCATCACCTTTCAGCTTCTCTATGCATTGTATTTGTAGATATGTTGTTGCTCTCACTAAACTTTGTTCAGTCTTTTAAGACTCAAGGTGTTCCTATTGGATGTGTATCTGATAGCCTAATCCAAACAAGTCATTGATGTCATGTATCAATTCAATGGAATGTAGAATAGGTGAGTGCCAATCATGTTACAAACACCTTAGTAGTCCGTTCCGCTCTGTTTTACGGATACACTTCATATATTCCATCGAATGCAATATTATCTTTCTGAAAACCTTTCACTATCAACACCTCGTTTAGCTCAGTCGATAGATCGCTCGCTTGTTACCAAACCTATATTTAATGGTAGTGGGTTCGAATCTGTCATTGGCCTATCTTACTTTTATTACTTATTCTTTCTTTTTTTAATTCTCTTCTAGATCTTATTTTCATTCATGTATTTTTATTTATTCTTTTTATTCATTTCTTTTTCTTTTTTCTTTTTATGCTATGACATGATGCTAATTAATGTTCGTAACAATATATTCTATCATTGTGGCGTGGGCATTTGGTGCTATAGTGGTTATTGCTATCTACCGTAGATAGCAGTTAGAGCCTATATGTAATACAGTATGTACATGACTTAAATATTACCCATGAGCTCGCATTCGAGTTTGTATCAACGTTTAGATGAAATTGGTTGTCATTAATACCAAAATATTACATGTGTGTTCCATTTATTTAACCGTTACCTGTACATATACGAATTGCGCCATTCTAAATATGTTGAAATTTGAAGGAAATATTGGTTGAAAATCATCATCTTGTAAAAAGAACTTAATATTTATTGATAATATTAAGTGGTTTTATTGCGCATTGTATACGCTACAATGTGTGAAAATCACATTGAAATCGATTGAGTGGTTCTCAAGTTATGATGTAAAACGTGAGGCATGACAGCGCGTGTTTTCAATAGCTCAGACAATGTTAGAAAAAAGTGTTCGAACACTTAGTAGGCCTAATGTAAAGTCATCCCCCTTTCCCCCCTGATCAATGTTGAGTCGCCCAACTTGGCAAACATCAGCCCGTGGCCTAGCAACATTGATTGGTGGGGGGAGGGGAGGGGTATATTGAAGGGGGGCTTTCAGGCTAGCAGATGCAAATTGGTATTTTCACATGACTCTAAAAATGCGTACTATAGGGTAATTAAACGGTGCAAACAATGGTCAGTGTTCGAACACCTTTTTTCTATGATTGTGTATAAAATCGCTTAAGGAAATCATCTAAATTTGGTTTTTGGCATGTATCTCCAAAAGTATATAAGCTATTCTTCTGAGATTTGGCATGATTATCAGGATGGTTTAGGCCCGTTATCGTGTGCAATATGAATGGGAACGGTGAATGTTAAGGAATTGTCCGTACGATTGAATTGTTGAATATATTTAAATGTGTGTAAATGTAAAGGTCATTATGATTATGTATCTTGTCATATACTTGAAATGTATAGCATTACCGACACCAAATATATAGTGAATAAATTATTGTGACTTTTAAATTCTGAGGTGTTTGTATTTAATTTAATTAATGTGACGACTTAATCCAAACACATTTCAACTCTGAAGAGGGACGATTTAAGCAGATTTTTCAAAAACATTTTAACTTTCAAAGTCTATCTCAAGGATTACTGGACCAATACTTATTTTAATGCATTTCAGTAAAGTAGGGCATGATCTAACTAATAAAGGTCAAGAACATTGTTCATGTCAAGTGCTAACTATAACAAATTGATGGATTTCTAAACATTCAATTGATGTTTTACTATGTGTTAATTATTATATGGTTTTATCATGAGTTAGGCCTAATCGAACTTTTATTAATATGCGTAATAATTGAGCGTGTCACTACGTCTTTTCTGCAATACTATTTTCCCGACAACAAATTATGGTCAGTAATCATCTCTTACATTATTAAAATAATGTTCTCTCAGACTGATGACGCAAAACTATAGCCTACATTGATCAAACGGGTTCTATTGATGATTTTGGTAAATGGTCAACCGTTAACGTTTTACCATCATCATGCTCATAGACAAACACGCACTTTGAACGATTCACCAACAAGTAAAATTATATACTATAGTTTCTTTTTTTAAAAGACGGAGAATCGTTGCAGTGTGTGTTATGCCAATGAGAAATCGCCAACGTTTTACCTTTACCATCACCTTTCAGCTTCTCTATGCATTGTATTTGTAGATATGTTGTTGCTCTCACTAAACTTTGTTCAGTCTTTTAAGACTCAAGGTGTTCCTATTGGATGTGTATCTGATAGCCTAATCCAAACAAGTCATTGATGTCATGTATCAATTCAATGGAATGTAGAATAGGTGAGTGCCAATCATGTTACAAACACCTTAGTAGTCCGTTCCGCTCTGTTTTACGGATACACTTCATATATTCCATCGAATGCAATATTATCTTTCTGAAAACCTTTCACTATCAACACCTCGTTTAGCTCAGTCGATAGATCGCTCGCTTGTTACCAAACCTATATTTAATGGTAGTGGGTTCGAATCTGTCATTGGCCTATCTTACTTTTATTACTTATTCTTTCTTTTTTTAATTCTCTTCTAGATCTTATTTTCATTCATGTATTTTTATTTATTCTTTTTATTCATTTCTTTTTCTTTTTTCTTTTTATGCTATGACATGATGCTAATTAATGTTCGTAACAATATATTCTATCATTGTGGCGTGGGCATTTGGTGCTATAGTGGTTATTGCTATCTACCGTAGATAGCAGTTAGAGCCTATATGTAATACAGTATGTACATGACTTAAATATTACCCATGAGCTCGCATTCGAGTTTGTATCAACGTTTAGATGAAATTGGTTGTCATTAATACCAAAATATTACATGTGTGTTCCATTTATTTAACCGTTACCTGTACATATACGAATTGCGCCATTCTAAATATGTTGAAATTTGAAGGAAATATTGGTTGAAAATCATCATCTTGTAAAAAGAACTTAATATTTATTGATAATATTAAGTGGTTTTATTGCGCATTGTATACGCTACAATGTGTGAAAATCACATTGAAATCGATTGAGTGGTTCTCAAGTTATGATGTAAAACGTGAGGCATGACAGCGCGTGTTTTCAATAGCTCAGACAATGTTAGAAAAAAGTGTTCGAACACTTAGTAGGCCTAATGTAAAGTCATCCCCCTTTCCCCCCTGATCAATGTTGAGTCGCCCAACTTGGCAAACATCAGCCCGTGGCCTAGCAACATTGATTGGTGGGGGGAGGGGAGGGGTATATTGAAGGGGGGCTTTCAGGCTAGCAGATGCAAATTGGTATTTTCACATGACTCTAAAAATGCGTACTATAGGGTAATTAAACGGTGCAAACAATGGTCAGTGTTCGAACACCTTTTTTCTATGATTGTGTATAAAATCGCTTAAGGAAATCATCTAAATTTGGTTTTTGGCATGTATCTCCAAAAGTATATAAGCTATTCTTCTGAGATTTGGCATGATTATCAGGATGGTTTAGGCCCGTTATCGTGTGCAATATGAATGGGAACGGTGAATGTTAAGGAATTGTCCGTACGATTGAATTGTTGAATATATTTAAATGTGTGTAAATGTAAAGGTCATTATGATTATGTATCTTGTCATATACTTGAAATGTATAGCATTACCGACACCAAATATATAGTGAATAAATTATTGTGACTTTTAAATTCTGAGGTGTTTGTATTTAATTTAATTAATGTGACGACTTAATCCAAACACATTTCAACTCTGAAGAGGGACGATTTAAGCAGATTTTTCAAAAACATTTTAACTTTCAAAGTCTATCTCAAGGATTACTGGACCAATACTTATTTTAATGCATTTCAGTAAAGTAGGGCATGATCTAACTAATAAAGGTCAAGAACATTGTTCATGTCAAGTGCTAACTATAACAAATTGATGGATTTCTAAACATTCAATTGATGTTTTACTATGTGTTAATTATTATATGGTTTTATCATGAGTTAGGCCTAATCGAACTTTTATTAATATGCGTAATAATTGAGCGTGTCACTACGTCTTTTCTGCAATACTATTTTCCCGACAACAAATTATGGTCAGTAATCATCTCTTACATTATTAAAATAATGTTCTCTCAGACTGATGACGCAAAACTATAGCCTACATTGATCAAACGGGTTCTATTGATGATTTTGGTAAATGGTCAACCGTTAACGTTTTACCATCATCATGCTCATAGACAAACACGCACTTTGAACGATTCACCAACAAGTAAAATTATATACTATAGTTTCTTTTTTTAAAAGACGGAGAATCGTTGCAGTGTGTGTTATGCCAATGAGAAATCGCCAACGTTTTACCTTTACCATCACCTTTCAGCTTCTCTATGCATTGTATTTGTAGATATGTTGTTGCTCTCACTAAACTTTGTTCAGTCTTTTAAGACTCAAGGTGTTCCTATTGGATGTGTATCTGATAGCCTAATCCAAACAAGTCATTGATGTCATGTATCAATTCAATGGAATGTAGAATAGGTGAGTGCCAATCATGTTACAAACACCTTAGTAGTCCGTTCCGCTCTGTTTTACGGATACACTTCATATATTCCATCGAATGCAATATTATCTTTCTGAAAACCTTTCACTATCAACACCTCGTTTAGCTCAGTCGATAGATCGCTCGCTTGTTACCAAACCTATATTTAATGGTAGTGGGTTCGAATCTGTCATTGGCCTATCTTACTTTTATTACTTATTCTTTCTTTTTTTAATTCTCTTCTAGATCTTATTTTCATTCATGTATTTTTATTTATTCTTTTTATTCATTTCTTTTTCTTTTTTCTTTTTATGCTATGACATGATGCTAATTAATGTTCGTAACAATATATTCTATCATTGTGGCGTGGGCATTTGGTGCTATAGTGGTTATTGCTATCTACCGTAGATAGCAGTTAGAGCCTATATGTAATACAGTATGTACATGACTTAAATATTACCCATGAGCTCGCATTCGAGTTTGTATCAACGTTTAGATGAAATTGGTTGTCATTAATACCAAAATATTACATGTGTGTTCCATTTATTTAACCGTTACCTGTACATATACGAATTGCGCCATTCTAAATATGTTGAAATTTGAAGGAAATATTGGTTGAAAATCATCATCTTGTAAAAAGAACTTAATATTTATTGATAATATTAAGTGGTTTTATTGCGCATTGTATACGCTACAATGTGTGAAAATCACATTGAAATCGATTGAGTGGTTCTCAAGTTATGATGTAAAACGTGAGGCATGACAGCGCGTGTTTTCAATAGCTCAGACAATGTTAGAAAAAAGTGTTCGAACACTTAGTAGGCCTAATGTAAAGTCATCCCCCTTTCCCCCCTGATCAATGTTGAGTCGCCCAACTTGGCAAACATCAGCCCGTGGCCTAGCAACATTGATTGGTGGGGGGAGGGGAGGGGTATATTGAAGGGGGGCTTTCAGGCTAGCAGATGCAAATTGGTATTTTCACATGACTCTAAAAATGCGTACTATAGGGTAATTAAACGGTGCAAACAATGGTCAGTGTTCGAACACCTTTTTTCTATGATTGTGTATAAAATCGCTTAAGGAAATCATCTAAATTTGGTTTTTGGCATGTATCTCCAAAAGTATATAAGCTATTCTTCTGAGATTTGGCATGATTATCAGGATGGTTTAGGCCCGTTATCGTGTGCAATATGAATGGGAACGGTGAATGTTAAGGAATTGTCCGTACGATTGAATTGTTGAATATATTTAAATGTGTGTAAATGTAAAGGTCATTATGATTATGTATCTTGTCATATACTTGAAATGTATAGCATTACCGACACCAAATATATAGTGAATAAATTATTGTGACTTTTAAATTCTGAGGTGTTTGTATTTAATTTAATTAATGTGACGACTTAATCCAAACACATTTCAACTCTGAAGAGGGACGATTTAAGCAGATTTTTCAAAAACATTTTAACTTTCAAAGTCTATCTCAAGGATTACTGGACCAATACTTATTTTAATGCATTTCAGTAAAGTAGGGCATGATCTAACTAATAAAGGTCAAGAACATTGTTCATGTCAAGTGCTAACTATAACAAATTGATGGATTTCTAAACATTCAATTGATGTTTTACTATGTGTTAATTATTATATGGTTTTATCATGAGTTAGGCCTAATCGAACTTTTATTAATATGCGTAATAATTGAGCGTGTCACTACGTCTTTTCTGCAATACTATTTTCCCGACAACAAATTATGGTCAGTAATCATCTCTTACATTATTAAAATAATGTTCTCTCAGACTGATGACGCAAAACTATAGCCTACATTGATCAAACGGGTTCTATTGATGATTTTGGTAAATGGTCAACCGTTAACGTTTTACCATCATCATGCTCATAGACAAACACGCACTTTGAACGATTCACCAACAAGTAAAATTATATACTATAGTTTCTTTTTTTAAAAGACGGAGAATCGTTGCAGTGTGTGTTATGCCAATGAGAAATCGCCAACGTTTTACCTTTACCATCACCTTTCAGCTTCTCTATGCATTGTATTTGTAGATATGTTGTTGCTCTCACTAAACTTTGTTCAGTCTTTTAAGACTCAAGGTGTTCCTATTGGATGTGTATCTGATAGCCTAATCCAAACAAGTCATTGATGTCATGTATCAATTCAATGGAATGTAGAATAGGTGAGTGCCAATCATGTTACAAACACCTTAGTAGTCCGTTCCGCTCTGTTTTACGGATACACTTCATATATTCCATCGAATGCAATATTATCTTTCTGAAAACCTTTCACTATCAACACCTCGTTTAGCTCAGTCGATAGATCGCTCGCTTGTTACCAAACCTATATTTAATGGTAGTGGGTTCGAATCTGTCATTGGCCTATCTTACTTTTATTACTTATTCTTTCTTTTTTTAATTCTCTTCTAGATCTTATTTTCATTCATGTATTTTTATTTATTCTTTTTATTCATTTCTTTTTCTTTTTTCTTTTTATGCTATGACATGATGCTAATTAATGTTCGTAACAATATATTCTATCATTGTGGCGTGGGCATTTGGTGCTATAGTGGTTATTGCTATCTACCGTAGATAGCAGTTAGAGCCTATATGTAATACAGTATGTACATGACTTAAATATTACCCATGAGCTCGCATTCGAGTTTGTATCAACGTTTAGATGAAATTGGTTGTCATTAATACCAAAATATTACATGTGTGTTCCATTTATTTAACCGTTACCTGTACATATACGAATTGCGCCATTCTAAATATGTTGAAATTTGAAGGAAATATTGGTTGAAAATCATCATCTTGTAAAAAGAACTTAATATTTATTGATAATATTAAGTGGTTTTATTGCGCATTGTATACGCTACAATGTGTGAAAATCACATTGAAATCGATTGAGTGGTTCTCAAGTTATGATGTAAAACGTGAGGCATGACAGCGCGTGTTTTCAATAGCTCAGACAATGTTAGAAAAAAGTGTTCGAACACTTAGTAGGCCTAATGTAAAGTCATCCCCCTTTCCCCCCTGATCAATGTTGAGTCGCCCAACTTGGCAAACATCAGCCCGTGGCCTAGCAACATTGATTGGTGGGGGGAGGGGAGGGGTATATTGAAGGGGGGCTTTCAGGCTAGCAGATGCAAATTGGTATTTTCACATGACTCTAAAAATGCGTACTATAGGGTAATTAAACGGTGCAAACAATGGTCAGTGTTCGAACACCTTTTTTCTATGATTGTGTATAAAATCGCTTAAGGAAATCATCTAAATTTGGTTTTTGGCATGTATCTCCAAAAGTATATAAGCTATTCTTCTGAGATTTGGCATGATTATCAGGATGGTTTAGGCCCGTTATCGTGTGCAATATGAATGGGAACGGTGAATGTTAAGGAATTGTCCGTACGATTGAATTGTTGAATATATTTAAATGTGTGTAAATGTAAAGGTCATTATGATTATGTATCTTGTCATATACTTGAAATGTATAGCATTACCGACACCAAATATATAGTGAATAAATTATTGTGACTTTTAAATTCTGAGGTGTTTGTATTTAATTTAATTAATGTGACGACTTAATCCAAACACATTTCAACTCTGAAGAGGGACGATTTAAGCAGATTTTTCAAAAACATTTTAACTTTCAAAGTCTATCTCAAGGATTACTGGACCAATACTTATTTTAATGCATTTCAGTAAAGTAGGGCATGATCTAACTAATAAAGGTCAAGAACATTGTTCATGTCAAGTGCTAACTATAACAAATTGATGGATTTCTAAACATTCAATTGATGTTTTACTATGTGTTAATTATTATATGGTTTTATCATGAGTTAGGCCTAATCGAACTTTTATTAATATGCGTAATAATTGAGCGTGTCACTACGTCTTTTCTGCAATACTATTTTCCCGACAACAAATTATGGTCAGTAATCATCTCTTACATTATTAAAATAATGTTCTCTCAGACTGATGACGCAAAACTATAGCCTACATTGATCAAACGGGTTCTATTGATGATTTTGGTAAATGGTCAACCGTTAACGTTTTACCATCATCATGCTCATAGACAAACACGCACTTTGAACGATTCACCAACAAGTAAAATTATATACTATAGTTTCTTTTTTTAAAAGACGGAGAATCGTTGCAGTGTGTGTTATGCCAATGAGAAATCGCCAACGTTTTACCTTTACCATCACCTTTCAGCTTCTCTATGCATTGTATTTGTAGATATGTTGTTGCTCTCACTAAACTTTGTTCAGTCTTTTAAGACTCAAGGTGTTCCTATTGGATGTGTATCTGATAGCCTAATCCAAACAAGTCATTGATGTCATGTATCAATTCAATGGAATGTAGAATAGGTGAGTGCCAATCATGTTACAAACACCTTAGTAGTCCGTTCCGCTCTGTTTTACGGATACACTTCATATATTCCATCGAATGCAATATTATCTTTCTGAAAACCTTTCACTATCAACACCTCGTTTAGCTCAGTCGATAGATCGCTCGCTTGTTACCAAACCTATATTTAATGGTAGTGGGTTCGAATCTGTCATTGGCCTATCTTACTTTTATTACTTATTCTTTCTTTTTTTAATTCTCTTCTAGATCTTATTTTCATTCATGTATTTTTATTTATTCTTTTTATTCATTTCTTTTTCTTTTTTCTTTTTATGCTATGACATGATGCTAATTAATGTTCGTAACAATATATTCTATCATTGTGGCGTGGGCATTTGGTGCTATAGTGGTTATTGCTATCTACCGTAGATAGCAGTTAGAGCCTATATGTAATACAGTATGTACATGACTTAAATATTACCCATGAGCTCGCATTCGAGTTTGTATCAACGTTTAGATGAAATTGGTTGTCATTAATACCAAAATATTACATGTGTGTTCCATTTATTTAACCGTTACCTGTACATATACGAATTGCGCCATTCTAAATATGTTGAAATTTGAAGGAAATATTGGTTGAAAATCATCATCTTGTAAAAAGAACTTAATATTTATTGATAATATTAAGTGGTTTTATTGCGCATTGTATACGCTACAATGTGTGAAAATCACATTGAAATCGATTGAGTGGTTCTCAAGTTATGATGTAAAACGTGAGGCATGACAGCGCGTGTTTTCAATAGCTCAGACAATGTTAGAAAAAAGTGTTCGAACACTTAGTAGGCCTAATGTAAAGTCATCCCCCTTTCCCCCCTGATCAATGTTGAGTCGCCCAACTTGGCAAACATCAGCCCGTGGCCTAGCAACATTGATTGGTGGGGGGAGGGGAGGGGTATATTGAAGGGGGGCTTTCAGGCTAGCAGATGCAAATTGGTATTTTCACATGACTCTAAAAATGCGTACTATAGGGTAATTAAACGGTGCAAACAATGGTCAGTGTTCGAACACCTTTTTTCTATGATTGTGTATAAAATCGCTTAAGGAAATCATCTAAATTTGGTTTTTGGCATGTATCTCCAAAAGTATATAAGCTATTCTTCTGAGATTTGGCATGATTATCAGGATGGTTTAGGCCCGTTATCGTGTGCAATATGAATGGGAACGGTGAATGTTAAGGAATTGTCCGTACGATTGAATTGTTGAATATATTTAAATGTGTGTAAATGTAAAGGTCATTATGATTATGTATCTTGTCATATACTTGAAATGTATAGCATTACCGACACCAAATATATAGTGAATAAATTATTGTGACTTTTAAATTCTGAGGTGTTTGTATTTAATTTAATTAATGTGACGACTTAATCCAAACACATTTCAACTCTGAAGAGGGACGATTTAAGCAGATTTTTCAAAAACATTTTAACTTTCAAAGTCTATCTCAAGGATTACTGGACCAATACTTATTTTAATGCATTTCAGTAAAGTAGGGCATGATCTAACTAATAAAGGTCAAGAACATTGTTCATGTCAAGTGCTAACTATAACAAATTGATGGATTTCTAAACATTCAATTGATGTTTTACTATGTGTTAATTATTATATGGTTTTATCATGAGTTAGGCCTAATCGAACTTTTATTAATATGCGTAATAATTGAGCGTGTCACTACGTCTTTTCTGCAATACTATTTTCCCGACAACAAATTATGGTCAGTAATCATCTCTTACATTATTAAAATAATGTTCTCTCAGACTGATGACGCAAAACTATAGCCTACATTGATCAAACGGGTTCTATTGATGATTTTGGTAAATGGTCAACCGTTAACGTTTTACCATCATCATGCTCATAGACAAACACGCACTTTGAACGATTCACCAACAAGTAAAATTATATACTATAGTTTCTTTTTTTAAAAGACGGAGAATCGTTGCAGTGTGTGTTATGCCAATGAGAAATCGCCAACGTTTTACCTTTACCATCACCTTTCAGCTTCTCTATGCATTGTATTTGTAGATATGTTGTTGCTCTCACTAAACTTTGTTCAGTCTTTTAAGACTCAAGGTGTTCCTATTGGATGTGTATCTGATAGCCTAATCCAAACAAGTCATTGATGTCATGTATCAATTCAATGGAATGTAGAATAGGTGAGTGCCAATCATGTTACAAACACCTTAGTAGTCCGTTCCGCTCTGTTTTACGGATACACTTCATATATTCCATCGAATGCAATATTATCTTTCTGAAAACCTTTCACTATCAACACCTCGTTTAGCTCAGTCGATAGATCGCTCGCTTGTTACCAAACCTATATTTAATGGTAGTGGGTTCGAATCTGTCATTGGCCTATCTTACTTTTATTACTTATTCTTTCTTTTTTTAATTCTCTTCTAGATCTTATTTTCATTCATGTATTTTTATTTATTCTTTTTATTCATTTCTTTTTCTTTTTTCTTTTTATGCTATGACATGATGCTAATTAATGTTCGTAACAATATATTCTATCATTGTGGCGTGGGCATTTGGTGCTATAGTGGTTATTGCTATCTACCGTAGATAGCAGTTAGAGCCTATATGTAATACAGTATGTACATGACTTAAATATTACCCATGAGCTCGCATTCGAGTTTGTATCAACGTTTAGATGAAATTGGTTGTCATTAATACCAAAATATTACATGTGTGTTCCATTTATTTAACCGTTACCTGTACATATACGAATTGCGCCATTCTAAATATGTTGAAATTTGAAGGAAATATTGGTTGAAAATCATCATCTTGTAAAAAGAACTTAATATTTATTGATAATATTAAGTGGTTTTATTGCGCATTGTATACGCTACAATGTGTGAAAATCACATTGAAATCGATTGAGTGGTTCTCAAGTTATGATGTAAAACGTGAGGCATGACAGCGCGTGTTTTCAATAGCTCAGACAATGTTAGAAAAAAGTGTTCGAACACTTAGTAGGCCTAATGTAAAGTCATCCCCCTTTCCCCCCTGATCAATGTTGAGTCGCCCAACTTGGCAAACATCAGCCCGTGGCCTAGCAACATTGATTGGTGGGGGGAGGGGAGGGGTATATTGAAGGGGGGCTTTCAGGCTAGCAGATGCAAATTGGTATTTTCACATGACTCTAAAAATGCGTACTATAGGGTAATTAAACGGTGCAAACAATGGTCAGTGTTCGAACACCTTTTTTCTATGATTGTGTATAAAATCGCTTAAGGAAATCATCTAAATTTGGTTTTTGGCATGTATCTCCAAAAGTATATAAGCTATTCTTCTGAGATTTGGCATGATTATCAGGATGGTTTAGGCCCGTTATCGTGTGCAATATGAATGGGAACGGTGAATGTTAAGGAATTGTCCGTACGATTGAATTGTTGAATATATTTAAATGTGTGTAAATGTAAAGGTCATTATGATTATGTATCTTGTCATATACTTGAAATGTATAGCATTACCGACACCAAATATATAGTGAATAAATTATTGTGACTTTTAAATTCTGAGGTGTTTGTATTTAATTTAATTAATGTGACGACTTAATCCAAACACATTTCAACTCTGAAGAGGGACGATTTAAGCAGATTTTTCAAAAACATTTTAACTTTCAAAGTCTATCTCAAGGATTACTGGACCAATACTTATTTTAATGCATTTCAGTAAAGTAGGGCATGATCTAACTAATAAAGGTCAAGAACATTGTTCATGTCAAGTGCTAACTATAACAAATTGATGGATTTCTAAACATTCAATTGATGTTTTACTATGTGTTAATTATTATATGGTTTTATCATGAGTTAGGCCTAATCGAACTTTTATTAATATGCGTAATAATTGAGCGTGTCACTACGTCTTTTCTGCAATACTATTTTCCCGACAACAAATTATGGTCAGTAATCATCTCTTACATTATTAAAATAATGTTCTCTCAGACTGATGACGCAAAACTATAGCCTACATTGATCAAACGGGTTCTATTGATGATTTTGGTAAATGGTCAACCGTTAACGTTTTACCATCATCATGCTCATAGACAAACACGCACTTTGAACGATTCACCAACAAGTAAAATTATATACTATAGTTTCTTTTTTTAAAAGACGGAGAATCGTTGCAGTGTGTGTTATGCCAATGAGAAATCGCCAACGTTTTACCTTTACCATCACCTTTCAGCTTCTCTATGCATTGTATTTGTAGATATGTTGTTGCTCTCACTAAACTTTGTTCAGTCTTTTAAGACTCAAGGTGTTCCTATTGGATGTGTATCTGATAGCCTAATCCAAACAAGTCATTGATGTCATGTATCAATTCAATGGAATGTAGAATAGGTGAGTGCCAATCATGTTACAAACACCTTAGTAGTCCGTTCCGCTCTGTTTTACGGATACACTTCATATATTCCATCGAATGCAATATTATCTTTCTGAAAACCTTTCACTATCAACACCTCGTTTAGCTCAGTCGATAGATCGCTCGCTTGTTACCAAACCTATATTTAATGGTAGTGGGTTCGAATCTGTCATTGGCCTATCTTACTTTTATTACTTATTCTTTCTTTTTTTAATTCTCTTCTAGATCTTATTTTCATTCATGTATTTTTATTTATTCTTTTTATTCATTTCTTTTTCTTTTTTCTTTTTATGCTATGACATGATGCTAATTAATGTTCGTAACAATATATTCTATCATTGTGGCGTGGGCATTTGGTGCTATAGTGGTTATTGCTATCTACCGTAGATAGCAGTTAGAGCCTATATGTAATACAGTATGTACATGACTTAAATATTACCCATGAGCTCGCATTCGAGTTTGTATCAACGTTTAGATGAAATTGGTTGTCATTAATACCAAAATATTACATGTGTGTTCCATTTATTTAACCGTTACCTGTACATATACGAATTGCGCCATTCTAAATATGTTGAAATTTGAAGGAAATATTGGTTGAAAATCATCATCTTGTAAAAAGAACTTAATATTTATTGATAATATTAAGTGGTTTTATTGCGCATTGTATACGCTACAATGTGTGAAAATCACATTGAAATCGATTGAGTGGTTCTCAAGTTATGATGTAAAACGTGAGGCATGACAGCGCGTGTTTTCAATAGCTCAGACAATGTTAGAAAAAAGTGTTCGAACACTTAGTAGGCCTAATGTAAAGTCATCCCCCTTTCCCCCCTGATCAATGTTGAGTCGCCCAACTTGGCAAACATCAGCCCGTGGCCTAGCAACATTGATTGGTGGGGGGAGGGGAGGGGTATATTGAAGGGGGGCTTTCAGGCTAGCAGATGCAAATTGGTATTTTCACATGACTCTAAAAATGCGTACTATAGGGTAATTAAACGGTGCAAACAATGGTCAGTGTTCGAACACCTTTTTTCTATGATTGTGTATAAAATCGCTTAAGGAAATCATCTAAATTTGGTTTTTGGCATGTATCTCCAAAAGTATATAAGCTATTCTTCTGAGATTTGGCATGATTATCAGGATGGTTTAGGCCCGTTATCGTGTGCAATATGAATGGGAACGGTGAATGTTAAGGAATTGTCCGTACGATTGAATTGTTGAATATATTTAAATGTGTGTAAATGTAAAGGTCATTATGATTATGTATCTTGTCATATACTTGAAATGTATAGCATTACCGACACCAAATATATAGTGAATAAATTATTGTGACTTTTAAATTCTGAGGTGTTTGTATTTAATTTAATTAATGTGACGACTTAATCCAAACACATTTCAACTCTGAAGAGGGACGATTTAAGCAGATTTTTCAAAAACATTTTAACTTTCAAAGTCTATCTCAAGGATTACTGGACCAATACTTATTTTAATGCATTTCAGTAAAGTAGGGCATGATCTAACTAATAAAGGTCAAGAACATTGTTCATGTCAAGTGCTAACTATAACAAATTGATGGATTTCTAAACATTCAATTGATGTTTTACTATGTGTTAATTATTATATGGTTTTATCATGAGTTAGGCCTAATCGAACTTTTATTAATATGCGTAATAATTGAGCGTGTCACTACGTCTTTTCTGCAATACTATTTTCCCGACAACAAATTATGGTCAGTAATCATCTCTTACATTATTAAAATAATGTTCTCTCAGACTGATGACGCAAAACTATAGCCTACATTGATCAAACGGGTTCTATTGATGATTTTGGTAAATGGTCAACCGTTAACGTTTTACCATCATCATGCTCATAGACAAACACGCACTTTGAACGATTCACCAACAAGTAAAATTATATACTATAGTTTCTTTTTTTAAAAGACGGAGAATCGTTGCAGTGTGTGTTATGCCAATGAGAAATCGCCAACGTTTTACCTTTACCATCACCTTTCAGCTTCTCTATGCATTGTATTTGTAGATATGTTGTTGCTCTCACTAAACTTTGTTCAGTCTTTTAAGACTCAAGGTGTTCCTATTGGATGTGTATCTGATAGCCTAATCCAAACAAGTCATTGATGTCATGTATCAATTCAATGGAATGTAGAATAGGTGAGTGCCAATCATGTTACAAACACCTTAGTAGTCCGTTCCGCTCTGTTTTACGGATACACTTCATATATTCCATCGAATGCAATATTATCTTTCTGAAAACCTTTCACTATCAACACCTCGTTTAGCTCAGTCGATAGATCGCTCGCTTGTTACCAAACCTATATTTAATGGTAGTGGGTTCGAATCTGTCATTGGCCTATCTTACTTTTATTACTTATTCTTTCTTTTTTTAATTCTCTTCTAGATCTTATTTTCATTCATGTATTTTTATTTATTCTTTTTATTCATTTCTTTTTCTTTTTTCTTTTTATGCTATGACATGATGCTAATTAATGTTCGTAACAATATATTCTATCATTGTGGCGTGGGCATTTGGTGCTATAGTGGTTATTGCTATCTACCGTAGATAGCAGTTAGAGCCTATATGTAATACAGTATGTACATGACTTAAATATTACCCATGAGCTCGCATTCGAGTTTGTATCAACGTTTAGATGAAATTGGTTGTCATTAATACCAAAATATTACATGTGTGTTCCATTTATTTAACCGTTACCTGTACATATACGAATTGCGCCATTCTAAATATGTTGAAATTTGAAGGAAATATTGGTTGAAAATCATCATCTTGTAAAAAGAACTTAATATTTATTGATAATATTAAGTGGTTTTATTGCGCATTGTATACGCTACAATGTGTGAAAATCACATTGAAATCGATTGAGTGGTTCTCAAGTTATGATGTAAAACGTGAGGCATGACAGCGCGTGTTTTCAATAGCTCAGACAATGTTAGAAAAAAGTGTTCGAACACTTAGTAGGCCTAATGTAAAGTCATCCCCCTTTCCCCCCTGATCAATGTTGAGTCGCCCAACTTGGCAAACATCAGCCCGTGGCCTAGCAACATTGATTGGTGGGGGGAGGGGAGGGGTATATTGAAGGGGGGCTTTCAGGCTAGCAGATGCAAATTGGTATTTTCACATGACTCTAAAAATGCGTACTATAGGGTAATTAAACGGTGCAAACAATGGTCAGTGTTCGAACACCTTTTTTCTATGATTGTGTATAAAATCGCTTAAGGAAATCATCTAAATTTGGTTTTTGGCATGTATCTCCAAAAGTATATAAGCTATTCTTCTGAGATTTGGCATGATTATCAGGATGGTTTAGGCCCGTTATCGTGTGCAATATGAATGGGAACGGTGAATGTTAAGGAATTGTCCGTACGATTGAATTGTTGAATCCGCTTGGAAACTTGGTATCATAATTGAAAGCAGTTTGAATCATTGCATTTCAATAATGAAAAATTGAAAACTCATCCATGCGCTTTACAACAGTAAACATTGCCCGAATTTAAAATTATGTGCCATATTATTAGTTCATGCTTATATTTAACATGTTTAAAGCATGCATAGAGCAATGCACGCCTAAACACGCCTAGTATACAGGTTGTCCCAAAATGATTAGTACCCATCGATGCCCAAAGTTCAATAAATTTGTTCATCATCAAAATCAATGAAATTAGATTCGTTAATTTTCTATCATATTTGCTATACTCCACCCTTTTATTAGAATTTTAGATTATGAATATCGGACTTATTTTATTGAAGTTACACTCCATTGTGTAAGACATGGTTATTTCACCTTTTTGGCAAAGTGCCAAAAAATGTGATTTAAACAGCCTGTTTGAAAGAAACTAATACATTCTCTCAATCGCTTGTCTGCTAATAGCTTTGGTTCCTTTCTATTTTAAACTGCTGTTGTATCATATTGTTGTTCAAACCATTAATACTTCTTCATTTTGATTCAATTTGAAGAGTAAAATTGGATCGTCACGCATGAGCGACCCCAAGCTTTGTTTCTATAATGAGCAAGTTCTGAGGCTAAACTTGAGGGACATTTAAACAGGTAAATATATATATACGTGGTCATGGGTAATTAGCAGTGGCTTAGACTTCTTTTTCATATTGGGGATGCAATTTCCTACAAACTTGCTGAAAATGATAATAGTCCCTTAGTGTTTAATCTCACGAAATCCATTATACAACGTTAAAATGATATCTGGTGATTCACCAAATACCACTTCATTTAGAAGTCGCTAAACACTTGTCAAATAAAACAATGCACGGGGTCACTCACGTGTGACAAACTTCTTTTACCCGTTAAATTGAATTAAGGAATATAATTATTAATGATTTGAACACCCATAACTAATAACAGTTACAACAGAAAGACACACAAGATTATATCGAGTAACAAGAGATTATGAGAATACACAAGTTTCTTTCAAACAAGCTGTAATAGCACACACACATTTTTTTAGCACTTTGTCAAAAAGGTAAAATCACCATGTTTTACATAATGGAGTGTATCTTGAGTTTGATAAATCCGATATTCATGATCTAAAATTCTAATAAAATAGTACAGTATGACAAAGATGATGTAAAAAAGCGAACCTAATCCTATTGATTTTGATGATGACAAAAATGATTGAACTTTGGGCATCGATGGGTACTAATCATTTTGGGACAGCCTGTATAACCACTTACAATAGATTCACCAGATTAATAGCATTTATAGGGCAACTTATGTCATGTCCCAGTTACCATGACAACATCTACGTTAGGTGAAGTCAACTTGGGAGGATACTCTATCTCGCCATGATGACATCTACTTTTTGTGAAGTCAACTTGGCAAGATGATCTATTTCACCATGATGACATCTACTTTTTGTGAAGTAAACTTGGTAAGATAATTTATCTCCGCATGATAACCTAAACACCTTATTAAGTCAAGAAAGCGAGACAAAATATATGACCACGTCGACATAATGTTGATAATATGTCGACTTGGCAAGATCCCTATGTTGCCATCTGAAATATCTAATTCCATGCAGTTAATTTCATGCAATTTTGACATTAGAACATTTCGGCTTTAAAAAGCCGAAATGTTCTGCTCCCAAAAATGTTCGAATGAAAAAGAATGCTGGTTCCGCCGTTGATGGTTATATATATATCCATCTGACTCTTCCACAACGAACAACGAAGAAGAAACAATACATGCTGAGACTACCCGACTTCCCACTTACCAACACCGGGACGAAAATTGTATTCTCCCCCCCCCCCCCCCCCCCCCCCCCCCCATCTCCTGACCGGGAAAGCTAAGCTGGCTACGCTTTAAAAAGCTTTTTAACTCTAATCTGTTCCCCGTGGAATAATTCAGCCTGATTTGTTACCAAATTATTGTGTATGTATATTGGTCTTTTAGTGGTTTACATTTTGTATCACTCTATAAATCCATTTTTATTGTTATAGTATTGTTGGTGTATATGCAATGTTATACATGTCTGCAGGTAAATGATTATTTAAAATTGTCTCTTTTGAGTTTTTTACGGGGTTTGTTTTTAGTTTGTTTGTTCATGGGTATTGTGAGTGCTGATAGACGGCTCTATCTGGGGTTAACGCCAGTAGCGTATCGTCCGGGGGGTCATGGGGGCAGAGTGCCCAAGAAGGCTTTGACCGGAAAGGCCAGCTCAAACCACCGGGCTAAAAAAATCGAAGGAAAGGGAAAGAAAGGAAAGGAAAGGGAGAAGAGGAGATAAAAGGGAAAGGAAAGAGAAAATCTAAGGGATTTAGTATAAAAATGGCAAATTTTTGTTTTGTCCAGGAATATCATTATAGAAGCCCGTTTGAAAGAAAAATTTCGCGCTATACGCGAGCATCAACTTTAGAATGCAACGTCATTCGCTGGAATAAACAACCCAGCTGCGCAATTTTGTTTACTTAATAGGGTCGAACGGGTGTTCCCCGGGGAAAAACCCTTCCCCCTTGAAAAATACCCCAGATACGCTACTGGTTAACACTCCTTATCTGGGTTTAAGGGCAGTGTCAACCCGGCACTTGTTTCAAAAATTGAATTTCATATTTCTCTATTATTTAATACTTTTATATGTATTCTATCATTACCATCATAAGTAACTAATCGAAAGCGATTATTTCCTGTTCTTGGGGTGATTTTAAATTGTTGTTTTGGTAAGTTTGAGTCAGGAAAAGGCGCATGGTTATTTTGCGGGAATTTAAGCGAAGTTCCGCGCTTTTCAAATGCTGCGACAGCTGTTCGATCATTGCGTCGCGCGCTGAAACTTCCCGCGCGTAATACTAGACGCCCCCGCTTAATATCCGCGACGTAGACGCGAAAACAAAAGAGCGCAAAACAATGTCTAAAAATGTAAACAAAGGCTAATCTTACGATCATTTAAATTTCAGTTTTCTTCCAATTTCTTCACATTGTGACAATATAAATTGAATCTGATAGTTTATTATGATTGTTCATAATAGTATACTCGCTTTTTAGGTCACACGCCCGTGTATTCCGTGAACATTTAGCTTTAAATGGTGGAAAATGTCAATATTTTTACTAAATCAATATTTTCTAGAAGTTCAAATTTGAAGAAATTTTACGGATTTTCAGACAACATAACTAAAAATATATCAAGCTATCAAGTAAGCTTTTACTACCATTGTGTAGAGGACTTTCAGCGCTAGGGGGCAATTTTTTATTTTTTCGATTATGGATTTTAAACTCGAGATATGCATCCATTTCTAGCGAAATGTATGCAAAAAAACACGACTTTTACACTTTTCCGATGTTTTTAGCAATATTTCCAAAACCAAGCTTTATTTTAGAAAAAGAAAAAATTGCCTCCTAGACAAAATTGTTTTGTTTACAAAACAATTTATATTAGAACAAATTACCATTTTTTATTTTATAGTTATGCTGTCTGAAAAATTTGGGGTAAAAAAATCTCTTTTTGGTTCATTTCTCAAAATTTAGTTGATTTGGTATCACATTGATATCACCATCGGATTCCTTATCAAATTTCCTTTCTAAAAATGTATACTTTTATGTACTTTTATTCAATATTCTCAAACTTAGAAGCAAAAGTTGATCATCAAAATAATAGGGTTGACACTTCCCTTAAGGCGCCTTATCCCTAGTTAACGCTCCTGGGATTAAGGCGCGTTTACAACAGATAAGGGACGTAAACCCCGAATAACGCGCCTTATCTATGGATAAGGGGCCATATCCCTAGTTAGTGCAAGTTTTTCTTGCAACATACAAGGGGTTAGTGCAACAAAGGGCTATCTGCATTTCGGTCATTTTGAGAGAAAAAATTAATTTAAGATTTGTACCCATCATTGTCACCTATTGGTTTCGACAAATTAAAAGAAATTATATTCAAACCTTTTTAATTAAGTAAATTTACTATTGTCTTATGATTAGGTTCCCGATCTTGTGCGGATAATTTTATTACCAAAATCTCATGTTGGCTAAAAATGCAGATAGCCTTTTGTTGCATTAAACCCTCGATAAACATTTGCTATGAGACGACTCCCCCGGAGAACAAATCTCTTCTGGGCGGGCCAAAACACTTGGGGTCCCCAAACACTTAGCCTATATTAACAAATTCAATGTTGTGATTAAAAATTGTAATTTGCTTTTTATTCACCTCGTGTCAGCTTTGCACCAATGCTCACAAAAGTAGGATGTTTCATCACTATAACACACGTTTCTGCCCAGGATGTTCTAACTTGTTCGGGTTATAAATATAAAGACTAAATATAAAGACAAAAAAAATCACCCAAAATGTATAAATATGACAATTATTTTGCAATTATTCACACATAAAATTGGCTGTTCAGACATGGCATAAACACAATTTGCCAACAAAATTCCAAAAGAAAATAACAACTTGTCAAATAATGGTAATTTGATTTTTTTTTTCGGAAGTGGGGGGGGGGGGGGGGGGGGGTGTAAAAAGATACTGGTTAGCAGGGGGAGGGTCATGTAATTTTCAGTTTCAGGGGAATAACGACCGTTATTTTATTTCCGGAATTACGACCCTTATTATATTTTCGGAATTACGACCCTTATTTTATATTTCCATGACTTATTTAATATTATTTTATTATACAAATAAGCATCGTCAAATGGACGGTCAGATCAATCTAACTATACATTGTATGTATGTATGATAAATGTATGATACATTTACTATCCAATGTATTATTTAGGTACTACTATAGGCCTATGTAGTGACATATCGTGAATAAATTAAAACTATGTTTAAATTTAATTCTACAAATGAATGATGTAATTGAAATTACCAGTATAAATTATAGTGATTCCACATAGTTGAAAATGAATAAGAGTGCCATTTTTGGTGCTCAGCAAAGGTTTAATAAATCGTTGTAGCCGATGAGCAATACCTCCATTTTTGTTTCTCCTGTGCCTGTTATCTGTAAATAACGACCCTTATTTTATTTTCGGAATAAAGACCCTTATTTTATATTCGGAATAACGACCCTTATTTTATATTCGGAATAACGACCCTTATTTTATATTCGGAATAACGACCCTTCGGAATAACGACCCTTATTGTATTTTCGGAATAACGACCCTTCGGAATAACGACCCTTATTGTATTTTCGGAATAACGACCCTTCGGAATAACGACCCTTATTGTATTTTCGGAATAACGACCCTTCGGAATAACGACCCTTATTGTATTTTCGGAATAACGACCCTTCGGAATAACGACCCTTATTGTATTTTCGGAATAACGACCCTTCGGAATAACGACCCTTATTGTATTTTCGGAATAACGACCCTTCGGAATAACGACCCTTATTGTATTTTCGGAATAACGACCCTTCGGAATAACGACCCTTATTGTATTTTCGGAATAACGACCCTTCGGAATAACGACCCTTATTGTATTTTCGGAATAACGACCCTTCGGAATAACGACCCTTATTGTATTTTCGGAATAACGACCCTTCGGAATAACGACCCTCTTGCTTATTTCGGAATAACGACCCTTCGGAATAACGACCCTCTTGCTTATTTCGGAATAACGACCCTTGCAATTATTTCGGAATAATGACCCTTCGGAATAACGACCCTCATTGTATCTTCGGAATTACGACCCTTATGTTATTTTCGGAATTACGACCCTTCGGAATAACGACCCTTACAGTTATTTCGGAATAATGACCCTTCGGAATAACGACCCTTATTGTATTTTCGGAATAACGACCCTTCGGAATAATGACCCTTACAGTTATTTCGGAATAATGACCCTTCGGAATAACGACCCCTATTGTATATTCGGAATAACGACCCCTATTACATTTTCGGAATAATGACCCTTCGGAATAGTGACCCTTATAGTTATTTCGGAATAACGACCCTTCGGAATAATGACCCTTCGGAATAACGACCCTTCGGAATAACGACCCTTCGGAATAACGAACCCACCCCAAAAACAGAACATGTCAGACCTTCCAGCATGGTCTGAAGGTTTGTACTACAGGCTGCCAGCTGCACTATTAAAACAAAATATATGTATCAGCCCTAACCAGCCAGGCTATGTTTTTACGGTGTGGAAACCGGGGGAGGGGGACAAAGTATGATTATTTAACCAAATAATCGCTGCGAATTCCCTGGGATTCGACCCCGGACACTCCGATCACCACGCAGCGTCCCTAACCACTCGGCTATAACCTGCCAACGCTCACCCGGGCATTGGTATGCTCACCCGGGCATGCTCACCCGGGCATGCTCACCCGGGCATGCTCACCCGGGCATGCTCACCCGGGCATGCTCACCCGGGCATGCTCACCCGGGCATGCTCACCCGGGCATGCTCACCCGGGCATGCTCACCCGGGCATGCTCACCCGGGCATGCTCACCCGGGCATGCTCACCCGGGCATGCTCACCCGGGCATGCTCACCCGGGCATGCTCACCCGGGCATGCTCACCCGGGCATGCTCACCCGGGCATGCTCACCCGGGCATGCTCACCCGGGCATGCTCACCCGGGCATGCTCACCCGGGCATGCTCACCCGGGCATGCTCACCCGGGCATGCTCACCCGGGCATGCTCACCCGGGCATGCTCACCCGGGCATGCTCACCCGGGCATGCTCACCCGGGCATGCTCACCCGGGCATGCTCACCCGGGCATGCTCACCCGGGCATGCTCACCCGGGCATGCTCACCCGGGCATCATCACCCGGGTATGTGTAGCGATTTCCTACACTCGTATCAGCTTGGTTGATGACGTCATCGAATCGAATGCTGTATCATGCGCATGGACATTATTTTTTGCTCTAGTGAATCGAAGTGTAGGAAGGTTAGGGGTTTAAAGAACATTACAGTGTATTATAATCAAATTATATAGTATTTTTCTTCACTAAATGTGTCTATAGCCACAAAAACAAAAACAAAAGGTAATCGACCTACCGACCCACTTTTTTCAACTCTTGTTTGGGCAAACAAACCTTCTTTTTTTAGGCCTGACCATGGTGACGTTGATTGTGGATGGCAACGCCACCGTGAAAATACATTGCCGCGCAATGGGTTTCCCAACGCCAGTTGATCTCAGTTGAAAATATCCATAGCGTTACATTGCCGATAATGAGCTAATTAATATTCATGAAGTGATTAACTACGGCGATTTTACATAGAAATTCTGACTTGCTCGATAAAATCATGAATTTTAATGCTTTTAAATCATGAATCTTAATAGGAACGAGAATTTATTGGTGTGTAAAATGTACAATGAACACAATGAAATGGTAATTTGATCTGATGGCTTTAATACTTTGTTGACAACACAGTGATAAATTGCAAGCTTTGTATAGATCCAAACTTATCAAGATCACTGATAATAAAAATGTTGATGCATTTAAATGGTTTCTACATGAGTTAAGATGGAGAATTAATATTTTGAAACGTAGTGAAAATATGTGGAATAATATTGCCCAAAGCCTACATAGTACATAGTAATCCGTATACGTTTAGTATATTTTCTTGTAAATACATGTAGGCCCATATATTGTTTTGTTTGTCGGCTCGACTGCGGGCGTCATGTGTCATTGATGATCATGAGCCATTTATCTTAAGACTGTTGATAGTTTGTGGTACATGGTGCTCGCTGTTGAGTCATGTTGTTGTTTTTGTTTGTTTGTTTGTTGTTGTTGGTTTTTTGTGTTTTTTGTTTGTTTTTTGCTCTTATTTGTAACTTCATGATTTTTGATATATTTTTAAAAAAAATGAAGGCAGAAAAAGAAGGAAACAGATGGAAGAAAGATGCAAACAATAATAGTATGATTTTTATGTAATTTTTTTATTATTAAAGGGACATTAAGTGGTGTTGAAAATTTAAATGTTTAAAAATTTACTTCAAAATTCAAGATGAACATTAAAAATTGCCATTATTGTTGTTTCTACTAACAAAAACACAGCGTAACTTGATTAAAACAATATCATCGCTATTTATTGAAAAACGCCCTATATGCAAATATGGTTCGCGTTATGTATCACGCGTACTGCAGGGAGATACTGTCGGACGTAAAATGCTCGTTCCGGCTGTACGAGCATTTTTGAATCAACGTTTTCTTGTACAAAGAGGACTGATTTTTCTTAATCCTTATAGGTGTAAGTTCATACATGTAATACAATTATAAAAATATACTAATCCCAGTTTTTATCATAATTGAGGGCGCAGCCTCCAACACATCTCTTAGTGTCCCTTTAATATGTTGATGATTGATATAAATGATATGTTACTATATAAAAACGGTAATTAAAAATAAAAGAACGAGTGCTCCATGCACTGTGGAAGATGAAAAAAATCAAGCTTCCAGGGGGGCAAATATTTTTGCGCGGCAGTGTACACGTGATTAATGAGCTTGAGACCGGATTTTCTCTACTATTATTCAGCTATAGATTTCAACTAGAACGATTCAATTGAAGAACGAAATAACCAACACGTGTCAGACAGTTTCTGATGCTGATAATACAACGCGCGGTTTATGAACTATGTTTATGAATGCTATCAATATTTAAAGAACGAATAGGATTTAACAGCTTAAATTCGCAATCGAGTCTTTAATCTGTAACTCAAGTCATAATCACGAATAAAGCGTGTGGATACATCCCGAAAGCTCTAGCAATCAGGCAGAAGAGACTTATATTATCACGGTTGACGGCCATACTGTTTGAGCTTTGGTTGGACCCTGTGGGCTGAACCATCATGTAAAGACATGTATTTGCTTGATGGAGGACCAGCAAAGAGTAGTTAGACAACCGTAATCGTGGGAACAACACTGAAGCACCTGTTTATATCTGTTGTCGTCATTGTCGGCATTTCGGCAAATCAGAAGCATGGGGTAAACGTGATTCATCCCGTTAATCAAAAATGCAGGATATGCCCTGGACATGTATTTTCATGCCTTGAATGAGGTCGAGACTCGAAAGAGGTAATTATCAGTTGAATAGCTGGTAATTTTGTTCCATTCTGTGCTCGACTCTTTGTGTCTGAGAGGTGAGTTTCTAGGCTCTGGTGGTGCATAGCTTTTTAGGCATTTTTTCTTTGTTGATCCTGCATAATTGGTTGCTGATTACGTAATTTTTATGATATACCGTGTCACTTCTTCTTTCAATTGTGTAGTAAGCATGGTAAGAGCCCGAGTCTGTTGTAGTTTGGAATACTATGGTCACGCGTTATGAACTCGCCTCCCAATAGGGTGGTGCCGTTACATTTTTTAGTTTTATGCTGTCATTTTCCTCAAATATTTTTAAAACCACAAAAGCTATCTCAACAAATTTGGTATCATTTTAAAGCCCTAATAACAAGCTATCTGCCTGCAAAATGGCATTGGTATAGCTAATACAGAAAGGGAGATACAGCTGTTTGATGCTTGGGGACCAGGGGTGGTGCTGGAAGGGGTGCCGCCGGAAGGAGTGCCGCCTGTACAAACTCAATGTGGATTCAATGGGGATAATCCCATGCTTTGTTCTTTTTACAATAACTAGTCATCCCTTAATGTTACAAACACCATTTTGGTCCCATTTTAAAGGATATTTAGTAGTCTTTAAATATGTGGTTCAACAGACTTGTCAACTATTTGTAACAACTAATTAATTATGGATAAGACCATGATCATCAGCTTTCTTCCTATTAGCTACACAGTCAACATGAATAATCAGCCTCAATTTACCGGATTTATAAAAATGACTATAACAACAATGATAGCAAAAGTATACATTTTTGGAAAGCTTGTAACTAGAGGAATTCAGAAATGCAGTTTATATCAGTGAAGGGTTCATCCTTAAACAAATATTTCCGAAAATTCCTTAAAAATATAAAATAGAAATTGGAGTTGGAGATATTCACTAGCCGGTATAATTACCATACCAACGTAGTAACTTTGACAATTATATATCATCTAATGGGTAATTTTTATGAGGAATTCAAATATGTAAATAATGATAGGAGTAGGTTAAAAAAATATATGGATCTCAATTTGAAAATAAAAAACTCTGATATTTTTCCGAACATTTCCGATCATACCATGTTAGTTCTTGGTCGTACTATAATTGTAATGGCATATTTGGTTTCCTCATGCAATTTCCCTTCAGAAAATGTATACTTTTACTACCTCAGGGGGCATACAAGCAAATATAAATGTGTTAAAATCATGTTGCGAAAACCAAAATCCGTGTATAACGCGAAAGGAGGCGAGCTTAAAACACATGACCCTATACGATCTACACGGGATCTACGTACAAGGAAATATATCAGTTAGTAAACTTCCTTGCACTTTCCGTGATCAGGGTTAGAATTTTCGATGTTGACCCTAAGATTTCAAATCGTATCGTTATGTTACGGCCATCATTGCTTTTCCGCTGCGGGCAATGGACTGTCTACCGGGTCTTACCAAAGATTTTAGAATGTTAGGCTTCGTAGGCGACGTACCAAATCGAAAAACCTAGTTTCTAGCCGCTACTGCTGCATATACTGTGAAGAGACCTTTTACGATACGAAAGGACCCCTAAATGTTCCTAAGTCATTCTCTTCACGTGGTCTCTTCCAGCTTGGTGTCCCCAGTGTATATATCTGTTGCGCCGGCTGTGATCTTATAATGAAGAATACAGTATTTCTGGCTTCTCAGTAATGTATCTTATTGTCTGTTACATTTTTCCCAGTTCCAGAGGTGATTATGTCACTGTGCATGTACGCCCTGAATGTCTTTGGGTCAACAATTGGATACTTTACTTTGGTGCATAGTGAAATGCTGGAAGTAATACGACACTCAGGTATTCATAGAGGGCGCCCAATGA
This sequence comes from Ophiura sarsii, assembly GCA_035610835.1. Lineage (NCBI taxonomy): Eukaryota > Metazoa > Echinodermata > Ophiuroidea > Amphilepidida > Ophiuridae > Ophiura > Ophiura sarsii. The sequence continues at coordinate 48,649,999 of CM069451.1, read as the reverse complement.
TGAGGTTTGCGCCACTTTAATGGTCACTTTTCATTCATCTGGATCGATTACTTACGCTCTTTGTCTGACCAGGAAGGTGTCAACTTCCTGTCCCTAGTCTGGCAACTTTCTGCTTGTCTTTGATCTGCTATACCAAACGTATGCAACCTGCGGCCCGCGAAGCAATCCCAAAATTCCCATTGATGCATCCCGTTTTAATCGGAATTCCCTAGGTTACACAAAGGGCGGATTTATTTAGTGGTGTGCTCCCTTATAATTAGTGGGGTGACGCGCTGAATGTAGTAAATATAACTCGAGGCGTGATAGCGTGTTAAAATCCCTGATTAAAATGGCGCTTGCAGCAGCAACAGCGAGTAAAAAGAGGAAATTACACCGAGAGAAGCGGGTATTCAATGAGCAATGGACTAAGAATTATTTCTTCATTAAACAAAACAGTGCGTCTCTATGCCTCATTTGTATGGTGTCTATTTCCTGCTTCAAAGAGTACAATCTGAAGCGACATTCAAAGCATGCCGCCAGTCACTACAATTTCACACTGAGGACAATCTCGCAAGGATGCATCAATAAAAAAACTGAGAAAAAAACTTGGCTGGACAGCAAATGTAAGTCAAACATTGCCACATTGCATTTGTCGAATTGGGTATTAGCAAATATTGATATTTGTTGTAATTTCATCCTCATTTTTTCTTCCTAAGCTTCCCCTCCTCCCCTATTACCCCTCCTCCGGACGTGTTTTGAAATGTTTGCCAATCACAAAATCACAATGAGGCATGTAGAAAAGGTTGCAATGCTTGTGTGCTATGGCCATGCCTATATCAAGTGTAGTCTAATATGGTTCTTCTTTAGTGGCGATCTTTAATAGTGGTGTTCCAAACTTTGGTTTGCAGGACCTCGCATGTTCCCTTATGCTGATGGAGTCTTGTGATGAAGGTGATCATTAATAACATGACTAATATTCCTGCATGGCAAGGATGAGATGTTAGATATAATACCTAAGTAAAATAATGTTCTTTTTCCATATCTGGAGTCCCGAGATTGAGTCAGCCAGGAGTTTTTGAGCCCTTTGGAAAAGGCGCTATATAACTACTGATTATTATATTATTATGATTTTCTGTTTGGTATTTGAATATACCAGTGGCGTTAGCAGGAATTCGTACGTGGGGCGGGGGCTATTTTGGGTTTCAGCATGTCTGAATGGCCTAAAAGGCTCTCCTTGCTATAACTTTGTTATAAACCTTCCCCATCATTTTCCTCAAGTCAAAAGGACTCTCTAATTGATCAATAAACATGCTATTTTAACTTTCAATTTCACATGCAGACATCAACCGAGGGTCAATGCTGCGCGGTTAGGTGTCCACATTTCAGGGCTCGGTTCGGCGAGTACTGCAGCTACCGTCTGTTTTCTCTGAAGCTGGAATGCTGCAGAGGCTCATTGTCAAACATTCCTGAGCCCATCCGGTATGGGTCATCTGGCGTCTGTACACAGCGATGTAGAAAACCACTATCTATTTGAACTACAGAGAACATCGATGCTTCATCTGTTCAATGATGTTCCTCATATCCAGCTTATTGACCATGAACTTATATAATTTGGTGTAACAATTGTATACATAGTGATAGCCATAACGGTTAGCTTTCATATTCCGTTTATTTCATCTGATTTGGATTTGTCAATCTTGAGATATGACCAATTAACTAAAGCTACCTAAAGTCGACGTTGTGCCACTTTACAGTTTGCAATGAATAGAAAGGGTTACTCCGGAGATAGGGGTTGTTACCACCGGGGTTACCACCCCTTAAAAAATCCAATCCGAAATGCAGAGTATGCTTATTTGGGTACCATGTTATAGCTAGAGGTTCGCTCTATCCATACATACTAAAACAAGTACAAACATCCCACGCATGACGTCACAATGACGTCACCAAACATGGCCGACCTCAAAATCCCGCCGTATTCGCTGGACAGTGAAATATCATATAAATCTTCGCCAAAAAAGTTCTAAATATCGGAATTTCACCCGATTTTTTGCTTATAAGTGATTGAAATGGTGTTTCTAACATATGCTAAAATATTTCAGGAACATACAATAAAAATATTTTTCAAAATGGCGATTTAAAAAAAATTGTAAGGTGGCAACCACCCCCCTACAATCGGACTTTGACGGCTTACCCTACCCTCGGGTAAGGTGGCAGCCTCACATTTTTTCGTCAAAATGAGCGCTGGGAATGTAAAAGCGATCACCTACACGCCCTAGGTCACTGTTTTTTGCGTTCTAGCGCAATCGGCGACCACCCTCCCTTAAGAGGACGAGGGTTTTAATGCTTATCTTAAGCATTCTTTCCGTAAAAGTGGCACAACTTCGATTTTAGGTAGCTTTAGTTAATTGATCATATCTCAGGATTGACAAAACCAAATTAGATGAGATAAACGGTATATGAAAGCTAAGTGTTTGGTCTATCAATATGTATACAATTTTTACACCACATTTTAGAAGTTCATGGTCAATAAGTTGGGTAAACACGTGCACGGTTTTTTTTGAGACACCCTGTACCTTACATCTACATGATAGAATCAATCCAAGGGGAGAATGGATGGAATAGGATGGCATCTAATAATATTCAGCACGGTAGAGCTTATATCTGCAAGATGCCTATTATGAGATCAGGGGCGTAACCAGGGTTGGTGAGCAGGGTGAGCGAGGACTCGTCTACTCTGTGGCAATTTGGGGGATGAAATATCGGGAGGGACGATAGAAAAGGAGGAAAATGAAATTGAACGCAGGATTAAAGAGAAGAAGAAAAGGAAATGGAAAAGGAAATGGGGGAAAAGAAAGGGTAAAGCTAAAGGAAAACGGAAAAGAATGAAAGGGAAGAAGAAGGGGAAACGAAAGAGGGAAAAGCAAAACCATTTTAATCTTGCCCACCCAGACCACCAGAGGTAACCTCCCCGTCAACAATAAAATAACCATTTTAAGCCAAACTAACACATGTAACGGGTAAAATACGTAAAAAGTAATAAAGACTTGATAAAACCTGAGCACAATATACCTGTAATCTTAGGTAAACTTTCTATCAAAAACAACATGCTGAAGTGATGAGTTTTAACACATTTTGGGAGCCGGTATTAGTGGTCCCTTCTCTCCTCCTAATAACTGGACTTAAATGCATATTATGCGCAGACAACGGTGGACATGATTGGCTGTAAATTTTAAATTCCCATGGGATTCAATTAAAAAATGGATTTTTGTTATGATTCCATAACGCCATTAAAAACTAAAGCGACGAACTGCTTAGACGACGAACAAAACCATGTTCTACGGACCAACGGACCTCGCAGGTAAAGTCGGTCGATTGGGCAGTTGTTTCTAAAATGTTCGACAACATTTTTGACATTTTTCGACATTTTCAAAATATTTTCGTAATTTCCAAATATTTCAAATGTTCAAAAACATTTAAAAACAAATTCTCACAATTTAAAAAATAAATAAAACAAATTTCACTACATTTCAAGTGCAACAAAGTGTTATTAATTTTACATTAATCGAAATGATTCTTATTAAGTACAGTAGTTTGTTTGGCAATATCCTCAAATGATAAGTCTCCAATACTAAGTTACGTTCAAAGCAGTTGTCATCTATACAATGTAAATACGATCTAAAAATGCGTCATCATGCTGTGAGAAATATTTGAGGATAATTCCTATTTTTTTGCCCAGATGATCGACGAATATGTCATTCAAAAAATTGTAGATGCTGTTTCGATCGCAATAGTAGGCCTAACGCAATAGAGCTCTGTGGATGAAAAATGCACCGAATCTTCCAGAATAGACCAAATATGGTAGTCAGAGGATGTGATGTATTTTCGACTTGCCTTTATTAAGATTAACCAAATTTACTTATGCTTCAAACGTAAAAAGAAAGTATTCACCTTTGAATATTAACGGAGTGTCTCACAGCATATATTCAAATACGATTGTTTTCTCCGTCATTTTAGCACAAACAAGTGGCACATCATTTAATGACATTTTCGTTTATAAAGTTCGAGATTAATTATATACCGTCGTTCAAAATTATACTATATAGTAAAAACCTACACGCACTTATCTATTTAACGTATTTATACATACGGTATTTATACATACGTCTCTTCGTTTTCAAGCACTGCTACTTTCAATTATTACACCAATATTTTTATACGACCGATTAATTACGACGCGACGTCTCCTTATACAATAATACACTTTTTCATCTGCCAAAGCTATCATTCTTTTCTAAATTACGCAACCATTAGTGATGATGCTCGCCTATTATTCCGCTTATGGTTTTAATGGCCGAGGATGTAGTTCGATATTCAGTAACTCTCGCTTCTTTTTCAATCTATAATCTGCTATGACAGATGTCAACGTATACAAGAAAGGATTGAGGGATGAATTTATTGGTAGTATAAATACAACTGACCAGATATACATTACAAGCGGGACTACTACAAGACCTGTTTGAGACAAAACTCCCATGATTATAACCGGAAACCAGCAGAGAAAATCAGTACCAACAACGGCCGCCATTTTGATCGCCATTTTGATTTCATCTTTGTTACTTTGCTTACGCTGAACATTTTGTGCCGACTTTTTAACGCTGACATAAATAATGATGTAACACAAGAGAATAACAACAAAACAGACCAGATTCAGACCGAGAAATATCGCGATTGAGAAAAACCACGCTGGCTTTGAATCGTTAGGGATAGGTACGTCAAATGTGTTGTCTGATAGCTCGTTTCCAATGTTGCTTACATCAATTTGATAGCTAGTTGGACGGGTAATGAGTGGTAGCCCAACGCAAACATCTGAGAGGTCATAAAAATCTGAATCTGGACCAGCAAGTAAAGTTGGCGCCAGTGCCAAACCGATTGATATCATCCATAGTACTATAAGTGTAAATTTAGATGAGTATGATCGCAGTTGTACTCGACTAAATGGAAATGCAATGCTTAGACACCTATCCACACTTATAATTGTAATGATAAACACTGATGCTTCACTAGACAAAAGCGCCAGAAAGCTAGCCAATTTACACACTGCACCAGTGCGCCATTCTTCTGAATGGGTGAAATAATCATCACCGTAGTACAAATCCGCTGATGCTATTATCAACATGTATATTCCCATACATGAATCGGACACGCCCAAATTAGCAATGAATAATCGTTGTTTTATACCACATGGAGAAGAAGGATGTTCGGTTAGACGCATTGCAACCACAAATACATTCCCAAAGACGGCACTAATGCCGAGTACCCACATACAGACGCGCAGGGTCGGGATCTGCATAAGACTTCCACATGTGAAGAGTGGCGGTTGTGGCTCAAGAGTGGTGCAATCAGCGGCGTGGTCAATATGACAACAGATCCGATGGTCATCAACATACCTATTACACAGAGTACACAAAAATAAGTTAAGACTGCCAATATTAATATTAAAGGGACACGAACAAAAAATGAATATTATTAATGTTCATCTTGAATTCTGAAGTATATTATAATGTATATAATAATGTTTAAAAATCTTCAACGCTAGTTCGTGTCCCTGTAAGTCTTTTATTTATAAGTGCAATATTTTATTTTATCATTCCTTGTTTCTTATGAAACCAAAGATCTTAACCTTTGTTGGCATGTAATTTGATCTGTGGATCACGATTGGGATTTTAATAAACAATCATAATAGAATAGTACATTTTATAAGATAGTTGGTTATAATTGAGAGTCTTGACAATGAGTAAATGAATCATAAAAGAGAATTAGGGGCCTAAACAGATTGTGGAATTTGTATTATGCGAGACTTACATTATTTGGATATTTTGGAGAGCCTGAAATGCGTTGTTTTCAATAAGCAATGTGTCGAGGTACTGTGCGTTTTCCCCTCGAACAATCACTCTGCAAAATGAAAAGCCAACGTGATTTTAGAAAAATGCTTGTTAAATGTGTACTTTATACATAATCAGGATATAGACGTTATTCATAATTGGCGCATTTACGTCAAAAGAGGGCCGTGCTATCCAACTAAGCATGCTCAGAGCAATTAGTGCTCTGAAAACGAGGCCAGCGATGTAGCCGTGTGACGAGAGTGGTGTAGTTTTTCAATGTGGTGAACTTTTCACTAATCATAAAAAAGTATTCATACTTTTGGGCTGTTCAATAGTTGACCTTATTACATTCGTGAAATAACCTTGAACGTATAAACTATCTATTCCACTAATGTTTGCTGGTAACCGATACAATCTAGGAAAATGTAGAGTTCACAGTTCATTTCATTGCAGTAATAAAGTACGCGATTGTAATGTTTATCGGCGCACTAATTGCTCTGAGCATGCTCAGTTACAATTCACACCCTCTGTTGACGTAAATGCGCCAATTATGAATAACGTCTATTAAGCCTATTATTATATTTCACTTAATGTATGCACGTGATGTCAAAGCTTTTTATAGTGAACATCTTATTATTGTCATAGTCAGAAAAATGTCACATAAACTTACAAAGGGGACATTGCACTAGGAAAACAAGTGTACGCATGAGCAGAACGCGTCACACGTAGCAACGGACAGTGAATCAAAATTAATCCTGGGTTGCATCTCGGCAAAGAGGACAGAAAACACGGATGAACGACCAGATAATCGAGCGCCGGTATCTTATTCACTGCCGCATGTTATCCCGCGATCAAAGAAAACTTCTGGCATTGGCGCGTACTGTTGCGACTATCGCTGGAATGCGCAATGACGTCACATTATTTCTTCTTCAAGTCCAATGAAGTACGCCATGTTAATAAAAAACTCAATTAAAAATAACTGGCTAAAGGGTACTTTAGGTCCCAGACTCTGGACTGTACTAGTATCGTCCGATACTGGAACACCTAGTATCGTTCGATACTGGTACAAAGTCAGTGTTCCAGTATCGGGCGATATTAGAACATAATTATATATCGTTCAATACTGGGACAAATCTTACTGTTATCACGTGCACCAGTTTCGCTTGATACTGGAACATAAATATATTCCAGTAAACGTTGTTATTCAGAGTATCTAGAGTACCTACAATGTTTCAAGATTGCTTAGTCCATAAAATGCATCCGCTTTTATCACTAGTAGGGGCAATTCCATGAGAAATCTGAAATCAAAAACACACAAAACTAAATCATGCCGGATTACACATTTCAATCAGAATCACAACGCAATTGACCTCGTTAAATATTAATCCCGATTTCTATTCAACTTTGCAATAGACGGACATTGATCCTGCGCACCCTCTGTGGGTAATATTATTGCCGCTACTACAGCCAACTGGAGAGTCATGCATACATTTTGCTTATAGATTTCCATCTTAAATAAATTCCGTAAATCTAACAAGACACTATGAAGCATGTTAAATATAAAAATTGTTTGTGTGAAATCACGTGTAGCTCCCTGAGTAATGCAGTCGTGATAATATTAACCTATAGCCCAGCATGTATTTTCGTTGGACCGCATAAGCGAGTTCAAACTCACAACGCTGCTGATTCACCTATTCAAAAAGAACCGCGAACAGTGGCGTAACTAGGGTCTTCAATTTGGAGGGGTGTGAGGGTGGGGTCGGACAGGCCTTATAATTGGGGTGGGGGCATACATAACCGACTATTCTTGTTAATATACATAGAATGTGTCATTCCATCGGGGGTAACATGCCCCTGCCCATTTCCGATTTTAAGATACTATTTAGATGAAAAGAAAGTCTTCAGTGTTTATAAGGCGTCTTTTTAACGTACAGTGTTTGAAGCAAGTGAAGTTCTTCGAATACACGGCTCTCGATGAACGATAAATTGTTTCTTGATAAATCCCTGGGAAAAAATAACATTTTATGTCGACACTGTCATAAGGCATGAAAGAATGAGGTAAAGAGGCAATTTTTTCACGCACAAATAAACTTGTCACTATAATTGGCAACACATGCCGTACTGTGCTTTACTTTGAATATACTGTACATGTATATGTATACGCAGCGATGGAAATACCCACATGACTTTCCACCCGTGGGTATTTCCATTGCACTTATAAAACTCGCCCATGTGTTGGATTTCGATCACGATAGGAGCATGCGCAGATGCGATTTTGGTGTAAGTGGTCTGTGATTTTGTCAACATTAAATTTTTACTGTGATGTGATTTGTCGATCTGCATTAAATGCAAAAAGAAACAACACCCCCGGCTGGCCTCGATCCACCAACCTTTCGGTTAACAGCCGAACGCGCTTACCAATAGCGCCACGGAGGCGGTTACTTACAAGACTGTTTTGGTTTGTCATGTTCACCTGTACACTTCCCCGTACACTTTCTTGCAAAGTCGGGCATCGTTTTTTCTCAAATGTTGCCTGCATATTGCAGTTGCTGTCGACTTAAATACATGTGCTGTCAGTTGAACTTGGAACCAACGTTTAATTTGAACTGTCTATTTTCAATAAAAAAATACTCCAATACGGGAAAAATTCACAAAAGCTCACAGACAACAAATAAGCACATCATTTTACTCGACCTAGAATTTCAACCCTACAATTTTGGCGTTACGAAAATATCGCTGATGTGAGTGACGTCATTTAATGAGCTCATTAGCATAATTTATGTCCGTGAAATGTACAAAGCAGTTTGATAAGTGCATTGCTGCATATGGATACAGTTAATTACATATTGTCAAGGTTTTATTATGTATGACATAACATCTAAACCCGCACGATATTACGGTAAATATTACGCCACATTTTATTACGCAATACTTACAATGACGTCAAACTAAGGAGCCCGTCAAACGTCCTTTTTTCAAGCATTGAAATTCCATTGTTTGAAAGTGAACTGGTTTTAGAAAATCGAAAAATTAATTCGGTATTAAAAATGTATTCATAAAGAATGATCTATTTAATTTAAATTTCGTATCTCCAAGGGACCGTTCATTATTTTATGGTGGAGGGCGGGGGAAATATAGGGGTCATGTAACTTTCAAATGTTGAAATAGGAGGGCTTTGTAACTTTGTATACTTTAATAGGGGGGGTGTAACTTTGTTATATTTCAATCGAACCTTTGGGATGGTGATAATTAGGATGATTTCATGTGCTATTTTGGAGTGACATGCCATTTTGTTTCGCACGACATTTTATAGAGCTTTGAACCAATGTTCACAATTAGAATATGTCACTATCGTATCGTGTGTTTTAAGACACTTTTGGGGGGGGAAGAAATTATGAAGCCACGGAAAGGTTAAACTTATTAATTACCCTCACCCATGTACATATAGTGAATAAATAAAATACTAAGCTGCCTAATTTCATCGTCTTCTGATTTCATTCTGCTGAATCCGCTTCATTCATTCTGCATCTGTACACGGGACCAGTATTTTCTTGAATATGATGGGTCGATCTCAATGATGGATCATATTTGTGTATTACAAAATAAGGTCATAAGTTTTGTCAATGAATTGTCGAACTTTTCGGTTTAAAAGCCACACAAAATCACTCAAAATTTCTAAACAAGCAACATTTTCCGGATAGAAGGAGGGCACAAAACTGTTCTGACGTCTGTCCATAATTTGAGACAGCCTCTCCCCCCCCCCCCCCCCCCCCCTTCCCAATAAATATAACACGTGGAACGAGTTACGGGGGGCGGGGTATGTAAAAAATATACTGGTTTGCAGGTGGTTATGTAATTTTAGTTTCAGCTGTAGGGCTAGGTATTGTGTTTGATATAAAAGTCTCTTATTGGCAGCAACAACAATACTTTATTTTGCAACCAAATGTCTAACATTAATACTTTGACCACAGTTCTACTAGAGCAAAGTTTTCACAATTATTATATCTAAATACTGTACATTTAATGTACTTACAGAACTTTCAAGTGTGGCAAACTCTTAAAAGATCCAGTTTCTATGCCTCGCTTTTTTCCATTAGATAATTTTCTGTTGGAAGAAAATATTCAAATACAATTTATAGTAGCATAGTACTTCTGACACTAAAACGGTGACGAGAACGACGACAACAACAACAACAACCGTAACAACAATAGCAACAGCAACGACAACGAGATCAACAACATTAATAGCAATAACAATTATTTCACCTCATACTGTTTCTGTTTCTGTTTAGGTTGCGTCAGTATGGTCAGATTAACTGTACTTAACTAACGTTTTGGGGTCATAGGTCGTAGTTGTGCTGTGTGGCATTGAGAGGTGTTTCACATTTGAAGTCTCTGCTTGAAGATCTCGCTGGTAGTTGCTGTTGCTGTTTCCTCATCTAGTTTGTTCCAGTCTGCTGCTGTCCTGTGGAAGAATGTGTACTTGTGCACGTCTTTCTTGATTAAGTCCCTCTGGATCCTAACACTGTTCCCTCTTGTTACTGTGTTCCCTCCGGTGGTTTGAATGTAGTCGTCTGCATTAATTCCCACGTCCCCCTTCAATATTTTATGCATCAGCTGAAGTCTTGCGTCCCTCCTTCTGTATTTTAATGTGGCCCCCCTAGTTCATTGGTCATCCGTGTCACACTGCTTATCTGTTTGTAGTCGTTCATGCAGAACCTAGCTGCCCTACGATGCACTGCTTCGATGTTGATGACATCCCCTATTCTGTATGGGTCCCAAGAGCTACTGGCGTACTCCAAGATCGGTCTGACAAGGGTTTTGTAGGCAGTTTCTTTGATGGTTTGGGTACAAAACCAAATATTTCTCTTTAGGAATCCTAGCACTCTATTAGCTTTGGAGGTTAGTTTCTTGTAGTGGATGTCCCATTTCAATTTGTTGTCTATCTCAACACCAAGGTAAGGGTGGTTGCTAGCCTCTTTGAGAGGCTGTCCGCAGAAGCGGTAGATTCTGTTTGGTGGGTCTTGCTTGTAGGATAATTTCATGACGGAGCACTTTGCTGCATTAAAGGACATGGCCCATTTGTATGGCCATTTTTCAAGCTGGTGCAGATCCTTCTGCAGGACATCCACATTTTCTTGCTTGTAGCCACCTGTATAGATGACGCAGTCGTCGGCAAGTCGTTAATGAATACCAAGAACATTAGCGGGCCCAGCAGTTCCCTGTGGAACACTTGACAGAACTTTCTTTGGTTTCGACGAGATACCGTTGCAGACTACCTTCTGGGTTCTTTCGGTGAGATGTCTCAGCCATTTTAGCATAGTGTTCCAATTTCCCAAGCTTTCGTTGGTGGGGCACCTTGTCAAATGCCTTTGCAAAGTCTAGGATTGCCATGTGAGTTGTTTTCCCTCTCTCGATGTTCTTTGTCAGGTCGTGTATGGTTAGGACTAGTTGGGTCACTGTTGCATGTTTCGCTCTGAAACCATGTTGGTTGTCAACCAAGATGTTGTGCTCCTCAAGATGCTTCATTATGTGTGAATGGATGATGTGTTCAAGGATCTTGCTGACCACACTTGTAAGAGAAACTCCACGATAGTTTGCTGGGTCATCTTTGGCCCCCTTTTTGAAGATGGCACATATATTGGGGTCTCTCCGCTGAGTTGGAAGAACTCCTTCATCCACAGATGACTGGAAGATTTTTGTCAGTACTGGTGAAATTTCGTCTGCGCACAAATGTAGCATCCATGGTGAGATACCATCTGGTCCTGGAGCTTTATAAGGATCCTCTTTTTTGATGGGTTCATTTTTAACAAAGTCGGAAAAACAAAAAAAACCTGCCGAATGCGTGTTTGGTTTTACAGTAACTACCAAAGGTGCGGAAGTGTTAACTACTTCCCCCGAAACAGTCCCCTGAACCAGAGCCTATGAATGTTACGTAAATATTGAACGGCGACGCCAAGTACGAGGTTGCTATCCATCTGCCCGGACGAGATTCGCGAACTAACAGACACAGATTTGAGGCGTTTTGAATAATTAAGATGCTGCGTCGACCAAGCATGTAATAATACAAAGATCTGTGGCAATTATTGTGAAGATTAGGTAGGAATAGGAAACGCTTTTCGATGATATTGTTCTTCTGTCAGAGGAATTGAGTCCGCCTTGCTCGCACGTAGTATTGTAGGCCTACTAATTCGCGGAGCACCGTAAGCTCTTTTAATTTTCAATTTAGTTTAGACAATGAAATATGTATGAGGTGTAATAAAACAAATACAACATGGTTCGTTTCGGGAACGCGTCGGGAGGTAGTCACCAGTCATCCAACACAAAGGGACCAGTAGTTTGCACTGGTTTCTCTCAAACCATGTTGTATTTGTTAATTATTACACCTCATGCATATTTAAAAGGGTATACTCTTTTTGATTGGTTCATTGTTAACCAAGTCGGATAAATAAAAATACCTACCGAATGTTTGTTTAGGTTTATTGTATTACTATACATCATAAATATTCATAGCTAATCGCGGTTTCCTATTGGTCTATTCCGTTAACTACGCACTTCAGTATTTAGCCTACTTCCTCGCGTACGGGAAAGACGCAGACGCGGGGGGAAAATAAGGGTACTACCGCACTAGACTGGATCCTCCTGTCTTCCCGATTTTCCACACGGCCCCTGCGAGGGTGCTTAAATGTGAAGACTGGAAAAAATACAGTTCTAAAAGTGTGCGCTGATAAATTCGTGAAAAAATGAGCTTATTAACGCACCATCACGCCACAGAGCGCCGGTAGTTTCACGCGGCGTCGTACATCGCGTGACGCGATAGGGCGCACGATTTGCCTCCCCGTGGCGCAGCTTGACGATCGTTCGACGCACTGCCTTTGAATTGGACCAATCAGGTGGTATTTCTGTTGTTGCCGCGCATGCTCAGTACTGGTATTTTGTCGTGGAATTCCACGACAAACCGCACACTTTTTGGACGTACTATTTTCCCAGTCCCTATATTTGGTCCGCCATTTTTAAAGATGGCGGCCATATAGAGGGACACGGGTACCCAGTCTACTACCGCACCCCTAGGAGGCTAACTACCGCACCTTAAGTCTCATCCCCTGAACGAAACAGTTCAACAAACGTATACCCCACACATTGTATAGAACTTTGCATTCTGGCGACAAGCATGGTTATTCTGTTGTTGTCAAAATGGCGTCGTCTGCTGGTCGTTTCGCTGAACTGTCAGAGAAGGATTTGCAAAGGCTATTGTTGATGGAAAGATGCAAAACAAACAAAAGCTGTTATACAGAAAGCAGTAGGCATCTTTTTCACGTATTATAGCACCAAGGACCTCAACATTATTGAAGCTGAGCAGCTTGAAACTCGTGATTTATGCATCATACTTCGTAAGTTCTACGCCGAGATCCGTACCAAAGGCAATGGAGGTGAATTATACGCTAAGAGATCAATGCAAACGTTACGGTAACGGTCTACAGCGTCATTTCTTGACGTTTTATTGAAACTTTGAATGTTGACACCGTTTATATTGACTGTTTCCTGTTTACGAAATTTGAATTCCATTGGATTTTTGATTGGAAACACCGGCCGTGTCATTTTGGATTATCTATTTAAACAAGGTAGGCCTAGGCCTAAGCTAAGTTGTAAGTACGCGTCGGGAAGTAGACGCACTCATCCAACACCTCGGGGCCAGTAATTCACACTACTTCCCTCTATACCATGTCGTATCTGTATACTACCAAACATGCGAGAGTTTGAACTACTTCCCGCTGATCAACACCGTCAACCGAATCAATTCTAGAGCCTATGAATATTACTTACATGTTAAACGGTTGCTTGATAACAACAAACATGGCGTCGTCTGCTAAACATCTGCCGAAGAAATTCGCGAACTAAACAGACGCAGATTTTAGGCTTCTTTTGGATAATTATGCTGCATCAAAATCCGTGAAGGTCTGCAGCAATGATTGTGAAGAACTAGGAAACGGGTTTAATGATATTGTTCTTCTGCAAGGGGAATAGAGTCCGCCGCTTCTTGGCTCGCTGTGTGTACTGTAGGTGTAGTCCGCCGCTTCTTGGTTCGCTGTGTGTACTGTAGGTGTAGGCAGGCATAGGCCTACTTCTACGACTACGAGCCTACGCGGGAGCAACGTAAGCTCTTTTTTTTCGTTTTTTAATTTAGTTTAGACAATGAAAAATGTATATATGAGGTGTAATAAAACAATTACAACATGGTTTCTTTCGGGAAAGTAGTGCAAACTACTGGCCCTTGGTGTTGGATGACTGGTGACTACCTCCCTCCGCTCCGTGTCGGGAGGTAGTCACCAGTCATCCAACACCGCGGGACCAGTAGTTTGCACTACTTTCCCTCAAACCATGTTGTATTTGTTAACTACTTCCCGCAGATCAAGCAGTCCCCCGAAACAATTCGGGAGCCAATAAATATTACGTACATATTGTACGACGTCGCCAAGTAGGTTGAACATTTGCTTGCGAACCACAACAAAAATGGCGTCGTCTGGTGAACATCTATCTGCCGACCAGTGGCGTAACTAGACCCCTGCCCCAAAAGGCTCGCCCCCCCCCCCCCCCACCCCCTGATGCCCCCCAAATGAAATGACCAACTCTATGTATTATATACAACAAAAAAAGAAGTTTATTATGCCCCCTGATCACAGGCATGTCCCCCGTCATGCCCCTGTCCCCCCTCATGCCCCTCCCCCTCCCCCAAATTGAAGACCCTAGTTACGCCACTGCTGCCGACGAGATTCGCGGACTTTCAGACGCAGGGTTGAAGCTTCTTTTGGATAATTAAGATGCTGCATCTACCAAAGCATGTAATAATACAAAATCGGCAAGGTCGGCCGCAATTATTGTGAAGAATAGGAAACGGATTTTGATGATCATGATGATATGGTTCTTCTGCCAGGAGGGGAATTGGGTCCGTCTTCTTGCTCGCTATGTGTACTGTGTACACCGCGCGACAAGTAGTTTGCGCTACTTTCCCACAAACCATGTTGTATTTGTTAATTACTATTACTACAACAGCAGCAGCAACAATATCGACAGTGATAACAACAACAACAAATGATACAAAGAAAACCACACTAATATTGTAATAATCATACTTGTCAATAGAGGTTATCCATGTAACAGACTAGCTGCCATCTTGTCGGGAATAATAACTGTGTTAAGTTTTTCATAACGAAGACACAGCTGTTTCATGATATGCAGGCCAATTTGTTAACACGGTTCATGCAATGAATTGGACGTCATGCACCGATTCAATTGAATGTAGAATAGGTCGGGTGCGATTCCCCTTTGTAATCCATTGCGCATGGCCGGCTACATGGATAACCTCTATAGAGCAAACATCCCAAAGGAAATGGTTTACTAACAATATGTGTGTAATTGGAGGAACGCCTTCAATAATACTAGGTGTCCATTCACCACAGGTTACGAGCAAAACGGACGTGGCTGTTTCGGAATATCGGCAGCTGCACCGTGAAGGGCAACGTTTGTGATCTGAAGAGAAAAAAATAGATTGAAGGTAGGGCCACTATTTAGATGATAATAAATGTCGTATCAAATGTTTGTTAAAAGCAAAGTTGGACTTCAATTTGGAGATAATCATACCAGACTCTTTAGCTTTTGACGTCACGTTCCCGAATGGTCTCTACTGTGAGGTCGAGTCATCTACTGATGAAAGTTGTAGCGAAGGCTTAAATTCCAAAGGAATTTCCAGGGATTTCTTAATTCGAGAATGGTGTTGAAATTCAAACGTTTCTTTCAAAATAGAATAGGCTTAATTTTTAAAGTGCCATGCTTTACTATCTTTAATGTGATATTACTGACGTTTGTTACCCCGGGGCAAGCACAATCGTGTTTCATCCCCCACCCCCTCCCCCCCCCCCCCCCCCCCCCCCTTCATTATTACATTTGTTCATTTACCATTTCTACGAACGCTAAACTCACCACATCGTTTCTCATCATCTCCGAGGGGACAGTCCCATTTACTATCGCAAACACTTTCACTGTATAGACATGCTCGATATTTACTCGTCGGTGTCGCTTCACACTTGTAAGCGTCTGGACATTCGACAGAAGCTGCAAAATAACATCGATATTAACTATAGGGACAAACACTAACAATGTAATAATAGCGTGAATGTTATTGTGTACGTTTTTAGTCATACATATTTCGTTTAAGATTCAAACACAATTTAGCATATTTTATGTTTAGTACAAAAGTTAGCAACGTGATATCGTCAGCCTGCTTCGATAATTGCCTAACTCATTTTTTCTAGTTCTTAGAAAACAACAAAAGTATGAAACCTGTTACTCATTTAGCATCATCGATGGATGGCTATTCATTATGTGGAATGTGTCTTGTATTGTTGAATTGGCGTGCATGGATGCACTAATCCAAGTCATATAGAAACAGATGAACACATACAATAATTTGATTAATTCCGTGGATTGGTCTATGCAAATTCAATAATGCAAAATGAGTAACATGTTGGAGTGGTCTGGTGGCCCTTTTGCAACAAAGCTCTTCATTTATCAACACTTTTGATTGGTAAATGACTTAGGTATTATAACAGCATGTGCATAATGTAATGAAGTCATGATTTATGCAAAAAACTCAATTTTGCTGAAAAGTGAGTTAGGCAATTATCGAAGCAGGCTGACGATATGTAGGTGAACTTCTTGCTCTGCCTACTAAAACTTGCGAAAGTTCAAAAGTTTCATTCTACAAATAATATTTGCTCTTTAACTATGCCTAATGTGAGATCAATCAGAATAACAAGCGACAAAATCAATAACAAAATAAATGACTCTCTACATTGAATTATACGTTTTAATATGTCACAATTCATGTATGACGATAAA
This sequence comes from Ophiura sarsii, assembly GCA_035610835.1. Classification (NCBI taxonomy): domain Eukaryota; kingdom Metazoa; phylum Echinodermata; class Ophiuroidea; order Amphilepidida; family Ophiuridae; genus Ophiura; species Ophiura sarsii. The sequence continues at coordinate 48,633,242 of CM069451.1, read as the reverse complement.
TAAAAAAATTATCTTATACTATTCGATTACATATTTAGTCTCATGTCACACCGCCATATGACCAAAGAGTCAATGAAAACGTCAGAATTCGACACTCTTGCGCAAAGTTTAAAATGTCATAACATTGTCCGAAACTAATGACAGTTGCAAAACATTAGTGCTATTTACTGATCTACAAGCTGTCCGAAAATGATAAGTACTCATCGATGCCAATGTCGTACACAATGGAGTACAGAATGTTAAGGGTATGTTAAAGATGATAAAAAACCGAACGAACCCTAATCTCATTGATTTTCATGATGAAACAAAAAAACATACGGCATTGATGGGCACTAATCATTTTGGAACTATACCTATATTGTAAACATTTGGTAAACCTAAAGCAATCTTCCGCAACGTCAAACGTCATCTGGAGTGGTCATGGGCAACTTTCATCACTTTCGACAACTTTCTGTTATTTCATGCAATTTAAGGGGAAACGGTTCCTATCATTCGGCTTTCTAATTCGGTTAGACATTTTCCCGTGTGAAATAATGGTATCTTATTCTTAATCGTACATACTGCAGTTTTCTTCGTCGTAAAAATTCAAGCAATCATTAAATCCGTCACAGTGAGCACTGCCATCAGCACAAAATCCGTGTCCACAGTTAATTTCTTCGGGTGCACATGCATCTGTTTCAACCCCATAAGAGTAAGACATATTTACAGGATTGTGAGTTTTAATTCATATGCAGTTAAATCGGTGAAAGTAAGTCAAACTATACATTTATGTAATCAGTGAAAAGTGATATCGGCTGAATATAAGTCGAGTGATATCAGTCGTTATGTTAAAGCTTAAGCTTCACCATCGTTGTTACTGTGATGTTACATGTGCAGAAATTATTACGCCCCATATTCCGAAGGGAATATAATAACATATGGGATTTATAAACTCTTCTTTTAAATTTTAATCGCCAAATTTTCGTGATATATTCTAGTCTTTGTCAAAGACACCTCGCAAAATTACGGTGTTATCTTCATGTAAGGGAGGCAGAGTTAGTCTAGGGTAAAGGCTTCAATAAGGGATTATACTGAATAAAGCTTATAATACCAGAATGATATACTGAATAAAGCTTATAATCCCAGAATGAAGTTTTCACACTAGACTAGTTTCATGATTCCCTTACATGGAGGTAGAACCAAAATTACCCGTCGAGCGCCAAGCGAAGCTTGTCGTGAGGCCGATCCGTCGAGCGCCAAGCGAAGTGAGATGGAGGCCGAGCGGCCGAACGACAAGTCCCTTACAATGTATGTAAAAGGGCCGAATGACCTATGACGACCGGTTCTAACTGGCGACATCGTTTGAAAAATAAAATAAAAGCTCAGTTAAAATTGAGCCGTTTTAGAGTGAAATATCCTGGGGTTCACACCAGTTCACATACCTTCCACGTTAGCTATTTGTCGTAAATTCAAACTAAATCCACGCCCTGTTCCTGTGCGATCTGTAAGTAGTCTTAGTACCAAACCATTGGCGGATGACGTCACCGTATTGAGTTTAGGTGATCCCGTAAGCGTTGCTAATAGGACATATTCATAACGTATAAAGTCAAGAACCTTCAAAAAATCAAATCCCCGTTCCATCTGTAATTCAATGATTTCTATCATGACTCGGTATCCCGTTGTAGTACTGATATACCAGCTCTGTGATATGTCGTTGCTGTAGTCGGATGGGTAGCCGGGAGAGAGCAGAGAAGAGCTATCGTAAGATGATACTGTACGGTATATATTGTTGCCTGAAAATAAGATATTGTCTGGCGTTACCTTTTATCGTCACGATGTAAGAAAAACATGTTATGAGACCTTTAACAGGTTGTTTTTTAACATCGATTAGCCTACCTGGAAAACTGCACTGACATGAAACACTTTGTTTAATACTGATAATTGTGTTAGCTTTCTGTTATATATACCGTAGAGTTGTGAATTATTATTCAAACACTATTTGTAATACATCTAATGGGAGCAATTAATTTAAATTACCCATCACTATCACATCAGTATTGATGTTGAGTGAGAATCAGAAAATGACGTAGCCCGCCCCTAGCGCCCCCCCCCCCCCCCCCCCCCCCCCCCCCGACAACAATTCCCAGTTCGAGTCGTGTCGGTTGAGACCGGCTATCATGCTATCATGCACTTTCATTTTGTGGCATTTATTTTGTTCATACATACTGCAAATCGAGGGCAATTCATCTGATTCGTCTCCACATAACCTTCTGTTATCACACACTTGATCTCTATCCAAACATCCGTATCCATCGTGGCAGCCGAATTCAGCTATTCTGCAAGGAACTTTACAATCAATATGTATTGAATTATTTCATGTGAATTTCAAATTGGGATACCTGCATGGGCAAATCCATTTGAAATCTATAAATGGATTTCAAATGATATAGACGAAGTCACCAGGTGGGCAAACAAAAGGTGGCCGGTATGCGTGCACATTGCCTGCCAGTTCGAAGGGGTGCCCATTATAAACCATACACTAAACTAAACCGTCATCTGTATAAATACAACAGCAGTCAATGCAACAGTCAATGCGTTCCCTTATGCATGGAATCACAGATTCTCATTGAGAGGCTGTGATAGAATGGATAGGTCATGCGTATGTGCATTTTCGAGATTTTTTTATTTTAAATAATCAATGTACACGCGCTGATGATGATGTTTCAATAATGACACGAACACGCAGTGGTATTGAGAGCATAAAAACATTTTTCGCAAGTGCATTGATTTTTCTTATTTTCGACAAAAACACATACGCATGTTTGACAATACAAATCAATGAAAATCTACAATGTTACGCATACTTTTAATCTCTTTAAAGGTATATTATGTGATCTTTCAGGGAACGCCCTTAACATCGAGAAAAAAATTGAAAGCAGATTTCTTGCACATTTACATTCTGATCATAAATCGTACATACATTCCAAGTTACAGGGCGATATGATTCTTAATAACTTCAAACTCATGGTTTTAGAGTGAAAATAAACTGTCGGGATCCCGACAGTTTATTATTTTCACTCTAAATTGAATCTAAAACCATGATTTTGAGGTAATTAGGAATCGTATCGCTCTGTAACTTGGAATGTATGTACGATTTATGATCAGAAATGTAAATCTGCAAGAAAATCTACTTTCTAAAACAAATCATGAATAGAGGGCGCTCACTGGAAAAGATCACATAATATGCCTTTAATAACGAATGTAAAAACATGTTAACCAGTTTCAGATCACCCGCAGCTAAATCAAAATCGCGGACACGGGCTGCGTGAACAACGAATCAAGCCAAAGCGCGTGGTATATGCACGTGCGGCTCGCACGCAGAGTGCAATTAATATAGATGGTGTGACCGGTGACGTCATGTATTTACAAATGGGACACCCTCTGTTGATTCCCTCCAGGCAGAATATACAGTAAAGTTAATGAAGACAACATGAAATTTCTTTCTAATGAATTGTAAAACTCATTTATTTTTAATTCTTTTTGTGAAATTCGATAGCTTATAGCATTCCTAAGCAAGTTTAAAGACAGTTTTGATAACAATTTGCTGTAACACCACAATCTAGTTAGAAAACCTGATATGGCCTATGTAAACTATAGGAATCTTGCCCGGTTAGTTTTGTCTCAAATCAACAGAGGGCGTCATAAATGTAAACAACGGTCACCTCATCTATATGTAACCTCGCTGAATTAAACGCTTTCAATTCACTCTGCGTATTTTACTTTCCTGGTTTCTGATTGGTTCTTAACTTCTAAGAGTGTATGAATGTTGATCAACAGTGAGATGACATGATCTACGTTCGTATATCAAGTAAGGTTTTCAAATTTATCGAAGTATTTCAAAGATCAGTAAAGTATTGAATAGAGAAGTCTTACTTGGTCATTCGAATATAAAACTACACATGTTAGAGAAACACATCTGGTCACAGGTCACTAATAGGTATATCAAATAAGGTGGGATCGTTTCAAAAAATCCTTAAAATCGTGATACGTGTTTCTATTTTAAATAGAAGTTGTCAAAAAAACATAACATTCTTGGTATCATATTAAAGACAATTTATTCAGCTACCGAATAAAAAAGAATTAAAGCCACATGTTTAGCAACAGTGAAGTTATCAATCTAAACGTCGAGTGAGTCAAGGGTGGGATCGGTGGATGAGGCGCCCATATAGGTTTATACACAAAATAGTGGAAAAACTAGAACTTTTGAAATTGATGCCATTTTAAAATTATACATAGGAAAGTTTTCAAACTTCTCATATTTGTTAATAACATGTGCCTGCTACTATTAATAATAATATTGAATTGTTATCTAGACATTCTCTACTAGAATATGATGTTCAATTCAGGGAGTGTTTTATTGTAAAAACACACAGTTTTATTCATTTTATTGATTAAACAATGGCCAAATCGCAGTCTCTCTGTTTTATTTGTGTGACTCTTCGGTCCTTTTCTACCCTGGGTAGTAAAACATTTAACTAAAAAAGCGCAGAAGTGTTTTTTTCACAGAATTGTTCATAGATTTATGAAAATTTTGCTATTTAGACCTATTTTGAACCACCCTGTATTTAAAATAAAAGGAACTTTAACGATATTCGTGTAGTTCATTTTGATAACCATTTTCTTTTAAATTAAATAGTCCATACTAACTTAATTTCATAGAATATTATATACAAACCTTCATTTTATGCATTATTTCATCATAATTTTAGACACCCTGTACTTTTCCTGTGAACATTTTGGGCAAGTGATTCTTAGCAAATCTGGTAGCACCTTCTGCGGTTGTTCTGATTTTGGTGACTATCTTCAGCTAAACCCTAATTGTACAAACTATCAAAATATTTTGTGAGGAGCAAAAACTATCAACTTTTTTATGTTCCACCCTATACAAATTTTACACACCCTGTATAATTTGATTCTTTTTTTGCAAAAATGAAAAACCTTGAATCATAAGCTTTCCAACAATATATAGTTTGTGGGTCATTAAGTATGTAAAACTTAAGTTTTGTCCCGTTTAATCAGATTTGGTGCATTCCTCAACATTATTAGAAGTGAAACATTTTTGGACCAGTTTGTGACTTCTGACCATATCAGGTGTATAGTGCCAGAGAGTCCTATTCAAAATATCTACTTGGTGTAATAATACGAAGCTTAGTATGCTACTTTTAACCCATTGTATTGAACATGAAGTAATAAACAGGGCAGCTTATCAGATTTGGCTATTCTTTCATCTCATGTTGTGCAAAAAGGCCATGAAATAGCTACCATTATGCGGTATGTTATTTACTGTATTTTTGTGACGTGCCCTTGCGTAAATATGGTAAACATACAAATTAGGAAATGAAAGCCATTGTAGATAGGGCCTTTTGGCAATAAACTATTGATTTGATATTACATACTGAAGTATCTGCTCCATTGTATTGATATATTGAATCCAGTAAACGCCCCTATTTTATCCGTTACAAACGTCATCCACGCTTTGGTGCCGTTTAACGTCAAACTATTTGGAGCCGCATATCCGTCCAATCTACACAGTATACACAACGCGGAGATGTTGTGTCCCCGTCCAATCTGGATGTAGTCCAAATGCCATTCCACGGTAAAGTGATAAAAGTTAAATATTATAAATCCTTCCCCCGGGGAAGTGAATAACCAGTCACAATTCAGCTCATCGGGGTACTGTTTTGGGAAGTAAGGACTTAGTAGATATTGTTTAGTCTCCACCAAAGCGGTCATTATCGTCTCAGCACCACACATACCTAGGAGTCCAAAAGAGAAAGAATAACTTAGCATAGATTTAAAAATGTTAACGACCAATAAACTAACTAACTTGAAATTAAAATGCTACCTTTTCGCCCAGTTAATCTGGGCATATAGTTTGGCTTTCACCTCGGTATGGGGCCGATTTTGGTTGACTCTAGTGGTATAAATATACCCATTTTTGTGGCTAAACATGAATTTAGTGGCAAAAATGGCAAAAACATGCCTCTGTTACATCAGAAAATTGGTCGAACGAGGGAAAACAATGGGGTATTTCCAGAGATATCAGAAAGAAAATGTTACTTTTTACCCAATTCTATCACCAACGATCTATGCTTTGACTGAGTTCTCTATAAATAGCTTCACAACAGTTTTGTATGAACACTTAGAAATCAACAGGGAGTGTGACCTCCAAACACCATCAATACATTGACACGCAGTGTACATTACTCTGCATGTATCGAAGTAGCACTGGTATCGTGCCTACCCAATACCCCGAATATATAACCATGTGAACAAACGTATTAGTGGACCCGCTCATGCCCCGCTCTACTCGTCAGATGAATTTTGCCGATTTCCAACAGCTTCCAACTACGGACAGTCTAAATTTCTGTTTTAACGAACATATACCAGAAACGAATCGCGGCTCGGTTCAACTGGTACGATGCTATATTTAGCTTATAAAAAAACGCCTCTCAAATCGTAAAGTTAGTTAATACGGATGATTAGTATAACTATCATGACTAGCTTCACAAAAATTGGGTTTAAGGATCCTTTCCTTAATACCAACGTTATAGGAATTATTATGACCCTAACAAGCAATAATAATAACCCGAAATTCCTTAACACTTTCGGGTGCCACCTTTGTATGTAAAACTTCACTAAACAACATGAACAAGGGTCATGTCTTTTCCTTTCTCAAATTATTTGTTGTCACATTTTTTTTCACCCAACAAACTTTGGATTGACATATTGCAAATTGCAATTATAGATAACAGTTAATGCAAAGTTTGAAAGGGTGAAAGGGTTAATTTGAAAGGCCTCGTGATTACACGAATAAGGGGGTATATTTCAGTGGCTGTGTGATCTCTAGGATTAAGGGTATATTCGCTGTAAGAACTTGGAAGGGGCCAGTATTTTCAATTACTTGACATGAGATGCACGGGTACTCTAAACGTGTTAGGGGTGGTAGTCAGTGGCATGCGCAGAGGAGGGGGAAGGGGTCACAGCCCTCCCCAGTATTGAAAATAGTCGGGGAAACTTACTGTCAGTCGGGGGAAACTACTGCCAGTCGGGGGCTGGGCCGTCGGTAGATTTTCTTGTGTGTGGGGAGGTGGTGTAATCCAAAGCCAAATTTGTACATGTTGTTGAAAAAACGGTAAAAAACGGAATTGTTGTAGCTGATGAAAACTTTAATGGTTGTCCATAAGTTGTTGAATGTGGTGTCTGCTGTGCGATTTTTTTTTTTTGCTGTGCGAATTTTTGTGACTGTGCGACATTCCCCCACTTACGTGAAATTCACGAGGTGACTGCAAAAAACATTTAGGCTACCTTTTACTATTTTTTGGTACATCGGGGGAATTGAGAAGAATCAGAGTCGGGGGAATTTTCATTTATGGCCAGGTACCCCCTCCCCCAGTTACAATGTCCTGCGCACGCCACTGGTGGTAGTTAGTCTACCGGGAGAACAACGGGGTGTATGGCTATACAACAGAATACTCTACGAATGTGAAATGAAATAAAAATTTCCAAATTAAAGGGAAATATATATCTGAGTCTGTATTATCCTTAACGTTGTGATTGAATAAAGTTGTTAACTCTTTGAATGATTTAAAATCGCATGATATTGATAGCGTTATGAAAAAACTCTATCACTCTATATATTTGACGGAATGATAATGATTGTTTAAAAAACAATCACAGCTTAATAATGTTAAAGGATTTCAAGAGTCCTCCCAGTCCTTAAGATTCTTTCAAACAGATTTGCATGACATCAATGTTGATTTTTTTTCTCACAAATGAGCTCCTACCAACTTTACCAAGTGTATTAAGTTCACCTTGCAGTCAAAGTCCGATGGTTCCATAATCTGACAATACAATAAGTTCCATAATCCAAATTTGTACATTGTATATTTTTACTAATCCCTAATTGATAAGGCTCAATAGATAGTATGAATAATAGGATCTTAAATCCGAATATTGTACATTTTTATAGTCTGAAAGCTGAAAAGGGTTTCCATCAAACACACGAACATGGTTCTATAATCCATTGTGAGATGAAAGGCCCTACAGTTTTTAAAATAAGTTCTGCAGATCGACTAAAAAGAACCCATAGTAAGATTCAGACTAAAGGACACTTTTATTTGATTCGGAATGAAGTCAAACAACCCTATTTCAAATTTGTACTACAGAACCTGCTTTAATGTTCGGATTGCAGACCCTTTCTTCATAATCAGATTATATTACATGATCATGATATTGGGACTATTTTCAGATTATTGAACCCTATACGTTCAGACTATAGAACCTTTGTACTATAGAACCTTTTTTTGTATTATAGAACCTTTCGGACTACGAACTGTGAGTCGATAAACATAAAACCGCGAATGCGAAATGGTCTTCACCTCATTGCAAGGGATTTTACCTGATACTGGGTTTTCCCTTTTAAAGGGAATTTTTATTATGTGACTAGATTGATATTTAGTTATGGCTGTTTTCATGCACAAATCCATATTTCCATTTGACTAAAAACTGTGATATTCTTTTTATTAAAATGTATCAGGGTTATACCTCCAGAGTTTGATTAAAACACATGAAGTTGACTGCAATTGATTGATGCACAGAAGACCTATCAACCATCAAAATATCAGTATTAGAAACTCAATTTTTGTTTAATAGAAGACGAATGAAAAACCGGGAAATAAATTGAGCTTGTCTACACGTGAAGAGTTAAGGCTACGACAACAAATTATTTTTTCAATTGGTAAAACATTTTGATATTTATAATAAATGAAATGAGAATAGAAGTTACATACCACAATCTGATTCATCCAATCCGTCCATACATTGCTCTATTCCATCACATACAAGTGTATCATTGAAACACAGATAGCCATTTTGGCAACTGTTTTCATAGTCTTGGCATGGCACTGCAAAAGAACAAAATTATGATAATAATTGAATGTATGCATGAAAACGTACTAAACAATTTATATGAGCATTAACTATCATGATTGTGTTTTTCACGAAGTTTCAACATTACAAGTGTCCCCGAACCAGTGGTTTGTCCGAAGTGGTGGGGTGGGGGCATGGACCAAACTCATGATGATTCGGTTGAAAAACCTCATTCGGTTGAAAAGACTCATTCGGGGTTGATAAATTAGAGTCCTTTTCACTTGGGGAAAATGATGGGGACTTTTTCTAACAAAGTTATGTATATATTTATAGCAAGGAGAGCTTTTTATGCCATTCAGACATCTGAAACCCAACAACTTCAAAGGCTTCGTCCGCTTCGGACACCAAGCCGTCATTCGGGGGAGATAACAACCTGCTCCCACCCCCACTTACGAGTTTCTGCTAACGCCACTGCCTCGAACATTTACTCGAATCGCTTTAGTCTGCATTATATCTGACAATACATGTATCTTTAGGAAGCACTGAAAAACTAGTACGTATGGATCGTACGTATTAGTTACTTGTACGTAAGACTTATACGTTGGTCGCGAAAGTAACATTTTGCATCACCATAAGTGCAAGAAACCTTAGATGTTTTAACTGACACCAATGCAATATTTATGTATTAATTTGAAAATATTTGCATTGGCTTACTTCAATTTTCATTGGTGCTTGTACGGTAATGCAAAATATTACTTTGGTGACAATCGTAGAAGTCTTACGTACAAGTAACTAATACGTACGATCCATAGTATGAGTCATATGAACAAGTTTTGTGGCCTTACTCTATGTGTAGATGTTGCTGTCTGGGTTATCCTAAAATACCGGGGTGTTTTTATCACCAGATAGGCCTAGCGCAGTAGCGTTAAATCATTTTGATTGTTCTTGAAAATGCAATTACAAAATATCAAAATTTACAATATTTTGGCTGACATTACAAATGATTGTAGTAAAGTTGCAGCCCTTCAACTTTTTATAATTACGATAATTGCAATATTTAATGAAACACACCAAAATTATCTCTCAGTTCCATATGTATTCTAAATCCCTCATATTCATAGCGGTCATCAGAGTTAAACTGAATCCATATACTGGTAGAATTGACGACAAACTTATTTGGTTCCTTCCAGGAATTAAGATGCAATACTCGGCTCTCAGAATCGACCGTATCTCCTGTTCCGACATCCAAATAATCTCCATCATTAAGCTCGAAGCTTTCAAAGAAGAATACGATGTAACCTTCTTTCACGTGTTGTACAAACCACGTGCAAAGCAAATTACGTGGATAAACACCTGGGTATCGGGGTGAGTCCAGAGTAAACTTATTGTCATCGTCAAGCAATATGATGCTATCGCCACAGTATACAAATTCTTTAAGATAGGAAAAAGAATAAGGTATAACTATGATTATGAAGTGTGCCATAACTATTCAATAAGTGAACATCCTGTTAAACTGTTTTAAGTTTGGCACCATACATGTAGTCTACATGATTTTTTCTTCTTCTTATACAGTTGGCGTTGCAATCATTTTTAACCAAAAGATTATCGTAGCTATAAAATATACGAACCCTAATAACCATGGATTGTTATTAACGGTTATTTAAAAGAAATGGATACATTTAAAAATATATTAAATCATTATGTAATCAGAGTATTCACAGTAAATGTTCCATACTTAACGACACTGAAATCAATGACAAGGTTAACAACTGGTATTGCAGATACTGCATTGGTTCAATTCTTCCGTTCAATCATATTATTGACGACGACGAGTTTACGCATGAGATCAATTAAATAAAGAATGGGTATAAAATAAGTTACGCTAGACTTCAATCACTTACGATAAACCCCTTCGATATAAATGACATTGATGATGATAGCGATGATGATAACGAACCTAACACAAACAACCTCAATAACGATAAATGCAAATACTATATTAGTGATTCTTTTAATGACACGACCAAACTAGACGATGGCAAGTTTAGTATTCTTCATATTAATTCACGTAGTCTTAATAAAAACAGAAATACAATTTCTGAGTACCTTCACACTCTAAACCATTCATTTTCAATCATCTGTTTTAGTGAATCGTGGCTAAACCTTCAAACTGCGCCTCCACCTATTAATGGCTATTCAATTGTGCATTCAGACCGTTTACACAAGAGGGGTGGCGGTGTCGCAATGTACATATCTAACAATATTGATTACTCAATTAGGAAGGACCTCGATCTACTACATAATACCGACTACGAATCTTTATTCATTGAAATTGATTCTGAACATCAAAATACCATCGTTGGCACCATATTATACAGAGCACCTGGTAGAGTCACTCATCCATTTCAAGAAAACCTCTTGACTTGTCTTGACCTGATCAACAAAGAAAAGAAGAACACATTCATTTGTGGCGACTTTAATCTTGATCTCATGAATTACAAAACCCATGATGCGACTAATGATTTCTTGGATGTTATTTACTCATCTTCCTTTTATCCGCTTATTGACAAACCAACACGCGTTACGACTAAATCAGCCACTCTTATTGACAATATCTTCACTAGTGTGCTTAATCTTAATATAACACCAGGTATCCTCTTCTCAGATATCAGTGACCACTTTCCGATCTTTCAAGTACTTAATGCCCCAAATAATACTAGCAGAAGTAACTCTAAACAAGTATTTATTAATAAACGTCTGATCAATAAAAAGTCAATTGCTTCACTGGGCATTGCTCTTAATCAATGAAACTGGGAAGTAGTGCAAAATCAGAAAGATGCGGAGATTGCTTACGATACCTTCATAGATAAATTTTCATCAATTTACAATAAATCTCTGCCTAAACAAAGCACTAAAATAAATAAACGTAAACAAAATAAACCATGGATTACTAAAGGTATCAGATCAATTAATATCAGGAACAAGCGTTATGAAACTTTCATGAAAAGGCCCAATGAATATAACAAGAATTCCTGTGTTAAATATAGAAATAAAATCACTCATCTTATCCGTACTTCACGCACTAAATATTATAAAGAGAAATTCGATAGCTATAAAAATAAAACTAATAAAACTTGGCGTACCATTAATGAAATAATTGGTAAAAATAATATGAAGAAACCCCCAAACTACTTCTTCGATGGCGATTCCAAAATCCAACAAGGCTGATATTGCGAATAAATTCAACAAATTCTTTTTTGCTCGCAAGATTAATTCCCAGCGTCCCTATTCTGACTTCCTTTCAACTCCTTTTGATAAGTCAATTTTTCTAAATCCTGTCTCAGATAAGGAGATTCTGAAGATCACTGGTACTTTTAAGAAAGGCAAAAGTTCTGGCTTTGATGGCCTTGACCCCGGCATCATCAAACAAACAGCCCCTTTTATCGCTCGGCCCCTGGCCCATATCTTTTACCTTTCCATCATGACTGGTGTGTTTCCATCTGCTCTCAAAATCGCCAAAGTTATTCCTATCTACAAAAAAGACGACCCCCGTACCTTCTCCAACTACCGACCCATCTCAGTTCTGCAATGCTTCTCAAAAATTCTTGAACGCCTAATCTACAACCTGAGACTAATATAGATGAGGTGACCGTTGTTTACATCAGTAGTGTTTACAAATTGATTAGCGCCTGGTCTAAAGACATGCTAGAGGTACTAATCCATGACTACTGCATACATCATACTATTTGAAAGCAAAACACACATCACTGAGCGCCAATTTTAAAAGCACATGCCCTTGATTTAGTACCTGGTCTCTCATTGTGCTTAGGGATGCAGTCCATGACTACTGCACTATTACACTGTAAGCATGGTTAGTAATGATCAATCAATTGTGAATTAAAGCACATTTCCTGTAGGTGCGCACGCATACTGCCGGGCACTAGGTCACCGGTCACACCATTTATACCTAAAGAGATAAGAAGCACGGTACTACAGCTATACAACACTGTGCACATGGTCCGATGCGGATATTGTATAGTCAATCGCCAATCGATTATCATCATTCAGTTTAATTTGTAGCACGACCTTATTATTTGAGTAAGCGCGCTATTTGAATCCAGTATTATCCACACGTTTATTACACTTTTTAAATAACCTGAACGCACTTTAGCATGGGATGGCACCCGACATACAGACCGTGTCAGATTTCTAAAATGAATATATATACATTTATATCGCTATATTTTTGGCATTTCAGAAGAGATATGACAATTAAAACCTATTGGGTACATTCTTGGGCATATACACAATGTATAATGATAACAAAGTTCATGGTAATGTATTTATATTTAACATGAATTGAGAAACAAATGTTATACATGTTATATAATTCATGAACAAATTCTTCAAAACATCACTTTTATTAGTTTAATTCATAATGAATCTAAATACAAACTATGACATTTGGATATAACAGTACATTGTTTATATGTTCAAGAATGTACCCAATAGGTTTTAATTGGCATATCACTTCTGAAATGCCATAATTTTAGAGATATAAAGGCATATTATTTCAGAAATATATCAAGGTCTGTGAGTCGGTCACCATCCCATACTAGAGTGCGTTCAGGAAGTTATGAAAAATGTTATACACGTGTGGATAACACTGGATTCAAAATAGCGCACCTACTCAAAGGATGAGTTCGTGATAGAGATTAAACTGAATGATGATAATCGATGGGCCATCAACTATAACAATGTCGCATCGGACCATGGATCGCTGCACATGGCCGGTATCAATTCTTATCTCTTTAGGCATATTAGTCTCAGCTACAACCATTTTTATGATTTCCTTTCTTCATACGATCTCCTTCACGACAACCAATATGGGTTCAGGAAGAACCACTCAACCGATCTTGCACTTGTTGACATTTATAACAAACTTTCTTCTGCTCTCTCCAACATCACACGATTGGCCTATTTCTAGACCTGTCAAAGGCTTTCGACACTATTGACCACTCAATCCTTCTCTCTAAACTAAATCACTGCGGTATCCGTGGTACGCCTCTAGCCTTGCTCTCTAACTATCTTCATAATTGAAAACAGTTTACATCCTTTAACTCGCACTCTTCAAATCTCCTACCTGTTCAATGTGGCGTACCCCAAGGCTCTATACTCGGACCCCTTCTATTCCTGATCTATGTGAATGACATTCCAAATGCTTCAAAGAAATTATCATATGTTCTCTTTGGTGATGACACCAACATTTTTATGTCACACCCTGATTTTACTACTCTAATTTCTACCTTTAATGATGAGCTACAACATGTGTCGAACTGGTTCAAGGCTAATAAACTTTCCCTTAACGTTAGCAAGACAATTATATTATATTCGGCTCTAATCGGCATACCTCCGCACATTCTGCTACCATTTCTATTGATTCTACCCCTATTTCACCTGTTAACCATACCAAATTCCTCGGCGTTATTATTGAAAAACATCTAAACTGGAAACTTCACATCGCTAATACATGTACTCGGGTGACTAGAAGTATCGGTATACTCCGGCGATTACGCTATGACCTTCCCTCTTCTATTCTGCTTACTCTTTATAATACACTTGTCTTGCCATACATATCTTATTGCAACATTGCATGGGCAATTACTCTATCCAAACATATATCCCTAAGCCCATGGTCGAGCACGGATATGACAAAAATCGACAAATTATTTATCTATCAAAAGAAGGCTTTGCGTATCTGCGCTGGTACATCATATGACTCGCATTAATGCCTTTATTTCACAACTTTAATACTCTTAATATCTTCGATATCAACAAACTTCAAACTGCTTTATTTATGTTCCGTTTCAATAATAACGCTCTCCCAAATTCTTTTGGGGGTTTCTTCTCTAAACATAAAGATCTTCACAATTATAACACTAGAAACGCTAATAACTTTATTTTTGATAATATTAAATCTAAAGTAATTCAATAATCTATAATGGACCTAAAATCTGGAACTCGCTTGACTCTACTCTAACTAGTTGTACACAAATAAACCGCTTCAAAAATAGTTATAAAAAGAATTTGATCTCTGAGTATCTCTGAGTTTGTTTGTATGATCATATTTGTTCATATTTTGTTATGTCGTTACCTGTCATTGTACTCTTTTCACTTCATTAAACCATCTCCCTACTTATCATAACAACCTCCTATAGTAGTAGTATACGGGTTTTTTTAATTCTTGATATTTACAGCGGTGGAACCAAACTTAAAGCATAGCTTCCAGGCTTAATGGCTTCTCCGCACACTTTCCAACATCACCTTTCTGGACCACACTCATCGCCTATATATTATTAGCTTATCCTTTGTATCATTCTTTTCACTATATATCGTCTAGATTTATCTCTTTCATGATATCATACCATTCCTGAATATAAATTGTTTTCTTGATGTTATATTTTGTTATATTGTTATATCTGTATGTTGTTGGATTGTGTAAATAAATCTTATGAATGAATGAATGAATGAATGAATGAATGAATGAATGAATGAATGTGTAATATTGCTACTTGAGAGATGTTAGGCCAAACAAAGAAGATTGTCTGGCAGATTGTTTGTCTCAGAAGCCCGCCCGCATTGGTATGTGAAATGAGCTACGGCGCGTAGGCAGGGGTGTGCCACTCAGCTTGCCTATCGGAGCCCACTTTTAAATTAAAATTTAGTCAGCATAGAATTGATGGCGCTATACTGATAAGGCGTGATTGTAGCAGACGATGCATGGTAGACACAAACGGCCATTAATTTTGAATTTCCATTGCTTTCAATGGTAACAATGGATTTTGCCCGGGATTTTGATTATATGACCCCATAAAATTCATCACACGTTGAAACTAAATTATTTTATCCAAAAACCGCTGGAGTTGGATAACCAACTCCAGTGTCAGTATTATTTTTTGACAGCAAGCTGTGTGTAAATCTACCGCGTGAATAGCGCCACTAATTCTATGCTGACTAAATAATGACGTCAAACGCGTCATGCGCCGGTCACCGACGCATTCCAAACGATTACCAAAATGTATTCAAATATGCAAAAGAGACCGTTTTCGCTACGTACGTTAGTATAGGACTTTCCTATCCCAAAATTAATAGTATCCCTGAGGCCTAAATGGGGATTGGATTTTTTTTGATTTTTTTGTTGTTGATTTTTTACAAAATATTTTTTAAAAAAGGTCTCTGTAAGCTTGGATTAGCAACAACAAAAATCGTATAACTCAGCCTTTTTTCTTAAAAAAATAAATCAAAACAAATCGCACAGCACTTACCTTTTTGCCAAATGTTTCTGAGACAAACATTCTTCTTTGTTTGGCCTTAATAACATTTAGTTGTCATTAGAACTGTTAATTAAACGAAATGGATACATTTAAAAAAAAAAAATCATCATGTGTAACATTGCTAGTTGTGAGATGTTAGACCAAACAAAGAATATTGTTTGTCTGAAGCCCGCCCGCATTGGTATGTGAAATGAGCTACGGCGTGTAGGTCTACGCGCTGAGGCCTAAATGGGTTTTGGTTGTTTTGGATTTTGTTTTTTGGATTTTGTTTTGGATTTTTTTTAGATATTCTTGATTTTTTACAAAATATTTTTAAAAAAAGGTCTCTGTAAACTTGGATTAGCAACAACAAAAATCGTATACCTCAGCCTTTTTTCTAAAAAAAAAGAAATAAAAAAAATCGCGCAGCACTTACCTTTTTTGCCAAATGTTTCTGAGACAAACCTTCTTCTTTGTTTGGCCTTAATAACATTTAGTTGTCATTAGAATTGTTATTTAAAAGAAATGGATACATTTTTAAAAAAAAATTAAATCATCATGTGTAACATTGCTAGTTGTGAGATGTTAGGCCAAACAAAGAAGATTGTTTGTCTCAGAAGCCCGCCCGCATTGGTATGTGAAATGAGCTACGGCGTGTAGGTCTACGCGCTGAGGCCTAAATCAGGGGCGGAAATTTCTTGTTAGGTGTGGGGGGGATGATAATTTTTGCCCCTAAAAAATTAAATGTAGCTGGTACCATCCATGCGGTGCGCAGCACCGCACTCCGAGCTATGCTCGGACAGGGGGGAGTATGAGGGGGGATGTGCCCCCCTCAGAAGTAGAAAATTTTTCAATTTTCAAACTCATTTGGTGCGATCTGGTGTATACTTTTGACGAATATTGTATTGAAAAGCCATCGCTTCATTTTCAATAAATATTTTGTTTTTTATCAATGAACAAAAGTTGAGCATTTTTTATACTGATATATTCTTGATTTTAGTATAGATGGTTTAAAAGCTCCAACAGGGGGGAGTCTGAGGGGGGATGTGCCCCCCTCAGAAGTAGAAAAAAATTCAATTTTCAAACTCATTTGGTGCGATCTGGTGTATACTTTTGACCAATATTGTATTGAAAAGCCATCGCTTCATTTTCAATAAATATTTTGTTTTTTATCAATGCACGAAAGAAGTTGAGCATTTTTATACTGATATATTCTTGATTTTAGTATCTATATGGTTTAAAAGCTCCAACAGGGGGCGTCTGAGGGTGGGGGATATGCTCCCCCCCCCCCCCCCCCCCCCCCCCCCCTGAGAAGTAGAATATTTTTCAATTTTCAAACTCATTTCGTGCGATCTGGTATACTTTTGACCAATATTTTATTGAAAAGCAATCACTTTATTTCTGATCAATATTGGCTTTTTAAATAGACAGATAGGCCTATACCGGAAAGAAGTTAATTAGTTACCTCCAAAAGATGGATTCTTAACGTACATACGCGTATGTATCCTAACCAACGTACAATAAACTCAAAACGTTCTTATGTCCCTCCCTCCCTCTCTTTTTCCTTTTTTTCTTCTCCTTTTTCCCCTTTTTTTCTTTCTTTTTTTCCTTCCCCCCCCCCCCTTTTTCCTTTTTTTTTTGGTAGATGTGAAAAATCAGGGGGGGATGATTACATTGACCATCCCCCCCCAGGTCAAAAAGTGGGGGGGATAAATCCCCCCCATCCCCCCCGGGATTTCCGCCCTTGGGCCCTAAATGGGTTTTGGGTTTTTTGGATTTTGTTTTTTGGATTTTGTTTTGGATTTTTTTTAGATTTTCTTGATTTTTTACAAAATATTTAAAAAAAAGGTCTCTGTAAACTTGGATTAGCAACAACAAAAAATCGTATACCTCAGCATTTTTTCTAAAAAAAAAGAAATAAAAAAAATTGCACAGCACTTACCTTTTTTGCCAAATGTTTCTGAGACAAACCTTCTTCTTTGTTTGGCCTTAATAACATTTAGTTGTCATTAGAATTGTACTCTTCATGTACAGGTATGTAGGGCCTATACATTACACGTACCACATTTGTTTTCGTCGGATTCATCTACGCATTGCGGCCGTTCATCACATCTTAACGATAGATCAAAACAACCATATCCAGAATCACATTGAAACTCCTCCATATGACAAGGAACTGTAAAAATGACATTACGAATGCAAAATTCACTAATAATAATAATAATAATAATGGATGGCATTTATAATGCGCCGTCAATCTAGGTAAAACTATTCCGAGGCGCAAACATAAAACAAAAATACAAATTAACATGAAAAATACATAAACAAGGATGATGTGCATATACATGTACATATGTATAATACAAAGAAATCAATTATAAACTGAGTCAAATAATCTTGTTTTTAACAAGTTCTTAAAAGAGTCAAGTGAATCACAGCATCTTAAATTATAAGGTAGTGAGTTCCAGAGAGTTGGTGCAGCAACCGAAAATGCGCGATCTCCAAATGAAGAAGTAGTCCGTGGAACAACAAGTAAAAGTTTATCAGTGGACCGGAGAGTACGTTTTGGATGATATGGTACAAGAAGATTAGCAATATATGTTGGTGAAGTGCCATGCAAAGCTTTCCAAGTTAAAAGAAGAAGTTTAAAATGAATTCTTTCGCGAACAGGAAGCCAGTGGAGATCTTTCAATATTGGAGTGATATGATCGAATTTTTCCTTGTCTTTGTGAGAACGCGAGCAGCTGCATTTTGAGCAAGTTGTAGTTTGTAAAAAAAAAGAAATAAAAACAATCGCACAGCACTTACCTTTTTTGCCAAATGTTTCTGAGACAAACCTTCTTCTTTGTTTGACTTACTATCAAGATTAATAGGTAATATATTATTGATTTTATTGATTAAGTTCAATTGCACACTGAATGTCGATTCTAATACAGGGTGTGTCAAAAAAGTGTCCTAAGTCATGCCATACAGGGTGAATAAAAAGAATAGGACTCTCTTTCAGCATGAATTAAATCCTTATTAAAATTGTCATTGTAAAGTCCAACTAATAAAGTTAAAATCCTGAAAAGATGAGAAAAGGAAAGTGTGTAGTCTTATTATGCTAAATTATTCTTATTTTTATCATGCTTATGGCAGAAATTGAAGTTGACTTACAAGTCTATTTTTTAAGTCTTAATGTTCTCTGTCAATGATTGGTATAAATACACTATTGACATGATTGGTGCTTTCCTACCACAGCTTTTCTACATGCTAAGACTTTCTCATGAGAACACTGAGCAACATTGAACATTGCACAGAAATATTCATGCATCAAATTTGTGGTTTATGTAGCTATTAATGATTTGTGCTAGAATTAAGAGAAAAATCAAACTAATCTTTGTCATTGTTATTGATAGATAATTAACAATATTTATGAATGCAAAGTATTGAAATGTAAACCATGTCATTTTCTGGTTTGTATGTGTAATTCACATTGTACAAATTAGCAAATGATATGGTTTACGCAAATTAATCCCAGATTCCAGTGGTTTTGAAAAAGTAAAAAAACGCCATGAACCAGAGTCATATGTTTTTGGATTCACCCTGTATTACAAATGTGTGCCTTTGTCTTCTATCAAATACACTTTATCCCATTGAATTTTACCACCTTACTACCGAGACATGATCAATTCAGTAATAAGAGTGCGAATCCCACTTTGGCCACTTTTGAACAACAAAAGATAACATTCAACTGAAAAAAATACCCTTGTGATTCCGATGATGATTATAGGATATGTCAATGAATTGTTAGAAATACATCTAAAATTCAAATATGCTGTGGTTTGTCATGGATAATAATGGATGAAAATTTGTTTTTCTGCTCAAATTTGACTTACTATCAAGATTTAGTAGGTAATATATTATTGATTTTATTGATTAAGTTCAATTGCACACTGAATGTCGATTCTAATAAAAGAGTTATCTGCACGTTAAAAATGGTCAAAGCGGAATTGAACATGCCTGAGTAGATTTGCCATAATATGATAACGAAAGCTCCAAAATGGATAGAAATCTTTTTCTTATGACACATTAAAGATTGCTGCACATGATTATACAGGGTGTCCCAAAAGTCTATGCATGTTTTTGATGAGTCATATCTCATAAATATAAATCATATGGTATAAATTTAACCATATTTTGATAGACGAGATTTGGGAAATTATTTTGATACCAAACACAACCCTATTGGTGAACCCACAACATTTTGAAACTGGTTGAAAGTCTTTGGCCGTGTGCCAGACCCACCCATACCAAGTACCACACATTGTTGCTAAAAGCAGGTGCGCATAAATTAACGGTATGAAAGCAACGTTGCGCATTAGTCACAGTTCATTGCAACATTAATGTTATTTCCAAACTCGGTCACTCACAACATAAATAGGCGTAGTAGACAACATTGCACAGCAACAGTCTTCCTTCAAGATGGTTAACAGCATAGATAAGCGAATACAAATTGTATGGTTCTACGCTGAAACAAATTCAGTTCAACTTACTCAACAAAAGTTCAATAAACATTTCAAAGTGAAACGCGCACCAGGAAGCATATCCATTCTGAAGTTGGTGGATAAATATATTTTAAACTGTTCATGATTTGTCTCGATGTGGTAGAAAAAAGACTGGTAGAACAACAAGTCACATTGATGTCATAAGACATGCAGTAGCCAAAAGTCCAAAGAGATCTATTCGCCGACTTTCCGCAGAAAACAAGATTAAAAGATCAACTGTTCACAGAATTTTGCGTAAGAACTTGAAGAAGTTTCCATACAAGATTCAGACCAAACAAAACATTAAAGCAGCGGACAGAAAAGCAAGAGTGGTATGTGTGACATAGTTTGTTATTATGATGAGATCATTGTAATGTAAAATTCTAAATATTACAATTGACGGATCACTTTCCGTGTAACCAACTCTACCCGTCTTTTTGTTAATCTCAATAGGTATGGAAGTATAAAATTACATTTTTGCAGTAATACATATTTTACTTCTAGGGTAGTATTACAAACAAATGTTACTCCAATGTTTGGTATCAAAATGATTTCCTACATCTCCTCTTTCTATATGTATTAATATTTTCAATACGACTTATATTTTGTGAAATACAAAGCTTCAAAGTCGTGCATAGACTTTTGGGACACCCTATAAGTACTTCACGTCCAACTTTTGTATTTTTCATGGCTAAATATCATGTTTCACATGGGACACTTTTTTGACACACACTGAAATCATACTTCAAACTTTAACGTTATATATGCCTCGCCTGTTTGGCACACATATTAATTATTACAGCTACAATTGATATTTTGATGCAACTAAGAGTGTAAAGATTGTATGACGAGGTCAAATTGGGACTTTTTCATTGCAGGATTCGAAAACGATTGATCTAAATTGGACCGATTCATATATGCACAAACAAAGGTATGCAATATCTGTTTCATGTTTCATGCCATATTAAAAACGCTCACATGAATGAATATCTTATGCATGGACGAACTATTGATTGCAAATAAAACTCTGTTACTCTTATCTCTTCTTACCATAAACTTGACTGGACCACAATCGAAGCATATAACCGTCATCTCGGTATATCCATCATCTGACTTGAATGTTATCCATATCATAGAAGCATTCAATGTGACGCTATTCGGTGATTTAGCCCCGCTTAGATGCAGAACCCGCGTGTCAAGACTCACATTAGCGCCTAAACCAATATCGAATGTATCATATCTGTCCGTTTGGAATTCATCGAAGATCATTACTATGAATCTTTGGTGGTAACGAGATATTGACACGATAAGCTTCGCGGATATATGGCGGGATAAAAGGGTGATGTCAGTGTCACAATCGCATTTTCCTCTAGGAACAGAGTCCTACTTTGACAATAATCTGTGTCGAAGAAAACGCAAACAATTAATAATTAGCGTTTTGAGGCGTGTAGGTTTCGTGTAGGCCCATTTGAATTAACGAGCAAAAGGATGGTTCAACACCAGTATAATGTAAGCTATATCACGGATTTACATGAAGCCTATATTATAACTCTAAGTTTAACCAGTGGCGGATCCATGATTAAAATTTACGGGGGGGGGGGGGGGGGGGGGGGGCTGACCAAGACAAAAAATAATAATTGGTACTCCAAACAAATTGTAAAAGGTCCCCTAATTTTTTTGCCGTTAGCTCGTGAAAAAAAATCGTACAATGTGCCAAACAAAATTTGCCGCCAGCTCGTGAAATACACAAGAAAAGGTATATTGTCAAATTTTACGGGGGCACGTCCTTGACATACTTATCATAAACCGACTGGTTGCAGTCAATATAACAATGTCACAACGAGAACGTAACCGGCGAATAGTAGTTGAAGAAACCGGTGTCTTGCGCAAGAATAGTATCTTCTCAAAGAGAGTCTCTTTGCTCATCGCGCCCAATCTTTTTTTACCGTATGGTTACAGTTTATCATACTTCCACGGTGTTATCTAGTTTTATCGCACAATTTCGATGTTTGAAGAAATTAATTATATGGATCATTCTCAGTATTATAAAGGCGTGGAGGATTCAAATACTTTATTCACCACTTTTTAAAATCTATTTAGGTATTTTAAATGTTTAACATTTGATTTGTAAACAATCCGAGCCACACAATCCGAGCCATTCATAAAGAGTCGTTTTGAGAAAGGACTAGTTTTGCGCAACCAAAAGTAGTCCCTTTCGCGAAAGTAGTGTTTTAGGGTGGATTTTTTCGCCCAATTGACAAGATAACGACAGCTGATGAAGCAACCCAACATAAACATTAGCTCAAATGCTCAACCAAACATGTACATGCATATTGCATAGCGTAATAATCACTACGTTTCCACCCGCTCAAAAATGTGAATGCTAAAAAACATGTCCTAAAGCCAGCTAAGTGCACCTCTACAACCCGATAAGGGAGTATTCCATAAATACTTTGGTGATAGCCTGACATTTTTATCATCTTGACACCCCCCCCCCCCTTCCCATAAACACTGTTATTTTGTTTTCCCAAACACTGTTATTTAGGGTGAATTTCTTTTTCGTGATCCCAGTCCAAGTTATGCACTTATCAATTGCAGTCCCGGCCCCGGGGATAGCGGGGATTAGGGCCGGGACGTACAAATTGCCGATGTGACGTCCAGGGTACAGTCGTGTAGTGACGGTCCACGCAGGGCGGGGCACCATTTTGTGTACGTCCCCGTTACAGTCCCGGCCCCCCATAGCCGGGACAAAGTGTATACACCCCTGCTACTCTTCCGGTGTATACATTTTGTGTACCAAAGCGTACGCCCCCGCTATGTATGTGCACACCCCGGCTATGGTCCGGGGTGTGCATGTGTACCCTAGCGCACACCCCTGCTACACTGCCCGGCCACTCCCCGGCTTATTTTTCAGTGGTGTACGCCCCTGCTACACGCCCCAGCTATGCGGGGGCATGTTTTGTACGTCCCCGGTACACGCCCCCGCATAGCCGGACAACGTACGGTCCCCGCATGGTCCCTGCTATGCCCCGGGTCCCCCGGGGGCCGGGGATACAATTGATAAGTGCATTACTGAGCAATATAAGGCTATTAAATGAAAAGTTTCCTGTTACCTTTTTATGCCGAGTGACTGAGGGGACTTTCAGGGGGGCGTCAGCGAACATACCAAGCGGGTACGCATCCGTGTCCACAAATAAATGTCGAAAAGGGTCCAGATTTCATCACACGACGTCGTCCACGTCTTTCTGAAAAAGGGGTACTTTTTAGGGGGCATGCAACGCACTTTAGGGTATCCAACAGTATCGACGTTTAGGGGTACTAAATGTTGTATGTGTGTGACTTTTCAATAAACATGCAAAATGTTGAAAACAATCTTCAATATTTCCCTACTTTAAAGGCATATTATGTGATCTTTTCCAGAGAGCGCCCTCTATTCATGATTTTTTTTAGAAAGTAGATTTTCTTGCAGATTTACATTTCCGATCATAAATCATACATACATTCCAAGTTACAGAGCGATACGATTCCTAATTACCTCAAAACCATGGTTATAGAGTGAATTTAGAGTGAAAAATATAAACTGTCGGGATTCCGACAGTTTATTTTCACTCTAAAACCATGATTTTGAAGTAATTAAGAATCGTATCGCCTTGTAACTTGGAATGTATGCATGATTTATGATCAGAAATGTAAATCTGCAAGAAAATCTGCTTTCTATTTTTTTTCGATGTTGAGGGCGTTCCCTGGAAAGATCACATAATATACCTTTAATTGTATATCCCATGCATATCTGTATGAATTACTTGTATTTTTGATTATTTTCTGAGTTGCAGTGAACCAATTGATTGGCCCATCAGAGCTCTCTGTTGAGAGTTACCCATTTGATTTGAAATCACTCAGTTCATTAACTTTGTTAATGTCTGTTGGGCTATTGTTCACATTTGCTCTTTATATACAAAAAACAAACAATGACCTAGATGAGCACACTTTATTATAGGTATCTCATTTAATTAAAATGAAAATGAGTCAACACCAATTCTGATAATGAATATTGCTTTTATTATGTATACACCTTGGAATGAGTAGAATATCAATATAAATATATCTTCTAGAGAGCGCATGCATACAATAAACTGTTATGTCAGATCTTAAAGGTATATTATGTGATCTTTCCAGGGAACGCCCTCAACATCGAAAAAAAAATAGAAAGCAGATTTTCTTGCAGATTTACATTTCTGATCATAAATCATGCATACATTCCAAGTTACAGGGCGATACGATTCTTAATTACTTCAAAATCATGGTTTTAGAGTGAAAATAAACTGTCCGAATCCTGACACTTTATATTTTTCACTCTAAATTCACTCTAAAACCATGATTTTGAGGTAATTAGGAATCGTATCGCTCTGTAACTTGAAATGTATGTATGATTTATGATCGGAAATGTAAATCTGCAAGAAAATCTACTTTCTAAAAAAAATAATGAATAGAGGGCGCCCTCTGGAAAAGATCACATAATATGCCTTTAACAAACAGAAAGTTGAGGGCTCAATCACAATATAGTAATTAGAAACCCCCAATTTCACGAACAGATGTTGTTGTTTATTTGCATGAAGATGCAGCAACACAAGACATGTTGATGCCACAAAATGGTAAAGTGAAATTCGTTTTCACAATTTTGTTTGGGCATCACAATGGAGCATTATTGTGCTATCTTCTCAGGGGACGCCCTCTGTCCTTGATTTATATATCTGAAAGCAGATTTTCTTGCAGATTTACATCTGATCATAATATATTCTGAGTTACGGAACGATATGATCACTAATTACTTCAAAATCATGGAATATATTAAGATTCATGATCAAAATGTAAATCTGCTTAAAGGCATATTATGTGATCTTTTCGAGAGAGCGCCCTCTATTCATAATTTTTTAGAAAGTAGATTTTCTTGCAGATTTACATTTCCGATCATAAATCATACATACATTCCAAGTTACAGAGCGATACGATTCCTAATTACCTCAAAATCATGGTTTTAGAGTGAATTTAGAGTGAAAAATATAAACTATCGGGATTCCGACAGTTTATTTTCACTCTAAAACCATGATTTTGAAGTAATTAAGAATCGTATCGCCCTGTAACTTGGAATGTATGCATGATTTATGAACAGAAATGTAAATCTGCAAGAAAATCTGCTTTCTATTTTGTTTTCAATGTTGAGGGTGTTCCCTGGAAAGATCACATAATATACCTTTAAACAAGAATCAAGTATAGAGGGTATCCCCTGGAAATTTGTGTTGTTAAGCTATAATAGAAAATGTAAGCTTTCAGACCTCAACATTTATTTTGCATTATTAGGATACTGTTTTAACCTTAGGGAGCGATCACTATTTACACCGGGGGGTGGGGGGGGGGGGGGGGGGGGGGCGGTGGAGGAAATCAGTGGGGGTGGGGGGGGGGGGATGGAGGAAATCAGGGGGACACAACATTTTATTCTGGCAGAGAGGGACATGTCATTTTGATGGTCAACAGTACAAAGATGAAAAAATGAGTGCGCACATGTCTCCCAAAAATAAATTATTTGTATTGGACACTCTTCTTTAGAGCCAAAATGTACATCAATCATAGCAAAAATAAGTGTAAATTTGATTTTTTAGCACGCTTTTATTAGTGACAACAATATTGTCGGTTTGTTTTCATTTCTTGCTCGTCAATATGAAAAACCTAGCTACGCCACTGTTGACACACCCTGCATTCTTCATAGACCTGTAGGTTGAAGTTGTTTTGTGCATACCGATGATGTCCTCAATTAGGATGGCACTCAGTGGCGTAGCTAGGATCTTTTTCAGGGGGGGGGGCAAGATTTCTGAAATTTTCGTAAAAGGTTGCCCCACATTTTTTTCCAGTCACCAACTCGTGATTTTCACGTAAGTGTGTGGGGGGGGGGGGGGGGGCTGAGGTCAAAAAATATTGCACGGTAAAAAAATAATCGCACAGTACATGTATAACATGTAAAATTTTGCCTTATATTTGACTATTTGGGCTGAATATCCAGTACCCCGCACGCAATCTCGGTCTTTTATCATTTTTTTCCCCCTATTTTCTTTTTTTTTTCGCCTTTTTAATTTTTTTTAGAGGGGGTGGGGACACAAATGGGTTTTTTCCATCAGGGGGGCATTTGCCCCCCCCACTGAGCTACGCCACTGATGGCACTGAGATGTTACTGTAGGCCTACTATGATAAGAGCGAGGTGTTATCATGAAGATTTATGTTGATGTTCTTCTAATAATGTTCACTTCTTTATACCATACACTCTTATATTTTATGGTTTTATTGGGGGGTGATGAAAAAAATTTAAGGGAATGTGCCACCAAATAGGTTACCATTTTTCACTCTCTAGTAATTGAATGACCCGGCCTTTTCAAACTCATATTGGGAACATTTATGGGTCCAAAATCTATTATTTTGCTGTTTTTCATTGAAATGTTAGCAAAATATGTCCATTGTCACCGGAAATTGTTAACTGTTTGTGTCAATTTTCATTTTTCTGTGCAAAACCGAAATACTCATGTGGATTGTGGGGTACCCATAAGCTGGGTCTAGCTGCCTGATTTTGGAGGGTCCAAAAGTGTGAAAATAGTAGAACGATAAAAAGTCCTGAGGGCAAGACGTTATTCTGGAGAAATTAGCAATAATATGCTAAATAAATAATACCGAAAGGCCAATACCAATGACATATCCTCCACTCCCCGACCCCACATTCATCAAATCTGTCGCCAAAAGTGTTGTCGCTGTTGTGGGTAAAGACGATGAAAGACCAAACAAAACTTTTTTCTTCTTTTTTAAATTGTAAAAATGTCATTTTTTAATACTTGGAACATCAATTTTTGTGTGCGACAGTTTGTTTCAGGCCCAGCAAATTGTTGCTCTAAACTCAATTGCTGGTTTCCATTCAATTCACCACCAAAACACACATGGATATTTATCAGATTTGTGCACTACCGGGTGATTAAATAAAAGAGAACCCATTTTTGCCAGCAATTTTCAGCTACTTATAGGCCTATACTGGTCAATTTTTTAGATATTTTTACATCATGCAAAATAGAGTGGCTATTATGAATTACAGACCCAAAAATACTTGACCTAGCTTATTTTGTTTATGAAATATGGAAGGTTAAAGATGTGTTAAATTGATTTGTCAATGGATTACTTGAAGGTTCATCCCAGATAAGTCAAATTTAGCCAAGAGAAGGTTTCTGTGGACCACAAATGTAACCTTTTAAATTCCATATTTCATAAACAAAATAGCCACCTTTTTATACAATGCAAAGATATTTATATCAAACTTAACTGGTAAGCACGCTGAAAGGGGTTTTAACCACCCGGTATGTACATGTAAAGGATGTCCATAACATAAGCTACACAAATGAGATTTTTCAATCAGGTGCATTTTGGTGCAGGCTTGTTGCTTGTATTATAAGTTTGATATCATACTTTGGTCAAAAAAGGAAAGGCGATATTATATGCTTAAATCGCTTACAGTATCAAAATCAGGAATGTCCTGGAAAACAAAACAATTTATTTTATTTTAAATATTTACCCATGGCCATATGCTGTTCAAATTCATCCAATGTTGCAAGAATCCTTGGGAGATTCTTGCCAAGGATTTTGAAAGAATCTTTAGATTCTCCTTCAGTCAAATAGTGTGTTCTGCAGATTACCTACGAGAATCAACTTGTGATTCTGCAAATTTACTGGAAGGTATTCTTAGCTACATGTAGAATGGATTTTTGGATTCTCTACAAATTTCAATACATACTGGTATTGATGGGCGAGGGTCCCCTGGTCACCCTTGGGAGCCAGAGTTGTTCCCACATTCTACTGTGAACAGGCCAGCATCTGCTCATCACATTATGATGGCGCTCTAACACTGCAAATTATGAGCATTTACTTTTGGACAAACTAAAAGTAAACTCAAAAGTGAACGCAATACTAAACATTTATGTGAGCCCAACAACTAAGCTGTTTTCTACCCACCCTCTAATAAATAACTGTCCCATTATATCACAATTGGTGGAAACATCTGTGATTATATTCAATCACTTGGAGCGTGCTTTGAGGTCAATTTGATGCAAAATGCAAGAAAAGTTTAGTTTGGGTTTACTTTTATGTTTACTTTTGTGTTTAGAATTGCGTTTACTTTTGAGTTTACTTTTTATACTGTGTATACTTTTTATAGTTTGTCCAAAAGTAAACGCTCATAAATTGCAGTGTCATAGCATAACCCCTTGCATTCCTAATTTCAAGTCTCACATGCTCTCACGTTGCACTTCCATAATGCTTTAAATGTTCTTAGTGCTAGTCCATTCTCAAAATATATTTGCACTACGTTCTTCTCTGCGTGTGTAAAGAAAGTTAAAAAAGAACCTCCTGCATGCTCCATCAGTCATAAGCTCATTTTCGGCGTTTGACGAATAAACATAGCATTAAATAACTAGAACAACAAAGTCTCCACACTAAAAGTTGGGTTGTACTGTAAACCTGCTGCAAATGCCAGAAGAACACTATACTTTTCCTGCTTGGATGAATGAATAAGCTCCATTAGTATAACAGTAGCAGCACCATGAGGATGTTCTATTAGCTGGGTGGATGAGGCAGCCATGAATCCAAATGCATCCTAGATAATTCTTCCACTTGTATGTTGTAAGTTTCTCATGCTTCTGCAGCACCACTGTCAGTGTCTGTGGCCCTGAAATATTGAATAAAATTAAATACATTATCTTTTACATGAATTACCTCATATAATTAGTAAGCATACATCTGTTTATACTGTCCAAATGGATACAGGCCAAACATTCCCTTTTCAATTTCGTAGAATTGGTACATAAAATACACTTGTTTTATTCATATGTTTTTAGAAGTCCAGGCTGACAATTTATGTATTGTATATAAAACTTACAGGCATTTGTTAAAAGTGTGTGTAGCCTATGTGATAATTAATATACAAATTATGGTGTTGTTTTTGCAATACATATTAAGACCTGTATCCTTGTACGTAGTTAATCGATCACAGTTTCAAGCTAAACCCGCGTCTAACTTTGACTTTGGACACATCGTTTAACTAGATGTAATTCTCAAAAAATTGTTTAACTTAAATACGCGTCTACCTCTTTAAACATGGGTATTGCGGTATTTTAAAGCGTGTTTAACTAAACTCATACACCAACTGTAGGCCTGGAATTATCATTCAACAGTGTGTGCTGCAAGCTGACATTCATATCGTGTAGTATTAAAAATACACATATGCTTTTGAGGTATTTGGTCGATATCTATTGCAATCCATTAGGGCCACAACAAAAATAAATACCTGTAATACAGTAATGCACGACCACTCTGGGGACAAAATTTGCGGAGTTTAAAACCGTGTTTTGTTAAACACATTGTTTAAAAGATCAAACTCGCATTTAGATTAGACTTGCGTTTAGTTAGACATGGTTATAAGATAAAACCGTGTTTAGTACGAGAATACAGCCCTTAATGTTTTTCAATGTATGTTTTGTAAATATTGTAATTGTAACATTGCACCAATTCAGTGGTTTGCTGTGATAGCAATAAACACCATAAATGATAACAATAATAATAATGTCACTGTTTTTAAATTACAAGCTCTATCAGAACATAATATTTAATCAGTGGCATTGCCAGAAGGAGGAGGGGGCAGAAGCCTCCACCCCATTCCCTAAAATTACTCTATCGGTACACACTCCAGATGCCATCGGTACAACCGTACAAAGGCATTTTGTCCATGGGCATTTTTACGCCGGTTTGGAGGACAACATGCTCAAGGGCAATTCTCAAAATTCAAATTATCATCGGTACTCATGCCTTTCATCGGTATTTACAACTATGTTTTTCCCTCACCAACCTGTTTCAAAAAGCTGTCTAAGCTACGCTACTGATATTAAAAGGAAAATTAGTGCCGGGTTTTCATCATCGGGAAGGGGAGGCCCCAGTGGCGTTGCCAGGTTTTTCATATTGGGGGGGGGGGGGGGTGAAAAATGAAAGTGAACCGACAGAAAGTCCATTAAAAAAATTGCCGCCCAGTCAGAATTTTGAGAGTGGTATTCAAAAACCAACAGTGGCAAGTCTCAACCGACAGGACTCTATATTGGGGGAAACCCCCCTCTAGCTATGCCATTGGAACTTGGAAGGCCCTTAAAGGTATATTATGTGATCTTTTCCAGGGGACACCCTCAATCATCGAACAAAATTGGAAGCAGATTTTCTTGCAGATTTACTTTTCTGATCATAAATCATAAATATATTCCCAGTTACAGAGCTATATCATCCAAAAAAAAATGGAAGCAGATTTTCTTGCAGATTTACTTTTCTGATCATAAATCATAAATATATAAGTTACAGACCTATACGATTCCTAAATTTGAAAAGTAGATTGTCCTGGTGCCGGACTTTGAAGTAATTAGGAATCGTATCTGTGACTTATACAAGATCTTTATGATTTATGGTCAAAAATGCAAATCTGCAAGAAAAACTGCTTTCATAGTAAAAATCAATAATAGAGGGTGCTACTTGAAAAGATCACATATTAAATATGCCTTTAAACCAGGAATACTCTGTAATTTGAGGATGAACCACAAATAACTCTGGTGCTATGCAG
The DNA here is from genome assembly GCA_035610835.1 of Ophiura sarsii. Taxonomy (NCBI): domain Eukaryota; kingdom Metazoa; phylum Echinodermata; class Ophiuroidea; order Amphilepidida; family Ophiuridae; genus Ophiura; species Ophiura sarsii. The sequence continues at coordinate 48,601,815 of CM069451.1, read as the reverse complement.
TTATCTGACATGTGGTGAACCCAGTGGAGTGTGCAGGATTCCCATGGTGGACAGTGGCGGCACCAGCCTCATAATTGTTGTGGGGGCAAGACTTTTTTTAGGGGTGCATGAAAAAAAGGTGATGCACTTGTGCCATTTTATGCTATAAATGGGTGTATCCTTTGGTGTAATTCATTCATGAGTTAGACTGGTAAGACTCTATTACTGAATAAAGCTGTCTAATCCTTTAATTCTTTAACACAGCTTAATACAGATTTCGTGCTAGGTTAATTTTGTGCAGAATTACATGAAGGATAAACCTAAAAATGGTCAAATTTGGTCTAATACTAACTAATTTGGTATGAAAATTAAACCTAATTTAGTAAAAATATGTGCGCACAGCGCAGATTTTTTTTGTTATGCTTAAATTGTCTAATCCCCCCTTCCCGTGGTGCCGCCACTGATGAGGTGTTGTTTGATAATATTGAAACATATGGAAAAATATCTGCGAAGAACACAAATATTTTCAGTTTTCAAAATAAAATGGTGCGGAAGTGCAGACAAATTGGAGATTTTAACACTCAAATGGTCAGGATGACATAAAAACATGACCCCTGGGTTTTTATTAGGGCGAGGGGGCCAACCCCTAGTGAAGATTTGTTTTGAGGGATATGACACCCCTGCTTGCACCGCCTAAGGTCAGACTCAATTCATTCTTCAAAATGACTTTGTACCATTTTCCCCAATTATCTGTACCCGAAAACATGGGCCCACATTTGTGTAAATATTAACATGACGTTTATATAAGTAGATTTAAAAGAAGTATAATTACTAATACTAGGTCTATTTAAAAGTGAAAAAAGAGGACATTGCAAAATGTTGACCTGTTTGTGACGTCACACACGAATCTAGGGATTTTAGACGCAACCCTACACAGTGGCGTACCGGGGGGGGGGGGGGGGGGTGGGTGGTGGCCCCCCTGCCCCCTGAAATAACCCTGTCGGTACACACAAATTCCAGTCGGTACATTTCTGATTTTGACCATGCACATTTCCCCCCCCCCCCCCTGTTTCCTAAAGCTTGGTACGCCACTGACATTTCATTTCTGGATTTTGACAGATCACAAAATCAAAACCCAATATATGTGCCTCCTGTTGCCATATAATGATTACTTTGGTGCCATGTTTGTATACTTCATGAGTTCAGAGTTTCTTGTTCTCCATCCTCAAAAATAAGGATGTAAATCTTAACCCTAGATACTGCAGAAATATTACTTACAGTCACATGCCAGCACTTGTGATCTCTCTTTTTGTTGTCTGGCTATATGCAGTACAGTTGGATATCTAAAAGCTTAAACTTTGCAACGGCAGTCATAGATGCCACGGTTCCTGTTTTAACAAAAAGAAAAGGACAAGCAGAAACGATGTACATTAATGCATACAGTTAATGGTTTTGCAAGTTTCATACAAGTTGGTCAAAATTTCAGATCATTTCTAACACAGGATTAATTGAAATATATAGGTTTTGCCACCAAAAACCCATTTAATTGGATCAAAAATCAATATTTTCGAAAATGGGATCAATGTTTTATCCAGTGTTCAAACTTATATGAAGTTATGCCCCATGAAATAGCCCACCTCAATAATAAATTGCATGACAACTTTGTGTCTAGATAGTTACAGAACAGATGTCATGCCTTTTTTTCCTTGAGGGGTTTTGAGGTTTAGCTTTGTTCTTCAAGAAACTTCTATTGCATCTGGGAGACGGATCATTCGCATTGCAGCCTATTTTGGATGGAAGGGCCTATACATCAATACGCTACTTGCATGCAATCTCCATTTTAGAATGAAAGCGATGCTCTCCCCTCAGCACGCATGCGCCCAACCGTGTCATGCGATGCACAAACCTGCGTGAAACCATGACGCAGTGTTGGCGTGATAGTGTGTTATAATGCGTGGTGAGGGGAGAGCCTCACTTTCAATGGTTCCATCTGTACAGTGTAAAAAGGTCACATTCATGATTTTTAAAGTACCATACTTTATTTATAGGCAGGCATGTTACATTTTTTCTTTGAAAGTACATGTATGGCATTGTAGGCTAATCAAGTTTACAGAAACTGTTTTTGGTTTTTTTTCTACTGCGCTTGGTTTATACTTTTATGAAGGATTAAAGATGGCAGAATAATGGAAAGTATAGTATTTTTCATAATTGTGTGATGAATATTTGAGTTCCCTTGCTGCTATAGTTTTCATGTTCCAAATATAGTTTTAGTCGTTAAATATGAATAATGGCACCGCCACACCTTCGCTTTCCACCATTGGATAATTTTAATCTAAAAGATTATGCCTAAAAAAGAAGGTTTGATTGCGCAGACACAACCGAACCATAATATCTCAAAACCCCAAGCCTATTTTTTTTTTGATTTTAAGTAATGTATTATGTTGACAAATATATGTTAATGATCTTAATTTGCCAAACTTATCATCAAAATTGCCCTTTAAAACACCAAGGAGATGCTACATGTAATCCAAGATCCTACCACTATCTAGTGAAAAACAGAACATGTCAGACCATATTTTCAGCATGGTCTGAAGGTTTGTATACAGGCTGACAGCTGCACTTTTAAACAAAATACATGTTTCATGTATTATAGCCCTAACCAGCCAGGGTATGTTTTTACGGTGTGGAAACTGGGGGAGGGGGACAGAGTTTAAATTTTCAACCAAATACTCGTCGCGAAACCCCTGGGATTCGATCCCCGGACCCTCCAATCACCGTACCGTGCCCCTAGAATCACGTAGCTAAACCTGCCAAAGCTCACCCGGTACTTTAAGGACCCCAATGGAAATAATCTTTCTATGGAGGCTTTTTGGGCTATCCTTGGTACTCTCCTGGTATTTTATACATTTTCTCAATCCTGCCGCTTTCTTGCTTTTATAAATGTCTTTTATGTGTGCTTTTATATACATGTGATTTTTGATATTGTGTGATTATGTAATTTGAGTACTGAATAAATATGAATGATGAATGACATTAGTATATTGTACTAGAGTCAAAATAATCCCACACATAAATGTAAAGATCATCTCAGCACCAAGGGTCGCATTATGACGCGTCTGCGCTTCCTAGACCTCTCACTTTCGAATAGTGACGCGTCAGATTTCAAATTGGAAAGCCTTGCGGGTCCTGATCAAAATTGAAGGGACCCCTCACATTTGACGATGTATGGAAATGGAAACCTTAAGAAATTCTGTAAATTACATATCCATCCTTTGCTCACAATATAAATTCAATAAAACTGTCCTCATCATCGATCATACCCGTCGACCCCTAACTAACCAAACCATAAGTCATCGACTCATAGTGTGGCCTCTAATTTTCCTAAATCAGTTTCGTCCATTTTCAAATACCCATACTTCGGGACCTCTCATTTTCTTGAGGGACCCTTAAATTTGTTTTTTGAAGTCCTATGGGGTCCCGAAAAATGTCATGGGACCTCTCACATTTTTGATCCAGTGCTATCCCTGCTCAGCACAGGTCTTAGGAACACTCCAAAAATGTATCAAAATGTCCTGTCTGTCCCGTCCGTAAGGAGCCAGGTTTTTCAAGTTCCATTTTGTAAAATGAAAAATAACTGTGTTTTCTGATTATTTAAAAGTAAATAATAAAAGAGAAAAATTAAGATTTTCATGGGACAGCAGGTAGCTTTTTCAGTTTAAAGATTCAGTCCAGTCTGTCATGCACTACAGAACACTGAATCCCCTACATTTGTGATTGTTTACATTGACTTGAAACCTAACTTAATAGTAGATTAAACCTCACAGATATTTATTCACAGGCCTTCAGAAAAAAGGTACCACCATTTTGTCCCATCTGTCACGCTGGAAATGACCCACTGCAAAAAGTATCAGCATCAGGCTTAACAAAATATTTAAAACATGTCTGAAACATTTTGTAAAGTGTTTATACTTTATATTGTTGTTGTTGATCGTTTACCATTTATATTGTTGTTTATGTTAACCTTGCCCTTTCTCTTTACGAGTCGATACCTGCCTTGTGACTATATTTTTTAGGGTACTAGATCTTCAGCTAGTGGCCAGTTACAGTAAAAGTTACCAATCCAAAATGCAATAACTTAGCCTCTACAACATACATCATATAACATACCTTCATTAATAGCCATTATTATGGTACGGGCTCAAGTTTAATGTTGGCCACAAATACCACACAACCAAAATATAGGCCTTGTTTTTTCTGATGTTCCTTAATATTGTCATCCACGTTAGGACACATATTCTCTGAAAAGATATAAAGTAAGAACAAAAATAAGTGATAAATAAGCTTTGAGTTTGATTGAAAATATTTTATTTCAAGATTTTAAAGCCTTTGATTTTGAAATTAAGATACCAGCCCGACACCCAAATACCTGCTGCAGGGTCAGAAAGTCGAGAAGAATCCGAGAATCCATTCTTGCAATTGGTAAAGTTGCGAGAATCCATGTTCATTCTTGTAGATAATCAGTCTGTCTACAATGTATATAAAACACTATTTGAATGAACGAGAATCCATAGATTCTCGGCAAATCCTTACAAACAAGAATCTAAATGGATTCTTGCAATCTTTGAAGAACTTCTGAACCTGCGCTGGCATTCTGACCCAGCGCTGGCATTAAATACCTGCAAGCATTTCATACCCGCAGGCAGGTTTTGAAATAAGAATACAATTTATCAAAAGGTCCTCAGGACCCTTGCACCTGAAAATCCAAGGGTTCACAAACTTTGGAAATTTGACATGATTGGGGTTGGGATACTTTTGAATTCAGGATCAGGACGTCTCGGTAACTTGTATAATTGTCATGAGATATAAGTGTTTTAGTGTCATAGACCTGACAGGGAAGTCCTCTTTTGGTCTATACATTGGCTCGTTCGACATTTCAGACTATTTTAGAGCTATTTATTAGTTATTTTTAACTAAAAAAAGTCAGCCACGGGGCAGATTAGGACATGTACTGCACTGTCAAGGGTAACATTGTATTTTGTCATTTTTTTTTTTGGGGGGGGGGGGGCGCATGGCCTCTGACTCTGCCCTCCCACTCTGGTTACGGCACTGCCTAGGTGTTTCAATACACATATTTTGGAGTCAAAAGATGCATTATGTGGAATGTGGATTAATATACTACTAAAATATTTTTATTCATTCATTCAAGAGCACACCAAAGGCAACCGCAGCATGTGAGCCAGGGGGGGGGGCAGAAGTATGTTGTCCCGGTAGTGGCGTAAATTTTCGTAAATGGTTGCCCCAAAATTTTTCCCAGTCAGTCACCTCGTGAATTTCACGTAAGTGGGGGGTGGGGGGGGGGGGGGGGGGGTAGGGTCAAAAAAATGCGCACGGTCACAAAATTGCGCACGGTCACAAAATTTCGCACAGTCACAAATTTTCGCATGGTCACAAATTTTTACACGGTCACAACATTTCGCACGGTCACAACAAGCACAACAGTCAACAAATAATGCCAAGTCCTCAGTGTTTTATTTTTAGGTCCTTTTTTTTTCCTTATGCAAATTTAGCATCCCGGTATTGGGAATTTAGCGTCCCGGTAATTGGATCAAGGGGGGGGGGGGGGCAACTTGCCCCCCAGTCGGCACGCCACTGAGGGGCACGGCAATAGTTGGCCTTCGGTTTAGCCTGATTTTGAGGGCACAGAGGGCCATCACGTAAGAACCTCAACGGCAAATGCCTTCAGTGCCTTGTGTTAATTCGAGGGCTGACACTTACAGTCATTGTATAAATTCATTCCATAGCTCTACTACCACAACTAGTCTTATGCTTGGCAATTCGGTATACATACTTCTTTCACGTAGTTCAAGTTCAAGGCAGGGCAGGCCATATATTATAATAATTACCGTGCAACAAGACAGTGAACAATATCATATTTATTTTTTCGGTATAAGACCATTTAAAATAATAAACGTGTTTCTCGTCCCCACCCTCACCTATTTTTTGAGATTGACAAATATTTTTGTTGTTTCTAATTTTTCTTATTTGCCTCTTTAAATTTGTTTCATCAATTGGTGTGATAAAGAAGTGCTTGGGTATCATTTATAAACACAGTCCACACACTAGATTTCCAGGCTATGGGTAGAACAATGAGGACAAAAATAAATATTGAGGGCCTCCTCATTTTTATGATTTTAAAGACAAAGCTTCAACAATTGGAACTTAGCACAGAAATTAATAACAAATTTCTGACAAATAAAAATAATAAGGGCCTCTCACCGAATTTAAAAGTTTGGACGAGAAACACATTTTCTTTTTGAAACTCGAATTTGTAGAGGGTAGGGGTGTGTAACTGGACATTCTCAAAACAGGGGCTTGCCGAACTGACACATCCTAAGTTGGGGGTCTTGGCGAACGGCCCAAGTTGAAAACTTTTTTTATGAGCGGCGACAGGTCGTGAAAAGGGTTTTTTTGTGTCCCCGCACATACCTGTATGGCCAATATACGTGAGTACCCCCCAAAAAAAAACCTATAATAGGTCACCCCGGTCTTCCGGGAACTATGTGCCTTTTGCCGTTGACAACAAACCAGACAATTTAACTACCTATCACTATCACTCAGTTTTATACTCTACTCGCCCATAACCAAGGGATCGTGTGACGCTGCGTAAGTTGTGTAAAAGTCCCCCGTAGAGGCCTATTAATACCTATATTTACCTTTTTGGTTTGCAGTCAACGGCACGTGACGTCACTCCATGGTGACACCAGGGCAGTCAACTCTCCCACCTAGAAACTCTTTCTTCCGCACTCCCGCCTCAAAAATGTAACAATTAAAATGTTTATCCACACCTTTAAATACGAACCTCCATCGTTAGCAATTTTTTGGGGTGGATTTGAGGAAAACGTCTGTGTTCCCCCCCCCCCCCTTTCCTTATCAAGATCAGCTGCTATAGTATGTCATGAATGAATGTCCCCGCCCACATACTCATTAACCATGTTAACTTAATGCGTGCATTGACGGTTTTAAAAAGTGTCAAAGTTAAGTAATAATTCTGACGACGACTATATAGCCTAACCTACTAGTATAAGTATAGGCCTTTAGACTTAAGTATAGAATAGTAAGTAGGCCTACAGGCTACATTGTCTTCCCCATTACTTTAGCATATGAAATGCAATGCAGTTTGCATGGTATGGAAATCAATATGATGCGTATTAAATATTAGGCTACTTGCCAAATTTTAAATTAAGTAAGCTTACTTACTATTGATCAGTTGATGGACGATCTGTTGATTATTTTTTCAATCGAATTCATTGTGAGATCTTCCTTGTTGGCTTCGAATTTGAAGCTATAAATTGCGATATTGCCAATTAAAATCCGGCATCGCTCACACACTATTATTATTAAACAGCACAAATGCCCCGTTGCGCGTTGAGAGTTGTCTTTAGAAAAGCTTTATTTTGTTATACAGAGTATACGGTTTCTAAATGGAATTGCCCAATTTTTCGCCCAAATCCATACAATGCCTAACACGAAGTGCACGACATTTTCCCCGTCCAAACCCCGTCTCTTTTAACGGCCACTCAAAGAGACTACTTTTGCGCAATCCGAGCCATCCAAAAAGACTCCTTTTGAGAAAGAGACTGGTTTTGCGCAACCAAAAGTAGTCCCTTTCGCAAAAGGACTCTTTTTGGGTAGGTTTTTTCGCCCAAAAAGACACCTTTTGCGAAAAAGACCACATTTGAGCACAGCACCGGGTAACCAGTTTGGCAGTCGCTAAATGCCCAGTGAACTATTATCAGTGGCGTAGCTAGGTTATTCATATTGTGGGGGCGAGAAATGAAAATAATTGTGTGAGTCAAGATTTCTTTTGACTTTACATCTATTTTTTGACTTTACACCTAAATTGCATTTTGGGAAGATATATGCGCGCGTAGCGCGCGAACATTTTTCATCTGTGTACTTTTGACCACCATAATTCCATGATTCCTTTGGTCAACCGACACGACGTGAATATTGGGGGGGGGGGGCGGTCGCCCCCCTCGCCCCCCCCCCCCCCCCCCCCCCCCCCCCCCCCCCCCTCTGGCTACGCCACTGACTATTATATATGTAGTCGTAATACAAGTATTTTGGAACACCTTAGCAAAATATAATCTTACCACAATTCTTCTCGTCCGATCCATCCATGCATAATTTGTTATAATATCACATATGTCTGATTGAGGCAAGCAGCCATAGGCTAGCCAGAATCGCACTGAAACTCGTCGGGCTTGCATGAAGCTGTAATATAACACCAGCATATTATAGTCATAATACAAGTATTTTGGGAGACCCTAAGCGATAGATAATCTTACCACAATTCTTCTCCGATAATCACCCGTAAAAAAGGAATATCAAAATACTGATTGAACTAAGGGACTAAGGAAGTTTCTTCCTATTGGACACAAGCCTTAGAGCAGGGACATTATCAAGAGCGCCATCGCTTGATGGCTAGTTTATCTAGTCTCAATTTATTTTTGATTGACAGGTAACATCTTTTGTTCCTCTCAAGTGATTGTCCATTGTCCTAGACAAAAGTCACACGAGTCGATGTACGTACCCGATCCACTTATAAAACTCGCCCATTGCTTGTGTGGTGGATTTCGATCACGACAGGAGCATGCGCAGATGCGATTTTTGTGTAAGTGGTCTGTGATTTTGTCAATATTATATTTTTACTGTGATTTGTCGATCTGCATTAAATGCAAAAAGTAACAACGCCGCCGGCTGGACTCGAACCACCAACCTTTCGGTTAACAGCCGAACGCGCTAACCAAGACTCCTGGTCACTTGCTGCTCATTCTACTTATTTCAAGCTTGCTGGTGTCGTAAGGGACGCACCATTTGATTTTCAGGTGGGGGGTAGGAAGTTGGGTTGGGGGGTATTTTTGGTTTTTTTGCGCCGCCAAAGGCTGCGAATTTTTTTTGGGCATGCATAGAGGGGGAATTTTTTTTCCGAAAACTTCCTACCCCCCCCCCCCCCCCCTGAAAATCTAATGGTGCGTCCCAAAGAACACACCGACAACACACACAAAACCGCCGAGGAAAACACATCAAAATATATTTCTGTAAAACAACAGTATTTAAAATTTAAAAATGTAGAAAAAATAGTAAGAAATCATTGTTGCAAGACAGTAAGACTCCTGGTCACTTGCTGCTCATTCTACTTATTCCAAGCTTGCTGCTGGTATTATAAGAACACACCAGCAACACAAAAAAAAGAACCTGTCGGGATCCGCGTCGTCTTCTTGAAAAGCCGTACATTTCTCTAATATTAAATTGCAATCATAAATCAGATTTATTGAATATAGTCTTGTAATTTGTAAGAGATGAATAAATATTGATAATTTTTTGTAATGATTATTAATTAGTAATATGAATATTCGTGATTAATTTGTGATCCTCTTGGATCATCTCGGTTCAACCAGGACCATTTCAGTTCAATCTGGATCATTATAAATTAAATTTAATGAACATAGTCTTGTAATTGTAATGTAAGAGATGAATAAATTAAGATATTTTTTGTCGCCGCGCCATGCTTCTTGAAAAGCCGTATATTTCTCTAATATTAAATTGTAATGAATTCAAATATCACATTTCAGAGGGGGAAAAGTATAAATTAGATTTATTGAATATAGTCTTGTAATTTGTAAGAGATGAATAATTTATGATAATTTTATTTTGTAATGATTAATTTGGGCTCCTATTGGATCATCTCGGTTCAGCCAGGACCATTTCAATTCAATCTGGATCATTCATATTGCTAATTGATATTTATATTGCTAATTAATTAATTTATTATTCATATTGCTAGTGAATATTCATATTACAAATTAGTATTCATTACAAAATTATAATTTATTAATATCTCTTTACTCTTTACCCCGATGTTAGACTATTCAATACTTTAACCCCAATGGCCGCCCATAAAACGTCGTTCATATATCATTGGCGTAGGCCCAGTCAAAAGCCATGCCCACCCCCCCCCCCCCAAATGAAATATGACAAATTACAATGACCCATGACAGTGCAGTACATGCCCTAATTGAAATACCTACTTTTAGACCAAATTAAGCTAATTTTAGGTAATTCTGATATCAAAAGGCACCCCACCACGAATGTATCTTTCCCCCTGTCTGCCCACCATTTTTTTTAATGCTGGCGCCGCCACTGGATATGCCTCCCCAGTCAGAGGCCATCAATCCCTGATGCCCCCCCCCCCCCCAATCAGAGGCCATCCACCCCTGACCCCCCCCCCCCCCCCCAAAAAAAATGAAAATACCTAGTTAAAATAAAATTATAATTATCTCTTTATTACCCCGATTTTAGACTACATTCGATATTTAATCCCATGGCTTCTTGAAAAGCCGTACATTTCTCTTATATTAAATTGCGATTATAAAAAATAATTCAAATACCATATTTCAAAAAGTGATTTGTATTGTCTTGTATTGTCTTGTATTGTCTTGTATTGTCTTGTCTTGTCTTGTCGTGTCGTTGTAGGTCATGTTGTGGCGGGTCATGTCGTGGCGTGGCATGTCATGCCGTGGCGTGTCATGTCGTGGCATGTCGTGTCGTGTCGTGTTGTGTCGTGTCATGCCATGTCAGGTCATGATGTTGCATGTCGTGTCATGTCATGTCATGTCATGTCATGTCATGTCATGTAGTGTCGTGCCATGCCATGTCGTGTTGTGTCGTGTCGGGTTATGTCATGTATTGTCTTGTTTTGTCTTGCTATTTTTTCAATGGTTAAATGTACATCGTCTTTAGTGTTTAAATAAATTTGTAATATATCATTATAGGTATCTTTTAAGTTAGCTTAATAATGTATTTTGATGTAATATGTTGCAGACCAAAAATTTTAATAAAAAAAAAAAAAAAAGTATAAATGAAATTTCCAATGTTCAATTCATAAAACAATGTCATAGTTGTAAAGAGAACGTGCCGCAGTGGGATTCGATCCCCGGGATGCGATCTCAATGTATACGTACACGCATGCTGATAAGTAAGAGTTATCTACGACACGCCTATCCAGTCGGCCACCAAGGCGAATACGATATCACGCGTCAACGAATACACATATATTTAAATACTTAGTTAGAGCAGTGTTGCTATAAATTGTGAGCCAAAAAGCGCACACTAAATGTTATAATTGACATGATCCGGCATCCGCCCGTCACGCACCCAGGTGCACCACGCAAAATGACGCCCAATCATGCGCCTGTGCTGTGGCATAAGCACCTTGGTTAGGGGACTACTCCGTTCTAAAATACAAATTCACATTTCGTAAAAACTATGAAACTACGCAAAAACTAAAAGAATTTCGTCAGCCATGAGGGTTTTAATTAGTAAATAATGGTTAATGAACAAACTTTTAAATATTTATACCGACTTTAAATCCGTTGGGAAAGAGCAGAGGAATATTTACGGTTTAGCGCAAGCGGTCTTGGGATATCAATGTGATTTTAGGCAATTGGTAAAGAGTTTACAGCCTTCTCCGCATTCTTCTATCAACGTAGATAAGGCTGCAGCATTCATGATTAGAGCTAACGACTGACTGGTACTGGGTCGACTATTACGATGGCTTTACGTGAATTGTAATATAGATTATATTTTTACTGTGATTTGTCGATCTGCATTAAATGCAAAAAGAAACCCTAACCCTAACCCTAACCCTAACCCTAACCCTAACCCTAACCCTAACCCTAACCCTAACCCTAACCCTAACCCTAACCCTAACCCTAACCCTAACCCTAACCCTAACCCTAACCCTAACCCTAACCCTAACCCTAACCCTAACCCTAACCCTAACCCTAACCCTAACCCTAACCCTGCCTCGAACCACCAACCTTTCGGTTAACAGCCGAACGCGCTTTCCAATTGCGCCACGGTGGCGGTTACTTACTAGGCTGTTTTGGTTTGTCATGTTCACCCGTACACTTCCCCGTACACTACCTTGCAAAGCCGGGCATCGTTTTTTTCTCAAATGTTGCCTGCATATTGTAGTTGCTGTCTACTTAAATACATGTGCTGTCAGTTGAACTTGGAACCAACGTTTAATTTGAACTGTCTATTTTCAATAAAAAAATACTCTAATACGGGAAAAAATTCACAAAAGCTCACAGACAACAAATAAGCACATCATTTTACTGGACCTAGAATTTCAACCCTACAATTTTGGCGTTACGAAAATATCGATGATGTGAGTGACGTCAATTAATGAGCGGCGCCCTTCACGTATTAGCTCATTAGCATAATTTATGTCCGTGAAATGTATAAAGCAGTTTGATAAGTGCGTCGGTGATGTTCCAATCGCAAAGGACTTGCGCAAAATGATTGTAAAAGCATCAAAACATTGATAAGACAATATCGCACAGCAATTATAAGTTACGGCAATTGTTTTTAGCTTTAGCATGTTTAGTGTGACCTCCCCTGTGAGGCTGTGATATTCAATTTGTAAATCTGTTTTCGAGAGAAGAAATGGTGTGTGTTTTTGTATCTGGTGTATGGTGAGTATTCTACGTGCAACTGCTCTCGTAGAACGTTGCTGCATTGAGCAAGCCCTTTGCCATGGGACATTTTGTTTAATATATTGTCTGCTAAAAACATAATTTTTAGCTGTGTTTTCAGCTATTTTCACCCTTTTGTTTCTTTATGATCGCTTTATTTATTTGTTTCTTAGAGAAGTGTCTTTATATGATTTGAGTGCAATTTAGGCATTTTTTACCAAAACTGATTTTGTTACGTTGTCCGAAAGAATTTGAGCCAAAAGAGTTTAAAAAATCTGAATTGTTAGTGCAATTTGATACAAAAAAAAGGATTCTCTGACTCATTTATTTCCCAAAAAACGTAAACTTTATATACACGCGGGCGGGCAAATATCGGAGAAATACGCTGCGCTACGGGAGATGGTTAATTTAGGCCATGGGGTTGAAATATGCACGGGCGTGGACGGGGACGGGGACGGTGGGCCGGGCGAGGGGGTTTAAGTAAGATGTTTTTGGTGGCAGGGGTTAATCATGTTAATGAAGAAATGTGATACTAAATTACGTAACAGGAAGGGTCACGAGGTGGAAGGAGATTGTGTGATTCCTTAACACTTTCATCGCGGCAGGTGTTTGCAGACGACAGTTACAAAATTGCGCAAAATGTTTTTTAAAAATGTCGAAACTATTGAATATCATTACCATGTATGGAATCAGCATAAGAAATGTATTAAAATAAGTACAAACATGCCTAGAAATCGTTCAGTAATCCATGATATAGACCTTGAAAGTTCGGAAAGGTTTCTGAAAAACCAATAGCCGCGTCGAGAGTGTTAATATCAGTAGCGTAGCCAGTGGGGGGCAGGGGGGCAAGGGGGGGCAGGGGGGGGGGGGGGGGGGGGGGGCAGGCAGACTGCCCCTCCCCCCCCCCCCCCCCGGACACCTTAAATGGGGACGACGAAGCGGGAAAATGGGGACGAGAAGAAGGGGAGAAAAGAGAAAAAGAAGGGGGAAGGAGAGGGAGAAAGAGAAGAGAAAGGGGGAGGAGAGAGAGAAAGAGAAGGGAAAGGGGAAGGAGAGGGAGAAAGAGAAGGGAAAGGGGAAGGAGAGGGGAAAGAAATGGGGACGAGAAATTGTTCATGTAGTACATTTACTGTGCGAAATTCTTTTACTGTGCGATTTTTTTTTACTGTGCGAAATTTTTTGACCTCACTGGTCAATCTGTTCCAACCTCCACGAAACCTATATGAAAGAAAAGTTTTTGCTAAACATGGCGGCGCAATTTGAATATGTTGAAGGAACAACTGAACATATTGAATCCAGTTCCAGACCATCACACACATGTCACATGTGACAAATAGCTTCCATTTATTGGGATTAGGATTAGTGCGATCAAACGTTTAAGAAAATGCGTTTTTTTAATCCATTTGATTCGAGAAAAGACAATCTTCATTTGAGTATTAAAAGAGTGCCTGTATTTACACACAACCCATCATACACATTGCGTGATTGCTATGAATTCGTTGTATGTGCAATATTTTAAAAGTTTTTGAGCAATAAGAGGCGTAACGAGAAATATTGTCATATGTATTAACCAAAAGTTGACTAAAATATTTGGAATTTAGTATTTTAAACGAACTTGATTTGATAGAAGAACATATCTCATCTTTGTAAACTGTTCTTGCGATAAATAACTTAACAAGTGCGTAATTGATCGGTATGAATATGTTTATGCAATACTGTAATAGGCCTATATCATAACATCGTAATATTTTGCATGCAATATCGTTTTAATTATCAGAGATTCAACAACAAAATATAAATTTGGTTATTTATAAAATGTTGTTTATTTATAAAATGTCAACAGGTATAAAGTGTTTAATATTGTGTGTATAACTAAAACTGCAGTTGCGGTATCATCCACCAATTTGGCTTCATTCATGTATTCTTGGAACACTTTGGATTTCGAACTTTTTCGTAAATATGTTGTTATATGGTGCGCAATTAGGTATTGTCTTGAAAACTTCGCCTTCACCAAGTATGACGAAGTGTTTTTACTCTTATAATCAATGACGAGATTGACCAATTTTTGACAAGAAGTATTTTTCCTGATTTTTGACAACGAGACCTGAATATGTTGACTCACCCCAGGGGCGGAAATCCCGGGGGGGGGGGATGGGGGGATTTATCCCCCCCCCCCCCCACACTTTTTGACCTGGGGGGATGGTCAATGTAATCATCCCCCCCCCTGATTTTTCACATCTACACCAAAAAAAAGGGAAAAAGGGGGGGGGGGGGAAGGAAAAAAAGAAAGAAAAAAAGGGGAAAAAGGAGAAAAAAAAGGAAAAGAGAGGGAGGGAGGGACATAAGAACGTTTGGAGTTTATTGTACGTTGGTTAGGATACATACGCGTATGTACGTTAAGAATCCATCTTTTGGAGGTAACTAATTAACTTCTTTCTGGTATAGGCCTAAATCTGCCTATTTAAAAAGCCAATATTGATCAGAAATAAAGTTATTGCTTTTCAATAAAATATTGGTCAAAAGTATACCAGATCGCACAAAATGAGTTTGAAAATTGAAAAAAATTCTACTTCTCAGGGGGGCATATCCCCCCACTGTTGGAGCTTTTAAACCATCTATACTAAAATCAAGAATATATCAGTATAAAAATGCTCAACTTCTTTCGTGCATTTATAAAAAACAAGATATTTATTGAAAATGAAGTGATAATACAATAGGCCTATTGGTCAAAAGTATACACCAGATCGCACCAAATGAGTTTGAAAATTGAAATTTTTTCTACTTCTGAGGGAGGCACATCCCCCCTCAGACTCCCCCCTCTTGGAGCTTTTAAACCATCTATACTAAAATCAAGAATATATCAGTATAAAAAATGCTCAACTTCTTTTGTTCATTGATAAAAAACCAAATATTTATTGAAAATGAAGCGATGGCTTTTCAATACAATATTCGTCAAAAGTATACACCAGATCGCACCAAATGAGTTTGAAAATTGAAATTTTTTCTACTTCTGAGGGAGGCACATCCCCCCTCAGACTCCCCCCTGTTGGAGCTTTTAAACCATCTATACTAAAATCAAGAATATATCAGTATAAAAAATGCTCAACTTCTTTTGTTCATTGATAAAAAACAAAATATTTATTGAAAATGAAGCGATGGCTTTTCAATACAATATTCGTCAAAAGTATACAACAGATCGCACCAAATGAGTTTGAAAATTGAATTTTATTCTACTTCTGAGGGGGGCACATCCCCCCTCAGACTCCCCCTGTTGGAGCTTTAAAACCATCTATACTAAAATCAAGAATATATCAGTATAAAAAATGCTCAACTTCTTTTGTTCATTGATAAAAAACAAAATATTTATTGAAAATGAAACGATGGCTTTTCAATACCATATTCGTCAAAAGTATACACCAGATCGCACCAAATGAGTTGAAAATTGAAATTTTTTCGACTCCCCCCTGTCCGAGCATAGCTCGGAGTGCGGTGCTACGCACCGCCTGGATGGTACCAGCTAAATTTAATTTTTTAGGGGCAAACCTTATCATCCCCCCACACCTAACAAGAAATTTCCGCCCTTGACTCACCCGACCCTGTAGGCCCTATAGATCAATTTTTTAGAATCTGCCCTTATTTGTTGTTGGGGGGGGCGGTGGGGGGGGGGGGTGGGGGTAGATAATTTTTTAATTGATTAAAATGTTAAAATATTTCGAAAATTGGCTGAAAATTAACCAAAATAATAACCTCCAGAGTCCAGAGTGTACTGTCAGTTTCGAGCTCGATTTTTGCGCGGCGGTTTGGGGACGCCACTCAAAAAATAAATTGTGGTAAAAATCTCATTTTCGCACTTTTTGGTCAACATTTAAAAATCTAAAACCATTCCTAGAGAAGTTTCTTTAGATTTGGGTGCCATTTAAGCATTTTTTACGTTTGCAGCAAATGTTGAGCCCAATGAAAAGTGATCTATTTTTTGTTCAAAATTCAGAAAATCAGCATTTTTAGTGAAATTTGATACCAATAATGGATTCTCCGACTCATTTCCTTTCCAGAAATGTGTACTTTTATATAAATCACATTAATTAGTTCAAAAGTTGCAGCGCTTGATAAATTTCGAAATCATGTAAAATCCCATTTGCCACATCTGGGGATAAGTCAAAATTCACAGCGAGGTCAACTTTATTCTGTTTTTTTTATTTTCCATACTAAAACAATAAAGCCAAGACTGTGTCAGAGACTTGCTGTACTAAGGACTATCTTAAAATGAAATGTGAATATAATGTTTAGAATCGCTGTTAAATGATTAGAATATTGACGAACATAATATTTTAATATTTAATAATTTGTATTTTAATATTTTATTAACATAGTTTCATTTTATTTGGCGAAATATTTCAACCAAATTTCAAGAGACTGGCTAACAAAAGACTAGTCTTATCTTAAATTTGAATATTTATATGTTATAATCCTGTATAATAATTATTATAGAATATTAGCATAGTTTCATGGTGTTAGTTGAAGTATTTCAACCAAATTTCAAGAAATTTAAAAAAATAGACTCCTGCAAAGTATGCCATATTAAAACAGGTCAAAATATAACTTTTTGGTCATTTGATCCCCAATTTGACCTCTGATCAGATTTCATTTCGAACCAGATAAAACTAGAGAATAAGATTAGGATTAAACATGACTTTATTTAGCCGACTGCTGGAAAAAAATCAACCCGCCAAATTTCCCCTTTTGCGCAATCTACTGCCTTTTCCTTCCCTTTTCCTTTTCCCTTTCCTTCCCTTTCCTTTCCTTCCTTTTCTCCCTTTCTTTCCCTTCCTTTACCTTCCCGATTTTTCACTGCCTTCCCGTTTTCCCGGTCAAATTATTTTTCGGGGGGCACTTTCCCCCCGCCCCCCCCCCCCCCCCCCCCCCCCCCCCCCCTAGCTACGCTACTGGTCTCTGTTCAATCGAATGCCAGTGTATTGCAGGTCTGTTTATATTAACAAAGTGTAGCATACATTACAACCATACTTCAATAAAATTCCTTCATTTCCAAGTCTATCTATCTCCACTCTAAACTTCTCAAACATACTTTTACTCAATTCAATTTACATCGCCCTAACCGCAAAACAACGAGCTCTAAGGATTGTATTAATTTATTGTAATGAAAGTAGTCCGAGTATTGTCTAAACAGCCACCACGGGCTAACCCTACTTGAAGAAGTTATAGAATGTGTAATGTGTATCTTCTTTTTTTTTGCTACGAAAATCGATGTTCACTGTACTTGCAAAATGTCAATACTTGGTCAATAGTGCGTATAAATACAACCCACAAAGTACGACAAACAATGCATCTTATTTGCATTTCCATAGAATTGCCCTCCTCCACAGGCCCAACCTTCACCCTACAGGGTCAAACAAAACGAAATTCCCACACGCACAGCATCACATTGCAATGCATTGACGATACCGTGACTATATCGTACACAGTAACAACAGGTAGATGGGTGCGGTGACTTCCGTACATTTTTTACTAATTTACGGGGTTTTGTAAAACATTGTAAGGAAACTTCGTGAACAACCAGCTCGTTGCCAAAGATTTGTACCGATCATCAAGCAGTTTTAGAGCGCAAAATCGTTACGAGATAATGAATATTTTGGCGGAAGGGGTGAGGTACATGTAGACCAATACCATGGGTAGACGTTTATTATTGGCGAGTTTGTTATTATACCACAACCAGTAGTGCGAAGTTAATACATGACCATTTTGACATTTGATGATTTGAGACACTGTGTTATCATCAAAATCATGGCCGGACTTAAACAAAACATCTTGATCATAATAACTGCGTGTTTCCTGTTTCCTCTACTAAATGCTCAAACCACCACCAGTCCAGCAGCACTCTCATCATCGAATGATGGTGGCACCACCCCTACACCCGGAAGTACTGATGTTGTTAATAATGACATGATAACAGATATAGATGCTAGCAACGAGTCTTCAACTGGAGGTGGCAGCTGTACAATTGAATACCAAATGGATGCCATCGAACATTTTAAGGAGTTATTGGACAAAATCGAGGAAGCTATATTTGTGTACTTCAAGCTTAACTTCAGTGTCGGGTTTGATTCGGACATGGCGTATCTTACTGAAAACACCACGGACGACGTTATTGACCCGTTGACGTGGGTTTGGAGCAAAGGAGGACGAGGGGAACTCCTACTCAGTTCTCCGTTTGATTTCGTCCACCTTTCGTTCGGCACATTGTCCCCTGGAGTGTATTCCATGGGTTTGGAGCTTACCGCAGATGAATCGTGCTTCTCAGACAACGTGAGCGATGCGGACAAGATGCAGGCAATAGCTGATACCTTGCTTGATTTAACCGATAAAGCTAGTGCTCAACTTGACAAGGAACCTATAGCGTGTAGGGATTTAGAAGAAGAGGAAGACGAGGATGAAATTACTAGCATCTGTATAGAGAAACAACTTGGTCCGGACCAATTTGACGTTGTCGGTGTGTACGCATTTCCATCTGTGTCCTACACAATCCTTCAGGGAAGCACCGCGTATGAATGCTGGACAGCGTCTGGGGAGAAGACTCCTAAATCTATTCCGATCACCACCCAATCATGGCTTCATTGGTTGCTGATAGGGGGTATCATATTGGCATTCTTCTCACCCTTGGCTTTGGACTTCTTCATTCGAAAACATCCTCCAATAATTGATCGCAAAAACGAAAGATTCATGTTAGTAACTGATCCAATTCCAGTTGGATTCAAATACATATTTTTCTTCTGGAAAGAAAACCTTCCTCGATTTCACTTCTTCAGATGGGTGATTATTATTCTTCTGTTTGGATTTCTTCAATATATCCCACTGTTAGTCGCCTTCTGCGTAGATAGCGACGGCTTAGCTAAACGTATGGCTGCAGTGTACCGCGTAGGACTCGTTGACCAAACTATGGACATCGGCCTTCATGTTCTCATTAACCTCGTCTACTTCATTTTCGCGTTGGTACTATTAGGAGTTTATGTAAGTCCCGAAGGTCACAAATTTCTAGTGCCATATTTGCGGGAGCGAGACACGCCGAAGGAGGAAGAGGATGACCAGCAAGGTGATGATGAAGAGGATGCAGTGGAAGAAACAGGTGACACCAATGGTAATGTTGATGCGGAAAACGGAGGACCCCCACAAACCCTAACGCCTGGTGAAAATATCGCCTACAGACATTTTGTTGTCTTGGAGACGCCCAAGAATCTGTGGACTCCAGATACCATTCTACCAGATGCCCGGGCATTCCTCATCATCATGGGATATCGTGTGAAGATGATGTTTGATCCAAACCTGTGGCATTTTTGCGTCACGTGGCTTTGGGATAATATCAAGTCTCTTTGCGGGGCTCCTGCAATGGAAGACGACCTCGACCGCAGTGTGTGCAATCCACGGTCAATTATTTGTGGATTGTTGTTTGCCATCATATTCCCTTTCTACTTGATCTTCTTTATATTTCTACTGTGCTTTAATTCGATACCGCTGCTCTATTGCCTCACACGTGCTTTCCAAACCGTCAGCAACGAAGTACGGATCAGCGAGATCGCCTTTTTCTTCGGCGTGCTTTTCATTGCGGTCGCCTGGTTCTGTAAATTCGTCGGTATATTCACCTACCTAGCCGAGTTGCTTGGCTACACCTTTGTCGGTTTTGTCGCCAACGCTGAAATCGTCGGACCGTTTTGTCTCGTCGTGGTCGTCTTCATCGGTTATTTCGTCAGTACGGCTACCGATTTCTACGACGTTTATTGCAAGTTGTTTCGAGAACTTGTCGCGGCAGCGGAAGAGGTGGACAGTGAGTTTGAGAAGCTTATGAAGGAGAACAAGACCTCCGACATGACGGCTAAAAAACTAGAAAGTGTGTTGTATCGAAAGAAAATGAAACCAGCGAGTACAATATCATGGGTCAAAGGTTCAAAACGTGGAGAGGAACAAATTGAAATGACCGTGGCTCCACAAGAATCCGCCGCGGCACCACCGCCCACTGAAACGCCCCCTAATTCCTTAGCCGGCTCCGATACCGACCAGGTGAAAGCCAAACTTCTTTCGGAAGAAGATCAGGAAGTACTAAGACTCGTCTGTCAACCAGGATACGGATCCATAGTGACATATAACAAGAAAGGAACTCCTGCTATAGAGTCCAAACTTTTCTGGATGATAGTCGAAAAATACTGTCCCGTCCGAGGTAAAGCGGGCGCGGCGGTGGTTCAGCTACTGGTGCTTGCCGTAATCATAGCGTTCGGCATGACCATCCTTGCCATTGTAGATGGTTTCCGTGATCTTCCAGCCACTGTAGAGTTCTTTGGATCGGTCATTGTAGCAGGAGTGATTCCTATCTTTTTGGTCGCCATGAGATCACCAGAATCTCAAGAATGCTACGATGAGGCTGTAAAGAGACAGCTACAAGTGGACGTTAGATATTATGCATTGTATGGAAAACTGAAATCTATGGCCGTATAATCCCATATAAATCCACAACTCAAGATAGCACAAAAAGAAGGCGCCTATCCAGTATATTGTAGCAAAATTATAAATTTATCTATAAAAGGTTTCCTGGACGCTGGACGCTGGACGCAAGCGTCATTCGGTGAACACTAGAGTGTATTACATTGACTGTTTGATCTGAAATATTATGTTTAAACTGGTACATGTACTCTCTTTTTGTGCTGAGCGTATTGCACCTGTCTGCTTGGTCTAAAAATGTTTTACAACTGGGTACTTTCTTTTTGTTATGAGTTTATTACACTCACCATTTGATATAATGTTTTTAAACTTGATACTTGTACGTTTTTGTGTGTTGAATTTACGCTGATTATTTGATAAAAATATGATTTAAAACTGGGTACTTTCATTTTGTGCTGTGGTAAACTGAATGTTATGATTACATTCCATAATAAAACACCAGCAACCATAAGTATTAGGATACCTCGCAAGCTGCTAATTGAGAGAGAAAACTGGGAATCTACTGTGTTTTTTGGTATTCTATGTTATAAAATGAATGGGAAGTTCTTAAAAGTGTGTTTTAAAGGAATTCGGGATATTATGATGACATGAATAGAACTAAACACAACACCAAAAGTAAGTCCCCCTCTCAACAGTTCGTCATAAAATCTTATACATGTAAGGTAAAACATTTTAGCAATAAAACTTAACTTAGAAATAATCCTATGACTGTTTCCTAAATGTTGTTTGAAAATGAAAGATGTCCACGACTTCATGGCTGAATGAGCTCCAATGGAAGACAACAACTGCCCATCTCAAAAGTCACAACTCACTGTACTAAGAAGGGGATTCACATGGCGGGATGATCATGAATTGATTACACATTAGAGTACTAATATTCACACAACCACGGGTGTTTTTCCATTAGTAAGAAGCCATTCATAAACTTTTGTGACTTTTGAGAAGGGCAGTTTTTGTCTTCCATTTGAGCTCATTCAGCCATGAAGTCATGGACATCTCTCATTTTCAAACACTTAGGAAACAGTCATAGGATTGTTTCTAACTAAAAGTTTTATTGGTAAACTGTTTTACCTTACGATGTTATGACGAACTGTTGAGAGGGGACTTACTGTTGGTGTTGTGTTTATTATAGTGTGCCCAGGTAATGCTAGGGTGCTGAGAAAGTACAGCGAATATGGATGAAAGTAAAGGTGTCAATATAAAACGTATTTCCAACCCAATCAAGTGTCAATGTTTGAGAGATTAGTGACAATATTGGGATTAGTTTTACCTGAGTGAATCCATTAACAAATAATTGAGAATGATAAAAGGAAGTCAAAATTGTTGGACTACCCACCATATGGCTATAATGAGGTTGATTAATTATTCATGAGCTACTTCCAATGGGAAATTTGAAGAAGGCACATGTTTTCTTCAATTCAATGGAATTGAATAAGCATAAGTTGTAGAAAACATGAATTTATTAATGAGAAGAGATTCAGTAACACATTGTCCAATTCGTATACATAGTAGTCAAATATTACACTCCCAAGTTTAAAATATGGGATGATTTGACACCACACAACCAAGTGTCCTAATACTTTTAGTTGGTAATTAAAACTTTACTAATAATGTGTGACCCTTCCCTTACTCCCTTCTCGCTCCTTGCTATCTCTAACTTCCATCGTAACATTACTCTGATTTTCTCTAATATACAGGGTGTCCCAATACAAATTATGACGCTCCATCAGGTGATCGTAACTTTCTAAATACAAGTTAAATACAAGTTAGAAGAGAAAACCTGATACGACAAAATAAAGGCAAATTAGTTGGCTATATTTGGAAGAAAACCGCTATTGATTCGGTTCAGTAATTATGAAGAAATTAGCGATTACGTACAAAAGTAGTCGAAGAACACTTCCATCCAAGTTTGTGAATTCGTGAAGTATACAGATGTTCTCTTGCGCAACGGATGGTCACATAATCATCATTCTCTTTTCAATAAGCCAGGAGTCTGCAGGCTGTACTTCAGTCTAATCGGGAGGTTTAATAAATAAAATAACAGGTGAATAAACCAAAAACAATGGGAATCTTAATTGATGTACTATTGTTGTTCTCAAATGTTATTCGTTAAAATGGTTTAGGTCTATATTTAAATTATAAAAGGCATGGTTTGAGTGAAGATTTAAAATTCTCGCGTCCTAAAATAACAAAGATTGAATTATTGCGCAAAATTGGCGATAGCAAACTTCAACCTTTATCAAGTTTTAAACGTGAAAAATACCGATATCCTTTTGTGAGCAATATTATGTTGAACGTGGTTAACAACTGGCATTAGAATAAAAGAGAACAAGACCAATGTAATGAATGTTATCTTTGAGAGAGAAGTTTTCATTTGTTTGTCTGTGTTGTCTGAATCGCTCATTATGTTTTTCGACTACTATTACGTAATCGCTCATTTCTTCGTAATTACTGAACCGAATCAATAGCGGTTTTCTTCAAATTATAGCCAACTGATTTGCCTTTATTTTGCCGTGTCAGTTATTCTATTCTATCTTGTATATATTTAGGAAGTTACGATCACCTTAATTGAGCGTCAATTTGTTTATTGGGACATCCTGTATAGATGTTACATTCCTTCCACCCTATTGTGAATCTTTACGCTTCCAAGTGAATACACATCATTAACATATCAATCCTGCCACACCCTATTTAGGGGTCGTCAATAATTGTCGCGATTTTTTGTTACGTACAAAGCGTACCTATCAGGGGGAAGGGGTCAACATTTCCCCAAGCATACTATAGTCTATAAATACATTTATATGTTTTGTTCAAGTTCATTCAGTTTACTACTAAGTTTAAAACACATCATGTGCTGAGTTTATTACGCTGACTCTTAGATCTAAAATAGTATTTTATTTTTAAACTGGGTAGTATAAGTAGTAGGTACTTTCTTTTTGTGTTAAGTGTATACATGTATTGCACTGACTGTTTCATTTTAAAATGTTTTTAAAAACTGGGTACTTTGTGTGAATTTCTTTACTGAACCTAGTGTGTTCCCTGCGTTTTGAGAGACTGGTTAAAGCAGGCTTTCTCAACTAGATATACTGATGCGCCACATTTTAGTAACCAACTTGTTGAAGCTCCACTTGGTGATATTTTGTTAGAATTTACAATGACAAAATTCCCTTTATAACATTATTTTAACATATATGTAGGCAGCATAATAACTAATATTACTGTTTTGAAGGCACATCCGCGCGTAGCGCAAGAAAAATTGCTGTATTTATACATCTGAACGCCATATGCCTATGGAATTTGGCTATATGATGATATGATTTATTTTTTTAAAACAAATTTTAACCACTCTCGCGCCACTTAGGATGCCTTGATGCGCCACAAGTTGAGAATGCCTGGGTTAAAGCATAAGCATTGACTAAAACTACTTCTAATTCTACGGGAGAGGAGCCGAGATGGAACCTTATGCCGCCCGGCCACTGCTTCCGAGATGCGAGATACGAGATGAGTGCGAGATACGAGGGCGAGATACGAGATTGGAGCACTGTCGGGAGTGTCGGGGTGTGTAGGTTCCAGGAAGGTTAGGGTTTAATGCCCACATAGTCCGTGGCATGTTATTTTCTTCTTTTCCCAAATAAAGCGCAAATATCTGGAATTCCCCAGCGGTTGCAATGGTGCATTTTCATGCGGTGGTTGAGGATATTTTTCCCAACATAAAGCCCAACAAATCGCGGTTCCGTGATGTGTCCGGGTTTGGACAAATTACTCTTTCATTCACTGGCCTACCCGGCCGCGATTATTTTGTTCGTACATCAGTTTAACCAAATTTATGTATTCCGTTTTAATACGAAATAAAGCGAAGTTCACTGAATAAAATGATTTTACATTTTTAAACAAATGAACTGATTTTGGTTAAACTGATGTACGAAAAAAATAATCGCTACCCGGCCGCATACATAATAACAAACTTAACTGGAACCAGCACATACAGGAAATCACAGCAAAAGCAAACCGAACACTTGGATTCATCAAAAGAAACTTGCACTCATGCAACAAATCTTCTAAGGAGGTGGCATACAGATCCCTGGTACGACCCAAGCTTAAATATTCTGCCGCTGTTTTAAAACAAAGACAAGACGTTCAAGAGAGCCTCCCTGGTTAAACGTCCCATTGATAATGTCACGAGGTATAAGTGTGTTGTTTTAGTGTCATAGACCTGACGGGGAAGTCCTCTTTTGGTCTATACACTGGCGCGTTCGATATTTATACGGAAGGTCCCGGGTTCAATTCCCGGCTGGTGCTCCGAAATGTTGCTGGTATATCTCGTGAGTTATTATATGTTAGGGCGGTACGTGACAATTTGGTGGCAGCGGTGGGATCTGGTGTTTCTTAACATCCGGGCGGGCGGGGCCACCCATTGTGAAGCGTATTTAGTAATGATGTATTTAAGTTGTATTTACGGCACGAGGACGTGCCTAGTGTTTAGGGGGGGGGTATTGTCAAGAAAGTGTGTAGTGTCATAGACCTGACGGCGAAGTCTATATTTATGGCGCGTTCGATATTTATGAAGGTCCCGGGTTCAATTCCCGGCTGGTGCTCCGAAATGTATATCTCGTAAGTTATTATATGTTAGGGGGTACGTGACAAAATTGGTGGCAGCGGTGGCCCCTGGTGTTTCAACACTCGGGCGGGCCCACCAATTGGAGCGCATTTAATAATGTACCTTGTATCAAGGAGTTGTATTTAAGGCACGAGGACGTGCCTTGTTTATGGGGAGTATTGTCACGAGATAAGTGTGTTAGTGTCATAGACCTGACGGGAAAGTCCTCCCTTGGTCTCTAGACGTCTGTACACTGGCGCGTCCAACATTTGATCGGAAGGTCCCGGGTTCAATCCCCTGGTGCTCCGAATGTTGCTGGTATATCTCATGAGTTATTCATGTTAGGGCGGTACGTGACAAAATTGGTGGCAGCGGTGGCCCCTGGTGTTTCTAAATGGTGTTTCTTAACACCCGTGCGGGCTCACCCCTACCCATTGCCAGCGTATTTAGTAATGTAGTATTTACGGCACGAGGACGTGCCTTAGTGCCGGGGGAGTATTGTCACGAGATATATATAAGTGTGTTAGTGTCGTGACCTGACGGGGAAGTCCTCTTTTGGTCTGTAGGCCTACTCTGGCGCGTTCTATAGTTACACGGAAGGTCCCGTGTTCAATTCCCGGACTGATGCTCCGAAATGTTGCTGGTATATCTCGTGAGTTATTATATGTTAGGGCGGCCCTACGTGAAAATATTACAATGGATATACAATAGGCACCGATCGTTAGACTTCCACTTCAAATGTTCGCACTTTGGTACTTCCAATAGTCTAGTTATCGATTAGGCCTACACCTAGCCCTACTAAAAATTCGTCCAACTCAGGCATTCATTTTCAACTGATGGAATGAAATAGAATCTTCAGTTCAAATTTATTTCGCCATGACAGGAATTATTTTCACTATCGGAAGAGATCATTCTTTCATCAGTATGATATAGGGCCTACTAATTACCTCGTCCCTTTTCTGAAACAGTTGAATGGAATTGACTTTTAAATTAATCACTTGAGACGTCCACCATCAGCTACAAGTGCTATAGCGTTGGAATGGCCGGGCAAACAAAGGATGAGTGTTGCCTACGGTATCAATCCCTTGTAATATCAATGGGACGTTTAACCACGTTTGAACGTCTTGTCAACAAAAAAAGGCCACCCGGTTCAACACAAAAACGACTACAAGACTCGTACACGGTACACCGGTGTCGCCGGGCAGTGACATCCAAATGGACAAGGACCTCAAGCATGTCAAGCTAGACCCCTAAACCCCCGAAACTGAAAAGCAGTACATCACATCTACATAAAACATAAGAAAACCAAGACTAACCCCACCCCACCCCCTCTGAACCGTAGTTGAAGTTGTAATATTGTAAAAATATTCAGGTATCCAATGCACGCACTGTGACGAATGGTTCCATTTTGACTGTAGCAACACTTCAGACACCGCCCTTGAATTCCACAAAGAGCACCCAGACTCGGTGTGGCTATGTCCAGCATGCGACATCACTAACTTTTCAAACTCCTTTTTTGACTCATCCCTTGAACACCCGCTTGGCCTCGAAGTTAGCAACCAATTTGAAAGCCTGTCTTCGTCTTCAGATGACCCTGACTCTGACTTGATCCAGCCAATACTTACTCCCATCAAACTTGTAAGAAAAGGCAACACCTGGAAATGTGCCCCCAAAACACAGAAACAAGTTGCTCCTATAACTGCGAAGAGAACGAATGATGGTTGGACGATAGTCAAGAAATCTGGAAAGTCAAACCCAGCGGCTTCAAGCACTGCAACTCTACCAAACACCAATACCCCACGTCCTGAATCAAAATCCAACAGCCCAAACCCCCCACTGCAGAAAAAACAGGGCAACAGAAAGAGGAAGACTAACACTGCAACCCGATGGCGAGGAGGCAAGAAATTAGCAATTGCAATCATAAACTTTCAAAGCATTAAGAAAAAAGCTACTGACCTCGCCGCCTTTGTCACCGGGTACTCTCCTGACATAATACTTGGTACTGAATCCTGGTTAAATGACGACTTCTCCACTGCTGAGATTTTCCCCAACCATTACCAAGTGACGAGAAACGACAGAACTACAAAGGGTGGAGGAGGAGTATTCATCGCAATCGACGACTCCATCCCTCGTATTGAAAGACCAGACCTTATTACCAAAGGAAGTGAACAAACATGGTGTCAATTGATCATGGGAACTGAAAGCATATTTGTTGGCAGTTATTATAGACCACAAACGGCCAAAGACGACTTTGATCTACTACATGCCAGCCTTACTAAAATTAAAAATGAGGTGAAATCGCCCTACATCATCCTAGGAGGAGACTACAACATCCCTAACATGACATGGACCGACGACATTATTGAACCCCACGGTGCCCTTCAAGAAAACATCCTAAATATCGCCGACGACTTCAACATG
The DNA here is from genome assembly GCA_035610835.1 of Ophiura sarsii. NCBI lineage: Eukaryota > Metazoa > Echinodermata > Ophiuroidea > Amphilepidida > Ophiuridae > Ophiura > Ophiura sarsii. The sequence continues at coordinate 48,573,774 of CM069451.1, read as the reverse complement.
GACCAACTTGTCACTTTACCAACACGTAGAAACACCAATGGTACGGAGAACACCCTAGATCTATGTTTCACCACCAGACCATCATATGTATCCGACGTCCGCCCTCAAGCACCCATAGCTGACCACACCATTGTCATGGTAATAACTGCAACCCGTGGACCAGTGCATGTTAAACCACCTAGAACTGTGCACCTCTGGAGTAAGATTGACGAGCAAGCCTACAAAAAGAACGCCCAGGAATTCTCGGATGGCTTCCTCAAAAACAAACCGGAAGACAGAACAGTGAACGAAAACTGGTGCTCATTTAGAGACGCTGTCATCAATCTTGTAAAGAAACATGTTCCAAGCAAGCAAGTTAATGGAAAATACCGACCACCCTGGTTCACCCAAAAACATAAAAGACTCTGCAGAAGGAAAGAACGCTACTACCTCAAGGCAAAACAACAAGGAGGACAAAATTGGGACCAATTTAATAAAGTTCGCAAAGAAGTTGAGAAAGAGCTACGTAAGGCAAGCAGAAACTACGTCGCCGATCTAGCCACTTCTGAAGATACTAAGAAGTTCTGGAGTTACATAAGATCACGTAAAAAAGACAACGTTGGTATCCAAACCCTCAAGACTGGTGACAAGACAATCACTGACGACCAAACAAAAGCAGACACACTAGCAGACCAGTTTAAAGCTGTATTCACACAAGAAGATCCCATTCTTCCAAATCTTCCAAGCAGCCCATTTCCCGACATGCCAGAGATCGATGTAACTGTAGAAGGAGTGGAAAAGCTACTGTGCACATTAAAAACAGACAAGGCTGTTGGACCAGATGGTATCCCAAATGCATCCCTGAAGATGGCAGCAAAAGAGTTGGCACCAGCCCTTCAATTTATCTTCAAACAAAGTCTTAAATCAAGTGAGCTCCCGGAGGACTGGAAGCGTGCAAACATCTCCCCGATATTCAAAAAAGGCTCCAAAGCTGATCCTGCAAACTACCGACCAATATCATTGACCTGTGTGTGTTGTAAACTACTGGAGCATATTGTAGACAGTCAGCTGATGAAATTTGTATCAAAGCACACCATCTTCTCAGATGCTCAACATGCATTCAGAAAATCAAGATCATGTGAAACACAACTCATCACCACTCTACATGACCTAACTTCAAACCACGACAACGACCAGACCACAGACATTGCCATACTCGACTTCAGCAAGGCATTCGATGTTGTACCACACCAACGCCTCCTTCAAAAGCTCAGTTACTACGGGATACGAAACCAACAGCTCGGATGGATAAAAGCTTTCCTTACCAATCGAACCCAGAGGGTCGTCGTAAAAGGGAAAGCCTCACCCTGGGCTCCTGTCCTGAGCGGCGTCCCGCAAGGCACTGTACTAGGCCCCCATCTCTTCATACTCTTCATAAACGACATCACCGATTCAGTAACCTCGACCACCAGGCTATTCGCCGACGATTGCATCATGTATAGAGCCATCAACTCCACCGACGATGAAGCATCTCTTCAGAATGACCTCACTAAACTGGTCGATTGGTCGCACAAGTGGGGCATGAGTTTTAATGCAGCCAAATGCAAAGTGATGAGGATCTCTAGAAGACGTCACCCCGGAAATACTGACTACAAAATGCTAGGTGAAACACTGGAGGAAGTCAAGGAAGACAAATACCTTGGGGTGATGATACAAAACAACCTGAAGTGGGATAAACAGTCACGCCATGCAGCCAGCAAAGCTACTAGAATGCTAAACTTCATCCAACGAAACTTCCACCAATGCTCAAGGCTTACCAAGGAGAACCTGTATCGCACCTTCGTCCAACCACATCTCGAATACGCCTCTGCTGCTTGGAATCCTGGCACCAAGAAAAACCAGAACTCCCTCCAAAAAGTTCAACGTAGAGCAGCAAGGTTTGTCAAGGGAGACTTCAATTACACGTCGAGTGTCACAGAGATGTTGAAACACCTTGGATGGAACTCCATCGAGAGCCGTAGACAGACACAACGCATCACTCCATTACACAAAATCCTTAAGGACCTCATTGACATCGACCAAGACCACTACATCAACCTGAAACCAGACCGGCCCAGACGCGGCCACGACAAGCAATACTCTGCCTTCCAGTGCACATCAACTCCGCTTATGGACTCATTCTTCCCAGAGAGCGTCCGCCTGTGGAACGCCCTACCACAGCAAACCGTCAACATAATATCCAGTGCGACATTCAAAGACACCGTCCAAAACCCTGATAAACACCTCCCTCCCCGTCCCAACAACTAACCGCCCACTCTCGCAAAACTTCCAGTCATAATCCCTAGCGGATGGTTTTGGAAGTCAACTCTACAAGGTACAAGGTACAAGGTAAAACATTCGAGAAACAGAGACTATCTTCGAGGTCAAAGGTTAAACAATTGGCAGAGAACCGGAAGAAACTTTTCAATGTTTACATCTCAACTGGTGTACAACAAAACGTCGTTTATTCTATCGTTTAAACATTGAAATAGAGACATACATTTAGATAGTGAGTTTATAGATGTTTGTATACACCTTTCAGTCTTTTAATTATACAAGTGAGTGAAGGTTAGAGACTGTTTTTCGAACATTAATATAATGATCTAAGTTCAGGAAAGTTGTTGAATTCAGCAGTCCAAGACAATAATGATTTGGGGTGCATACCACTATTAATTACGCGCTACAGTGTGTAAACTGTGTATCTTTGGGAAAGTTGCCTTGGGAAAACGGCAATGTCTTGAGTTACCTTGCAACTCATTTAATGAAATCTTGGAATATTCAAACACACATAGATTTGACGTGATGCGGGATCCCGCTTTGTTGGTGGAGTATACTATCAATCATTCCTAGCAGGTGGCTGAATTGTCCAGCAGGCAACAACAAAAAATAAATTGTGTTGCCCTCAAGTGCCAAAAATGTAAAATTGGGTCGGTCGGTCGGAAACTTCTTTTTTTTTGAAAACATTTTTCAATTATTATTTTTATTTTTTTGGCTGAAAAATAGGCTATATCTTGCCTCACGTCCCGTACGGAATAAACCGTATAGCTACAACGTATCCTTGATTGGTTTGAGCATGCGCACTTGAGTTACGGGACGTCTAGCCCCCGGGGGGGGCACTCAACTTTTTTTTGGGTAGGGGTGTGCCGCCCAGGGTCTCAAAAAGGGGGGCTAAAGAACTGAACTGAGTGGATTTTATGACGAAAAATAGGGTCTTAGGAACTGATTTTTTTTCCAAAAAATAGGTCTTGAGAACTGGCCTATAGTTCAATTTTCAATTTATTTTGGTTTAAGAACGCACAATTTTCGAAAAATTGGGGCTTTGCAACACAAAATTGGTGCTTTGGAACGCAAAAATGCGCGATTTTTGAATTTTTAATAAAAATGGGGTCTTAAGAACTGATGCAGGCTCAAAAGGGGGGTCATAAGAACTAGCAGCAGAGGGTGAAAAAGGGGGTCTTCAGCGCGGCACATACCTATACCCTTTTCAAATGTCAGTGCCCCCCCCCGGGGTCTAGCCAGACATTGCCGAAAAATATATGCTTTATGTCAAGACAAAATTGGTATAGGCCCATATTTCAATTTAACTATAATGCTTCTAGTGTGACAATAGTCTAAAGACATTTATTTAAGCTTACTTATTCATTTCAATATCAAGCAAGAAATAGTAACATTTAGACACTTTTAATCAAATTTAAATCTAAAAACAAAAGAAAATGTGACCCAAGTTTTTACGATTTTAGTGTGTAAACTGTGTATCTTTGGGAAAGTTGCCTTGGGAAAACAGCAATATCTTGAGAATACCTTGCAACTCATTTAATGAAATCTTGGAATATTCAAACACACATAGATTTGACGTGATGCGGGATCCCGCTTTGTTGGTGGAGTATACTATCAATCATTCCTAGCAGGTGGCTGAATTGTCCAGGCCTGGAAAATTTGCCAGTGCACTGGCAAAAAGTGCACTATTACATTAACAAACAGGGAATCCTCTACGCTTAGGCCAACAACAAACAATAAATTGTGTTGCCCTCAAGTGCCAAAAATGTAAAATCGGGTCGGTCGGTCGGAAACTTTTTTTTTTTTTGAAAACATTTTTCAATCATTATTATTTTATTTTTTTGCTGAAAAATATATGCTTTATGTCAAGACAAAATTGGTATAGGCCCATATTTCAATTTAACTATAATGCTTCTAGTGTGACAATAGTCTAAAGACATTTATTTAAGCTTACTTATTCATTTCAATATCAAGCAAGAAATAGTAACATTTAGACACTTTTAATCAAATTGAAATCTAAAAATAAAAAAAGTGACCCAAGTTTTTACGATTTTAGGGTTGGTCGCTGAGGGCAACACAATTTTTGTTTCCTTATTATGTACTTATTGGTGTACACACACCAATCCCCTCCCCCACCAGGCCACCACAAACCCACTCAAACCCCAACTACAAACCTACTCCACCTTCCAACAATGCCCCCTCCACATCTAAACCACCCCTTCAACCACCCCACCCACCCCCCCCCCATGCCACCACAAACTCCCTTCCCATCCCCACCATAAACCCATCCCCTGCCCATCCCCACCACAAACCCCTCCCATCAACAAACCCCCTCCCATCAACAAACCCCCTCCCATCCCCACCACAAACCCCCTCCCTTTCCCAGGACCTATCCCCACCACAAACCCCTCCCCTTTCTTTCAAACCCCTCCCCTTTCATTCACAAAACCCCTCCCCCACCACAAAACCTCTCTCCCACCACAAACACCCTACCACCCCACGGCCTACCATCCCCATCCCACGGCCTACCCTCCCCACCCCACGGCCTACCAACCGCGCCACAAACCCCACCCCCCCCCCCCCCCCCCCCCCCCTCACCACAAAACCCCTCAATTGGCAATATTCTCTTTTATATTAATTAATAAGTTACCTTGCCTTGTTTTTCAATGTTTTTTATCATGTAAATTTCATGTAATTTGGCCTTAGGGCCACGACTGTGAAATATTAATAAAATCAATTAATCAATCAATGTAATGAACTTTCAAATGGCAAATTTAAAAACCAGAGAAATGGCTGAAAATCAGCAAAGCACGGAAATGTAATGGCGCGCACTCAAATAACCACTTTTACAGTACTCTGGATAGAAAGGCGGCTGGTCAGGGTTTGACCAGTACTAAAGTAAGAAGTCAAAGTCTGAAATCGCCCTCAACGTTTTTCTTTTTGTTACAACTTTTTTCAGATCATCATTATTATGAATCCACACGACAAGTTCAAACTGCGGAGCAACCGTGTGGACTTAGTAGAAAACATTAAACCTGTGGATCCAGTGCTGGATTTTCTTGTGTCAAGAGATGTCATCACACCAAGTATGGAAGAAGATATAAAGGCGGAGGGCATAAATGAGGTAAGGCACAGTAATTATCAAAATACAACATGGTTTAAGGGAAAGTAGCGCAAACTACTGGTCCCGCGGTGATAGATGACTGGTTACTACCTTCCGACGCAGGTAGTCACCAGTCATCCAACACCAAGGGAGGGACCAAGGTAGTTTGCATTTAATGCATTACTTTTCCGAAATGAACCATGTTGTATACATTTGTTTTATTACATCTCATACATATTTCATTGTCAAAACTAAATTGAAAATTGGAAAAAGCTTACGGTGCTTTGTGTAGTAGGCCTGGCCGTAGCGAACAAGCAAGACGGACTCAATTCCTCTAGCAGAAGAACAATATCATGAAAACCGTATCCGTATCGTATTCTTCACAATAATTACGGATGTTTATGATTGTATTATTTACATGCTTGGTTGATGCAGCATCTTATTTATCCAAAAGAAGCCTCAAATCTACGCTCGACAACAGATGTTTAGCACTAGCAGACGCCACCATTATTGTTGTTGTTGTAAAGTTTGCCTATTTTCAACCTCATACTTGGCATCGCCTTTCAATATTTACATAATATTTATACACTGTAGGCTCTAGAACTGTATCAGGGTACTGTGTTGATTTGAGGGAAGTAATCAAAACTCCCGCATTTTTGGTAGTAGTGCATAAACAAACAAGCATTCGACAGGCTTTTTTGTTTACCTGACTTTGTTAAAAAAGAACCAATCACAAAAGAGGATACCCTTATAAATATGTATGAGGTGTAATAATATGAACACAAGCATCGTTCAGAAATAAGATGAAACTATTTACATTCTTTTTGTAACTTCTTACTTCTTTTTCATCTTAAAGAGGCATTTGAGATGCTAAATAGCGTAATTCAAACTATTTTAACCACTATTCGACCTCCGGCCTCTAATAGCCCCATCTGCTCTCATAGTGAACACTGTACATGTAGGTTCAAACATGTAATGTGATGTGATGTGAAGTTGAAATAAATTATGAACAAAGATGAAGTTATAAGTCAAACGATTTAGTGAATTTGCCACCAACCAAGTTAAAAACTGTTTTAAAAGCTTTCATCAGAGTTAGCTCGTACTAAACTATGCAAAGATAAATAAACAAATATGGACATTTTATAGGTTTGGTTGCCAAACTATGGTGTGATAATGGATGGGCAGGTCCATGTTTTGAGTTAGGGGATTTTGGCGACTATGATGAAAATATGGAATTGCCCATCCGTTATCACCGAACTAAAATGTCCATCTTTTATTCTCTTTCTTATGCATAGTTTTGTATCATAATTATATCTTACTAGCGGGACGCACATTCTTCGAATGGGCTCCCGCTAGTAAGTAGCGCCTGCCAGATAGACACCTACAAAATGAAATTTATTTCCTAACCTGAAATTGTTTCCCATCATTACCCCATATCACATACATAATGAGTAAATATAATGCAGGCCTAGTAAGTATTCTGACCTGTAATTGAATGCTTCCTGTCATTACCCCAAGCTATATCCCACGATTTATACTTGTAAACCACACTATTTCATTCCACCTCGAGACTCTCCCTGTTAGTGTTACGCAATGTAATATCACATTTCTTCATTAACTCCTGCCTCCTTTAACACATTACTTCATTAATCATTACACACACCATGGCTTACACACAACCCCGCCCGCCCCTGTGTGGCGCATCTCTACCCCCAAGGCCTAAACCATCTCCCGTAACGAAGCGTATTTCCCCGATATTTGCCCGCGCCCCCCGCTTGTGTAGGGGTGTGTGGGTGTAGTGAGTGTGCGTGTTTATTTTGCATGGCGCACCACAACGCGTTATGTGTTACGCGCCGACTGCATGGTTGCAGTATACACAAAGATAAACAAACATGGTCCGTAGAAACAGTCTGAAAAAGCCCTGGATTTTCCACTTATGCTCATATCTCGGTCAATTCATTACGGTTTTCAGCCATTTTTAGCTTATAACACTTGCATTATCATCAACTATAATCAGTACAACGCTCATGGTGTTTAGTTGAAAACTGAGAGAGCCTTTTCAGGATACATACAAACATACATGCAACATTACGCAAATTATAGTAAGATTCCAAAATGATTTTTCATGTCAAATGTATTTTCGTAATTCAATCTACATGTACAACAAGTTAACCCAAGGCTTACCCATTTATAAAATAAACAAATCCAGCAACTTGTTTACTTCTTTTTTCTTCACGGTACGCTGCTTTCCAATGCGAGTATGTACTACGCCAAACAGGCACGCACAAAACATGCCATTGCGCTTGATGACGACATTGCCATTCGGCATGGCCTGGTAGAATTTGAAGCGTCCAATCAAACGCCATATTTTTAATGATTTACATTAAACAACTCCCACTGCATAAAAGAATAGTCCCATCACTCTCCCAGTTTTTTGGCACCCATGAACATTTAAACCCAGAATGATCAAAATGGGAAAATGTCTTGGCTTTTAATGTTTGCTTCTTATTAATTTTCAAACATGTTTATATGGGTTGAATATTTGATTTTGCAGGGAAAGGGGGTGTATAATTTTTTTATTTTACACACCGAAAAAAGGGGGTAATTCCGATTCCTTCTTACAAGAGCATGGGTACTCGAAAGTTACACAAGTGACTGACAGAATGTTTCAGGGCCAAATTATTTCTAGTAAACGTTGCACATTCTCCCCATTTTCCATGTGTTCAATTCCAGGACAGAGTAGCCAGACTTCTAAACATGTTAGAGAAGCGGGGACCAATCGCCTTCTACCACTTCCGTGAATCGTTATTACAACAAGAAGCGTATGAGCATCTGGTGAAAAAGCTAGATAATACAGACATCACCAAAATGCCGCAAAGTAGAACGGGTGCGGGTAAGTCAAGGGATGATATACAGAGTAGTATAGAGATGGATTTTTATTCATAACTAGAAAGACATCATGGAATACAGTGTCTGCCAGCATAGTTTCAAATGGGATTTCATCGTGGGGTTCAGGAGTGTAAGGGTCAATATGTTAATTACAATTTCTTTCTGGCATCACCTTAACTACAACACTATTGAATATGTGTAAATGATTGCCAAAAAGGGTCCTGTGTGGAGGACTATCCTCCTATAGATCCGTCAGATCTAAATTGGTAAATCTGCTTACAGCAGCTAATGAATTCAGAAGGGTGTGGGCATGCAAAACGTTGCGTGACGCAACATGCCCCATTGCAAATTGTATGCTAGATGCTTGCATATTTTAAAAATGTGCGTGTACGATTATATTCACTTTGTGTGCGGAGAGATAAAAAAAAACATTTGTCTCACCATTTTAAAACCAATTAAACTATACTATGTTTCACTTACGTCTAGTCTAACTCTAACTTTTGTTGTGCATATGGAAATCAGTGTTTTTAAAAAAGCTCTCCTTAAAGGTAGATGTTCCGATTTTCAACTTGAAGTTTTCTATTCTACATGAAAGGTCATCCTTAAAAAAGTCGTGTTCCAAAGTTTGAGTTGCATAGCTCTAATGGTTCTTATTTTAGACGCACAAGATGCTGTGAACTGTACCCATTGAGTAGTACACAAACTTATCGGTGGTTACCACCATTCGTGGTAATTCGGCGTTATTTCATCGATTTCTCCGTAATAATACCGATTTAGGCCGTCAAATTTTCAGTATGATGATGAGAAAAATACGAGCTTTCATATGATATGAAAATCTCCGTATGTTTGAAATAATTCTGTGTTACGAAAATGTGATCAGGTCATCTACCTTTAATACTTGAAATCCTCATTCTTTCCAATACTTACAGATGAAACCGATGCAACAAAGATTGGAACGGACCGTCCACCGGCACAAAAAGCCTCGTCCAATACCCACGGTTCTGCCCCGTCCAACGCACCACCACCACAGTCAGCTAGAATTCCCCATCAAGGACCCACTGTAAGAGGTGCTGCTACCGGGACCGCACACACTTCACAAAAGGGATACCATAGCAATGTAGTAATAAAAGGCAATAGTAATTTTGTAGTTATGGGAGGGAAAAATTCAACAATAAATTTCAAATGATGAGGACTTTTGTAACCAAAATTTCACATAGTAAACCAATTATGTATACAGGCACCACCATTAGGAAGGGTTTGTCAGTCTAGCAGAGGTCTTTTTGTTAGTTTATTTTGCCAAAAATGTTTGGAAATTGAAAAGAAATCTCAACATGAAAAATATGGGTCGGTCAGGCCCATAGAACAGGGGTCTTTCCCCATGGCCTAATGTGCATTTTCATTCATTGTGTATGTCTGGAAGAAAGAATTGGTAAAGTTACTTGCAGGAATCAAATCTGAGCTTCCATTGTGACACACAAGGTTCAGCTGCAATAAGGTTTATCGCAAATAGAAAAAAAGCCATTGATTATCCTTTTCTGATGCATTGTGGGTGCAAATCTGCTCCATTTGCGAACCCACAATGCATCAGAAAAGGATAATCAATGGGTTTTTTTCTATTTGCGATAAACCTTATGCTATGCCACGTTAGCCGAGCTTTCCACAACAACTTGTTGGAGACGAAATGTACGCTACCATGATACTTTGATGAAAAAGCAGCGTAAGGTTGCTGTGTTATTCTGCGGTATATTTATAAGGGTTTTTACCAAGCCTTATATATGTCATGATTTGATCATAGACAATGGGCCTGAGAAATCATAAAATTATTGAAACTTGTGACCCAAGTGCCTTTTAAAATGTTATTTAAATTATGTCCAAAACATTTGAAGGCACCTGTACAAAATTATGTACAATCCTATGATATTGTAAATCTTTATTATGTACTATATATTTTAAAGATTTTTTTCTTCAGATTAGATGCCGTTTATAAAATGACACATACGTATCCAAATACATCAAAACATAGACCAGAAATAAATATAAGTATTCAAATTGTATGCGTCAAAGCAATTTTTGCTTTATAATTACATGTTTCTTATTGAAATCCAACACAAATGATAGATTTTATGCAGTTTGAAGCTTTCTTTCTTTCATTTTTTCCTCTCTCACATCTTCTTTGGTTATTTTCTGCAAATCAGCTTTGCCAAAAACTGGTCCGTTTTGGATGTGATTGGTCACATATGTTTTGATGAAATTATCGTTTAGACTAATGAAAGAATCCGAGGGCAGGAGTCAGGTGCAGTATTAGAAGATTTACTGAGAGGATGGAAGCTATTCTTTTAAAACTTTGATCGCCAACTTGTAATTTAAAAATAAACTAACAGCTTTACTCATCGATGAGTTAAAAAAACACCTTCCCTAAAAACAGCTGAAAAATACACATGATCCAAACTTCCTTGCCTCCAAAATCTAATGGTGCTCCTTTATATTGCATAACAGTTATATGAAAATGAGGCGACAACAAAATAATTCTTTTGTTTACACATTTGTAGAAAATTGTTGAAAATTCAACAACTAAAATAAACCCTGATTGACCTCCCCTTCCTGAGAGGTCTGTTTGCCCGTAGCACAGGATGGGGTGTTTTTTAATTGAGCTGCCTTAAAGACAGTTACATCTGAGACAAATATACCTGAATCAGGTATATTCGTCTCGGGTTACATGTTACTCACCCTGGGAATAATTGGAAACTTTTTTCCTAATATTGGACAATCAGTTGTGTGCCATTACATTTAAAAAAACAGCAAATAAGAGGTGATCTACTAAAATATCTCACTAATTTTATATATTTTTAACAATTCAATAAGCCTATTCACTTTGAGCCAATTATTCTTGAGGCGATCAATCATCTCTGTTTTGAATCATACGGCTGTTTAAACGGTGCTCAAAATTCATTTGGATCATTCTGTTCCCCCGGAGAGAATTTGAACAGCAGCCATTATGAATCCTACAAATACATGATCAGAGGTCGATTGAAAGCTTTGTACGTGAAAAGGCTTTTTGTAACATTCAAATTAAGAGATTAAAATCTCTTAATTTTGAATGTGAATGTTGCAAAACCACAGCTCTAATAGTCAAGGTTGTATGCAGTTGTTTACATTGTTATCGTTTTTTGATGAAATCTTCCACTGAAAGTGGCATTTTATTTTTGATATCTTGTAGTCTATAATTCATCACCAGTCACATCAAAAGGGGGCTTTTAATTGTTGGCAATATGCATTTTAAGACATTGAAGAGGTAACGCATAAAAAACAAAAGAAGAAATAGGAATTTCCACCTAATATTTCACATAAAATCTGAATACATTGACCAAATGTATGACACTTGTGTCATTTTAAAGCTGTCAAAAGACACTTTTGCATGAAAATAAAATCTCATTTTTTTAACAGTAAAAGCCCCCTTTTGATGTGCCTATAATCTTAGAAAAAAATGTGTTCGAACACTGACCCTAATTGCCATTCTGTTTGTACCAGATCATGCCCACTATTTGAGTCACATGAAAATAGAAACTTGTTTATGGTATAGCCTGAAGAATCTCCATCTCAATTGATCAATGTTGCTAGGCCATGTGCTGATGGTCGAAAACATTTGGGATTCAACATTGATCAGGGGAGAAAGGCGAACACTTCACATTACACCTACAATTTGTTTGAAGAATTTTTTCTAACATTGTAGATGCATACAAGAAGGAAGTTTAAGATAGGGTTAAGTGAGCCCATTAAAGTTGGTCAAATATTTGCGAAACACGGTTCTAATGCTGATAACATACTAAGGTCGCCTCCGATGACGTTATTTACATCATGTGTTGTTCAATTGAATGTAATCACGTCAGCAACGACCTCACACGACTTTCCAAAAGTCGCACCAGGTTGCAAGGCCTGAATCTCTGCAGTTGACTTCAATTCAACTCATGCACGACTGGTTGTTCGATCTGTTGAGTTGCTGTGTGTGCGATTTGTATTTCATAGTCCATCGAGTGACTCCCAATCGCCAATATCTGTGACTGACTAGTATGAAATAAGCATTATTCTCATATTATGAATCCAAAAGGTCCTGTGTCTGAAAGATCTGAAGTTGATGCAAGCTGTGTGCAGGTATCATGCAGCCACCGTGGTACTGGCTTAAACTTTCACTGTGGCTTTTGTATGGGTAAACAATGTTGATGAATGACTTTTGTGCAAGATATAGTGTTTGGTACACCTATGAATATGAGTTATATGTAAAAGATGTAAATGGAACAAGTACTATTATTGTAACTGTAATATGCTGTGGCATCAGTTTTGTACTTCAGGTGAAATGGAGTTGGGTTAAAACCCCCTCAAAAAAAGATCAACATTTTGTCTCCAATTTTCTGCATTTTGCATATTTCATTATATTTTATAGGGTATTTTACCGTATTGCACATCAGTGAAAAGGTGATGTGTTCTTCTTTCAAATGATACCGTTGTTTCAGTGCTCAGCAACTTGCTTGGACAAAAAGTGGGGAGGTCTCTATCTGAATGTGCCAAAATTATCAAAAGTCAATAGAGCGTCACTCTACACTGTTAATGTTAACAGACGATAGAGTTGTTCTTTTGAGCTCAAAATAGTGGTTAATTTGGCACATTTTGATTTAGACCTCTCCACATTCTCAAGCAAGTGGCTGAGTACTGAAACAAGTGATTCCTACAAATGTAATACCATTGAAAAGAAGAACACATCAGCTTTCCATCGATATGTAACACAATACTGAATAGTTCACAAAATATCTGAAAATATGACGATTGAAGAGAGAATCCGAACTTTCTTTGGGAGTGTATAATCCTAGTAAACAATTAATTCTCAATCATCGCAATTTGGATCAGCAGTTGGTATACTATATAAACTTTTTCAACTGACCGCTTTGCCATGTGTTTTGTTAAAATAGGCAGTAGATGATCGATGCTTGTTATTATGTTACATTACTTACATCTCCCCTACATCAGCTGCTTTTAGATAAGGGTGGAATTCTGGAAACCTTTGCACTTAATTGAAAGAGGCTAACATTTTGAACTATGATTTGAAATAGCCCTATTAGTAGATCTACAGATGTAATATTCATTTGGTCAATCACAGACATTATACAATAAGTGGTACGGCAGTAGGATATTTGCCGTAAAAGTTATACTGTACTAGGATTAGTTACCATAGTGATGGGTCCAAACAAGAATGGCAATAGAAACAGCTTTTACACATCAAAATGTAAAGCTGTGGATGATGTTGTTTGTCCTCATATATATTGTTATCATTAAATTTTAAATTTACCGACCTGTGTATAAACCCAAGCTGTATTTGAACTAATGAAATGCCAATGTATTGTCTAGTGCAAGGTGGTAGATTCAAATAGGTATTATATATTGAGTAAATTTTGGACCCCTCACCATGCTTAATAATCCTGATTACTTCTACGGCGAATTGAGGACCCTAGTGCTAAAAGAGGGTTAAGTCACATTGAGGAAAATGGCAAAAACTGGGTTTCATTGTGTCCATGTGTGGACTTGACCCACTCGGGTTTTACCTCCCATGGATTTTTACACAGCTTTAACGCATGGCTTAACTTTAACATTTGAACAGAGGGTGCAGAGATCCTCCTTGTAGCAGAAAACTGATACTAACTACAATTTCACAAGATTGTGACTTAACCCTCTTTTAGATCTAGGGTCCTCAATTGAACTTTATAGTGATATCCGTACTTTGATCATCTCCGAATTGTAGAGCTTCCTTATGTAGGAGAATAGGCGTGCATGAAGGCGGGGTGCAGTGTGCACCATATGTGTGACGCCTGCGTATGGATGCATTGATTACTTTTATATAGGGAAAGATGCATTCAAAGGTTACTGTTGAGGCTCAGTTTTGATTGCATACTCAAATTATTTAATATTATCATGCAATTAACCAATCGTTTTATACTGTTCAGTCTCAGTGGGTAAACTTAACACATGATTACTGTAAAAACAACTTAATTTCGCTAGCAATTGAATTTTGATAATTTCGCTAGGAGATCAAATTTTCCAAATTAAAATGCCACCAATTGTATTATTTATCTATATACTAATTTTCGGTCCCTCGCCTGATTAGATAGTTCAATAATAATTTTACACTCGCGTCCCTCTTCAACTGAAAAAGCGTGGTAATTGCGCCTCTAATAGACGAGCTAATTAGATAGTTCAATGCCAGTATTTTCCCGTTTTCAGACATGCGCAGAAAGGATCACAGATGATAATCCGAAATGTTGAATTTATTTTACTCGGATAGCTACTGTTCGGGCAAAAATTGTGGTTTTCGGAGTGAGTGATGACATATGGTCTTCACCCAAAATATTTTCATCAGGGATATAGCTACATTTCTGTATATGCGGCCATTTGTTATTCTTAAAGATCGCATGAGTACAAGCATTTATACGTGACTATCCGTCCGACAAATAAAATTATTTTACGACATTTTCTAAATGTAAATAAAAACTCTTACACAGATCTTAAAGTGACACTCTCGCATTAGTAACATAGATGAACGCTTAGTTTGCTAACGATAAAGAAACTGTGGCGGTACCATAACAACAGTTCCTATGTTGAAGCTGCGCGACCGCGTTTATCATGGTGCGCGAGATTCAGCGCACACGTAATGACGCATACAAAGTGTATACGCGTTTGTGGCGCAAACTGCACATTGTAACGTGGCAGGGTGAAAGCAGGCAGTCCGTACACTCTAAGAAAAAGGATGCTTCACTAGGCTTCAGGGGTTCTTGGCTGTCCCGTATGGAACCCTTATCACCTTAAAAGGTTCCAAAAAGAACCATTTTAAGGTTCAAAGTGGGCAAAATATGGGCAAACATTGGTCTTTAGAACCGCTAAAGGTTCTCTACAGAACCTTTTGGGGGCCTTTAAAATCAAAGAACCTTTAAACCATATAAGGGACAGCCAAGAACCCCTCTGAAGCACCCTTTTTTCTAATACTGTACCCTAAAGCCACCTCCTCCTCTCCGCACTTGGATATAAGAGAACATGGGGCATCTGGATAAACGGAACGTGTTTTTTGTGTGGTACATTATCATGATTATTATAGAGTGTCTGGATTTAGTAAGGGCATCCGTGGTATCTGGATTACGGGGTTCACTATAAAACGAGTCTCAAATTACCTGGATACTAATACTATGCACAGGTGGGCCACCTGTGATAACTGCATTTTAAGGGTGTACACTCAGATAGTATCTCGGGAGGCTTTATAGAACACAGCAAACATGACAAAGGGACTACATACTATACGTTAAGGCCCCACATGCGTATTGGAGGAATAATGTATTTAATGTAAATAGGCCAAACAAAACCGGGATGGCACACATTGTGTAAAGTACAAGCGTGGAATGGTACAAGTGATCTTGATGATAGAATCGGCCGACCATAAAACTAAACGACCGACTATAAAACTATAACGCTCAGAACGTAGGTACTGAATTACCGTGGATACAGTATGTGCATGCATATGGGAAGTGGCGACACCAGCACCAAAATGTTAAAGGAGGAAAACGGTGTGGTGGGGCAATAAAAGAATCGGGGGAGACATTTAAAATCTAAATTTTAAGTAACTTTCAATTTTGACATTAAAATTCAACTTTTTATTATTTGGGGTACAAAATAGGTAGAGACATGCGCTGACAGGAGGTACTAACTGGTTATTAAGAACACGTTGATGGAGTAGGCCTACTTGGATTAGGAACATGGGTATCTGTATTATTTAAGAGCACATTGGGCCTAGGCTCATGGTGTATTAAGGGCACCATGTCACTTACATGATATCAAGGGCACTTTAGTACCTGAATTATTTAAGGACATACTCTTGATATTTATATAAACATTTATAACGCTATGATATACTCACCTCTGCCTATGTGATAGGCCTATGACTTTTACTGCCCGCTATCTTCGGCACCCGCGTTTAATTTACTTGACTATGATTAAGTAAGGGCACCTGGGTATCTCGAGATAACGGCACACTGCAGTAGGCCTACCTTGATTATGTGGTATTCGGTGCATTATTAAGGGCACCAGGGGTAACTGGATTAGGGGGTAGGGCTTAGGCCTATAGGGTCCCTGGATATAATGGGACAACGGGTAGGCCTACCTGCATTTCAGGTCTCATGGGAGGCCTATACATAGGTATCTGGAACCTAGGCCTACCTAGATTAACATGAGTATAAGGCACATGTATACCTGGATTATCAAAAGCACCTGCGCTATTCGGATTATTTATAGGGCCCTGTCTGCATTATGTATACATATGTAGGACATGTTCTTGATATTATTGTATCAAATTTTCTTACGCTTTGTTTACTTATTCCCCGTGAAATCTTCTAGCGGGTCCAGCGCGAAGCGCTGGTGCCCGCTAGTAATGGTTATAAAAGGATAATGATACCAATTAGTGAACTTTAATTGCAGCAAAAAGTTGACTATTTGTTAATTCGCTCAAATTAAGTTGCCATGAAATTAAAATGTTTTACAGTATATGATGTTGACATGTACATAACCAATCATAGTTTCTGTAGAGTCTCATTTGGTTGATAAACTATAAGAGTTATAGAAGCTTGGTTTTGATTGGGTACTTATAATTACATCATGTGATTAACCAATTAAATATGTTGTAAGGGCAAAGTGGATTAACACACTTCAGGAGATATAGAAGCACTATTTTGATTACAATGGTTAAATGTATGATTTAATCAATTTATGTCCACCAATTATAGATACTCTATAGAAGCAGTTAAGCCCGGTGGTTGAAATGTGAAATTCATCACTAGCAAATAAACTTTAGTACCAAGTTGTAATTCTGTGATCAAATCACAACATGCTATGCCAATTAATCAATGCAGTACATGAAGAGCATTGTTATGGTGTTGTTTTGATCTCAAATTTATGATTTATTTGTATGAAATATTCATTTTTGGTCATACATTGTGTGTCTCAAATTGTTTCAACAGAATTTAGAATTTGTTGGGATACAAGGGCTGTAATCAGATTGAGATGCACTGTTTAAATTGATGGGTAATTGTGGATGTGAAGAAAAATATCCTTGCAAGGAGAACAATAACAGTCTTGTGAAAAAGTAGCTCCCATTTCATGGACATTTGGTGTGAACCAGGAGCTATTTTTAGTTGACCAGGATCAGATACAGATACCCTGGTATGTTCTTTTTGCCGTGTACATAATATTATAAGACATTGACAGTTGACACTTTCAACCATGAGCAAGTTCCCTGGTTAGCCTAAGAGCCCACTTATTTTACCCCTTGCATCCTTGATGTCATTTGTCATGTGTCTAACTTGTAGCACACTCATCCATTTATAAACTCTCTTTTACGTGACATTGCATCCTCAAATTTGATGCTCGGTAGCAAACAACGCACTTGCATCGTGCAGTAGCACTTGGCATGGGGAAGTAGTGTTGCGCATGAACGTGATGTGTTCTGAATCAGAAATCCCACAGTTATGTGCTGCCATGACACTTTTGTATGGTTAACAATATCAGGGAGGGAAAAGAATGCAAGATTGTTTTATGTTAATGTATTGGAGCTAAAGATGGTGAATGTTTTGTATTGGTACAAATTATTATTTGTATAAATTCAATATTTCTTTAAAACAACTCATCAATGTTACAAAATAAATGTACATTATCAAACAAGTTGGTTCTTCCACAATGACTTTTCTCTTTGACTTTTAATGTCAACAATCCCCCCCTTTGACTTTTAATGTCAACAATACCCCCCCCCCCCCCCCCTGACTGAGTATGTTCAATACCAAATAAAATATGGGGGACTTCTCAATCTGAATGTGCCAAAATCGCCACTATTTTGTGTTCAAAAGTCAGTAGTGTTGATGTAACACTTCATTAACCGTAACTCTCCTAGACACCACAAAACTCGACACTACTACAATCTTGTACCGCGCGATCGCCCGGTCAATCTTGTACCACGCTCCGATAGAGGCGTTCAACTTGTGAAAAACACTTTCGATCAAAAACACTTGTTTTTTAACCTGACCCGTATAACTCAGTGGGTAGAGCCTCAAACTTGCGACTTGCCCCGGTGCATGCAGAGACTGAACTTCCCCTCAAATTTGACCCATTTTTCTCCCCTGATAGTTTAATTCATGGAACCACGCCCGGGGAGTTAGGGTTAAACAGACAACATAATTGTTTTTCTGAGCATAAGATAGTGGTGAATTTGCCATATTGAGATTGAGACCTCCATCCCCCACATTCTCAAGCAAGTGGCTAAGCACAGTGATTGCTACAAATGAGAGGTCATTGGAAAGATGGACATATCAGTTTTCCAGTGATATGTAACACAATATAAATATATCACAACAAATAGGACATTTTGTGATTAGTTGTATGGTTAAACAACCCATCTGTTTCAGGGTTTAATATGTTATTGCAAATGTAAGGCAACATAACACACATTTTTTTATTTTTTTAAAATTAAATGCAATCTTTATGAAATGTTGGAAATGTTTTAAAAATTGCTGAAGAAAAAACCCCAACAAAACATGCCCGATCCTACATGCCTATAGAACATGGTTTTGTTTTGTTTTTCATTGTCTAATGGACAATAATATTTCAGACAGTCATTGAGTTTAAATAATATCTGTCCACCCTGAATCTGATGATAGAAATATTTGTTAAGACTGTACACTTATTGAAATAACTTGTTCCTTTAAAGATTAAATAAAATTGTATTATATCACTATGATAACCGTGACAAATCTATTAGCATCATTCGTCTGAAATGTTCTTCATGAAATACCCAAAAACCTTTATACTAATCTGAACATGCTTACATAATCTGTCACAAAAGCAATAGTTGGCAAACTATTCCCCACCAATCAATCTTGGGTTGGCTGCCAAAAATCCAATCAACATTGACTAACAGCGACCAAAAGTATGCTAAAACAGTATTTGCCTGTTACAGTG
Organism: Ophiura sarsii; assembly: GCA_035610835.1. Taxonomy (NCBI): domain Eukaryota; kingdom Metazoa; phylum Echinodermata; class Ophiuroidea; order Amphilepidida; family Ophiuridae; genus Ophiura; species Ophiura sarsii. The sequence goes on along the minus strand of CM069451.1, from coordinate 48,554,453 downwards.
AAACCTAGGCATGAGAATGTTCAGGCTATTTTGTTTACCAAATTTCAGCACTTTCTTTTATTTTCAGCCTGTTTTTGGCCTTTATAGGCAGATTTCATGCATTTTTTCAGGCTGTTCAGGTTTTTTCATTCTCATGCCTGGAAACCTCGTTGAACACAAGGTCTGTTAACCCAAAATTACTTACGCAAGGTGTTTTTTCAAGTCCCAAGCTTATATTTTACATTACATTTAAACCCGATAAAACAAATTCCTGTTGACACGAACTAATATTTAAGACCCAATCAACATTGTGTTAATGATGTTCCACTGTAGTTGATTCCCGAGTTGTTTAGTCTTTGAGGGTTTCGTATAAATCATGATATTTCAAATTGAATCAAATTTGAACAAAAATTAATCCAAACGAATAGGCCTATTCTGAAATTGATATATTTGGATGTGCCTCTAAATGTTAATCCAGTATACATTGTACTGTACATATGTAATTGATTGTATGATAATGCTAACACAATTTTTTGTTATATGAAGATAGCTTTATGTGTAAGCATACACAAATACAGTACTATTTGCCCCATTTCATTTTTATCAGCAGTGCATGGGTTCCATGTTATACATGTGGAAATAAAATGTTGAGCCTTACAAAGCAGCTATAAGATTGTAAAACTTAAAACCATGTTTTTAAATGTAAGAATATAACTGACTCTGCAGTGTTATGGGGCTGTCAACCCTAAAAACATGAAATTTATCAAGACTAACTTTTGAACTATTAATATGATGTACATTTTTGGAAAGGAAATGAGTCAGAGAATCCACTCCATTTTTGGTATCAATTTTCAAGACTTGACTCAAAATCCCTATTTTGGGCTCAAAATGTGCGTCAATCGTAGCAAATTCAGTTTTTGGTAAAAATGCTGAAATTGCACCAAAATCATCTAAAGATACTTCCCCTAGGGATATTTTTTTAGTTTTGTCATAAAAATGTTGTAATTTTTACAATGTTGACCCAAAAGTGCCAAAAATGTGATTGATTTTTTTTACCTCCACAATCAGCGTTTTTAATGAAATTTGATACCAAAAATGCATTTTCTGACTCATTTCCTTTCCAAAAATGTATACTTTTATATACATCACATTAATAGTTCCAAAAGTTACAGCGCTTGATAAATTTCATGTTTTTAGGGTTGACAACCCCTTTATATATATTTTGGATACCATAGCCCTCCTTGTAGGACTGCTATTTAAAATATCAGTATTATCCAGGGAAATATTAAGATTGAATATAAAACACTGAGTCATGTCATCCTGAATTGTGGAAATAGCACAGGGTGGCTGTCCGGTTCATAGTGGATATCAGATTAGGAGCCGTTTTGGGTAGTCCTATGATAGGACCCTGGTAGGACTAACTATTCATTCTTGGTTTTCATGTCATACTGCCCTCTGTTGATCAGCAATGCATTTGGATTTAAATGTGAGACATTAGAGAGGGCTTGGAGCAATAAACATTCAGTGAATTTTGTCGTTTTATTTGAGAAGAGAAAGCAAAAACTTGTTTTTGAAATCTTGAAAACTCTGTGTAAGGCAATGGGAGCTTTGGAGTTACCAAGCAATGTTCACCAATAAAACAGCAGATTTGCCAGATTTCAAAGTGTTTTCAAAACCTGCAAAATCTTATATTCATAAAATGTCACACAGTGTTTACAGAAGCTCAATCTAATCGTCCAGCCGCCACTTGAGGCGATAAAAAACAGCCTATTTCCGGGGGAATTAAAAGGGTGTCAATTAGTATAAAATAACAAATTTTCTCACGCTATACGTGCGCAAATGTCCAGGAATATCAACCAAAATGTACCTTAATTATATAGGCAGAATCTGGACACCCCTCTCCCTACCCCGGCCACTATTAGGGATTTTCCAGCACAAAATCATCATACCCTATGTTTAAGGATTTTTGGCAAAAAAAGCAACCCATTGAAGTGGCACATCCCGTATACCGTATTAGGCGAGTACCCCCACCCCAACCGGGCGTTTGTGGTATTAAAATGTGACAATTTTAGGAGTTTGACACATTGTTAGGCCCAAAATGCAACAGCTTCAGGGGGCTTTGCCACTGGCCCCCATCAAAGGGGCTCTGCCCCCTGGACCCCCCTTGAACCCCCCTAATGTAACACCCTGGCGCCGCCCCTGGATGTCGTGCATCTGGCAAATAGTAATTTGATTACACCAGTCTTGGTTATAAGGTAAGCAGCCTTTGCAATGTATCTTGCCTTGGGTTAGGAGAGGTTCTCAGTAATGTACCAGGCATACCACGGGGTGGGGAGGTACTCGGTACAGAAGCGGGTACAGGGATTCACAGCAACCATGGGTAGCAAACCTAGCAGACCTATTCATTACATTTTGTTTTTTACATTGATTCATTTTTTCAAAAATATTTCTCACCTTTATCCTCATGTCTAAAATCTTGTTTCTTGTATCAGAACGGATGAAATTTGATGAACAACCAACTCAATTTGTCTCAAAAGTTCAATTCAATGGAAAAAGTGGTATTGCAATTGGTCCATTTCTTGAATGCCTGTAAACTGGATTTTTTTTGGGGGGAGGGGTAAAACAAATTCAAAGGTGGACCTTTTTTCCAAAAGTGGACCTGTTTACCAAAGGGCAGATTTGGCAAAAAGGACCTTTTTAACAAAAACGCGTAAAAAACAAGTTTGTTATATTCATGTCCGGTACCAATTTGAGCTTTCTTACAGCACACTCCTTTTCAATTCAAATGTGAGCATTCTCCCCCCCCCCCCCCAACCCCCCCTACCCCTGTTTCACATCATTGATATTCGGATGCATCAACAGGTTTAATTAAAACACTCCTGGTAATCTGCTGCTGGGGATAATCAATATTGAGTACTAGATTACGCAAGACGACCTAAATATAGAATCTGCCTTCGATACGATAATTGAAGATTGAATGGGTAGACACACGGCAACATTTGTGTTTTCAATCGCAATAATATATCTTTCAATTTCGACGAAGAAACCATTGTACAAGTAATTAATTATGACTTTCCTGGACTCATAAACTATTTTGACTGTATTTTCCGTACAAATACCATCACAGAACTTTACGAAATCATACTGAAAATCTGCTTCCAATTTGTGCTTCCAATTTAAGGAATTTTTCAACATTATTGTTTAAAAATTTAATTTTCATCATATAAGCATTCCGTAGGGATGTGTTCAGTTGCGGTCATAACCGGAAACACTGTAAACGATGTTAGCATGGTGTCAAACCATGGAATTCTATTTTAAAATCTGATTTTGAAATATCTAGGAAACATTGCTCTGTAACTTTTAAGATATTATAGTTGCATGTTTATAAATGTAATTTGACCAACAACAAAAAATTGGATTTTGAGGGGGAAATCACACAGAGAGGATGTCGTTCCATGAAAAAAGATTGTATAATATGCCTTTAATTAGGCTTCATGGTACTGGATACTTGTGGATAGCAGTTAAATGTAATGTTGTATAAATGTACACGGGTATGACTCATATAAAATGTGAAATGGGTTATATTATGATCATCCACACTACATGTATGAGCAAGACATGTGTAGGGGCAGGCAATCTCAAGAGGATTTCATGTTTTCCTGCTCCTGTTTAATTTGTTAATTAGTTTTTCAAAAATCATGGAAAGTGGATGTCTTTCCACACTATTCAATTTCATACTATGTGTCACCCAATACAAAGCAGCTCAAAGCAATGCTCCAGGGTTTTCTTATTAGACCAAGAAAATACAAACCTGTCTCGGATACCCACCCAGCGTGCGTAAGTATGTGGAGTCACTTTTGTCGTATAACCCTACGCATTGAGCCCAATTGTGGGTTTTTAAAATTATTTTTTAGTTGTTCTAAAAAAAATTAAAAAATCTAGAACAAATATCAACTACAAAAATCGCATATCGCATAGCTATTTTTCCAAATGAATGTGAGACAGACCCTTTTTTTTGTCCTTAACTCAAGTCTATATTTATTGGTCAAAGAGTTGATTTGATAAAATGAAGAATAATTATCAATGAATTGTCCACAATGTCCATTATAATTGTGGTTCTAAATTAATTAATGACAATTAATTAATGACAAATTAAATGAACCAGTGACCAATTATTAATTAAATAATTAGTCATTTAATTGTCAATTAATTGGTCATCAATTTGACATTTCAAATGAAAATATTTAAAATAAAATAAATAATTGTACTTTCAGCATTTCAAATAAATTGTCAAATTAAAAGTCTATAAGGGGGGGGGCTGTCATTTTCTTTGGTAGGGGGTCCCAAATATCCTGGGGGTCATTTTTTTTTCCACAGAAAATATGGGGCCATGAAATTAATATCATTGTTATAGGGGGTGTCAAAACAAAATTTTAGTTAAAGAACTGCAATTTTTTGCACGCTTTGTGAACTTTTTTTACAGGTTTCAATGTTGTAATACACAAATTGGGCTCGTCCACCATAATATATTTTCTTCTGCATCAACTGTTATAAGTACAGATTTGTGTGTTGAAAGGGGTCATACAAATAATCAACATTTGAGTAGGGGGGTCATACAAATAATCGCTTTCATTTATGTGGGTCATCAAAAAATGATGACAACAAATGATATTGTTGGGACCGTCCCCTACGAAAGAAAATGAGCGCTCCCTACTGACTAATTTTGAATTAGTCAAATAAGACATAGTTGACCCAAACAAATTGTCTTAATGTTTTTTGCCATTGAGCAATAGTCCATCCATGGTGCTCAAATTAAATTAAAGTAATATTTCGGGTCAACTTTAGGTTTGGTGATGAGTCAATCACTCTAAGGCCCCAAATAATGTGTTTGATTGTCTATAGATCACTTTTAAAAGTTCGGGTAGGTCGGTCGGGATTTCTTTTTCGCACTTGCCCTTTTTTCAGGTACCAAAAGTAAAATGAGATGTACTTGTTGTGGTAACCAAAACGGGGGGGGGGGGGGGGGATTTGTAATATTTTGATGAGTATTTTTATTTTCTCAACACTTAAAAAAAAAATCTATTTTTTTATTTTTGTCAACATCCTGGGATGTTGACATTTGAATTCAGATTTAGGTCTTTTGGTAGAGTCTATGAATTGCTTTGTCATGTATCTTTAATCAGTATTTGTACCTAGATGGCTTTAAAATGTATATTAGATCTGGATATGAAAATATGAACACATATGTTGTTACAATTGTGGAGAAATGGTTTAAATAATATAAAACAAATGATAGAGTTTTGTAAAATCTGCGACATTCGTCGTGTTTAACTGAATTTAGTGGATTTGCAAATAGAACGGCAACTTTATACAATTTTGCGAGCAGAGACGGTTACGCTGGTTCGCTGCACTGATGGTCTTCCCACACACTGTCCGATACTAACTAATTACCGGGGTCCAAGTGTGATTATTATGGGATAACAACGTGGTGGGGAAAAAAAAGACGATGATTTCCACTCGATAGAGGGTATACACACCACGACGCTCCCCATAGACGCTACGTGCAAACTAGGGGTCAAACAATCGGCTCTAACTTGAGTTATCCCATACATCCTTATATGACATTTACAGAGATTATTCCAAAGGGATGTCCGCAAAACATATCAAAAGGATATGGCAAAGTGTCGGACTAGATTTTTCAATATTTTGCGATGAATTTGATGTAGCGATTTCGGCCATTTATTTACACCCCATAACTCAGGACGGACCTTACGCCGATTTCGGTCATTTAAAACTTTAAAATGTTTAAACTAGTGCGATTTTTTTGGAGATTTGTACTCGGCACACTCATAAAAATGTATAATACCCAAAAGTAATCAAAAGAATTGAAAAAAGTCTATCAAAATCTCGCAATTTGTACCGCAAAAAGGAACTATTGCTGTGATAAACTTTTACCGGACGTGCTATCCCATAGTGCTTTATTGGTGGTGTATACCCTAGAAGGACGCTGGTTCTCAGTTTTAAATATGGCTCCCAATTTTAAATACGATTCGTATTTAAAATTGGGAACCAGCAATTAACGTCATTCTATCGAGTGGAAATTATCGTCTTCAGGTGGAAAGCCGCGATAATGGGATGGATTTCTTGGAAACTGCTATACTATTTTCCGAAGCTGGCGATGATGCAAATGTGTTAAATAAAACTTGATTCTGCTGCGTGAACAAGCACAGAGTATATATGAGTCAGACGATGGAGGGTTCCAGAGAGAAAAGTGGGCCCAGCATAAAAACAAAGAGTTTTTGTTAAAATACATCATACACATGTCTAAATCTTCTTTTATCATATTTCCTTTGTCGTCTATTAATTTCATTTTAGGATGTTGACCAGTTTATTGTAAATACCTTGTTTTATTTTCAACTAACATATTTGTTTTAAAAAAATAAAACTTTTTTTTTTTTAAGATTAAGAGGGTCGGGCGAACGAGGAAAATCAAACAAAAAAATGTTTTGGCCTAATCATTAAACACATCAATGAGCCCAACCAGTGACATGGATCTGGCAACAGTGAAATCCTGTCAACAAAAATTCTAAAAATTCTTCATAATACAAAGTGTTTTTCAAGTCACAAACAATATATTCTACATTATATAGCCCGATAACACAAATATCAGTTAAAACCAACTAAAATGTGGGGCAAAGCAATTTTGTATAGGTTTTCCCGGCCAATTTGAAAATGTTATCAACCAAATTAGCTTTCCAGTATTCAAATTCGCGCTAAATTGAATGATTATCTAAACGTATATTTCTATTTCCTTATAACAGCATTCAATTTCATTTACGTGAATTCTATTTCATTTTAACATCGATCAATTTCATTTTCAAGTATTTAATTTCATTTTGACGCATTCAAATTCGCTTGTGTGTACGTGCACAAGGTTTAATGGTCATAATTACATTTTCATTTTCATTTATACGCAATCAATTTAATATTTTGTAGATTCTATTAAAAGCCGATGTGTTCAATCAGGGACAGTCGACTGTCCCTGGTTCAATTAAGCCGCATTTGTCTTAGGCTTTCACAGAAAAGAGGCCAAGAGTTGAGGAAGGGTTCGGGAACATTTTTATTCATTGTAAAAAGGGTAAAATGGTTATTGAGACGTATAAGGCTGATCCGGAAAGAAGGGGGGGGGGGGGGGGGCGAATGTTTTCCTCTCAGGAGGAATTGACTGGATATAAGACGCATACAAAAATGTCTTTAAAAGTGAATATTGTCTAACAGTCAATGGGTGACATTCAAGGAAAGTCAATTTAAGGCCTATCCTGCTTATAAGGATATAAGACGCATACAAAAATGTCTTTAAAAGTGAATATTGTCTAACACTAACAGTCAATGGGTGACATTCAAGGAAGTCAATTTGAGGCCTATCCTGCTTATAAAAATTGTTGGTGGCGGAATCATCAACGATTAGTCGCGGAGGGGCGGAGACCATTTAGGAGGGATGCAAACATTTAAATCAAAATGTTCTATGTGGTACTTGGCGTTTTTTGGGTGAGGGGTGCAGAGGGGCCATGAAATTTAGGGATCCCCTCCACCAGGTTCCGCTGTCTATATGGACTTAATGCATTATGTGTCTAATGAAAATGCTCTTTATAACATTTCCATCATATTTTGCTATTCTGATTTAAAAGTGTAGCCATTATTGGTTACACCAATGTAAACATTTACGCCTATCTTTCATCTTTCTCTTCTCTTTTCTCACATACATTTTTTTATACATAATTGTATATTTATCGTTAATTTGTGGATATGTTTAATAAGGTCTTTAGGGATTTTCATCACTGTGTTGGCGCTTTTTGATTTTCGTTTGGCGAATAATGATACGAATAATAAGGCATATAGATCGTTTAGTATTGCTAAATAGAATGCATTTATCAGGTAATTGTTTGCATATAAATGAATTCGAATGCACGAGATGACACGTACCGCGATCGCTTGCGAATTTGATTGCAGTAATATTTAAAAGCGTGACAAAAACATTACATTGATTGCTTATATTGCGAACTGACATGAGCGCATGTCTTGGTTGAATGCGGATGTTACTAAATAGAATGCTTTTATTTGGAAATTGACATTCATTCTAAACCGTTCAATCAATTTAGCGCGAATTGAAACTACGTAAATTCTAAATAGAATGCTTCAATTTTTAAATTGATCGGGAAAACCTATATTAACGAGGTTCCACTGTATATTCATTTTTTGCTCCCTGTCAATTTTGTCTTCCAATTCACTCATTGTCAAAATTCTGTTGTAAATCCGACATTGAAGGTGCCATAATTGAGTTATTTTTGTGTATAATTGTATTAAAAATGTCTGTAAAGTGAAAAAAGTTCATTATAATTTAAGAATATAAAAATACTGATTGGAAAATGCATATTGTTAGTATTTTGAAAATGTTAAAAAGTTGTCATTTTTTTCTCATTAGCATATAGCTAGCAACTCCCCCTTAGTTATCAAAATCATAGGGCAATGGATGGAGGACTATAAATCAAACATTTGTTGGAATAATTATTTTTAATACCCTTCAGTAGGCCTTCACATGGTCCCTTACGGAATAAAGTGTATAGGGTGTGGGGGGTATTCAAGAATTATGCCCATGAATTTGTTTGTTTGTTTGTTTAGCAGACTTGTCCAAACAGGGAAGTCGGTAATCAGTACGTCATATGCACACATTTAACCAGCCTGGTCTAGTGGCCACTTGTGACAAACAAGGTTTGTTGAGAAACCATTCAAGCTTACTGGTTTGCCTTTGTAGTAGACAAACAAGTTAACCCAAGGAAAGGTTGCATGATATATACTATGATCCTTGCCCTTATCACATTTCTTGGCAACCATAAAGGTTGCATACCTGACATGACCTTTCACCACCTTTCCCAGGCACCAATGATTACAGCTGATTCTGTATTAACTTGGCACTGTATACAGATTGGTAATAACCTGTTTATGTGTTTATCATGGTGTACTAAGTACCGGTACAGAACACTCAACAGCCCAACATTAAGCTGGATCACTCGTTCAATACGTGGTGTACGAGGTAGTGGGAAACCATGCAATACGTGTTACACCATAGAACCTTGGTTACATAAACCTATTTGGGGCAAAGTTCCGCTCACCCGGAAATGAGTCAACCAGACTGAGTCCGCATAGTCACTCAGCAGTTTTGAAGTTGTGGGATTTATAAAATTGTGCAACAAATTATGTAAATCTGGCTGTTATTGCCAATTTTGGGGAGAAAATTGAGACCTGTCATCACAAAATGAGCATTAAGTCGGAAAACTAAGTTTTGAGGTTTGTCCAGATTCATAATACTCAGGAAACAAGCTTTAAAATGATATGTAACATGTCATAATTGCTCAATGTTTTCCCTGTCAAAAATCAAATTGAAGTTGCAAAATGTCTTTGTTTTCTATTGATTTTTGGCATGTTCATTGGACCATATCTCCTAATGCACATTGGCGACTTAACGCTCATTTTGTGGTGACAACAGGTCTCAATTGCAAAATATTTAACCCCATGAGAACTACCTGCCGATTGGTTCAAATTTATATTTGTCAAATATTGTGCTATCATCAGAGACATCACATTTTTCAAAAAGATTAAAATTCAATATTTATAGGCAAAATTGTAATTGGTAATCAAGTTGATTATATCATGTAATTGACCGATGGGAATTCTTGTACAAAAGACAGGTAGTGCCCAGAGGGTTAAACAAAGAAAGAAGATAATGGTAGTAGTACAGGGCGAGTCAGAAGGAACAGGCACTTTTTCGGAAAGGTGTAATTTCAGGCATGCATATTCAAACCCAAGGGTATGCTAAACCACCATGAATTTGTCAACCCCTAGTTACGCCACTGCAAAACATGCATAATATGTTATTCAAAATATAAAGTGTCTTTAAGTGTAAAGTCAGTTTTCTAAATAGCCACTGTAGATCCCTAGAATTCACCAAAAATGCAGATTGTTTTATTTCTTAAACCAATCTGCAATTCACTCTCAAAACAAGTTTCTGTTAAAAGTAGGTGTTGATAGCTGGCCCGATTTTCAACTTGATGTTTTCCATTCTACATGAAGGGTCATCCTAAAATTAGTTGTATTCCAAAGTTTTAGTTGCTTATCTCCAATAGTTCTTATTTCAGAAGCAAAAGGTGACATGAAAATTGCACATTAAGTAGTACACAAACTGGTCGGATGGTTAACCAACTTTGGCATTAATTCACATTTTAGCCTTTAATGTCTAAATGGAACATATCTTGCGCCAAATATTTTACAGAAATAATGAGAAAAATATGGGGTTTCTTCTGATATCAAAATATGTTGATGGGCAAAAAAAGCTTAAGTGATCGGAACATCCACCTTTAAATGGTGTGGTATCAAGTGATTGGAACACAAAACATCAAGTACATTTAGCGCAAAATGGTACAAGAAAGGAACCGTAAACATAGTGAAGCCTTTGTTATTTGACTTGCAATACTTAAGGGGGGTGTGGACTCTCAGGTACAGCCTCCGTAAAATGCCGTAACTTCTTCAATATTCATTTAATCTTTATAAACGTATACAGTTTTTTGCAGAAAAGGGTTCAATGAATCCAACCATGATAATGAAATTGACCATTTTGGGAAAAAAGTATAAAAAACACCTTTTTTGACCCATTTTAGGTTTGGAAAAGATAACTCAAAATATATGTTGTTAAATTTTGTCATACTAGTTTTATGATAATCCTGACATCATTCCCCAGGAGCGTTTTTTTTTTTAATATCTTATTTTTTGAGTTACAGACCAAAAGGTGCCAAAAAATGTGATTTTTTACCACCAAAATCATGAAAATCACCATTTTTGGGAAAAAATCACTTTTTGGGCACTTTTTGGTCTGTAACTCAAAAAATAAAAAATAAGATATTAAAAAAAAAAAAGGCTCCTCGGGAATGTTATCAGGATTATCATAAAACTAGTAGGACAAAATTTAACAAAATATATTTTGAGTTATCTTTTCCAAACCTAAAATGGGTCAAAAAACGTGTTTTTTATAATTTTTTCCAAAATAGTCAATTTCATTATCATGGTTGGATTAATTGAACCCTTTCGTGCAAAAAACTGTATACGTTTTTAAAGATTAAATGAATATTGAAGAAGTTGCGGCAGTTTTACGGAGGCTGTACCTGAGAGTCCACAGCCCCCTTAAGTTGCATTTCTTGTTCTCGCAATGTGCAAGTTGAGGACAGAGGATGTGGTGCATATCTTCATAACATTTTCCAAGTGAGTTGCCATATTTTAATCGTTTCCAAATTGTGACTGTCCAAACGCCGAAGTAATCCAACTTCCTAGCATACATATGATGCGCAGTGCGTTTGTTGCCTCTATGTGGGCCCTTCGTCCTTCTGTAATCATTCGCTGTTGTAATGAGGCTTCGCCAATTTGGAATTGATCAAACTATAGTGCTGTAACTGTTTTTGTGACAAACATGTGAAAAACGTTTTTCTTTTTAATATAAACACAACACCAAAAGTAATTCCCCCCCCCCCCCTAAACAATTCGTCATAACATCGTAAGATAAAACATTTTACTAATAAAACTTAGTTAGAAATAATCCTATGACTGTTTCCTAAGTGATGGTTGAAAATGAAAGATTTCCATTACTTCATGGCTGAATGAGCTCAAATGGAAGACAAAAACTGCCCTTCTCAATAATCACAAAAGTGTATGAATTGCTTCTCACTAATGGAAAAGTACCCGTGGCTGAGCAAAATTTACTGTAATGTGTAATAAATTCATGATCATTCAGCCATGTAAATCCCATTCTTGGCTCAGATATTAGCATAGTGAGTTGTGACTTTTGAGAAGGGCAGTTTTTGTCTTATTTTTGAGCTTATTCAGCCATGCCAACACCGAGTACTGAAGTGTTTTGTAGTGATGAGGAAGGTTAATGTTAATTTAACCCCAACCCTCCTGGACACTACAAAACACGACAGTGCTACAATCTTGTACCGCGCGGTGGTCCCATCAGACTTGCACGCACGCGGCCCGGGTTTCGATGCGCAGCTCGTGCAGAGACTGATTTCCCCTCAAATTTGACCAATTTTTTCTCCCCTGATAGTTTTATTCACAAAAACATGCCTGGGGAGTTAGGGTTAAGACAAGAAAAAAGTTTCTTGGAATTCAAGTTTATAAACAAAACCACAGTTCTAAAGAATTTTTTTATTCATAAGCATCTGCATTTATTATCTACTTTACTATTATAAAATTTGAACAATAACATATAAACAGCACCAAAATGTGTTGGCAATATCTTCAAATAGGTCTCCAATATGGATGGAATAAGGCGCAACACAGCTCTAATAATCAAAGTATATTAACTGCAACAATTGGTGCCTTCTAATTATGCTTCCATCCGATATTGGTAGCCATTTTGAGCATATTGTCAATTATTTGTCTCCTTGATTTTATTAATGAAAATTAGTGAATACTTATTTCTATGACCATACTTTCCTACATGCACATTTTGGAAAGCTATGCACAACCCTTCAAAAAAGATGATGCTCTCAAATGATATTACTTGGAGAATATGAACTTATTTATGCTTATCCCTGAAGCAACTTTGACAAAAAAAATAAGAATTGAAATGATAAATATCCAGACTTTAATTGAAGGACACAAAATGATTTGAGAATTAGGCAATACTACATAATAGTCTGTTCCAAACATGCATGACAGTGAAATTGTAAGCTCAATGCATATTATTATTAGTAAATGTTATGTCCATCTGCTTGAATGCACTATAACAGCTGCTTTGTTTGTTCAGTACAGGATGAACATGGTTATGACTAAGGACAAGGAAAATGTGCAGAAGCACAAAAACAACATTTTTTTCAAAAGCAAATAAAGCACCTTTACCTAAAAGCACTTTTGCTCCAAAAAGCACTGTTTCAAAAATCAGGCAGCACTTTTAGTGATGTTAAAAAGTGCAAAATCCCTGTCCTTAGTTAGGACCTTTTGTAATGTACATTTTCTATATCACTAATCATTTCACACAAAATTGTTAAAAATTTAACTAACTTGAGTCATTCATATTGGGTGGGCATGAAACATACTATTGCAAAATTGCATTAAAAAGCTTAAATCTATCAAAACTAGAACAAAACAAATCCCATAATTTTCAACTTAAAAATGAAATAATACAACAAGATACTTGAATTTACATTTACAATGTACACAGACTTAAAGAAATCTTGGTGGGCATTTATGACCCATCAGTCGCATGTTATTTACTCCCAGTTTCCACTAAAGTTGGAGTTAACATCAATCTGCAAGTTCAGTAATTTGATAAGCCGACAATATGTTTGAGATTTTTGTGTATTTGTTCCAACATTTTTGAACAAATTATTGAACGTTTTTGAAAATTCCCCACAATTTCCTGACACTTTTGGGAAAACAAAACAGTAAAACACGCCCAACCAAAAAGTCAGAATAGTTGTTTTTTGTTTTCGTTGCCTAAAGCATTTTGTGTACCTATCTTATTTGATCATGTCACTACCTAATGGTAGCTGTGTGAACAAATGGGGGGTTTAGGAAGCTTCTCCACAGGAAATAGATATTTAAAGGAAATGTTGGCAAGTCAAATAGAGGAATAAGATTTTATGGGCAATCATATGGGGAAATTCTGGAATACGCTCCGATGATTCAAACTACCAATTTGAGTGGATAGAGTAACGCCAATAGTAAAACAAAATTGGAGGTAGCTGAAGTTATTTGATTGATACCAGTGCAAGAAAAAATAGTAATTTATGATTTGTAGGCAAATAAGTATGTCTTTTCACACTAGAGATAAATGATTGATCTTCGCTTGACCAACTGGTACGTACGTGTATGTATTTGGAACAGGCCCGTCCGTAACCTGGAATAATTAGGTTAGGGAATGATGCTACATAATGGAATGCAATCCAGAGTATAATTTTTAAGGCAGTTCTGACTCTGAGACCAATCAGTCTTCCAAAGATCGACCATTGTACTTCAGGCGTGAAAAGACTTATTAAAATTGATGCAGCATATATTTATTAAAATTGATGCAGCATATATTCATCTGTAACAGTGTCTCTTCATCTTGAGCTATAAAACTGGTTATTTATTGCCTTCTAATTGATTAATGGTCGCAACAAACAAAGCTGGCCTAATCATAATTGAGATGTTGAAATTTTGTTTAATTATAATTTCTTTACAAACCTCTTGTACCATCCCAGAACATTGAAATATACAGCATTGGATACAAGCATGCAATTTAAAACAAAACAAAGGAAATCTACCAGAACTGAGAGTTTACTGCACTACTTTTATACCAGTTAACCCTGTATTCCATTATAGGGTATTACAACATACACGTAACAGTAAAAGTAAACAGGTTTTCTTGACCCCGTCATATCAATTCCTGGAAATATCATTGACAGAGATCGATCAATAATTAATCAATAACGGTACAACTTTTAACAGACATGCAAGTCCACAAAAGTATCTCTGTCCTTGAACTGTCCCCAAGGATTCGCGGCTCTTTCCATTGGTGGGTTGGTGGTCACGGCGGAGGACGTAGAAGAGTTGGTCATGGTGGGTTCCTGTTGAGGATTGCTGTTGTCCACTTCTTGTTGACGGGCCACAAACGGGGTCACGTAGCTCCCCTGGCATCTGCATCAAATGTAAAAAAATAAGGAAACAAGCGGTGGTTATTTTATGAGATGATAAGGCATACAACATTGGTTCCAAACTTTGAAGAAATGTGCATGAAGCGCACGAAAATGTTGGCTTCTATTGTAAAGATTGCCTGAAATTTGATCTGAATTAAACATTTCTATTTATACGGTGAGCATTTTATCATGCATAACATTACATAGGCCACCCCCCCCCCCCCCCCCCATGGTCAAGGTGGGAGTTGGAGATATATCCCCCCATTCCCCTCCACCCCCAACCGATTTGCTTAATGAAAAATGCTTTTGCGGGGCCTTGACCCTATTAGTTACCTATTACATGACACAAAACCACACAGCAATAATAACAATAACATATTTCCAGAAAAAAGGGAACTTTTTTTTCTCAAAAATCAATTGACAATTCATAATTTATAAAATTTAAATCCATAAAAAACTCCTTTTGTCAACTGCCCTCCTATGAGGAAGATGCGCATATATAACAACCACACAGTTATATATAATAATATCAATGGCCTTGGTGTATGCCCATGACGAACAATGAATGAATCATTCAGATGATTGATCGGTTTCTGGACTAAATACTGATGTGCAGTATTAAATGTTATTGAACTTTGCCAAAAGATATAAAGAGATAATGATGCAGTTTTAACTACATCATTATCTCTTTACATTAAAATATTATTGAACTTTGCCAAAAGATATAAAGAGATAATCAATCATTGTCCTTTGATAGTGCCTTGAGTCATGGAATTAGTAGTTCCATGCTTGATGAGTTTACCCTGTTTTATAGTTTCAAGAATGCATCTCATTTGTTCCTGGAGAGTGTTTGTAAAGTGTCAAGAATTGACGCCCGGTGTTCTCTCTTCGTATTCAGAGGGGTAGGTAACTCATGATTGTTCCAGGATCTTGAAATCCCTCCTATATTTGACGACAATCTTGCACAAAAACGTGAACATTTTGTCTGAAAATGACCCTCTCTTTTTCACCATTTCACCATTTCAAGTCAAGGACACTTTCTAAATCTGAGACGATTATTAGTTATACTCGTCTCGGTTCTAGATAGTCGCCTTTTTTAAATCGCGGAACCGTACCTTCCAAAATGACCCTATTTTTTAAAATCGCGGACATCAAAAACCACTCCTTTAATATTTTGGGAAATCACCCCCAGACATGTTTCGGAAAACCCCCTTTTCTGCGGTTTTTGGAACAATCATGCGTACCTTAAGTCGATGTTGACTGAAACCACCGGGAATTGATGATTATTGTTTCTCATATCTTACCCTAGTCCGAGGTGGCTCAGACTCGTTCCGATACGATCACAGTGATCTACTCTCCACGAGTGGGAGGTGTTATACGATGTGTTTGATACACCCTATATGTTTATGTATTCCATATAAGGCTTAATTGATATGTGCATGCGCGGTGCTCGCAATGCGTGATTAAACTTGTACTCCGACTGATACAATAGTGTACACCAAGATGTAGCATTTCTACGGTCTTTAATACCTCCGTTACGCCTCCCGACATGGATATCAGATGTGGTAGCTTACAACGAAGAGTTATAGCACCTGATGAACCTAAAAAATCGTAAGAAATGAACTATATGACTGAAATATAGGACCATGAAAGGGCCTAAATTGAAATGAGAAATTTACGATCGTGAGCGGTAAAAGCTTAGAAACCGTGTTGCTAAGCAATCAGAAGACACACGCACCACTGTTTGAAGAGGGCGTTTCTGGACTACGGACTGAGAATAGCTTTGAATTTACGCACGATAATTAAATACGATCGGTATCAGAAAAATGGCTACATATCAAATTCCCACACCACCTCCGATGAGTTGTGGTGGAAATAATGTGGAAGAAAATTGGAAGGCATTCCAAGAAACATATGAGGATTATTCAATTGCAACGGAATTGACTCAGAAAGATAGTACAGTCCAAGTTGCTACTTTGAAAACTCTG
Source organism: Ophiura sarsii (assembly GCA_035610835.1). Lineage (NCBI taxonomy): Eukaryota > Metazoa > Echinodermata > Ophiuroidea > Amphilepidida > Ophiuridae > Ophiura > Ophiura sarsii. The sequence continues at coordinate 48,537,763 of CM069451.1, read as the reverse complement.
ATGGGACCTGAATGCAGAAAGCATTTGAAAGGTTTGACCTTGACTGTTGACGAATTGAAGGATCCTAAAACGATCATAGACAAACTCAAGGAACATTTTTCTCCCACAAGAAATGTTCTCTACGATAGATATTTGTTCTTCGCCGCATCACAACAGCACAATGAAACCATTGATAAATATCTGCTACGCCTAAGACAATTGGCTTCGCCGTGTAAATTCCAAATCATGGAAGAAGAAATGATCAGAGACAGGTTAGTTCTTGGTTGTGCAGACGCCAATGCAAGAGCCCGACTATTTCGGCGAAAAGAGACAGAAGTGGATTTGAAACATTCCATTGATGCTCTTCAGATAAGTGAAGCGACGTCCCGTCAGCTGAAAGTGCTGAATGGAGAACAACAAGTCAACTATGTCAAGAACAAAAGAAAGTCCTTCAAGAAGAAATCAGAGACAAAGAAAAAGACAGATTATCATGCACAGAAACCAGGACAGAAAGTTAAAGAACATAACAAGTCCAACTGTGGATACTGTGGATCCAGTCATGCAAAAGAAAAAGAAGCATGCCCTGCCTACGGAAAGACTTGCCGTAAGTGTGGATGGCGCAATCACCTCGCTCAGGTTTGCCGGAGAAAACAAAACGTGCATCAAACTGAGGAAGCCAACACAGATAGTGAAGATGATGGTGATGAATTATATTTCAACGAGTCCGATGAGTCCGCGTTGAAGATAGAAACCATTGGAACCGTGGAAGATGGAACACGGAAGATCATGACAAATTTACTGGTTGAGACAAGCACTGGGAAGAGAGATTATCTGAAATGTCAGATTGACACCGGTGCAACATGCAATGTAATGTCGCATAGAGATGTGAAGAAATTGACCAAAGAAAAGAAACCGAAGATGTTTCCAACTGACGTCAAGGTGAAGACTTACAATGGTCACATCATACCAGTGAGAGGAAGAGTACATCTGAAATGTACAGTCAATAATGTTGAACACAAGATAATGTTCAATGTTGTGAAGACAAAACAAGCACCTTTGTTATCTAGTCAAACATCCATCAAGATGGGCCTGATCAAGGTGTGTGAGAATGTATCTAAATTGGAAGACTTAGAATCAGCCGAAGAGATCGTGAACGGGTACGATGATGTATTCACGGGACTAGGCCGTCTTCCAGGAAAGTACGATATAGATACAGATAAAACAGTGAAACCTGTACAACATGCACCCAGAAGAGTGCCAGTACCCTTGAAAGCCAAGTTGAAAGAGAAAATTAAAGACTTGCAGAAGAGAAAGATCATAACACCTGTGAAGGAAAGTACTCCATGGATCTCCAGCATGATTTCAGTGCTAAAACCTGATAAGATTCGAGTATGTCTTGACCCAAAGGACTTGAATAAAGCGATTCAACGACCAAAGTATTTGATGCCTACAGTGGAAGAAATTCTACCAGATTTAGCAAAGGCCAGAGTTTTTTCAGTACTTGATGCGAAGGATGGGTTTCATCAAGTTGAACTTACTGAAGAAAGCTCACTCCTTACTTGCTTTTGGACTCCTTTTGGCAGATATAGATACCTCCGGATGCCTTTTGGAATAAACTCAGCCCCAGAAGAGTGGCAGAGACGTCAAGATGAGATTATATATGATCTTCCAGGTGTGATTGCCATCGCAGATGATATCTTAGTTTACGGTTGTGGAGATACTCCTGAAGAGTACATGACAGATCACAACGAGAATCTTCGTAGACTACTAGACAGAGCAAGAGAAGTTAACCTGAAGTTTAACAGAAAGAAGCTGAAACTGTGCCAACAATCAGTTAGGTACATGGGACACCTTCTTACATCTGAAGGATTGATGAGTGATCCAGTAAAGATAGAAGGCATCTTAGACATGCCACGGCCTGAAGATAAGCAACAAGTACAGACATTACTTGGTTGTGTGAATTATTTGAGCCGATACTTACCACAGCTTTCAACAGTTGCTGAACCTCTACGTAAAGTGACCGAGAAGAATGTCATCTTTATGTGGGAGACCTCACAAGAAGAGGCATTTCAGGAAATAAAGAAACTCCTGATTGCAGCCCCTGTGTTAAAGTACTATGACGTTACCGAAGAGGTAACAGTCCAAAGCGATGCTTCCGAGAAAGGACTTGGTGGAACCATTCTACAAAATGGTCAACCAGTAGCATTCACATCACGAGCGTTGACTCCAACTGAGCAGAACTATGCACAGACTGGAGATGGCAGAAAGTACAGAAGAAACAGAAAGTATCTCAGAACAACTAGTGAAGAAATTCAAGTTCAAGAGCCTACAGCTTTAGAAGAACCTGAAATCACCGCAAGCAGAAAGCCAAAGATCACCGCAAGCAGCAAAGCAGCAGAGATCACCGCAAGCAGCAAAGCAGCAGAGATCACCGCAACTGGAAATGCAGTTCAACACAAGTCATCTAGTGCAGAGAAATCACCTGACAAGATTACATCAACACAGACAGAGAAACCTGCAGTATGTCAAACAAGAAGCGGCAGAAAAGTTCATAAACCTACAAGACTCAAAGACTATGTACAGTATCTAGTCATGCTAGTGTAAACAAAATGTTCATTACAATGTTATAAACTGTTTATACAAATGTTTTATTTACAGGTTATATTGGTGTTAAAATGAGTTTGTGAAATGTTATAAAACTTCGATCAAAATAGAATGATCACCATATTCACAAAATTACAGGAAAATGCATCTATACAAATATGCATCAAAGTTGGCTCATTGTAAAAAAACTAACAGAGCCAAAATGTTCATTGAAATGTTGTGCCCAACATGAAATGTATCATATGAATATGATCAAGCATGCAGTTATGAAATGTATCATATGAATATGATCAAGCAGTTATGAAATGTATCATATGAATATGATCAAGCAGTTATTTTGGAAAGGATTCGCCAATAATGCTATTGTTTTCCAATGGATGCTGATAAAATGTTTTCATGTGGATGCAGACGCTACATTGTTTTCCAAAGGATGCAGAAAAAAAAAATTGTTTTCATGTGGATGGAGATGGAAATGAAAGTGAAAATCATCTTATCATGTGTGTAAAGGAATGGCACACTAACGAACTGTAGTATGCATGAACGGGTGTAGTAGGGCAAAATAAACCCTTTGCGTTCATTGCTTGTAAACAGAGTTAGCACCTTCGCTCTGCTTAATTCTTTAAGGCTAATTAAGGTTAATCAGTTTATGAAGTTAAGACTGCTTTGACAGTGTTCTTTAAACGTTCAAATGTTTGTTAAAGTTAACAAAAAACAGCAGTCAAGAAAGAGTCAGAAGTTTCATATTGAAATTCAGATTATATCATTTATGTGAGAAAAAGGACTCTTGTAACATGTTATGTTAACAATGATTCAAAATGAATCTATATCATTGTGCGAGAAAGCACTCTTTGTAATCAAATCATAATTGCCTGATACTTTGATTTATGTGAACTTGTGTAAACCCAAATCCATTTAAAAGGAAGGGAGATGTTATACGATGTGTTTGATACACCCTATATGTTTATGTATTCCATATAAGGCTTAATTGATATGTGCATGCGCGGTGCTCGCAATGCGTGATTAAACTTGTACTCCGACTGATACAATAGTGTACACCAAGATGTAGCATTTCTACGGTCTTTAATACCTCCGTTACGCCTCCCGACAGGAGGAACGACAACACGTACGGTACGTGAACGAGCTAATCTTGCCCATTCTTTATTCACAATTTGTTTGTGTCAGTCACAAATTGTTTAAGGGGGCTGGCATTTTCTTCAGAAGGGGGTGGGTCCCAAATATACTGGGGGGGTCATAGTTTTTTTGACATGAAAACAGGGGGGGCCATAAAATTATTTCATTGAAAATGGGGGGGGGTCACAAATTTATCAAAGCATGCTTGCGTGAAGAAAAAAAAAGGTAGGGGGGGTCATAAAAATATGCAGCTCTTGGATAGGGGGGGTCATGAAAAAATTGTCTGGGTCTATCCACATTTTTGGGACCCCCCCCCCCCCCCTTCCGAAGAAAATGCCAGCCCCTATTAACCCTAGCTAAAATGCAGTTAATGCGGCCATGCGGTTAATTACCAACAACATCCCCCATTTGATGCCAAAATGATTTGAACTCCTCATCATGAAAAAACTTGGACGAGCCGGATGACTCATACATGTCATATGAGGCTATCATGATATGCTCATCCAGCTTCTTTTTTGTTGTTCCAAATTGTTTGATGTCACTACTTACCCACTACTCTGCTGTATCACTGGTATTTGACGAAGAACTTCCATTCTGCTCACTTCGGTAAATAGCTACTACTGGTCCAATATTTGGATAAAAATATAAAGCCTTTTGGGTACAATTCAGTTGAATATCAACTAGTGTTTATGTTTGCACTATATCCCTGGATTAAAATGTTCAGAAGCTGTAGTGTTAAAACTCCCTTCTTCTTTTCGTTGATTTTTCGCTTTTGAAAACACTCGCGTGGCCTGTCCAGTGTGTATCAACGACTTTACCGTATATCATCTGGACTTCGATCGTTTTTTCAGGTAAAATAAACTTCTGTAGATGAAGAAATGAAGAGCGTTTTGGAGACGAAAGTGGTTTCTTTAACTATCAAATCATCTGCAGCAACTAGGTTAGTTCAGTACAATATGGCGCAACCAATCGTGGCAAAATCAGATCAGCTGTGTGCTGTTATTGCAGTGGATTTATTATGATAATTGCAAGTTGGTACTCGACAGCTTTTAGTTCCTCATCTAGCACAGTATAATTTGATATGACCAAATGTCATTGAGTATCATCAAAATGTAAAACCAAACCTTTGTATACAAAACATGAGGATTCATCGAATATGCTTGTAGGGGTGCGTGTGAAATGTAGTCATTTATTTTTAATTTCAAATACTTTGAATAGTCAGAAATCAAATAAATCAATGAACATAAATGGATTAAAATTCAAAATACTGATGATTTGAAGCTATTTCTAATAAAAACAATGAATTATTTGAAGTAGGTCGTTATGTTAATGCTAGACATTTAAATTGTACACCCTTGTATCAAATGAATCTTCCAAATAATCTGTTTTTCGACACGCGGTCTCTGCATGTTCAT